>OZ007592.1:181513023-182713023 GCA_963931845.1 Maratus michaelseni | reverse complement strand
CTCCAGACACATCCGTACGACACTCCTGTCTGCCTCGAAACTTCTCGAGCACTGCACTCCCCATGTGCAGCAACCGCCGACATGGATTGCACCGTCTGCTCCACTGTCGTGGCAACAGCAGCGGCTGTTGAGGGACGTCCACTTCTTTGACGTAACGCCAAAGAACCTGTAGCTTCAAATTTCTTCATCATTTTGTTCAATGCAGAAGACGTTATTTGTCCTTTGCTATCTCGCATACCCTTCATGTAGCGATATGCTCGCAATGCCGCAATGGCACTTTCCGAATTCTTATAATACAGTTTAACTAAGAGGGCTTTCTCAACTATGGACAGCATTTCGATGCATACAAGCTTCGACTACCATTAGCTGCTGCAGTTGCTCCTTTTTATATCGTTTGTTGCTTTGCATAATTCTACATCAGAAATCCGACAGCGCCCTCTGTTGGTCGCCAACAGAACTATTTTTTATTTCGTTGCCACACAAAACCCGGTTTCTTTTCCATCATTTTGGTGCAAACCGTATCTTTGTATCTTGATTCGTTTTCGAATTATTCATTTTTAAAGTTCGTCCTGACTTTTGGATCACCCGGTATTTAGTTAATATTTCATTTCAAAATCCATTTGTATTCACTTGATATCAACTTCAAATTATTAACATTTTATGGTTTATTATATAATTTTTTTTCTCTCTCTCTTTTTAAATATTCTTCATATTTTCAGTATTTTTGGCCAATTACCATTGAAGCAAATGCTATGGTAAAATTATGATTGCACTTGTTAATTTATTAACTATGTGGTATTCTGTCTACACTTTATTACTAATTATCTCTTGGGAGATTTAATTAGAATGTTACAAGAACTTGATATGTTTTTTTTTAAATTCAAAGATATTATAATTTATATATATATATATATATATATATATATATATATATATATATATATATATAATACAAATCTTGTCATCATGATAAATTCTGCAATGCTGAACCAAATCGAACTTAATTGGGACAGTAAATTGATCGGCCAGTATATTAAATGAGTCCGTTAATCATAGATACAGCTATTATAGTTCGATTACAGGATACACAAAAGCAAAAAAAAAACATTCAAAACTTATCATCACGCTAAAGCTCGAAATACTGAGCCAATTTAAAAATAATAGGGACAGTGTATTGATCATGCAAATAGCTTGGTGAAATTCTTTAATCAAGTATTGTTTTGGCGCCCCTACGTCGTCACCAAATGAAAAAGAAAACAGACCTTTTGAAAGCAAAGAAAATAAAATCAACGAATACATTTTTACTTTTGAATTGTCCGATTGCAAGTTTTTTCACCAAATTTCGTTATTTGATTTTTGAACCGAAAGACGATTCAAATCCTCTTTTCCCCCTTCTACACTAGCGCCCGGGGGCATATGTCCACTTTGCTCCCCCCCTCCCCCCTAATTTGGACCCTGCTTCGCGACCATAGGATAATCAACTTTTATGACGTTCTCAGCTTTGGCTGCTTCCAGTTTATCATGAAATATAAAACGTTTATATAAGAAAATAACTATAACTTAAAACTTATTAAGTCAATTTAAAGTTTAAAAAAATCACTTGTTCACCACTTGCAAAGTAGCCGGCATACCACCCATACACATAATTTTCGTCTTATAAAGTTTTCTATTTTAATCATGAATTAATTTCTAAGTTTAACGATTTTTCCTAACAATACCTCAGACTCTCTGGAATAATTAAAGGAATTCTGTTAGTTATTCTTTGCATTTTAAAGCATGAAAAATCCTTTCTGCAACAATGTTTAATGCGTGAATAAATTTCTCGCGCATTTCATTTTACCACATTCTTTTACACAGTTCGATTCTTTCGGGGATAAGAGACCATTTTCTATTCGTAATTCAAGAAAATTCAACCCGATCGATTTTGCGATAATTTTTACAGCAGAGGAATTTTATTGAATGTAATTACATTAAATATTTTCAAGATTTTATGTATAATTAAACATTTAGCTTAAAAAATTGCAAAGGTTTGTAAATTCTGTAAAGAAAATTACTCTTTTTAATTTGAAGATTTTTTTATCATCTTTTTTTAAATTTTTTTTAAATGAAATGGTTTTAAGTTAAAAACAGTTTAAGTTAAATACAATACGCCTTTAAATACAGTAGAGGAATTTCCGCTTAACGTTTGCGGGTCTGATAAAATTTTACTTTGTTTTCTAATTTAAAAGCAGCTAATTCCAGTAACTTTTTATAATTAAATTTACATTTTTTACATGTACAGGGGCTTTGAGACTTTTATCTAGTATGGCTGTTGTCTGGAATAAATTTTATTTACACTAGTGCATCGAACCCGGGCTTCCCGGGATGGAGAATATAGATGAAAACCATTTAGTTTTTATTGAAAATTCTAATAGACTTTTTACATTTAATAACTTTTTTTAGATTGCCCCTAACAACACCAAATAGCATTTTTATATGAAATAGGTCAATTATATATTCAAAGAGATTGCTAAAAATTTCCTTATATACAGCCACTTTCCTTATTCTGATAATTTTAGCGGTTTTAAGCACATATAGTGATTACACGTCGGTTAAATTTGTGTTTTATTTATACTATTTTATTTATTGCTTAACGAAGTTTTAATTTCCTTACGGAATATTATCTGGGAACAAATGCTGAACTTTTTATATTGTTTAAAGTGCAAACGGTAATATTTTGTAATCGTCTGCAAGCGACAGAGATAGATTTTTTTTTAGGTAGATTTCGTAAGAAATACTACCTATTACATTCTCACCTAAGTTGGAAATTTTGAAAAAATTTTGCAGATCTACGCCGATCATGACTCCCAGAACCCAAAACCAGTCAAAACTTTCAAAACTTTTCAAAACTTTATCTATCTATCTATCTATCTATCTATCTATGTCTCTTTTTTCTGACCACGATAACTGGAAAAATTCTGCATAAATCTCTTCCAAACTGATACATAAAATCAAGGGTCATAAAATCTCGATCAAGTTCGTTAATGGGCAAAATCGAACCAATGAGGGGGAAATGGGGGGGCTTTTTGTGAAAACAGAAAAATCCTCATAATTTCTTTATTATTATACGTATCGAATCCGTTTAAATTTATTATTACTTCTAGGAAAAGGGCCGAAAATGTATGTATGACAGATTTTTGATATAATTAAAAATGGCCCCAAGGGGGTGGGGGAAAGGGGGGGGGGTTTAGAAGAAAAAAAATCATAGCTTCGTCAATTCACAAGATATCAAATCCGCGTAAATTTATTATTAATCGTCTTAGTATTATCTAAAACTTTTATATTGACATGTTTTTTATAGCACGAACCGTTATAGCAAAAACAAATAAAAATAAAAAAAAAATCCCTGCCGGCACCGCCTGCAAACAAGTTATTTTTCGAAGGAGGCGGTTTCAACTCCCGCATCTTTTCGAAACTGATACATAAAATCAAGGGGCATAAAATCTCGGTCAAGTTCGTTAATGGGCAAAATCGAACCAAGGGGGGGGGGGGGGGGGGGCTTTTTGTGTAAACAGAAAAAAAAACCCATAATTTCTTAATTATGATACGTATCGAATCCATTTAAAGTTATTATTACTTCTAGGAACAGGGCCAAAAACTTATGTATGACAGATTTTTGATATAATTAAAAATTGCCTTAAGGGGGGGGAAGGGGGGTTTCAGAAGAAAAAAAATTATAACTTCGTCAATTCCCAAGATTTCAAATTCGCTTAAATTTATTATAAATCTTCTTAATATTATCTAAAACTTTTATACTGACAAGTTTTTTATAGGACTAACCGTTATAGCAAAAACAAATTAAAAACAAAAAAAATCCCTGCCGGCTCCGCCTGCAAACAAGTTATTTTTCGAAGTAGGCGGTTCCAACTCCCGCATCTTTTCGAAACTGATACATAAAATCAAGGGGCATAAAATCTCGGTCAAGTTCGTTAATGGGCAAAATCGAACCAAGGGGGGTGGGGGGGATTTTTTGTGAAAACAGAAAAAACCCATAATTTCTTAATTATGATACGTATCGAATCCGTTTGAAGTTATTATTACTTCTAGGAGAAGGGCCGAAAATTTATGTATGACAGATTTTTGATATAATTAAAAATTGCCTTAAGAGGGGGGGGGAAAGGGGGTATTAGAAGAAAAAAATTCATAACTTCGTCAATTCAAAAGATTTCAAATTCGCTTAAATTTATTATAAATGCTCTTAATATTATATTGACATGTTTTTTATAGGACCAACTCTTATAGCCAAAAAAAAAAAAAAATCCTTGCTGGCTCCGCCTGCAAACAAGTTTGGTTTCGAAGTAGGCGGTTCCAACTGCAGCATCATCGCAAAAAGGTCATTTCTTCCGCAATTCCCGACAAACAGGCGCCCCACGTTCTGAGTCTTCGAAATCTACCTGTGCCTGTAGGCCAAGCCGTCAGAGATTTTTTTTAAATCATGCTTGAAATTTAATTTAAATGCTATAATAAATGAGTAAATTGCGATGCAGTTTTCAAACAAATTGCATTTTAAAGTAGGTTTTTCCACCTATATAATGGTGTAAAAAGTGAAAATATGCAAATGTTTAAAAAAAGAAAAAAAATGTAGCAGCAAAAATCGCAAAACCGAAATTTCATCGTTAAGCGTTGCCATTTGCAAAATGACGTTAGCGTTACACACAGACACGTTTGTTCTTTATAATATAGATAATTTTGACACGAATTCCTTCCTTTTTTTAAATACATATATCTTAATCCTTTTTCCGAAATCATACACAAGGTGACAGACAGCCTTTTGTTACATATGATCCACAGGACGACATGAACGCAGCATGGAACTCCCCACTATGTGCGTGAAATGGAGTCGACGGTTGTTGAACCCGGTACTTCCACTGTGACAGGAAAACTTCCTACGCTCTCGGCAACGGAGAGACCTGGAATTAAATTATTCGAGTAAAAATGTACTAAAGTACCAAAAACATTGTTGCCAGATAAAAATTTAGATTATTTCTAAAAAATTCTGAAAAATACCCCTACTCTTCCTCCTCCGAAAAAAAAACAAATATTTTCCTTCAAAAATCTCTACACAAACAAATTATCATCGGTGTATGCTTGAGCCCAATATTGAGTTATTTTGTTATTCGTGATTCAACTGGCCTATAAATTATTTTTCATGTCTTTCAAAGTTATAACCATTGCTGTTTATTTACTATTAGTAAATACCCTTACTTAATGTTATATATACATAAATATATGCATTTATTTAAAAAATCAATATATAATAGAAAGTTTACCTAACTGTTCACTGTTTATAAGAGGAAAATATTGTTGATAGATTTGTTTTATTTACAAGTAATGTTGAATTAAATGGGGTTAATTTTATTATATATAAAAGTTTAATTAACCATTAAATAAACTAATGTATAAACTAATTAAAAATTAAAATGTTTTTAAATGATGACCGTCTTAAAGAAGTTAAATCAAAAGAAAAAAGACAGAAAAAGGGCAATGAATATCAGAAGGATTAGATTTTTAACACTCCTTTATAACTTTTGCCAGTTATAAAAATATAAATAATGTACAAATCTTTCTCATTCTGCTACTGACTATAGAGGATACAACTACAAATAAAATTGACTTTAGATTTTCAAAATCGGTGCTTTTGTTATAATGCTGTCTGGCCCATCAAATTAAGAAAAAGTTTCGAGAAAAAAGCGAATAAAGTTTTGAATAAGATTTCTACAATAAGGTACAATGTCCATTTTTTAAATCATACGCCAATTTCCATTCAGAAAAATAATAACTTTATTGCAATTAATCAAAGTGGTGTGATTTCCACAGAATTTATCGTCCGCAACGTTTAAAGTTCTTTCACAATACAATCTTCCATAATCCTAAAGCTTCATAAATCTATTAAGTTGATGTAAAAGGTGTGTGCGTTTAATTTTAATAGGAGACTATAGGGGCCTATGATATCGTTCACATGAAATTGGAAAAAGCCAATGCCACTAATTAAGCAAGAAATTCTCCCTCCGCCCTACCTCTTTTATAAATGGCACCTTGACTATGGAAATACGCAAGACAAAAATCAGCTAAAAATTTCTGTGTTAATTGGTTATCGTGTCCTGATATTTATTGGCTATCCCTGGTCGTGAAACTGATTTTTCCTGTAAATTTTAAAATATCTAAATCTACATTTAAAAATTTGTCTGCTAGATTATCTTTGTCCCCAATTGGTGTTTATTCCTGTTAAATTTCAATCCTAAATTGCAGCACAATAATCGATATAACAATGTTAATACTTAATCGGGTTCTTTTTTCATAAACAACAGCTTTTTTCGCGATTGAAAACAAAAAGCAACTCTATTCATTAACAAATAAACGTTTAGGCATTAAGAGTTTTTAAAGCGTCATACACATTTTCATATTTTTGGTAGATTTGTAGCTTTTGAAAAATATGGTACTTGACAATAAAAAGTGTATGAATAGAAAGCGTTTGAAACTCCAGGCATGTGAAGGAATTTAAATGGTCTTATACATGATAACAAGACCCGGTGTAAATTGGGATCATCAGAAGTATTGTCTACTATAAAATGTGACTAAGAATTGGTTAGTTTTACATATGTGTTTAATTATCGGGAGGGAAACTTTTTGCTTAATTAACGCATTCATTGCTCTTTAAAACTTACGTGAACGAAGTCATGGATAACAGCTAGTTATTACATACACATTTGTTGAGATCACATTGTTCATTTCATTACAGAAATACTTCATTTTGTTTTATTTCTGTTCAATAGCTCTTTTTCCTTCATGCAAATAAGGATTTCTCACTTTTAATATAAGTAAAAAAAAATCGTAACGCAATTGTAATCTTAAAACAAAGTAACTTGCCTGGTGATAGCCACTCTCATTATAGAAGATGAAAGAAATAAATCACCCGATGAAAGAAATATATGAAACTATGTTTGTACGCCTCCCCTCAAAAAACTAGTATCTCATCAAAAACAACTCGTCGTAAAAGGTCTCACAAAGCGATAAACTTAAAACATCAGTCATAAAAAGAAGTGATGTCTCATGTGAGAGCCATGTGAAAATGTGTGGCTATACACAATTGTTGCAAATGCCACGGAGTGTGGTGCAATATACGACAACTGCTTGATGACCTGCAGGCATGTGAGCCCATATGGCCCAATATTAAAGGCCTTTAATAAATTCAGACGTTAATTTATGTGCTTTATAATATATTGTGCGGCAATGGAATAGTAATTTATTCACCGTTGTTCCGTCATCCTGTGCTGTCTGATTGCTAGCCGGTGACGTTCCCCAAAACGAATTATTAGTGAGAAATTGCCGATCTAGGATATCGACCGGGTGGGTTAGTTCAGTGGTTAGAACAACAGCAAGTTACGCTGTAGACCGACGTTTGAGTCCTGGCCCCGGCTAATTTTTCACTCGTGTTGGGTTTATTGTATAAATGTATGTGTAATCATGTCTGATATAACAAATTGTTCTTTAAATACACTGATGTCCAGAAATTAAGGGGAAGTGACCAGACGTTTCGTCAAATATCTTACTGAAACTCGTGAGGAAATGCCCGGAATGCCCTTGAACTTTGAGGATGTAAAGAACATGTTTGACTCCATGTTTTTCAGTGAAGATTTTGTCGCGAGGACAATTAAGGGAGGCAATAATAATTTTAATAATAAAATAATATTTTCGATCACCCAAGTAACAAAAAATGCTAAACATGGTCTGTCACTGTAGCAAATGAGTATGTAGATCCTGTTGAACATTTGTGTAAAATAGCACGTATATTCGTGAGGATGTTAGTGTTTTTGTGAAAAAATCAATAGTTTTTTTTTTTTTTTTTTTTTTTTTTAACAGCATGCAGAGTTTTCAGCCGAATTTAACACCGCTTTCCAAAAACTTCACAAAGAATCGTAGAAATAGTATACTGTGATTAAAATATTAATATGTTGAACATTTGATGAGATATAGGTATTTATATGAAATAAATTATAACTGCGCATGCGCTAACTACAGCAATAAGGAAATCCCATATAATCCTATGGGATGTTCTTTATTTCTCAATTATTGTTGTAACTTTTAGAGTTTTCACGATATTTCATTGGTTTTTTATATGAGTTGCTCTATAGTATTGACTATCAAATCATGACAAAAAATCTTTGCTGTAGTTCGCGCATGCATAGTTAAAATTTATTTCATAAAAATACCTATATCTCATCAAATATTCAACATATTAATATTTTAATCTCAGTTTTCTATTTCTACGATTTTTTGTCAAGTTTTTGGAAAGCGGTTCAAATTTGGCTGAAAACACTGCAGGCTATTTAAAAAAAAAGAAAAAAAAACCTGTTGAATTTTTCGCAGAAACGTTAACATCTTCTCGAATACATGTGCTATGCTTACACAAATGCACACAAATCTTGAACAGGACCTACATAGTCATTTGCTACTGAATTAAATACATTGCAAAAAAGAAATACAAGTTTTATAATTTTCCAAATTTACCATGTCTTACATTCGAACTTATGTTCTCAAATTTGGAGGAAAACAACATACCACGGAAATACTACGCATTCACAGCGAAGCAGCTTAAAATAAAATTTAGACAAAGACACCAGAAGTATTTTTTATCAAGTGTGATTATCATCAAGATACGCTGTAATACTCCGAAGAGCTATAAGCAATCAGACTGCAAGCTACAGTTCCTACAGGGCTACACCGCGACCTACGTTATACACGGCGGTGCATGACGTTTAAAACGTCACATGGAGTGGATAATTTTTACAAACGATTGGTGCACCGCTTTGCACCAATCACCTTATAAAAGTGATCCAATCCGAAGCTAACGAAAAAGAAAGGCTACCGCGGTGCTTTACGCGTATCTTTTTTTACAGACCGCCAGAGTCACGTGATGCTCGAATGCACCAATGCAGGTGTACGAAAAGAGCATCACGTCACTCTAGCGGTCTGTAAAAAAAGATAAGTGGAATGCACCGCGGTAGCCCGCGATCTATGTTATACACGGCCGGTGCATGACGTTTAAAACGTCACATGGAGTGGATCATTTTTATACAGCGATTAGTGCAAAACAGCGGGCGCGCCTCTTTGCACCAATCACTGTGTAAAAATGATCCACTCCATGTGACGTTTTAAACGTCATGTACCGGCCGTGTATAACGTAGGTCACGGGTAGCCTGTCTTTTTCTTTAGCCTTGAATCCAATCCGAGGCTAGCGAAAAAGAAAGGCTACCGCGGTGCTTTACGAGTACCTTTTTTTACAGACCGCGGGAGTCACGTGATGCTCGAATGCACCAATGCAGGTGTACGAAAAGAGCATCACGTCACTCTAGCGGTCTGTAAAAAAAGATAAGTGGAATGCACCGCGGGAGCCTCGATCCAATCCGAGGCTAACGAAAAAGACAGGCTACCGCGGTGTATTCCACTTATCTTTTTTTACAGACCGCTAGAGTGATGTAATGCTCTTCTCGTACAACTGCATTGGTGCATTCGAGCATCACGTGACTCCCGCGGTCTGTAAAAAAAGATACGCTTAAAGCACCGCGGTAGCCTTTCTTTTTCGTTAGCCTCGTCATTCATTCTGATGACGTCACAAATGGTGGCTGCGAGGGTAACGAAAAAGAAAGGCTACCGCGGTGCTTTATGCGTATCTTTTTTTACAGACCGCGAGAGTCACGTGATGCTCGAATCCACCAATGTAGGTGTACGGAAAGAGCATCACGTCACTCTAGCGCTCTGTTAAAAAAGATAAGTGGAATGCACCGCGGTAGCCTGTCTCTTTCGTTAGCCTCGTGGTGGCTGGCCGCGACGAAAGACATAGAGCGATTGGCACAAAACGATGGGCGAATCACTTTGTACCAATTTCTGGTCGCGGCCAGCCACTATTTGTGACGTCATGAGAATTAATGAGCAAGCCCGGTATCTAGTGTTGCCCTGGTTCCTATCGACAAACATGCTTGGAAACAAAAAGACATTAAAAGTCAGTATGGTCAGGATACGTGAATCTGAAGAGCCAACCAGAACGATGCTAACAGCTATATATTTAACCGCCTGTGCTTGGAAAAAGACGCCTTGGCAATTTCGTTTTGTCCAAAATCATCTCAACGAATTAAATCTTATACTCTGTATGTCACCTCTCTTATATCTAGTCTCCCTAGTATCACTGTGCACTGTGTAAATAACCGATCTTACTGATGACTTATGTACAGCGCCTAGAATAAATAGTGTGGAAAACGGCTACAAAATGGTACTAAAAATTGAATCCGATAAATGTACAACGATTCTGAACGATAAGAGGTCGATCGCAACGACATCTGCTAGCCCTTTTCAATGCAATTTATCAAATACATTCAAGAGTAGCATTTATTTGATAAATTACAAGTAATAATAATAATCAATTTGTAGTATCATGTATGCATACAGCGGAACTAATTCATATGTGTACGTGCATTATTGATTTAGAAAATTCTTTGAATAGAACTTTCCTTCTTTTTATCTTTTTTTTCTTTTGAGTAATAGCAGGGCAACAATAGATACCGGGCTTGCTCATTCATTCTCATGACGTCACAAATAGTGGCTGGCCACGACCAGAGATTGGTACAAAGCGACGCGCCCATATTTTTGTGTCAATCGCTGTATGTCTTTCGTCGCGTCCAGCCACCACGAGGCTAACGAAAAAGAAAGGCTACCACGGTGCTTTACGCGCATCTTTTTTTTTACTGACCGCCGGAGTCACGTGATGCTCGAATGCACCAATGTAGGTGTACGAAAAGAGCATAACGTCACTCTAGCGGTCTGTAAAAAAGATAAGTGGAATGCACCGCGGTAGCCTGTCTTTTTCGTTAGCCTCGCAGCCACCATTTGTGACGTCATGAGAATGAATGAGCAAGCCCGGTATCTAGTGTAGCCATGGTAATAGGCTAAAGCTGTCCGGATTTTGAATTTTTACAGTTTTGCAAAAACAAATCCTTTTTACTCGATTATTACGGAAGCGATTTAGCAATGATGATATATAGTTATCCTCTTAAAAGATATTTTGCAACTTATTTTATGCCAATGCTTGATTATCAACTTATAACCGTTCAAAATACGTATGATATTTACTAAATTTTTGGAATACAATGTTTACTTTGAAAAGAGCTAGCAGATATAACTGCGATCGTCCTATTATCGTACAGCATCGTTGCACATTTACCGGCTACAATTTTTTAGCACTTTTTAAAGCATTGCTGGGATAGCCGTATTCCACAATATGTATTCTAGGCGCTGTAGTCATAGTTTGGACAAACGCGTCTGTATAAACACAGTCAGAGTACAGCGTCTAGAATAAATAGTGTGGAAAACGGCGTCAAAATAGTACTAAAATATTTAATCCCATAAATGTACAACGATGCTGAACGATAAGCGGTCAATCGCAGTGACATTTCCTAGCTCTTTCCAGTACAACTTTTCAAATACATTCAAGAGTAGTATTTATTTGATAAATTACAAGTGATATTAAAAATAATCAATTACAGTATCATGTATGCATACAGCGGAACTAATTCATATGTGTACGTGCATTAGTGATTCAGAAATTTCTTTGAATAAAAATTTCCTTATCTTCTTTTTTTTTTCTTTTTCTTTTTTTGAGTAGGCTAAAGCTGGGGCCTCCATGGCCGAGTGGTTAAGACACCATTCCGCTAATCGCTTGAGAGCGTAGGAGTCAGGTTGGCGGGTTCGACTTCCGCCAGCTCCATTGCACACACTTTGTGGAGCTATCGGATGTAACTCTCTGGTGTTTAAATTTCCTTGTGGCTATCTTGTCTCTGTATATTGAGGATGACTTATAAGCGGGCAATTGATGTCAAGCACACAAGTCAGATGTATGTTCTCAATAAACAAACAAACAATGAAGGCTAAAGCTGTCTGGACTTTCATTTTCACATTTTTGCAAAAACAAATCCTTTTTTTTTCGTTTATTACTGAAGCGATTTACCAATGATGATACAGTAAAACCTCTAAATAACGGACACCTTGGGAGCGCAGATATTGTCCGCTATTCGGAGGTGTCCGTTATTGGGAAAACTTCAGAGATTCACAAAATCGCTAAGAAATGCTTAACATTTCATTAATTGGCTTTTATATGTCCGAGAACTTCTGTTCTATGATTAATCAGAAATTAAAGTAAAATTTTTAAGCAATAAAACTGAAATGAAATTGTACATACATTTTCCCGCTGTTTATTACATTCTTACGAAAAAAATCTGTTACAAAGTTTGCTTTTGCTTGCGATTACATGTAGTTAGTTTTTCTATGTGGCGTTTTAATGCTATCAGTAGTTTTAATCCTTCTAAATCATCTTTTTTTGCAAAAAAAAAAAAAAAAAAAAAAAAAAAAGTGTATCTGCTCACTGTATTTTGCCGCTTCTTGGAAAGTCTTGATATTGCAGGAAACATCCCCTGGTTTCAGTATCTGATTCATATCACTAATAGAGTCAGCTTTTGTCGAAGATTCTGAAGGAATATAATCGCCTACGTCAAGTGAGTCTTCTTCAGTAGGTCATCATCAATGTTGACGGACATTTCGGCATTCCTTCCCTCCTGATATATTTCATTAATTCACTTATTGCGATAGTTCTTCATTTCTATCGGAAATAAGTGTTTAATTTTCTTTTAATATAAAGCCTGCTTTTCTGAGACGTCGTACGCATCCCGCTTATATGTTTTTTACAGCTGAAGAAATCCGAATTCGAGAGCATCGGGAACATTAACTAATTTTAGGCTGTTCTCAACTGTATTCATAGAATCTAACTTCGAAAGAATGTGGCTTAATAAAAGCTTTATCTACCAGGCTTTACAATCGTGTATAACGCCTTGATCAAGGGGCTGGCATACAGAAGTTGTGTTTGGGCGGGGGAGAGGAAACACAGTTTTAACATTATCCATTTTCAAATGTTTTGGATGAGAAGTTGCACTGTCCAAAAAGAAGAGAACTTTTCTTTGTTTTTTCATCCTATTATCAAAGGAAGTTAACCATTTAATCACTAAAAAACTGGTTATCCACGCTTTTTTATTAGCTCTCCTCTCCACATAACACCAAATTTATTAAATTGGATGTTCTTTGAAAAACACATGGATTTCAGAGATTTTTTAATTATAAGAGGTACTTAAAACTCCCCTAATAAATTGCAATATAATAAAAGCGATTTGCCCTTTTGTCATTTTTTTCGCCGATACAGCCATCCTTTTTAAAGCACAAAGTCTTATTCTAAAAAATGCTGAAAAGGAGTTCGCTTTTCTTGGCTTTATAAATGTTTCTCTCATAACCTTCACAAATTGATTGCAGTCATTCACGCCAATCCTCCACTTTTTTCAGAGCTACAGATTTTACTTTTCTACATATTGTTTTGAAATAGATGTTGTGTCGAGACCGGAACTTTTCCAGCCATCTACCCAAAGCCTTAAAATCATATAATCCGAGTTCTTTGGCGACTTCTAAAGCCTTTTCCTGAATCAAAGACACACTGATAAGAATTTTTTTGAACGAAGTGAAGTAATCCAATTCAGAATTATAGAATCAATTTCAATGGAATCAGTATACCCCAATTTCACATTTTTGGTGTTCTCGTTAGACTTAGTAATCCATAACTTCCTTATTTCTTCTTTATTTCGTAAAATCTCTCCCACTGTTGTTTTACCTATTTTAAAACATTCGGCAAATATCCGGAAACTCAATTTCTGTTTTTGAGATTCACTTACACTTACGATTTAAAATATTTCTTTTAAAGTTAATCGTTTTCATTTTGAGATCATTCTCGAAGTTTTAATCAGAAACAAGACACTAAATTCAGAATATGTAGAACTCAATATATTCAGAAGACGATAAAAATGGTTTTAATATATTTTGAAGCTTTGAATAATGTATGTCAATTAAATATGAAGAATCAAACAATAATCGATACAAAATATATACGATATTGGAGGATTCCCCATGCCACTGAGGATTTTCCTTAGACCACCCTCTACATTTATCTGTGGTCACAAAATTTGTGATACATTGCTCTGATAAATTTGAGGCTTTTTACTTTTTTTTTCCATTTTCTATCTCGTTAAAAAATCATTTTTCAACCTCGATCGCTAAAACTACTGTCCGCTATTCGGAATGTCCGCTATTCAGAGGTTAAACATACAAAACTTTAGATTTTGGGAGTGGGGATTTGAAAAGTGTACGTTAAATAGAGGTGTCCGCTATTCGGGAGTGTCCGTTATGGAGGTTTTACTGTATATAGTTTTCCTCTTAAAAGATATTTTGCAACTTATTTTATGTCATTGCTTGATTATCAACTTATAACTGTTCAAAATACATATGATATTTACTAAATGTTTGCAATGCAATGTCTACGTTGAAAAGAGCTAGTAGATGTCGCTGCGATAGGCCTATTATCTTACAGCATCGTTGCACATTTATCGACTACAGATTTTAGCACTTTTTAAAACATTACTTGGATAGCCGGTTTCCACACTAGGTATTCTAGCAGGGCTACACTAGATACCGGGCTTGCTCGCAACCTATGTTATACAAGGCCGGTGCATGACGTTTAAAACGTCACATGATGTGGATCATTTTTACACGACGATTGGTGCAAAGCGGCACACGCACCGTTTTGCACCAATCACCGTGTAAAAATGATCCACTCCATGTGATGTTTTTTAAACGTCATGCACCGGCCGTATATAACGTAGATCGCGACTTGCTCATTCATTCTCATGACGTCACAAAGGGTGGCTGGCCGCGACAAAAGACATACAGCGATTGGCACAAAACGATGGGGGCGTCGTTTTGTACCAATCTCTGGTCGCGGCCAGCCACTATTTGTGACGTCATGAGAATGAATGAGAACGCTCGGTATCTATAGTGTTGCCCTGATTCTAGGCGCTGTAACTTCGGTAAGGTTTCACTGAACACGATGGGCTCTTCTGTTTAAGTACATGTGTCGCATCACAAATGTACAATCAACCAACTAATTCCAGAAATAACTTAAAACTATGATGCGAAGGTATCTCGATGCATTTAAAACGAATATTGCATCGGTTTCATTTTTAAGGTATGATTTTTTCTTAAGTTTGTTGTATTATATCGAATACCTTCAGTTTCAATAGAGTATTTGCATAAGAATTTTCTGCATTAAAGGTGTTATTTAAAATATGCGTTGACAAAAACATTCGATATCCGCTTATTATGGTAAAGATAAGGGAAAACTAAGTGAAGCAATACATGACAGAATATGAATTAGCGTTTTATATGTGCATTGATTCAAACGTATGTAATCCGTTCGCGAGTTCCATTGTGCACATCTCTAATTGATGTTTTATTGGTAAATATATGCTAATGGTATAAACGCGCCCGAAAGTTTTATGAAGATAAAATACTTTGAAAAATTTCTACTTTAAAATTTTAATAAATACAGTATTTTATAAGTATTATATTGAACACTATTCGAATACCCGTATTGCAAAGCTTTGTTAAATTCTGTCATGTCAGCTAATCCGGTTTGCTTCATTTACTTTAAGAACGAATGCTTAATTTATTTTTTTTAATGAAATAATACGTAGTTACAATTGTAACTACTGAGTTGAAGGCAAAATTAAACATCTTTTGACAAAGAACTTCAATAATTAATCTTGAACACCTTTTCACTTTTTGTGACCCGCAATGGAATGTCGCCACCCTTAGCATTGGAAATTCGCGATTAAAAGTAGCTTTTTGAAGTTCGGACTGCAGTTAAGTGATTGGGATCGTACTGAGTAATTTTAGGAACAATTTGCAACAGTTTTGTGCGAAATACAGGTCTGTTGTCCTAATGATCTTAGAGTAGTTGCGTTTGGCCAGTAATAATTGGTCACCTTTTTGGTAAGAAATTCGTCGAAAATATTTTTGTTCTCTTGGTATTACTTGTAAATGAAGAGGTAAACATTGAAATTTAATGATTTAATGTCCACTCAACTCTATCAGTATTGCATAAAATTAAAATATATAGAGGAACTTGATCCTTTAGTGCTAGGAGAGATTGGCTTTGTCTTGTAAAATTTTAGAAGTCTAAATTGCTGGCCTGCTTAAATATAACGTTTATAATTTTATAATTTTCGTATGATAAAAATTAAATGAATAGCTTTACCCCCCTTTTTTTTGGGGGGGGGAGAAGTCTTCAAATAGTCCTGTACCATATATTCACCCGTATAAATTTAGTCTTTCGGACGCTAAAGGAGGAAACTGAGGGGGATAAAATTTGTTACCTAGTTTCTTCCGGTGCCTTTTGAACTTCCTGCTAACTGAAATTATTCTATTCCTGAAATATGCTGTGAAAATAGTTTTTGAAATTTCTATTTAACAGTATAGGTAGTTATTATAGATTGGTTAATAAAATCTTGAAATGGAAGAATGAGTCATTTTTATTGCCTTTTCTATTTCAAAACAGGGTCAAAAGGGGTTCGGTGTTCATACGGTTAGTTTTAATTACTAATTTTTTATTGAACAAAACTTAATGTAATTGGTGATATTTCAAAAAACTTTCGGAATAAAGTAGATCCTTTAAAAACGGAGACAATTGCGACACCATGTAGGACACCTGCTGATATTAATGCCTCTTTTCCTTGAACTCCTGTAAATATTTACATTTTTTCCGTTATTGTAATAACTACATTTCGATAGTTTTGTTTTCCGAAAAATATTGTTTCCGTAATTTTAAAAAAAAAATACCCTAAAATATTGGGCACTTACCTAATTGAGTTTTAAATTTTCGTTCTTGTCGAGCGACCAGTTTATAGTTTAGCTCAATGTTGTCAGTTTGCTACATTTTTTAAAATTTAGAATGCTTGATTGCCACCACTTTTCGAAATGGAAATGCTGTCCTTTTTATTTAATGGCGGGTTAAATTCGAAAATGAGGCGAATTATAAGATTTTTAATAAATTTGTGGCAATCAACCAATATGAATAAAAACAAAGTAGCAGGACTAGCAATACTTTAGCTACTACCAAAACAACTAGAGATTAATATATCTCTTCAGTAGTTTCCAGAAAGATATAGCAATATCAGCTGTTTTCCAGTTTTTTGTAAAGTATTGTTTCCGCTTTATTGAATGGTTCCTAAATTGAATATCGCAAGTAATAAACTTAATAGAATTGTTCGTCATTTTTTTTTCCTAATAAGAAATAACAATGCGATACAATTAAGTAATTTGAATACTATCCAAAAAACTAGTTAACTCTCTAAGGGATTGATTATCCCTTATTTTTGGATTTCCCAAACATAACTTCGATTGGCCGTACACCAAAAATACTTTTAAGATGGTCAGTTATGACATGTCTTAACACCATTCCGCGAAAGAAAATTTAATCTGCATTTTGATGAAAATACTGGGAAGCCCTTGGACATTCATAGTGACCGAATAAATTCTTGATAGTTTAAATTTTTAGATGTATACGCGTTATTTTAATTAGAAATATTAAAATAAGTTTTTTATACATCACTTGAATACATTTGAAAGACCTATATTAGACCGCGAAATGAGTAAACGTTGTTTATTAGTTACCAGTTTATTTTCAGAATTTAGACATACTTTAGAATTTTACGAATTTGTAGCATTTTCTAGCACTAAAAGTTTAATTTTTATAACGTTTCCCTATATATAGCATATGACTTGATACCGTATAAAAATTTTAATTTCTTAACTTTGAAAACTGCTCGGACGTAAATGCATTTTCATATGTACAGTATTTAAAACATTTTTGCTATTCTAAATATGCCTGTAAAACTAACAAATTAAGGGACACCCTGTATACAAAACTCATGGTAAAGTCTTGACTTCGCTGTGATCAATATGAATTTTAAAATGTTAAGTTACGTGAAATATTTAATTCATGATTTTTCTTGTTTGGAGCTTTTATACAAATCAGAGTACAAATGAAAGCTTTCACACAATGTAAATGCAAAATAAACCTTACAAGAGCTTTGTTTAAAATTAAATGCTTTGTTTTAATATCGGTGTCTAATATTTATTCCTGTACAGGATTACTTGTCCAGTCGCCTGTCTAATGTTTCTATTACATCTAAGATTGTCAGATATTGTGGGGGGGGGGGAAGTAATTTGGAATAACTCTGATATTTTTATTAAGTCAGTCGTATAATTAAAAAAAAATAAGTGCCCAGTTAAACTGATGGCATTGAGCTCACAGGCTATTCGCACTAATTGTATATTACTCTTATTTCAAAGAATGCCCGTCGAAAAATAAAAAAAGATAAATTAAGGGGGGGGGCAGGAATTAGCTCCTCTTTATACTTAACCAATTAACCCCCAAAACTAATCGGGGAAGCGCCTTTATGACAATGAACCTATATACAAAATTTGAAGCAAATCGGATATTTCTATCAAGAGTTATAGTGTTATGTACATACATCCGTACGAATAGACTGAACCTGTGGGTATATTAGCTGTCTGGCTTTGATAGCCTTTGAGCCAAAAAACAGTTCGTCTCTTACGATGTCTTTTTTGCATGTCATGTAAAATGTATACAGATAATTTGTTCGAACGTCTTGCACTGAAAAGAAAAGGCTCACAGCTACAAAATCTGGTACAAAGATATTTAAAGAGAAATTGGGAACACCTCGAATATATATATATTTTTAATGTTGCTGCAATTTTGTGCATGCGGCTTTTTTACGGAGAGGGAAAGGATATAAAAAATATACGTAAATTTTTCAAAGAATGTTTGGGAATGAATCTCATAACTTTTCTAATAGTTTAATTTAGCTCAACGATACAAATGTTTGTTTGAAAATGATGCGTTAGTTCGTAAAGTTATTTTCCAAGGTAATATCGGCAGTGAAATAAAAACTAATTCACTCCTCCTCTCCCTCCCCCCCCCCCCCTTTCAACAAAAAGCTTCTCAGAGTTTTCTAAATTCTTATGTTCTCTCATAAGATTACTGTTGTCTTAGAATAAAGTTATTCAAATGTTATCTATTTTTAAACTTGACTTCTTGAAATATGGTTTCTAATTAGTTTTCTTTACAGGTATAATTCTGCAGTCTGACGAATCCTGGTAAAGAAATTTGAATGAAGAAAAATTAGAAACCTGTGCGTGATTACAAAAAGTTCAATTAGTTTCAGCATTTTATGAAATATTTCCATAAATATACAGAAGTTTTGTAAAATAAGCCAGTAATTGCACGCATTAATACCCAACTTAAATCGCCTAAAGCTTTTTGGCTATATAAATCGTAAAATTAACTATGGCAAATGCGGAGAAAGTGAATAAGTTTAATAAATATTCATCTGATAAAGATATTGACTCGAAACTCTTTTCGAACAAAAATCTAGAAAAACAGCATGTAGATCATTCTACAACAGCTCGTAATTCTCATAATGGAAAAGCTGAACATAATTACTCTCATAAAATTGAAAAAGAAACTGTACAAAAAAGAAAAGAAGGGGGGGAAATATCCACCGAAACAGAAAGCAAGAACGCTAAAGCAGCCCCAGCAAATGGTACGGAAAGGTATTTGTACTCTGCGGATTGTGACCCAAGTGTATGGCAACAGGTGAAACCAAAAGGAAGGCGGGAAAGTCGAAGGAATACGTCTATGCCGAGATACACAAACGAGAACCTACGACTAAATCTGAGGCATGAAAGATTAAATTCCTCTGAACGACGTACAGCTTATTTCAATGAAAGTAATTCACAGCAACGTAACTTATCCAATGCTTCAGGTCTAAAAGCTAAATCTGTCGTACCATCCACGAATAACTATTCAAATCGAGAAAGTAATTCACAGCAACGTAACTTATCCAATGCTTCAGGTCTAAAAGCTAAATCTGTCGTACCATCCACGAATAACTATTCAAATCGAATTGCTGTTACGTATAAAAATTCTGAAAATGATTCACAAAATGTCTATCAAATTGCACATGACAAATTGAACAAATGCGATGAAAATCATATCATGGATAGAAATAAGAAGTTAAACGTTAGCGTTGCTAAAACGTTAAATTCAAGAAAAACTGTAAAAGGAGCCAAACAAGAAAAGAAATCCGGAGACATAAAAAGTACTGAAACTCCTGTCAAACACTTATCTGTAAATTCAAACTGTAGTTTTAAAAATGCAGGTGCAATTCCACAGATGTCTACAACTTTCGAACAAGTTGAAGCTAAAACTTTTGGTTCTGTGAAGCCCGAAGGTCAAAACCTGTATAATGAAACAAAGGACCGCAAATTAAAACAGATGGAAGTTATCAATGTTTCTGAACTTGAAAAATACTCTGAATTAAATTACTCTGAACGACGTACAGCTCATTTCAATGAAAGTAATTATCAGCAACGTAACTTATCCAATGCTTCAGGTCTGAAAACTAAATCTGTCTTACCATCCACAAATAACTATTCAAATCGAATTGCTGTTATGCATAAAAATTCTGAAAATGATTCACAAAATGCCTATCAAATTGCACATGACAAATTAAACAAATGCGATGAAAAGCATATCATGGATAGAAATAAGAAGTTTAGCGTTGCTAAAATGTTAAATTCAAGAAAAACGGTAAAAGAAGCTAGACAAGAAAAGAAATCCGGAGACTTAAAAAGTACTGAAACTCCTGTCAAACACTTATCTGTTAATTCAAACACTCATTTTAAAAATACACGTGCAATTCCAAAGATGTCTCAAACTTTCGAACAAATTGAAGCTAAAACAGTTAGTTCTGTAAAGCCCGAAGATCTGAACCTGCATAATGAAACCAAGGAGCCTGAATTAAAACGGATAGAAGTTAACAATGTTTCTGAACTTGAAAGATCCTATTTAGTAAATCAAATAACACCAAATAAGCCTTGTGAAATAAGGCTCAATGAAGCTATCGACCAAACGCAATTTAATGAATACCTAGGAACTGCTATAACAAATCCAAAACACCATAGTCAAATCGAAGGAAGTATAACAAAGGAAGAAATTCACCAAAACGAAAATCTAAGTGTAGAAAAACGGGATCTCAATGTATATAAACATGGTTGTAGCTCTGATTTAACAGAGGAAAGTGAAACCATAAGAAATATCGGAAAATTGGATGACATAAGTAACGCCAACGTTGTATATCAACATAATGAATGTACCTCTCATTTAATAAATGAAGACGAAATAGTGGGTAGAAATGTAGAAAACTCAGAGACAATAACTGGCGCCAATGATGCGTGTCGAAATCGCGCGCCACAATTCGAGGGTAATTTAGCATCTGAAGTACCTGGCCAACGCTTCGATAATGGAGCGGAATTCGATGAATTATATCTGAACGGATTTCCAAATGCTACGAGTTATGATCAGACTCAAAGTGATGAAGAACCTACAGTTAATGAACAAAATGCAGAAAATGCAACAAATTCCAGTGAAAATGCATTCAATGGTTTCCCTTTTCCTTATGAAGAGTTAAATTGTATACAGTATGAACCGATTATCTTGCAACGCATTTATAAAGGGGAGACATATTACGAGAGAATTTTGCACCCGCGCATGATCCGTGTCCGTGTGTTCTATCCATTTAGTTCATAACTTTATATTTAAAGATATTACTGATATAAATTAGTCACGGTGATAATTCTCATAAAACTTTGTTCGATTAATTTTAAATGAAATATCTTCAAAGTAATTGTTCTTGAATCGAAAAGCGAAAGATGAATAAAAATTTCTTATCCAGGAATCTATAAAGATATTCTAGATGTTTCGTTTATATGAAGACTGCCAGAAGACTAGTCACAAGTTTTCAAGAATTCCAAAAATTGAAGTTTTAAAGAATTATACACTTGATTTTCTTTTAAAACCGTTGCATTATATCTATTTTAATGGTGTCAAAGCTTCATCTGTTAAATACTTTTGAAATCTGTTATAAATATTGACTATTAAATTTGGTTAAAATAAATTTTGTTTAATTTATTTTAAAATTGAGTGTAACATCGGAAACTTCCGTATCTGGAAACAATTTATTTTTCGCATTTGGCTGGTCTTTTTAAGTACATCAAAGTACAATTGCCTTTCTGGAGTGTTTCTAAAACTAATTTCAGAAAGTTCAGAAAATATTTTAATTAAATTAAAATTGTGCCTACGCATATAAAATGTTTCTAAAACTAGTTTATTGAAACCTAATTAAAATAATTTACTTCGGAACACAGTACTTAATTGACAAATTCAGGATTTGTATTTTTTAAGTTTGAAACTTTAGAATTAAACTACATTAACCTTTTCAACTGCTGTCTGCGGTCTCGTATTTTCAGTTTTACTTGTAAGTTTCAATTTAACTAGACACTAGTGCAATTTTGTACCATCTGCATCCCTAGCACTGTTGCTCAGAACATCTGAATAGGTGAATTTTAATTATAAAAATCTTGGTTTAAAACAAACGTTATCCCATGAGTTAAGCCTTTGATTAACACTGCAACGATCGCACTGGATATGACAGATCTGAATCTCTCGAATACCATGCGATCGTTTCCGTAAGTTTTTATTTTATTTGATTAATTCTTCTGAGTAAATAAAATATTAAATGTTTTTAGTCTTAACAATTATCTAACAACTGATAGCGATATTTTTGAAAGTAGACTCTATGGATCTCATAGATCCAGCATGATCGTTCTTGCAACTTTTAGGGCGCGATCATTGTAGTGTTAATCATTTGATCAAGATGTCTTGGAGACCACTCGCAGTAGCTATGCAACCATTCCTGTGACAGTAGTTAAGGGTTGAAAAGCCTGTATTTCTTAAAATACCGGATATCCTCCAAACAATACTTGCATTAAATTACTTGTAGCTCGCCACGTTTTTAGTCATTTTTTTATAAATCTTAAAACCGTAAAAATATAGCTTTTCTTCAATATACAGGATGTTCAATGTGACGACAAACTGTAAGGAGTGATATACATTTTTTTTATATAGGAAGACTAGTCTCTATTTCACTTATTCAGTCCAAAATAGTCTCGTTAAACGTCTACTTCTTATTTTTGGGTACTTCTCCATTATCCCGTCGACCACTTTTCATAACTAAAAACTATAGCCAAACTGTAGGATTTAACGCCAAAAATGTATGATCGTGGCGTCAAATTCACTTGGCGTCAGAAGCATTACATGAGTTTATCATTAAGGGGCTTTTAATTTGACATTAGCATGTACTTTTATGGCTGACTGATTTATTAGTTACTTCGTTAATTAAAATAAGTTTCGTCCTTAAACTGCGCTGCAATGATATTAAAAGAAGTTATTGAAAAAAATGTTGCGATGTATAGTTACGTACAATAAATACATCAGTTTCAACTGACGTTACAAACATTTATCCACCAGCCGACAGGGATAGTTAAGAAATATAATGTAAATATCTAATATTTTTGTTTTCATGAATAGATTGTAAATTTTATTGTTTAAACTTGCTCACAGTGATAGTTGACACTTTGGTGAGTAAGGCTTTTTCGGAATTTATTTTATTTGAGATTAAAATGGCAATATTTTTCCATTTGTTTATTTGGTGTTACAGCTTTGCGATAGTTTTTTTATGAAAAGTGGCCGTCGGGATAATGGAGAAGTACCTGTTTTTGTAACATTAATAATAATGACGATAATTTAATGAAGTTTTCAAAGAATTTGCCAAGTTCTGTGCGCAATGACAGAGCAAAATTTGACCAACATGAAAAAATTAAGACCAAATGGCATTGCTATGTGAAGACCCTTCTGACGTTCCAACAGCTTTGGAACAAAAATCAAGGAGTCCAGCAGTTTTTGCTTAAACGATTTCCTTCGTATATTCCGGCCGCGATATAATTCCTTCGATAACGGAAAATTGTTTGAAGGTTATTTAATTTTTATGAAACTTCTCATAAGTTTTAAATTTTAGCGCACTAATTCTATTTCTCTTCATTTTTTTTTCTCGCAATTATCAAATTTTCTTTCCCCGTGAATATTCGCAGTCTTCAAATTGTCTTGTTCAGAATACTGCCTTTAACATGGTGCTTAGGAATGAATTTCTGCTTTGCTGAGTAAATTTTTACAATTGCTCTCATTTGCCATCGTGTCTTGTTCTCCTTTCAGAATTTCTTATGAAATGCATAAAATTTTAAGAAATTTCTTCTCTTTGTAGGACAATGAGAAAATTAACTTTGTTTAAAAGACTTTTAAATGTATATATCAAACGTATAGAACTATGGATGTTCAAACTTGAAAAACAATGTAATAAAACTGTTAATATGTAAAATAATTTACCAAAGTACAGCTTAACGTTTTCAACCCTATCCTTTAAATCTCGCTTAAAAAAAAACAAAACAAAAAAAACACTAGTCATTGGAGGGCCACCAACGACTAGTTTGGCACCTAAATTGTCTCATACTTACCCATCATGGATATGCATAATATGAAAATAAAACATGTGTAAACTATTTATAAAATGCATTGCAATTCGAACAAAATCGTGGCTTGATGACGTCAAACTTTAAATACTCTATTACTGAATTGCGTAAAAACATCCTTATAATTCCAAAACTGGTAATCATATTAACTACGGATTAAGCGTCTCATTTCCAACTAAAATATCTTTGAATTGAAATATGAATGAAATACAGGGTCATGAAAAATCGAAGAGTGTGGAAAATATAATTGCAAATATCTCGGCAACTTATTATCCGATCGGCTTCATTCTTTATGCAAAATTTTCTTTTTATATTCACTCCTTAAAATATTTAGAAAATTTTTATTTACTTTTTATCAGAACGAATATTTCGAAAGTCCAAAAACAAAGTTCCAGATAATTGAAGGTACTGAAATACAATAAGCTTCTTTCCATTATTACATGCTAAATACATACCACATTTCAAGTCTCTATCTCAATTTGTTCGAGAGATGGAGCGTTCACACACACGGCAAAAATGTTTTTCGGAATCTCTAGTGTCTGAAACGTGTAAATCCGTCAAAATTTTCGATTTTCCAAACAATTAAGAGTTACCCTGTACTACGTATGATGGGTAGGTAAAAAATCCCAACTAAATATGTGAATTTTTTTATGGAGAAACTCTACTATTTGAGGTGTGTGGGGGGGGGGGGGATTCAACCAGAAACAAGTTTTTTATTTTTCCTTCCCGGAATTGAAAGTGTCCTTGGGGGCAAAAGCTCAAACTAAAATCAAAGTGCAAAAATATGTTGGACATTGACCTCTAATATCCTATATTTATAATAATGGAAAAGAAACATTTGTAAAAAAAAAAATATATCATTAGTTTGCTAATGACATCGTGTGACTTGTAAGTACATATTTCTTTAAAAAGTTTAGAATTTCTCCTTATTCCGTAGAAATGATAAAGGTTTCAAATTGGTAAAAACTTTACATTTATAATTGTAATTACTTGCATGCTTTTATTGAAGATGTAATTTTTCTCTCAATAAATGCACGAAACTACTTACATTTTATACAGAATGTATTGAAATTTCATCCACATGCATTTCACGAGATAGGTTTCATAAAATATTGATCAAGGTAAAATTAGCAAAAATATTGATCAAGGTAAATTTTAGCAAAAATATTGATCAAGGTAAATTTAGCAACGCAGTCCATTCCTATTAGCTAAGTTTTGAAGAAAACTTTGAAAACAGGAGATTGGAGTTCCTCGATATAGGGAGGAAAAACTCACCAACGTGTGCTGGTCAAAATCTGGAAATGAAAGTTTTCATTCTTTCCACGTACAACTGCGCATAATTGTAGATTGCCTTGCAAAATATAAGGCCTCGTCCTTTTTGCCCAAGATAAACGCAATATAGTTAGTTACATATTTTCGCGATGCCGAATATTTATAAAAATTACTGATCTTCAATGTTTTGCTGAAAATTGTTTTAGCAATATTTTTTGGTGTTTAATGATGTATTGTTTCAGGAACGATGTACCTCTCTGACTGGTGGATTGCAAAAGAACAATTTCAAGAAAAGACCCACAGAATTTAATACTTCTATATCTCTAGGATAACTTGATATGACTGAGAAATAAAGTTGCAAAGACTAGAAAAAACCCGGTTTAAACCTGGGAATAAACCGGGTTTTTTGGGAATAAACCGGGTCTTTTGGGAATCTACTGAGAAATAATGAATGCCAAAAACAAACTTAAACATATATCTAGAGCAGTGTCTTCCAACCTTTATGTGGGTGTGCCTCACCTAAGCATATTTAAAATCCATGAACCCCCTCCCCTTACTCTGAAACATAATTATTTAAAAAAATTAATTTTTATGCACATAGAGGAAGCTTAAAAGAACATTAACAATGACAAATATTTTCACAATTCCTAAGCTTTAAAAATATATAAAATTTTGTCCCAAAGAAATTTTTAACATAACTATAGATGCAACGAACTCTTATATCTCCGCCTTTGGCTCTAGAAGAGCTTTGTTCTTTGCAACTTATCTCGGTGTAAAAAAAAGTGCTATGGTCTCCTTTTTTACCTTCAAACTTTCAATTCTTATTTCACATTAAATTTAAAAAGAATTGATAATTTTTTTAAAGTGTTTTTACTACTTCATAGAGAACAGTAGGAAAATATTCGGACACTAAAATCCTCTATGAATAACACAATACACTTGAAGCGTATCTAAATTCTCATAGTTTTCAAATTTAAGTAACTGTTTATCCCAGGGCTTTCTCTCTCTCTCTTCCCCCCCCCCAATTATCACCAGTATAAACTGATGTATAAACAGATTTCAAAATGCATATCTCATAATGTATATTTTATAGACTACTAGCTGACCCGCCCGGCGTTGCCCGAGCCCTTGTAATAAACTTAAATCTCTTAAAAAACGGAACTCTGGCCACGGTCTACGATGGCTTCGGAACCGTATACCAGGCATGCTCGTACTCTCTAGAAAATCATTTATTTCCCCCTACCACTCACAGGGGAGCATTCTGTTCTAAACAAACCTCTTTCCCAACGAACTTCTGAGACAGGTCCCCGCTACCTACGTTACTGTATAGTAGGCGCACTACAAAATTGAGCTGGTTTCGAGAAGATTGGAACATTATTAGCCCAGTTATTGCAATAAGGCACAGTTAGAGAAAATAACCTTGAGTGAGGTGCCGAAGGCAGGAGATGTTCGAGTGTCCTTCAGAAAATGACTAATTAGGAGGCCCACTATGCATGCATAAATATTCGTTCGTTTTGTTAAGCTAGGAACTTAATTACAAAGTTGGCTTAAACTCTTATTTGTAAATAGTGGTAACCGCTACTCATAAATTTAATGTTATAAAGGGTGACTATTAAGTTAAATATAATGTTTCGAATCACTTGCGTTGAAATCGGAAAGATAGTTGCTGATATATAGTACGGGGCATAGTTACAGAAAAACCTTGAATGAGGGACCGGGGGGGGGAGGGCTGTTCAAGAACCCTTCAGCAAATGACTAATTAAGAAGAGCACTATGCATCTTTCGAAATTCGTTCGTTTAAGCTAGGAACTTAATTACAAATTTGGCTTACCCAATTATTTGGAAATAGTGGTAACCGCTACTCATAAATTTAGTTTAATGTTATAAAGAGTGACAATTAAGTTAATTAATTATAATGTTTGGAATCACTTGTGTTGAAATCGGAAAGATAGTTGCTGAGATATGGAAACGGAGCATAGTTAGAGAAAAGAACTTGAAGGACGGGCCGGGAGGGGTGGGGGGGGGGGGTTGTTCAAGTGGCCTTCAGCAAATAACTAATTAGAAGGACCACTATGCATCTTTCAAAATTCGTTCGTTTCCTTAAGCTTTGAATTTAATTACAAATTTGGCTTAAACTGTTATTCGTAAATAGTGGTAACCGCTACTCGTAAATTTAGTTTAATGTTATAAATGGTGACTATTAAATTAATTATAATGTTTGAAATCACATGCGTTAAAATCGGAAATATAGTTGCTGAGATATGGAAACGGAGCAGAGTTAGAGAAAAAACCTTGAAGGACGGTCCGGGAGGGGTTGGGGGGGGGGGGGTTGTTCAAGTGGCCTTCAGCAAATAACTAATTAGGCGTATCACAATACATCTTTAATGATTGATTCATTTGGTTAAGCTAGGAACTTAATTTGAAATTTGGCTTACTACTTTTACACTACTATTCGGAAATTCTGGTAACTGCTTTCTAGAAATACACCTTGAAGCTTAAATGTAATTAGACCCTTGTCCCTCTTAATTCCCGCAAATATAAAAAAGAATCTATTAAAGTTTTCTGTATTAACAATCTCCATCATAATAATAAATGTAAAAAAAAACTTAAACCCGACTAATTGTCATGAAGAAAAATATGCCTGCAAAATATTTCAATCAGTGGGACGTATGCAGGGCTACACTAGATACCGGGCTTGCTCATTCATTATCATGACGTCACAAATGGTGGCTGGCCGCTACCAGCGATTGGTACAAAGCGAAACGACAAAATGAAAGACGTACGCGATTGGCTCAAAACGACGGGCTCGTCGCTTTGCACCAATCGCTGGTCGCGGCCAGCCACCTTTTGTGACGTCATGATAATGAATGAGCAAGCCCGGTATCTAGTGTAGCCTTGACGTATGTGTAATTTGTCATGTACAGGTGGCGTGATATTCGCATGGCTCCTCTACGCTAATAACTTCAATCCATGTTGACACTATTTAGTTAGAAATCCTTATTTGTGCATCTCTACTCTGGTTTATTTAAATACTTATGTGAAGAATCGATGCAACCAACCAGTGAACCAACCAACCCAAGAGAATAAAAGCGTATTTTTAATGAGAGTTCTTTGTGCATTTTAATTAATATTTCAGAAAGTAATTAAAATATTAAAATTCTGAAGTAATGTTGCACCAGGAGAGGGTTTGGACTACCTAAATCTAAATTTCCAGCCTTCTAGGTGGGCCAGATTTTCCTAGCCATCGCCCACAGACACACAGAGCGAAACTTTCATTTATTAGTTTAATAGATAGATACATGAGGCCTGCACCAGAGAGATTTACTATTCGCTTACTTCCTTCAATGATGGCCGTTAAGGAATTTATTGATTATAAGGACGGTAGCACCTGGTTTAGATAATGTGTTGTAGACTGTTTTAGATAAAAGTAGTTTCATTTATAAAAATTTCTTCATATTGCAGAGTGAATAGAATTACAGGTCTCGTTCAATAAATATTAGTCGAAAACGTTGTAAAGAATTCTAAATTACCAAAGCCATTTAAATGTTTATAAATACAAAGTCTTAACTATTTTTTAAGCGATGTTCTAAGCCGCATTTTTATGCTGGCACTGTAATTTAAATCGGACTTTCACATTTTTCTTTCCTCCTTTTTATGTCATAAAAAAAATTATCTACAAAAAATATAATTCGCGTACAAAATATCATATCTTGTTATACGAGGCTAACGAAAAAGAAAGGCTACCGCGGTGCTTTACGCGTATCATTTTTTACAGACCGCGGGAGTCACGTGATACTCGAATGCACCAATGCAAGTGTACGAAAAGAGCAACACGTCACTCTAGCGGTCTGTAAAAAAAGATAAGTGGAATGTACCGCGGTAGCCTGTCTTTTTCGTTAGCCTCGTTGTTATAGTACTGATGTCCTTAACCTTTCTATTTTTATATTTTCCTATTTCTATGCGCTCCTAATTTTCTAATTGCGCTTGTTTTTATGCTTATGCCCCCCCCCCACCAACTGGTGCTACGAGCTATGTTTCACCCTAACAATTATTTCGCTCTTTGCTATGTGCTGGAGATGTGTGGTAGATGATATCAGGCTCCTCGAGAAAAGTTGTTCGAAACTAATACAATAATTCAGACTGTTTATTGAAATTTAAAACTTTTTATGAAATATTATTGAAATATGCGGGAACGTTTTGAAAATTTGAATAAACCCTTTTTACTTACCCATCATACGTAGTATAGGGTAAGTCTTGTAATCGTTTTGAAAATCGAAAAAATTTTTTTGACGGATTTACACGTTTCAGACAATGGAGATTCCGAAAAACATATTTTTAGAAAAAAAATTTTGCCGTCTGTGTGTGTCTGTGTGTGTGTCTGTGTGTGTCTGTGTGTGTGTCTGTGTGTGTCTGTGTGTCTGTAAACGCTCTATCTCCCGAAAAAATTGAGATAGAGACTTGCAATTTGGTATGTACATAGTATGTAATAATGGGAAGAAGCCTATTTCATTTCAATAACCTCGATTAACCGGAACAATTTTTTTCGGACTCTCGAAATATTCGTTCTGATGAAAGGTATATAAAAATTTTCGAAATTGTTTATTTTAAGAAATGAATATAAAAGACAATAAAAAAACATAAATTTTGAATAAAGCATGAAGTCGATCGGATAATTAGTTGCCGAGATATTTGGAATCCTATTTTCCACACTCTTCGATTTTTCATGACCCTGTATTTCATCCAAATTTCACTTCAAAGATATATTTTAATTGGAAATTTATCGCTTAATCAGATGCAATAAACCGCTAGTTAATAGGATTATTATTTTTGGAGTTATAAGGAAAAACCTCTTTCAAGCAATTCAGTAATCGAGCCTTTAAAGCGAGGCTAACGAAAAACAAAGGCTACCGCGGTGTTTTACGCATATCTTTTTTTACAGACCGCCGGAGTCACATGATGCTCGAATCCACCAATGCAGGTGTACGAAAAGAGTATCACGTCACTCTAGCGGTCTGTAAAAAAAGATAAGTGGAATCAAGGCAACACTAGATACCGGGCTTGCTCATTCGCTCTCAAAACGTCACAAATGGTGGCTGACCGCGACCAGCGATTGGTCCAAAGCAACGCGCCCATCGTTTTGTGCCAATCGCTGTATGTCTTTCCTCCTAGTCAGCCACCTTTTGTGACGTCATCATAATGAATGAGCAAGCCCGGTATGTAGTGTAGCCCTGGTGGAATGCACCGCGGTAGCCTGTCTTTTTCGTTAGCCTCGCTTTAAAGTTTGTGACGTCATCAAGCCACGATTTTATTTGAATTGCAATGCATTTTATAAGTAGTTTACACATTTTTATTTTAATATTTTACATTATGCATATCCATGATGGGTAAGTATTACGGTGGCCCCCAACGACTAGTTCATTTGATTTTAAAAATTTGTATTGATTTTATTTTTAGTGCACATTATTTTTCTTAAAGACAAGAAGTTTAATATCACCCCACCTCTCTTAAAAATGAATTTGTTGGTTTTCCTGAGGGGGGTACGCGTCACGTTGAGAGCCACTGCTCTACAGCAAGTATAAATTGAAATGCTTTTGTGTGCTTTTTCTTAGAAAAAAATCCATGTTTTTCTCTCTGTAAATGGAGAAATAACTAAAGTTTTGCTCCAGAGATTCCTAAAATTGCACTACTATATGGGGCTCGTGAATTTTATGCTTTATAAAATGCTGCATGTCCGTTATTTAGTAACGCCGTTCTCAAATATGACTATATAGTCTATTTTCGATGCAGACAAGGAAATTAGAAATATTAGTTTTGGCTACTATTTCTTGTAAATTCACCGCTGTGTGGCAATCGGAAATCTAATTGCATTTATAGACCGATAATAAATGTCCATATTATAGGACAGATGCGCGTGAAATTCAATGAAACCTAACAAAAATTGTTAACTCCAAATTATTTACAAATTAAAGACTGATATAACTCAAACTAACAATTTGAATATTTGAGTAATTTTTTTTTTTTTTACCAGCTCATACTGATTATGTTATTGAAGACAATTTTTTTAATACAATGAAAAATTGAGGTGAGCTGGTAAAAAAACTTTTCATCATGGTTTGATAAATTTCTCCTATATGAAAAAAAAAATAGTTAAATGTTTTATCAAATTATTTGTTACGTTTATTGACGTTTGGTCACAAAACTGTAGCAAGTGTTTCGCATTTATTCTTTCCTGTTACATAGTTTTGACGTTCTTATCAAAAAATCGCTTTCGTAGAATGTTATATTTTTTGCATTAGGACTATGTTCTGTGAAATTAACATGAACAAATTTCTTGCACGAATTGTCGAAGATCTGATGTTCCACAGTGTTGTCATTTCGGTTGTTTACTAAAATGACTCTTTTACCGTTTATGTAATGAAATAAAACTTCTGACGATCTTCATATCATTTTTAATCTTTAAAAAGCAATTTATTTTTACTTTTATAATTATGACTCACTAGGGAAGGTCTCCAATTGTCAGATCCAGATTTTATAGAGGGGTGTCGTTGGAAAGCGCTTACCATGGGAATCAAGGAAATGTATACAACTGCCCGTCCGAATGCAACTGGTGAAGAGTTGTAAGCCGATGTATTTCTGTCATTTATAGATTTTTCTAGGTCGCTTATGCAGGAAAGCCACTCTGTGTGGTAGGACAGACAGCTTACAGTGAAGTTATGTAACCTGTTGTTGCCAGTGTGAAGGTAAAGGTTCCATGTTCCCTCTAGTACGAAACGGAAGATTGTGACCACATTTTGTCTCCACGACCACTAACGAAAGCATAATTGTATAAGTTAGCCTATAACCAATTCTCCTCTCCCACCTTCGATGACATGCGTTGGTATGCCTTTCAAAAGGCTTTAATTAAAGTCACGGATCCCGTCTATCGATCAGTTAAACTGGCATGCTTTAACTTAACTAATAACACCTGTGACAACTGCGAAACACCCCATTTCATTGTGTGTTTCTGGTGTTAGAAACACTCGTGCTTCAGCCATTTCTATTCAGAAATGCACTACCATCAGTGAAGTTACTTTTCCCACCAAGCATAAACTGTTTTATCTGTAATCCGTCAACTCTTTTTTAGCACAGTGTCTTTCCTGCATAGCTAGCGACCTAGAGAAATCAATACATGACAGAAATATATCGGCCCATAACTCTTCACCCGTTTCATTCGGACGGATAGTTGCATACATTTCCTTGATCCCCGTGGTAAGAACTTTCTAACGACACCTCTCGACAAAATCCCGATCTGGCAGTTGGGATCCTTCCCTAGTCAGTGTTGCCAACTTAGCCCCTTGTTTTATTACGAAATCTACCATTCTACCAAAATTTCTGTATTGTAATTTTTTTAGTCGCGGAATATGCCATTAAAAGAAAAGTTGATAAGCATAAATTCTGGTAGGATGGTATTTTATAAAAAACGAAGAGGCCAAGTTGGCAATACTTGTGACATTAAGGCTTTACGTACGATTGAGTCGGACTGAATACCATTTAATGTTGAATACGCAATATTTCAACATGATTTTTCACTATTGACGACTTCCGATATAATGCTGAAAGTATGGTCCAGACTTTAAAATATCCTTTTACGGATATGAAAATGTATTTTTTCCATGTGTTTAGGCATAGACTACTCTATGTTCTGGACTTGGGGTTAGTCAAAATTATGTAAAGACTAAAGTATGAGAACTTTTTGTTTTGAAAAATAAAAATGATGTGGCGATTACTCATTTGAGATTTCACGCATGAAGGTTTTTGATTTTTTTTTTCCTTTGCACCTATTTACATGCAGCGTTAGAGGTCAAGCTAGCATTAACTGTCGCATTTGCCGCATTATAAACTTTGGAATGCAAACATACGCATGTTTCATAAGAACGTACAAAAGGTTAATTACTTGCATTAAATAAGTTTATGGTCAATAAGTGTTTTGTAAAACTTTTTCCATTTGTGTTGACCTAATTTTGACTAAACTTGTACGTGTCTTTATTCAGTATGTGCTCAGTAATGTGATTAGATCCAATGCATTTGCCGTGTTACTTTTCTGAATAACTCTCCATTGCAGATAAAGTGTACAAAACATTGTTCTATAATTAAAGCAGCCCCTCTTCTCTCTTTTTTTTTTTTTTTTTTTACTGACATTTTGAAAATTATTCTTTACAAACCACTTAAAATTGCGAAAAAATATATCGCAAATACAAAAATGCATCGCATATTGTATGAAATTGCGTTTCATAAATTAAAATTTGTAATTAATATATACTTATAAAGAAGTTTATGATATAATAAGTGGTGATCTTCTCCTCTACCATACGCCGTCTTTCTGGGAACTTTTATTCCCAAAGGAATGAAGAACATAAAACGTCCTAAAATTGCCATTTCTTTCAAATTTTTAAGTCTGGAAAATTGAAATTTGGCACGATGGTCCCTTTTCGAAGATTTTAAATGCTCGGTGAGAGCAGTTTATGAAAAATATAGATATTTAAAAATGTGAAATGTGTTGATAATGTTCTGAAATCATGATTACTAAGATTTCAAAAATTCTTTCAGTTTTATAATGCTGAATACCTATGTTTAAACAGGTTAGTTATATCGGAATCTCTGCCTTAATTGAAGATTATAGCTAGAGAAATGTTAGAAAATTGCAATTTTTTAATATTACTTAAGGCTAGGACACTTTAGAACGTAAATGTTCACAAAGAAACGTTTTTAAAAAATTGAAAATTAAAAGGATACAATCAAGGAAAACTTCCTCAAATCGTGATTACTCCGAAATTACTGAAGTAATTTCAAGAAAGTTTCACCTTTTTAAGAATGGGTTTCAGAGTTCACAAATAGCTTACACTTTACTTGTTTTACAAGAGACGTATGGCTGAAAATAAGTTGGAATGGAGATTTCTCTTTAATAACATTTTTATCAGTAGCAATACATGGTCTACCAAAATCAAAGCTCCCATTTGGTCCATTTTTTGAAAACCACTTTTTTAAGTCTTTTTAGATATCTCTTGTAATTTTTGTAGAAACCTTTCCAGAATGCTATTTTTCTTGCATGTATTATAAAACCTATTAAAAGTTTCTCCAGAAATGCTAGTATTCAAAAAGCTGACCAGTGGAAGCATTGCAAAATGATTGAAACACGTTTTATTTTAGTGCCTGTTGGAGATATGAAGGAACTAGCGTTTTCTGAAATAGGCTTCTCACTAATTTTCAGAATTTTACACTTTAATTTTTCATATTCTACCTGGGTTCTATAAGTTATATTTAGAAACATTTTCTCCTTGCTTTGAAAAACAAAACTGTTAACTCCATTCTTCATTCACCAAAAATTAGAGAGTTGTGGTACGTTGAATTTTTGAAATCAGAGATTCGATCGTAAAAAAGTGGAATTTTTACTGATTTGCTAGACCATGGGGAAAGTTTGTGAAATGATTTATAGAACCGAGAGAGCGTATAAAAATTTAAAAGGTGTAACATTTTGAAAATTATTGGCAGGACTACTTCATCTACGTAATTTTAATTCCTACATTTTTATCTTGAACACTTTCTAAATTTGCATTGCCTACGTATCAAAAACAGGTTAAACTTTAATGCACTTTGCAACATTTTTGCGACGACCTGTATAATTTTCACTTTATGTTAATAGGCTTACAAATACTATTACGTGTATTAGGTAGCTTTCAATACAAAAAAGTATAAAGCTACCTATTGCAGCCGTTCGGAGGAAAGCAGTTCCGGACAATTTCGATATATTTTCACCTATCATGACCTCCAGACCCCAAAACCACCCTCCGTTCTAATGTTGATTTATATATATATATATATATATATATATATATATATATATATATATATATATATATATATATATATATATATCCATACATATATATATATATATATATATATATATATCTGACATATGTCATACGATAACGCTCGTATTTATAAATCAATTTCGATGAAACCAATTGTGTGTATTAAGCTCACCAATGTCTCGACCGAGTTCGTTGGCCAGCTTGGTCCGCCATTTTGTTTCTAGATGGCGGCCATTTAAAAATTTAAAACTAAAATAAATATACAAAAAAGTTAAAAATTCAAATTTATTTTTTGCTTACGTGTTAGGCCTTAATACAAGGATTCCAGAGCATTTTTTTGTTTACCTCTATCTTAAAAAATGGCTGAGATAGAGCAGTTTGAAATTCTAGGGTGGCTGACATTTTGAAACAAAACAGCACATTAACGCGATTACTCGCAAATTATTTTCTTTCATTGTTGTAATAATTTTCCCAATCATACGCATAAAACTATATATTCATATCCGTTAGCGCCAAATTCTCGCCAAAATTGACGCCGTTTGGTGAAATATCACCAAATTTGGCGACCAAAATAAGTCTTCATAAATGAAGCCAATTTGGCTATTGCTCAATAATTTGGCGAATTTCTTATTCAAATTCAGTATTAACGAATCTTTTGTAACCGTTTCTTTGCATTTTAACTTGCTGTTTTCGTGTAACATTAGCTAAAATTTTAAAACGAAGATATAGGAAAGCTACCTTTTCCTCCCGGTACAGGCCGGAAGGACTTTTTTAACTATGTTTTAAACATGTATGTTATAACCCGCAGCTTTGGGTGTGTGAAAAATATGCTTGTATAAATCAGTATTCAAAATTCCTCTCAGTGAAGCCAGTTGGCTACTTCAAAAAAACAAAAAAATATCATATTTCTAAATTGCTACCACATTTTTAAAATTTAGTTTATTTAAGGACACATTACAAAAGACTAATATTAAAATTTCAAAGTGATAATTATCGGAATAAAAAAAGTAACCCAACTGGCAACAGCAACATTGAGTTCCCAGCAAATTTACTTAAAATAATTGAAATGCAGTTAACTTCCTCGTCTATTTTTTACTTTTAACGATAGACCGGGAGGCGGCAGCACAGACAATCACCTCATCGAGTTCACGGCTGAAAATCCAGAATGAGTTAAAACTTGATTCGCATATTAAAACGCAATCGGTCTGCCAAGTCATATCTTGGTAGAATACACCCGAAAACCCGATTTTAGCGGTTGGCTCGTAGGTTTACCATTGTGTGTTCCTGCTCCCAGTCCTACATGTTTTCGTGCCTTTGGGTGCAGGAAAACACAATGGTAAACCTATGAGTCATCCGCTAAAATCGGGTTTTAAGCTGTTTTCCACCAAGATATGACTTGGCAGACCGATCGCGTTTTAATATGCCAATCGAGTTTTAACTAATTCTGGAATTTCAGCCATAAACTCGATGAGGTGATTGTCTGTGCTGCCGCCTCCCGGTCTACAATATTTGACTGATATTTTTGTAAAATTTGCCATTCATCTAGTTGCGGATAAAATATTTAAAGACATTGTGCTGCGCAAGCGCAAGTTATTGCGTGATTCATATAAATACTCATATTTATATACAGTGTTCAATAAATTGATCTTTAATTTCACTATCATGTTTCTGTTTAATTTTTCCAAGATTTCTGAAAGTGGAGTTAAATTTGTTGAAATTCTTGCATGTTAAAAGCAACATATATGCTGAATGTTTTGGAATTTTCAAAGGCGTCGTTTTATTTGCATGACTATAAGCGCTAATTCTTACATATAATCATTGTACATACATATTTTTTTTTAAAGTACAGAACATTTCTTGCATTTTATGATAGTGTGATTGCAAATAATTTTATTCAAATTGTTGTTGGTCCTCGAATTGTTCTTGTGACTATATGAATATTTAAAAGGGAAATATGCAATCAAACATGTTCTTTACATCCCAGACCTTGAAGAACAGTTCGTCATTATCTATCCAAATATTCGACTTAAGCTACTTATTACAACTGTACGAAGAGAAGCAATTTCGGGATATTTTTATCGATCATGACACCCCCCCCCCCCCCAAAAAGAAAAAAAAAATACTCAGAGCGAATGCTGTTTTATGTATATATCCGGGGTTTTTTCATCCTGATAGCACTGATATTTATGAACACATTTGTATGTGACTGAGCATGTGTAAAGGACATTTCAAAGTCTCGGCCGAATTCTTTAGCCAGCTTCATCCTCCATTTTGTTTCAAAATGGCGGTTCTCCGGTATAGAACGGTCAAATTCCTGAGTTGAAGTTCCTGTGTTACTCGTATCTGGCAAGGAATTTCTGGTAACTAATGGCAAACTGTTTTCTCGCACTGGAAACGAAGAGCTGTTATCGGATTCATGTAGGATTCATACTTTAAAGATCCACGTTTTAAACGATTATCCACCTTTGTATGAATCTGATAATTTGATCTGAACAAATAAAAGTAAAAAGCCAAAAATGTTTTTCGGCTTTACGATTATAATGTATTTTATGGAAATAAATATACAAAGTGTCCAAAAAGTCTCTTTACGATTTTAAGCTTTTATTATAAACACAAATGAACATACAGTCAAACCTCTCTGTAAGGGCCACCTGCCGTTCCATTGAAAATTGGCCTTTATGAGGGGTGGCCCTTGAATAGGGGTGACCAAAAAAAAACTAAAATAAGAAAATCAAAACCTATATAGGTGAAAAAACTGTTTATTAACATTTTCAAACTCTATCTATAAATGATTGACAAAATTTTCTATTGACGTTTGTTTACTTTTTTTTGGGTGGGAGACAATTTTGGTTTTTAATGATTTTTTTTGCTTTATGGAACAAATTACTTAAATTTGCATAATTTATTAATGCCTTAGAATGAGATATTAGATTATTTATTTCTGTTAGCGTTTCCTGACAGGATATATTCACAGTTGCAGACTAATTATCATTATCTGACTCAGATTGAACTCCTGAAATAAAAATTTGAAACAAATTCAACACACCTGTTTAGGATTTAAGGCATATGTGAAAAAAATGGCCTTTATGAGGGGTAGGTGCGGCCCCTAATAAGAGTAAAATTAACATTATATCTATGGGAAAATTTTTCGTTTGTAAAAATATTGGCCCTTAATAGAGGTGGCCTTTAAAAGAAGTTTCACTGTATATGGTGGATTGAAAGCAGTAAAATGTAAGGCGTAAATATTATATATATTTTGCATCAATTAATGAACTTTTATATGTGCACCATTGATTTCCCGAAGCACGGCAAAGTGATAATAGTCAACGTTTTCCTTTGATGCTAGTTTTCGTCCACTCCTTGCTTTATCATATACTGAGCCGGTCTCCGTGAATTTCTTGAGCCATTCACGAATTGATGGGCGTGAGCACAAGAAATTCATGAAGATATATTTTGGTATTATATCCGTACCAGGAAGATAAATCACTAAAACTGGTTGTCAATCGCCAATTACGTCTATAGTTGCTAATTGCCCATTGTGTTCAAAAGAGTAACATAATATAGTACATTTATTAAAAACATAACATCTTTAAAAATGGTAAATAACATAAAGCAACATAAATTAATACAAAACAGTGATTTAATATACATTTATTAAATGCATAACATCAGGTTGTCGGTTTCTAGCAATAAAAAATATTTACGATGGCAATTTGATAGCATAACATTCCGCTGGTATGAATATATGTATTCTCTACACATATAAATATTATATTCATTATTATATCTATGTATATGCTATAGATATCTATATAATATTTCACATTGTATAAAAATACTTCTGCAATTTGTTTTAATATGACAACAATATAATATTAAATGCACAATAACGTAGAAAAAAACAAAGCAACACTCGTTGGATTTGCCAATCCCACAACTTTCTTCTATCTCACACATGTTAATACTTGTAAATTCGCTATCACAGCGCCAATAAAATCAATATTTTTCGTCGTTGTTTTGTACGTCAACTGCTTATGAATCGTCGAGTTACCTGGATGCAAAGCACCCTTCTCTGCCCGAGCAGCAGATGCACAACACAACAACGAAAAATCGAGAAAATGGCACAAAAATTGCTATCACAGTACCCACTTCAGGTGTCTTGGTCCCAAATTCAACTGAAACCTACTTCTATAGCCACAAACATATATAAAATTTGTTACAGTTCTATGCATACTTTCACATACAATGACACACTAATGAAAATGGAATAAACATCGCGATCACAGTGCCCAATCCGGTGAATTTTCTCCAAATTCAACTGGGACCTGCAAGTCATAGTCAAAAGCATATCAATGAAATTTGGTTCAATTCTATGCATAACTTCATATACTTTTCGATGATACAATAATGAAAACGGAACAAAAATTGCTATCACAGCGCTCCCTTTTGGCGGAATATACCATAATTTAAATGGGACCTGCAGACCATAGCCAAAACATATAAATGAAATTTGGTTCAATTCTATGTATAAATTCAAAGACTTTTTGATAATACAATGATGAAAAGTTAACAAAAATTTCTATCACAGCACCGTCCTCCGGAATATCCCAAAATTTAACTGGAACCTGCAGGCCATAGCCAAAAACATTATAAAATTTTGTTCAGTTCTATGCACAACTTCATACAGTTTTCGATGATACAAAGAGGACACACACACGGACAGACAGACATTTTTTATAAACTTGCTTTTCCGGATCTCTGACCCATAAAACGTGTAAATACGTTTAAAACCGGTAGTCGAAAATAATTTCGATTACAATACTTTCTTCTGTAATAGATAGAAAAAAGTAAAAAAAAAAAATTATTACTATCATTAATATTACCGACAACATTGTTGGCAGAGTGTATCTTCCTGGCACGGATAATATATAAATACCTATAAATATTAATAAATGAAATTTTAACATAGCAATATACAAATGAATAAAACAAGAATACTGCTGCTTCAATTTAAAAAGTACATTACTTTAGAGATATCTCTGTAAATTTATTTTGTTAAATCATTTAACATAAGAATGATCTAAGTTCCATTTGCCAAGTCTACACACATACTAAAATTTGCTAAATAAAGCTTTATTTCTTATCTCGTATAACGCATTTTAACAATCTTCAAACAAAAATCAATCTGAAAGCCAGTAAATGTGGATCCTAAATTTTATTTAATTTATCAAATCAACTTATAAAAAATAAAATATAATGTTGACCTTATGAGGCAATAAAACAATGCTTTTATTATCAGACATTTTGTATAAACATGCGTCCAGCCATCTCTTTTAGCATTCCTTTACAGAAATATGAATAAAAGAAATTCAATAAGTAAATTTTTTTAAAGGAAAAAATGACTTTAAATACAATAAGTATAAGCTTAATAATCTAAATGAATAATGACTATAATTGATCAATGATACAGTGAATGATTGTTGAAAGAACGGTGTTGAAAGAACTGCATTACATGCAGTTCAATGAAGAAACATAATCTAAACAAACACTAGCTTGGCGATATTGACATGATTTTTATAATCGCTATTGACACAAGTCAACAAATATTGGTAGAGTTGCAAAGACTAGAATAAAACCGGTTTAAACCTGGGAATAAACCGAGTTTATTGGGAACAAACCTGGGAATAAACCGGTTCTTCGCAACTCTAAATATCAGCTTCGCGACAGTTGCAGGCTGGCCAAGACGCCTTGTTGATTCGACTTTTTAGAATCCAATTTTATACCCCATGTGGCGCCACTCTCTGTCGAGGCTAACGAAAAAGAAAGGCTACCGCGGTGCTTTACACGTATCTTTTTTTACAGACCGCGGGAGTCACGTGATGCTCGAATCCACCAATGCAGGTGTACGAAAAGACCCGTCACTCTAGCGGTCTGTAAAAAAAGATATGTGGAATGTACCGCGGTAGCCTGTCTTTTTCGTTAGCCTCGCTCTGTACAAATATGGCGTCACACAATGTTGCATAGAGACTGTGCTTAGATCGCGCTCTACGTTATACACGGCCGGTCCATGACGTTTAAAACATCACATGGAGTGGATCATTTTTACATGGTGATTGGTGCAAAGTGGCGCGCCCACCGTTTTGCAGCAAAGCTGTGTAAAAATGTTTTTAAAGGAAAAAATGACTTTAAATAGAATAAGTATAAGTTTAATAATCTAAATGAATAATGACTATAATTGATCAATGATACAGTGAATGATTGTTGAAAGAACGTTGTTGAAAGAACTGCATTACATGCAGTTCAATGAAGAAACATAATCTAAACAAACACTAGCTTGGCGATATTGACATGATTTTTATAATCGCTATTGACACAAGTCAACAAATATTGGTAGAGTTGCAAAGACTAGAATAAAACCGGTTTAAACCTGGGAATAAACCGAGTCTATTGGGAACAAACCTGGGAATAAACCGGTTCTTCGCAACTCTAAATATCAGCTTCGCGACAGTTGCAGGCTGGCCAAGACGCCTTGTTGATTCGGCTTTTTCCAATCCAATTTTATACCCCATGTGGCGCCACTCTCTGTCGAGGCACGCTAGCGTGCCTCTGTATACGAGGCTAACGAAAAAGAAAGGCTACCGCGGTGCTTTACGCGTATCTTTTTTTACAGACCGCGGGAGTCACGTGATGCTCGAATCCACCAATGCAGGTGTACGAAAAGAACATCCCGTCACTCTAGCGGTCTGTAAAAAAAGATATGTGGAATGTACCGCGGTAGCCTGTCTTTTTCGTTAGCCTCGCTCTGTACAAATATGGCGTCACACAATGTTGCATAGAGACTGTGCTTAGATCGCGCCCTACGTTATACACGGCCGGTCCATGACGTTTAAAACATCACGTGGAGTGGATCATTTTTACATGGTGATTGTTGCAAAGTGGCGCGCCCACCGTTTTTCAGCAAAGCTGTGTAAAAATGATCCACTCCATGTGACGTTTTTAAACGTCACGCACCGGCCGTGTATAACAAACAGGTCGAGGCTAACGAAAAAGACAGGCTACCGCAGTGCATTCCACTTATCTTTTTTTACAGACCGCTAGAGTGACGTGATGTTCTTTTCGTACACGTGCATTGGTGCATTCGAGCATCACGTGACTCCGGCGATCTGTAAAAAAAGATACGCGTAAAGCACCGCGGTAGCGTTTCTTTTTCGTTAGTATCGCAAACAGGTTATGTCACGTCACAGATTAAATATAGTCATACAGATTTGACAGCGAAGCGAAAACCCGAACGGACACGATTCAAGCGCCACTACTGAGAACAGTCAAGAACTAACACCCACGCGCGCGATCTATAAACTGTCAGATTGTCACGGTCATATGTACCTGTTGGCAGTTTTGTTTATTTAATATTCACATGACAGCTATTGTAGTATTTCATTGTACAGTATTTAATTTTCATAAAAGTTCTTTTCAGAGCTATTTTTCTTGAATATAATTAATTTATGTTTCCAAGTGCTCTTTTCAGGGCTGTTTTCTTTGCCATTAATTATTGCAAAATGTCAAAAAATATGGTATTTTGTCAAGCACAATCATGTGCGTTTACGTTGTTTAAAATGTGGTACTAAATGGAATTTTTAAATATGCTATCTTTATTACTTTTTAAATAAAAAATATTTAAAATCGTGTTAAATAACGCTGTTTAAAATGTTTCACTAGATGAAATTTATAAATAAAAATTATTTAAAATAGTATTAAAATAACGTTGTTTAATACTGATTTGTTTAAAATTTAATACTAAATAGTATTTCTAAATATGCTATATATATATTTTTTAAATAACCACATATACATCGTTAAGAAATATAAAAGTGGTTTTACATACTTTTCATAAGTATTACGATAACATAAGCAAATTTTACAAGCATGGAGTCATTTAAATATTTGAAAGTTTCTCAGTTTAAATTATTAAGAAAAAAGGTGTAAATCTGTAAGAAACTCGTGTAAATATGTATATTTGTATGATAAAATAAAATATGTTTGATGTTTTAAACAATAACAAACTGCGGCGACGCATTTATATATATATTATATATAAAGATAGATACTATACAAATAAGATAAAAAATAGATACTATACAAATAAGATAAATAATAGATACGTGTGGCGACACGCTCGGAACGTTTGCGACTGTTGTCACTTGGGTCTCTGAAGTTTCGATTCGGTTACCATTGAGCTTATGGAAGTGCCCTATCTGTATGTAATATTTAATCTGTGTGTCGCGCTTAGACAGACGCGTTTGTCTAAACTATGCAATCCTAGGGATTTTCTATTCCACAACTTGGTGATACTCGCGTGGACGAGTTCGATTATATGAGTAAGACAAGTTAACAAGCATTAGTTTGGCGATAATGGCACGCTCACCAAAATGCTAGGCGGCGATTCGCTTTTGTCCAGAATCGTTTCATCCAATCAAATATTACACTTCGTATATCGCCACTCACATATTGAGGCATGCTAAAGGATGGTAGTATAATCGAACTCGTCCAATCGAATAACGCCAAGTTCTGAGGTATGGTTTACCATAATTTGGACAAACCTTTTAGTCTGAGCACGCAACTCTGCTCGTCCAGGCACTCTCATATAGACAGCAAATGATTTGTAGAATATTGGCTTATTGCGCATAAATTTGACTAGAATTGCTTTTTCAGGAAATAGAGGTTTCGTGTTTCAAATTTTTTACAGCCCTGTAAGAATTGTTTTAAGTATAATTGACTGCCGGTGATTGAAAGTGAGTTAAATTTTATGATACTTAATCATTTAAATAAATGTGCGAATTATTACTTAGCAATATTTAATATATATTCAGACAAAATGATTCTTCAGCATAATTTTTTGTTACAAAAACAATTGAGAAAGATGCGCCTGTTTTTAATTTTCTTTTATAAAACATCTTGCTGTGGTAGTTAATATTTTACAAAGCTTCCAAACATCACTATTTTACATGTACATGTCTATTGTTTAATCACCCTGTGTAATTTGTTTTGATTCACATATTGGACTGTAAGTGGAAATTGTTGTCTACAACTATTACAATGCAAAAATGTCACCCATGTTCGACATTTTACAAACATTTATATACGACCTTCTTAAGGGCAGAAAAAAAATTCATTGTTTAAAAATGCTGCAGAAATTTTTTTAACTTTCAAAAATACTATGGCACAAACTTGTAGCTGTTAAACAGGCTAGATGTGCCAGTAATGGACATTCTGCAAAGTTTTTGGATTACAAAAAAAAACAACCAATAAAAATATCTCTTATTATTTTTTATTAACCCCCCCCCCCCCTTGCATGTTTTTCAATCTAGGTTATTGTTGGTACTCTTAATCAAATCAATCAGATAGTAGAAAACTGTGTTTTACAGTACCACTGTTTTTCAGTGAAAAATAAAATTTTGCTTAGAGGCTTCACTTAATTCATTTGTATCTTTATTTTCTAGCAAAAAATGCATGTTTTTGTTTTGATAGTAATAAAAAACTTTGAATTTGTGGCTTAGATGCTTTACACTCACGCTAAAAAAAAAAAAAAAAAATTATCGGTTAAAAAAAAGAAAAAAGTCGCCAAATTTAGGGGAATTTTTTCTTTAATGGCAACCTAGCCATTGTATTAAGTTATTCGTTTGGCGCAGTCTTGGAAATCGCGCCAAACAAACAGTCGCCAATCTTTTGTTTACATTTTAGCGTGATAGTAACACATCTGTTCCCTCTAACAAAATAACTATGTACATAAAAATAAACAATTTTAATTAAATTTATAGTAGTAATAAAACTAGTAAATCTGCAGATCAGGAGCCTCAAACGTTGGTTCTGCAGTTTTATTTAGAAATCATTTTATTTAGTATTTAAAATATTCAATTCGCAGTTTCATTTTTTTCATATTTGTAATACTAATTACAACAATTAATAGATCAAGTAGTTTCAGGAAGTTTAACTGTTATGAATAATGGGAAATACGATTCCATTTATAATACTCAGACATTTTTTTCTTCAGATTTTTTTTTAACAAACACTCTTAACCCCCTCCGCTTTCCCCTGGCCATTATCTCAATAATTTGATAGCTGTAATTCTCTGAAATTCAGTACTTTAAATCTTCTAACTAAAATAATTAAAATATTGATTTTGTGATAATGACAATAATTAATTTAAACAATTATTCTGATAAATATTTTATTAATTATTGATATGCTAATTGTTAAATTTATTTGAAAATGACTATTTTGTTTCATTAGCATGCTTTCATTAAGTTTTAGTTCTAAATAAACAGAGTTATCTGTTACTTTTTGTAGGGTATCCATTACTGGAATATTGGATGTCCATTACTGGAATTTGGGGGTTTGATTTATTTCTTTTATTTACAATTAAAGTTTATTTCATATTGGGAAATGTGACTGTGAGAATGGATAAATATTGTTGATAGATTAATATAATATTAAAAAAACTTGAATATAATAATTATAGCTATCAATTAAACAATATTTTTAAAAGAAATTCCTCAAAGGTGTTCTTTACTTGCACATCTACCCTATATTTAATATTTAAAAAATTGTTTCGTGATGTGCCAGTACTTTAATATTCAGGTTGCTAATAAGGCATTGAGGTGGAAAAAATATACAAGATTACCCCCCCCCCCCTCCAATACTGCCCCAAATCATCAGGTAAAAATGATACCGGTACTAACAGATTGGTAAAAAACATATACTATTAAATGATATGCATGGATTACGGTTTGTGGGGGTAGTCTACGGATTAAAAACTTTCTTTTTTCCAACCGTAGTACCTACATTTAATTCCTTGTATCAAATGAATCCGAAAAAGTATCTAATTTATTCATTTTTTTCCTAAATATTTATAGAGCTATAAAAGAAAATGTGTTAGATGAAGATACATAAATTTAGAGTAATAAAATTAAGATCTTGCAAAGAAAAGCACTGGGAACATCCAATTACTTATTATAAAAATTATGTGGAATTCCTAAATATAACATAAACTTGCTTTATACAAAATAAAATTTTAAATTTTCTTTGGTAGTACCAAAGTCACTCCATTAGTAACCGTAAAAATTGCATAAAAGTTTAATTTTAAATGTATTATAAAAGAAAATTTTAGACAAATTATCCCTTTACTTCTAAGATTTGTTTTTTTAGTGGATGAAAGGGATAAGACTCTCTTAGACCTTCGAAAAAGATTTTTTCTCTATATCTCAACAATTAAGGGCCTTGTATATTTTTTAAATGAGACTAAAATCAACAAAAACATTCCAAATTTGAATTGGTGTATCTTCAAAAGTTTATGAATAAACGTGAAATTTTGACTGTTGGTTAAACAGATGAGATTTTTTAATATACTACCATTAGAAACAGACTAGCCTTTTACAGAATTTGTAGATTATTGAAACGAAAATAACTTTTTTTTTTTAATTCCATTGTGCGCATGATCCCTTCAGAACATAAGTATGGACTGTTATGAATTTTGTTATAGATAATAAGCACATATGTGTGTTTAAATTTATCTACCTTTAAGTATTTACAGTCATAAGATTTTTGGTTGATTATTTTTATTCATTTAAAAAATGTAAAATATTTTTACAAAAATATTTTTTAACAAGATTAATTAAATAATTTTGATCTAAGAGTAGATAATTAAAAAAAAATACACATTTGCTTATTATCTACATCAAATTTCTTAACAATGCGTACATACGTTCTCAAGATATCATGCGCGCAATGATTTACGGAGTAAAAAAAAAAGCTATTTTAATCTCAACAATAAAACCACTCAGTTTCTAATGCTGGTATATTAAAAAACACAATCTGTTTAATTAATAGTCAAAATTTAATGTTTTTTACATAACTTTTTGAAGATACACTAATTCGAAGTTTGAATGGTTTTATTGATTTTCGATAAGTTTAAAAGATACACGACCCCTTAATGATAGAAATGAGCTGCAATTTCAAAAGGCTATGTTTATGACGATGCTTGTTCTTTTTATGTAAAATTTAGTGTAAGTCATAATTAATAAATTGTTTGAATATAAATCTAATAAGAATTTTCCTCTTTAAAAAGGTTTTTGAATTTAAAAAAAAAAAAATACTTACAATAAATGGACCTAAATATATTGTATCTCATTAACAAAAAAAATAATAATCGGATGACTTTTTGGGAAGATATAAATTAGTTGTAACATGTGGATTTAACATAGTATCCTCAAATTATTTACTTTCTATCGCTATGCAGATTTTGTTTAAAAAAATGAATAAACTATATACGTTTTCGGTCTAATTTTAAAGAACTCAACTATTAATGTTTAACCAGAATGTTAGTATTTGAAAAAAGAAAGTTTATACAAATTTTAATATGTAGACTACCCCTCCCCAAAACCCTAATTACCAGCATAACATTTAATTGTAGACGTTATTATCAATCGGCTGGTATTAGTTTCATTTTTAGCAATTCCCAACTTAGTTGTAAAGTGTTTATGAATTATGTTTGTCTGTGCCTGGTCGTCTTCCCGTACTCTAACTCTCGTAAATATATCCGGATTGCCATGTAATTTTTATGTTATAGAGGTTTACTAAGAATGTTCGGTATTGAAAATGAAGTGTATGGCATTTATAGTTTAACTATAAATATATGTATAACTATATGTTTAACTTCTTAATTCTTTAGTTTTTTGGTATAAATGTAAGATGCATTCATATTCTGCATGTATTAACTGTCAGCAGTATTGATGAATTTGTTACGAAACCACTGGTTTTGAGATTTTTTTGCACTGTGGGACATACGTGTAAGCAGAAGGGGGAGGGGGTGTAAGGGAAGAGTGCCCCTTTTAAGGGGACTTTGGTACCCTTCGAATAGTGAAGAATGACGAAAATATTGTTCTTTTTTATTTTCTGCTAAAAATAAATTTTGGCACCTCTAGTATGTTTGAGTAAAGTTTTGAAACAATCCGACAATTATAAGAGTAGTAAAAACACTTCTTATTTTATCAGAACATTAAATGTCAGGCTATATATAATATAATTATAATAAAATGTTTCCTAATACAACTGTAACATCTCTAATTTAGATTTAAGTAAGCAGCAAAGATGCATTAAGAAAAATGGAACAATTCTGAATAATTTTTTCTAAGTATAAAATCTTTAAACTGATTTTTCGCAATTTGCTCTATTTAAAAAACTTGCTGTATTTAAAATGCTAAAAATCCAAAAAATATTTTTCAAATGTCTTTAATATTTTTTTATATATTCAGTATTATCTACTTAATAAAATTAGAGATGGATATTGCAATATAATAAGTAAAATGCTAAAAATAAAAATGTAATAGAATCCGTATTTTTTAAGGCCTTTTTACATAGATATGTTTTATTTTTCTTAAAAACTAATTAATTGCAAAATAGATCCTTAACGTTATCTAGTAGACTCTTATAAACATAATAAAAAAATCAACAATTATTATAAATTGAAAAAGAAAAAACAAAAATATAAGCCATTTAATTTTTTTATAAAAATATTTAAATTTTAACTTTTACCAGCAAAACTCTTTTTTTTCTTTTTATCCAATTGAAATGAATTTATCTAGTAATAACTTCTAATAATATGTATACAAGGTAAGTGAAAATTCTTCAGTAAAAAGAAAAATTCAAAGGGTACCGAGTGTCTCTTACAAGAGTGAATTTTAAATATATGAAAAAGAAAAGAATAAAACAAGATAATGAAAGAATTTACATATAAAAAGCTGATTGTGATTGAACAGATTGTTTCATAATTTTATTATATGGCAGTTTTGTTTTAAAGATTTTCATTATACTTCATTACAATTGTAAACAGAATTTTATTTTACTTTGACACTTTTCATTCACTAACACTGTTTACCATATCCAATGAAAGTCTTCAGTTTTTTAATCGAATGATATTAAACAATAAACGAATTAAAAAACTGAAAACCTAGTCATATTTTTGGCAGGAGAACATCTTATAGGTTGTTAGTGATAATGCCTTTATTTTAAGTAAAAGTATATGAATATATCCAGGGATCTGTTTAGGAAAAAATTGGGTTCTTTAAAAGACCCTTCACAATTTTCTTTATTTCAAAACAGGACCCTTCACAAAATTATTTTCCCTCAAACAGGACCCTTCACAAAACTGTTTTTCCTAAAACAGGACCCTTCACAAAATTCTATATCTTAAAAATAGGTTTTTTACAAAATTTTCTCATCTTTAAACTGAACATTTCGCAAATTAATCATTTAAAAGAAAAATCTGACCTGTCACTTTTACACTGTATAAAGAAAATATATGTATTTTACAGACATGTATCTTCTTAAAAATGTATAAACAAGAACCTGAATATAACGACCATTTCAAATTCACAAAATTATAACTAGATTTTTCACAAATATAAAAAGCTGTTCACAATTTCGCAAAAACAGAACCCTGGGAAAAAAAGTCTGAACAGACTCCTGAGATCCTTTCCTAAAGTGTAAAATTTAAATAACGGCTAGTTGGTTGGTATGATTGTAGGCTCTTTTAGTTGCAGTTTAGCTCCTTTAAATCAGAACTAATAGCTTTAAATATGACAGTGTTAAAATTATCTATATCTGTACTATTACATAAAGAGAGAACGCCTGACTGACTGGGTGACTCATCAATGCCCAGCTGAAACAACTATAGTTAGGATGACGAAATTTGGACAGTAGATTGCTATTAATATTCAGGCATGCAATAAGAAAGAATTTTTGAAAATTTCCACCCCGAAATGGTTTAAAGGGGTGATCGAACGTTTTATGTGATTTCGCCATATCTCAGCAGCAGTTGTAGGTAGGACCTAAAAATTCAGGAAAACAAATCCGCTAAAAAAATGATTTAACAATTTTTCAGCAATTTTAGAAATTCACCCCCTAAGGGGGTTAAATGGGGGGGGGGTTGAACATTTTAGGTCGTTTCGCCATATCTCAAGTGCAGTTTTAGGTACGAGCATGAAATTCAGGATAACACGTCAACTAAAAAAAATATTAAACACGTATTTCAGCGATTTTAGAAATTCACCCTCTAAGCGCGGGGGAGTGGGTTAAAAAGTGGAGATCGAACGTTTTAGGTAATTTCGCAATATCTCAGCATCAGTTTTAGGTAGGAGCATAAAATTCAGGATAAAAAATCCACCAAAAAATGGTTAAACACGTATTTCAGCAATTTTAGAAAACCGCTCCCTAAGGAGGTTAAATGTGCGGTCGAACGTTTCAGGTAATTTCGCCATATCTCAGCAGCAGTTTTAGGTAGGAGCATGAAATTTAGGATAACAAATCTACTAAAAAAATAGTTAAACACGTACTTCTGCGATTTTAGAAATGCACCCACTAAGGGAGTGAAATAGGAGGCTCGAACGTTTTACGTCATTGCGCCATATCTTAGCAGCTGTTTTAGGTAGGAGCATGAAATTCAGGATAACAAATCTACTAAAAAGTGGTTAAACACTCATTGCAGCGACTTTAGAAATTCCCTCCCGAAGGACGTTAAATGTGGGGTCGAACGTTTCAGGTCATTTCGCCATATCTCAGCAGTTGTTTTAGATAGGAGCATGAAATTCATAACAAATCTACTAAAAAAATAGTTAAACACGTACTTTAGCGATTTTAGAAATTCATCAATCGGTTTAAACGCCTACTTATGTATTTTTTTTTGACATTTTTATTTGTTACTAATAGAACCATAACATTATAGATGTGGATGGCTTGGTCTCCTGGCAACCAATATTTCCTGTCCCAGTCCGTCACTGTATATTATGAGCATGCAAACCATGAATATTTCAACATGTTAGTATAACGTAGCAAGGAAAATTGTGTGCGTTGTATTTCAGTTTGAAAATGTAGTGACCCCTGCCAAAACTCAACTGTAATTCGCTCAGTTATTTTCAATAAATTCTTGATAAAACATTCAAAATATGTTGAATGGATTGATTCCTTTTTTTACTTTACAAAAAAAAAGAAGAAAGAAAACAGAAAAAAAAGAAGAAATAAAACTTAAACACAAAGTTACTTTCTTATATAAAAAAGCAAAAACTGTTTAAACAACATTTGTTTGATTCTTACAATCATGAAAATTAGTTAATAAATTAAAAACGAAAACAAGGTTGGTACCTTATCTAACTCAAATTAACCCTTTACGCCTCAACATATGAATCTAGAAATTGCTACCTCAATAATTATCTTCCTTAAATAAGATATTTTAAAAATTTAAATAATATTAATATGAAATTTAGATAAGTTTTTCCATCAAAACTGATTTAATAAATCTGTAATTATAGCTGTTTTTGTAAAATACTTAAAAAGCAGAGTACAAGGTATAAAATTAATTTTAAAAATATATGACATGGGATTTTATATATGAACTATCGCAATTCTTATAAAAAATAATATAAATAAATGTATTGTAATGTTATTTGCAAAAAGAAACTTTTTTTTTTGGTTGCAAATTTTAAATGCAACACTTTTTTTTATAAAAGAAACTCTGCACCTATGTTAATATGAAATTGAATGAGAAAATAATCAATTTAAAAATATTTAGCCTCGACTATTCCGCTGTGCTTTCTAAATGGGATCGAGCAAACTATTTTGCATTAAGAGTAAAAACTACATGTATTAAACCTATCTGTCTCACTAAAAAATATTTAAAAATATTAACATGCAAACGAGAAATTTCATTTGCTTCCGACAGTCTTCTGATGTTGGTCAGTGAGATCTCAAATACCGGTCGCTAACATTAAACCTATGAGCGTGGGATGCATTCGTTCGTGTTAAAATATCTCATCAGGAAATTCATATTTTTAACTTCTTTTTTTCTGTGCATGCATTCTTAAAAGATGTCACTTTCTTTTTTTAGTTGTCAAAATATTTCTAAAATGTATGCTTAATTTAATATTTTATGCGGTAAACTCTTCGTGAAGGTGCCAAGTTGTGGTAAGATTTTAACACTTCAGATAAAATTAAGTATATATTTTAGAAATATTTTGACAACTAAGAGAAAAGAGACATCCTCTTTCAAAACAGTACAGAAAAAAAGTTAATATATCGTCTCGAGATTGATATTTTTAACTAGTATGTTGTGGTCATTACAAAACTTTCTTCAAATCAAATCAATTAAATGATTAAAATAGTACAAGAAGTTGCATCGTTTAATCGAAAATATTTTTCATATATAATTAGTCAGATGTGACAATCCCAAAACTTTCTTCTGTCTCATACATGGTAATAATTCAAAAAGCATAATTTTTTAATTATGCATTTTAGAATAAACAAGAACGAAAGATCATGCGTCAACCATAGATTATGTAACACTTTCCAACTATTCCAAAAATAATTTTACAAATCTTTACCGTTTAATAAGGTGAAAGATGATATCTAAGTAAACAATTTGGAAAACGAATAACATATTTAAAAGCATAACAAACTCAATTTCAGAAATTACCATCAATATTCTGAAAGATATCCGAACTCTTTTGTGAGCCCTGTATATGATCTATAGATCTGTATGTATACTACATAGGATGCCACAGTTTAATTCAGTTAGGAAACGCGGAACACAGTTTAAAATTTTCCTTCTGGAATTTCCGTCAATAAACGGAAATGTACTCGAGAACTTTTGTGCTGCCCTGTATATGATCTATAGAATTTATACACACCAAGTAATAGACAATAAACAACAAATGAGTTAAATTTAAAAACGCATTCAAAATTATATTCAAATAAATAATTTTACTCCTGTATCAATTTATATGATTTTTTTTATCTCCGTTATATACTTAGTGTGTTCTAAATAATTTTGTTCCCGCATTGTTTGTTAATAATTACCATATGATATAATTTTAAATTTCCATGAATAGTAGAGTCCGGAGGTCATATTAAAGTCTTATCGACCTCAGTCCTTTATGCATTATACTATTTTATATTCACATGTAATTCGACCCATTCACGAGGAATAAAATCACCCATTCACAGAACATATCTATTAGGATTACATTTGTAGTAGTATCTTTAATACTACATCAGCTTTTGCTGCCTAATCTGCTTATGAGTTTTGATTATGCGATATGATTTACGTGATCCTGGTAAGTGAGATGGATCAGTAATCTACGATAGTCTTGAACGATAGTATTACTGTCAACTACTGCTATTAGATAAGTAATTATTTATTATACGGCATTATACAAGAGGTATGCCTATGTGCAATAAATCGATTGAAACACTTTTAATGAGACAGTACAGCTTGTTTTAAAAATTATCTTCAACTTTATGACTTACGGGTACAAAATGTTAAATGAATATTTAAACAAATTTACACAATTGAATTTTTGTTTTGTAAAGGGTGTTGGTAGTGACAATGTTATATCATGAAATTTCGTTGTACCTTTACTCCAAACATGTTTGAATAATTTTTAACATACGTTGGAAATTGTACAGAGATGCTCTTTTTTCTTTTTAAATGCACAATGGACATCATTTTTAAAATGCAGAAAACTTTCATTTTTTTTTTTACAAAAGAAAGTAAAAAGCTAAGTATTATAAAAAAAAAAATACAAAAATCTCATTTTGGTACATACTTAAGAAGAAATATGTCGCAAAAATTTCTTTTGCCAATAAGCAGCAGTTTTTTAAAAAAGGTTACATGAAATGCCAAAAAATCGCATTTTGAGAAAAACATTATTTTAGCAAAAAATATATATATATTTTTTTTTAATTCACCAGCACCATACACAAAATTTTCTGGATTATTTTGAATGTTATCTTCTCTCTTTCTTTTAAATCTCTTTTTTTCTATCCTTGCAGCTTTTGTTTTCAGAGAATGTACATGTTTTGCATTTTTACTTTGTCGAAACGTTTGATAGTAGCAGTTGTGTATTCCATTGGATCCATGCCTATTTTTACCAGTATTTCAAATTGTGTTATATAGCCCTGGTTGAAAGATGCAATTGTATCATAAGTACAAGATGTTTATATTTGTATAAATGTTTTTTCAGGAATACGGAATCATATTACATTGTTCACACTCTCATTAGGATGTTGTGTATTCACATACACGCATTTTCTTCAGCAGTTCAGGATGTTACAAATCTTTGAATATAGGCCGTATTCTTTCCATCGCAGCATCGGGAAGAGACTGTCTTTGTGATTGTACTGTTTTTCATAAGCTTCAGCGCGATTGAAATCACATCATGATTCTTCTCTAGATGTGAAAAATTTCAAATTTCTAAACCTAGTAGGGCGGTAAAATTTTTATCAGTTTAAAGAAAATAAATCAGTGATTTAAAAAATATATAAAAATAAAAATGGTGTATTATGAGGAAAATTCCTGAAAAAATGATTCAAAACACTGCTTAAGGAAATATATTTCATTTTATAAGTAGCCATTTGTAGACTCATTTTTTCCACTGCGCGCATGATAAAACTCACATAACTCAACTGTATAAATCTATTTTTTTATTATTTGGACAAATAGTTAAAATTGATAAAATTTGAGACATCTAAAATACTAAAATACAATGTAAATACAATAATAATTAGACTTTCGTATTAAGTTCCAAATCCCTCATCAGTATACAACATCACAGATACACAGACAATCGAAAAGACAACCAAATTCAATCGGTTAAAGGTATTCACGGGCTTCGCAACTCCGGGCACCTGAGCGATCTTTCTCTTTTCTTTTTTCCTCTCATTTCTCTTGTCTAATCGTTCTTCTTTGTTTCACTCTCATTGTGGTTTCCTCTTCTGAGGTGAGGGCGATTCTGCATAAGCCGATATCATCCTGTTTATATCGACTTATGGAGAATTTTAAACCACCCACGCGTTTGCTATGCGTGGCGACCCGTGTCCCTGGAAAGGGGGATCCTGGCATTTGAGGGAAACCAACACACTGCTTTGGCCTCTGCTTCAGGTAGACGGGAGGTGCATATTGGTCCCGTATGCATCAATCGGCTGGTCAGCTGTCTTGTATGTCACTGGCTGGGGATTAAGTGAGCAGGCACATACTAGTCATTTCGTTAAGGGTGGAAACTGAAATAGGTGTGTCATGTGAGCGTATGGGCCCTGGTTAGCACTGGTGCATGAATGTGCATCTCGTTGTTGGGCTCGGTAGTGGATGGTGCGGCCAGGGTCTGAATTAGTTTTCACTTTAATATGGATGGAAAAACTTCAACTCCTCCTATCTCTCTCGCATCTGGAGAGCAACAAATTGTGCAGAATACGTCATTCACTCGCTTTTTTGTTATCCATCGTACTGACAGTCTTTCCGATAGTTCTTTTAAGAGAACTTCACCATTTCTTATTGGGAAAACATTTCAATCTGTTTTCGGAGACCGTTATTCACTTAAAAAGCTACAGTCTGGGAATTTACTTGTTGAGGTCTCTTCAGACAAACACTCAAAATTTCTCTCAAATTGCAAAGAAATGGGCAATTTTTCTGTTTCTGTTCAGGCCCATCAAACTCTAAACACAAGTCGTGGTGTAATATCAGAACCAGATCTTTTACTCTCTGCAAAAGAAGAACTCCTACAAAATTTAAAAGAAGAAAATGTCATAGATGCACGCCGTATTACTATCCGTCGGAATGGACAAGTGCTTCCCACAAAGCACATTATTCTGACTTTCAATAGCCCTACTTTGCCAACCAGAATTAAAGCTGCCTACCTGAGCTGTCCTGTCCGACCTTATATACCTAACCCACTCCGTTGTTTTAAGTGCCAGCGCTTAGTCATACTACAACAACCTGTTGTGGTTCTGTTACCTGCGCACGTTGTGCAGAAGTCGGGCACGATGGTAAGTCATGCGAAAAGCCTGAATGTTGTACAAACTGTAAGGGTAACCATACAGCATACTCCCGTTCTTGCCCAAACTGGACTCGTGAAAAAGAAATCTTTGCAGTTAAAATCAATCAAAACTTTCTTATCCTGAAGCTCAAAAACTTGTAGAATCCAGAACACCATCTGTAGGATTTTCCTATTCCAGTTCACTCAGGCAACAAACAAAATCCTTAAGACATATAAGCACTCAAACTGAATTCTCTTTACCACCAAATGATCCCTCTATGACACTAACCAGCACTAAAAAGAAGAAAACCCGTGATGTGTACTGTCCGACTTTTAAAAAAGCCATGCCTGATCTAGAACTTTGGTCACCATCATCAGAAACTGTGAAAATAGAATACCCTAATAATCGACAATTTAAACAGTCAACCGACCATGAGTCAGGAAAAACTTTCGTTTCATCTGCAAACAAATTAGAAAAACCTGTTTCCCCTACTCAAAAAGCAAACCAAAAATCATGTGCACAGAAAGAGAAAAAGAAAACCTCAACCCAAGCCTCTTCACAGTAGAAAACTGTGAAGGGAAGAAACAAGAAAGCCTGTTTTGGTACATCGCTCCTTAATAAAAAAGATTCAAAACAGTTGCTGCACTATGCAGAGAAAGCTATGGATTCAGAGTCGTACAGTTCTGACACAAATGAGGGTGATAATACTGTTTTTGAGGTATTCGAACCTACGTGATTTTAAATATATTTTTGCTCGAAAATTTTGATATTTTACCAATTGTTAGTTTAGACATTGTTTATATTTTAATTGTGAAAATTTCTGTTTATTTTCTTTTAGACATTATGTTATATTTTCATTGAATGATTTTAATTATACATTTATCACCATATCACTCTCTTCATTTAAATGTTATTTTCATTCATCTTGTTTTTATGACACAGTTTAAATCAATTTTATATTTCAACTTGACGTTCTTATTTTAATCTTTTTTTGGCGCAGCATGTCCCTAAAGGGACTTTGTGCCATAAAACCCCAATCAACCAACCAATCGGTTAAAGTTACAATCAGCGTAAAACAGTATATTCAGGTGGAATGGGGGCTGCTTCGTTCATAGGCGATGCAGCCACCTTTGTGAATCCCCCCTCTAGAAAAATGCGGCGATTGTAAATGTTGCAATTCGACTTAATTATTTGTGCATTTGCAAAATCTGGAATATGATCATGCTCTAACGCATGTACAACAATTTTCGAGTCTTAAATGAGTGTTTATGATCCTTTAATCTAATTAATTTTAAAAGTACGGTCAGTCTCAACATTATCAATAAAATTACAAATTTAAACATGGAATTTTATATATGACTCTTTTCTCATCTGATTTTGGATAGTTATATTTATAACTAGTTAAAAAAATTTAATCGAATTCTGAGATATATGAGTAGAGTTAATATAAACACTTTTAAACAGTAGTGATATTTCCTCCAAGATATCTTTGTAATACGGAATAGCTACGTAACCTCTTGGATATTCACGCTGAAACGGTGCGCGATTTTCATTGGATGTTATTGAAAACTCTGAAAAACATTCTTCGACGCCATCGAAGTGGAGAGTTGTTATGCTTAATATCATGAACATTATCTTTTACTCATTGATAAAAGCGATATCATCACTATAGAATTTAAACGCTCTGTTAAATAGTGATTTCATAACCGCTGTTTTATGGGATAGTGTGCAATCAGACAAAAATTGAGGTATTGTCCGTATAATGTAATGTTTTGTGTAAACTGATGTTCTAATCTTTTGATTGACAATATTGTCCTCCCTTTCAACAAGAATGTCGATGAACGGTAACTTACAATTATTTTCCTACGCAATGTTGAATTGTGTCAGAACCAGAAAATCTTAAAGAAATTTTGACTACTGTCAACTTCATTTGCACCTCAGTCCAATTCATCGTTGATTACGAAAATAATTGTAAGTTACCGTATAATCGCTTAAAAATAAAGCGTCACTCTTTATTCTATGAATTGCTGAATGTTAAACAATTTTTAAAAACTTCAATTATGTCAAAATTTTGAATTTTATCGTTCGTAACATATGGGGCACAAAATACAGCTTATCTCTTTAAAGAAGGTTTATAGATTATCACAAAGCCCATTCAAATTAATCAGGACCTTATATCAGTCGGATACTTTTTAACAGATTTCAGAAAGGAGGTTATGCAACTTGTATATTTCTATTTTGTAAGTCCCCGCATAACTTCATAATTTATGGTCCGACATATCCCTTTTTTGTTTTAAAACATTTTCTGAAGGTTTCATAATAAATTTCTTCAGGCTATTTGCCTACCCATCTGTTTTCTTGTTTTTATGGGCTCTAACCTTTGTAAAATCACCACCAATTTTGTATTTGTTTTTAAATTAAACAGCACTAATTTGCATAAATAGTTATCGTATTGTGTCTACTTTTTCTACAGAGACACGTCAGAAAATTTTATACACAATCATCTGCTGCGCGCTGAAATGAACAATGCTGATAACAATGCAGCTGAAAGGTAAATGTGGATAATAATGGTCTCTAAAAATGCTCCAATCGGCTTTCAATAAGTAAATATCATATAAATAAATTTAACAAAAATTTGAAGTCTGTTTTAAATTTTCCTTAAAAATTAATTTTTTTTTAATCTTTTGGTTTTTAAAATTAGAATGGAAAATAAATTTTGCTTCGATTGGTTTATCCCTGCTAATTATGTTTTTCTAAAACAAAATGCAATATTTAGCTTAGTAGTGCCATTGTGTGAACTTAATTGGTGTCATTTGATGCGACTAATTACGCCTGAACTGGATAATTCTTGTTTTGTAAATCTATGGCATATGGGTAAATGTTACATTTATCGGTATGGATTCTATTTGCAGGTGTCGCAGAATCCTATATATTTTATATATTTGCTTACACTATTTTATAACTACAATTTTCATGGTAGTTTTCTTTAAAAAGTGCAATAGGACCACGGGAATTATAGTTTGAAAATAGTTTTAGCAAACATATAAAAAAATTTTTGAACTCTTCAACCGTTATATAACACGTTGGCACCATGGTTGAATACTCTTTTGGCATACTTTCCAATGTTACAAGTTACTGAATTAAAATAAATATTATATCTATCCATTTTAATGAATGCGATGATTTAAAATCTTTAATGTTTGCAGGGCTATTTTATTACAGGCCCCATTAAGGATTTTGATGGTTTCACCTGTAAAAATGTTTGAGATTGACCCACTCACAAGAATGTAATTTTAATTTAATTTATATTTCTTTCTTTTAGTTTTACATGAGAGTTCGTGCATCGTTACGGTCCTTTGACTGTTACTGTCAGGCGTAGAAGAAGAAAGGGAACGCTCTTTAACCCGGGAGAAGTCGCATGGGGTATGACATACCCCGAGTGCGTACGGAGTTTACAATTATCACCACTACTTTTCGAAAAGTAATCTTTAGCGTATTTTATCCTACAATTTGTAACAGTTGTCACTGTCTAAATAAGTTGAGAATTATTGTTTGACAAAGTAAAAACTATTCATACCCTAGATATGCGCGATTTCTCCCGGGTTAAACGAAAACATTCTTCATTTAAATGAAAACATTATTTTAAGGGGTTATACTTACCTGCAAACTTTCACAAAATGCCTTTTTTATTGCATTTTTTCAAGTACAATTAGTAAAGAATATTCAGTTACATTTTTCGCATAAAAATTAAAGGTACACCGCTTCAATTTACTTTGTTCTATCATACATAAATCATAACGTGAAACTTCAAACGTGATTAACTCAAAATTATGTTTTTAAAGTCAGTAATCACGATAACTCTTCGAATTTTGACAAATGTTTAACAACAATATTGTCTAGAGAGTAATCGTACCTTTTGGCGATCGGATGTTTTATTCTTTTTATATAAACAATCGGAGTTCAAAATTTTTTGCGAAAATAGGTACTCTAACTTTGAATAGCCACCATTTTGTTCACAATAAGTTTTTCCACACACCGAACGATTACTCTCTAGTTCTAAGTGTTCGGGGTGAAAACATTATGCTTTTTATCATTTCAGATAACATATTGGACAAGAGTTACGGTGATCACCGTGAACGCCTCGCAGAAAGACATCTCGGGGAATGGGTCTGCTGGAGATACCCAATTATATTTGGTTAACGCAAAAAGCAATTTATTTTCTATAAAGTGTAATAAACAAAATGCCAAAAAAGTGTTTTTCAAATATGTTGTTTCCCTGAAAACAATTCCACAAAATATTTGATTTTCGATTTTATAACCCCTTAAGCCGCATGCGCTGTCCAAAAGACTTTTTTCTCCCTTCAATATTCCATCTATGAAAAACAAACTCTTTCCTCACATATTCACTATTAATATTGATTTTATTTCTAAAGTGTAACTTAGAAATAAAATCATCGAAGCAGGCAATTCAATGTCAATTCTGAAAATCAAGATTTTATGTTGCATTCATTTTATTTGACAATTAGAACTTTCATCGAACAGTTTAATTTCTTTCACAATAATGTTACTAAGTAGTTTCAAGAGCTTTAATTCTTGTTAATTGTAAAACGAAATACAATTGCATACATTAAGACTCTAGGATTGTTTATTATTTGAGAAATCTAGTTATTACATCACAGGTACTTTGCCCTATCTCTGAATTTTATACAATTCAATCTCATTAATTCCATATAATTCAGCATTCTAAAAATTCTACTTAATATAATTAAAATATAGATTTTAGGATAAGATAACTAATAATTAGTTTATAAAATTAAATTTTCTCAATTTTCATTAATCATTGGTAATCCTACTGTTTAATTAAATGACTTTGAGCCCCTTTCGTATTTTTTTAAATTGCTACACCACTGTGTATATCGCTCTTTCACTACTACACATTAGCTTGGATGCGCCCTTTAGTATATAAAGGTTGGACAGGCTTGTGGTAGGTCATGCCGTAAATGTTAATTATCAAAATTAAACTAACTTTTTACATCGTGTATTAGGATGATTAAAGAATGATGACAGCAAAGTCTTCTGACTATAAATTAATTCACTTATTTTGTCTCTTTAATTAATTCACTTATTTTGTATATTTTGTCTCTTTAATTCACTTATTTTGTATATTTTGTCTCTTTAATTAGGCTTTTTTTTTTAATCTTGTAGGTCTTTGAAAAAATGCCAGATACAGTCACTTGGTTTGTTTTACTATTTTATCGAATCTGCTGTGCATTAATTCATATTTTAGAGTCCATCAAACGTTTTATCATTGAGATTTTAATTGGCTACCAGTCTGACGCAGTTCAGAATGTACCGGCAACTAACGTACGTGATGAAATCAACGAATGCAAAAAATGTGGAAGTTCGTTAGCAACGAAAAGGGCAAAGTTAAGATACAGAACTCGCAAAAAAACTAAAACATCCGGCAATCGTAAACGTAACACAAATAACTTGTCAAAGGGAATTGAATTTTACAACTCTAAACTTGAGTGCAATCTTGATAAAGCAAAAAAAGTGACATTAACTTTCAAATTTTCACCCGACAACAATGAAACTGGTGAAACTCCTCCCATAATATATAGGCGTGTTCTTTTTCCTCAATCTGATGCTCCTGAAGCAGAGTCTGTGCAGTCTCATGGAGAATTTAACCAAGCTACAATTTCTGCTATTTCTACTGAAACTGGTAAAACTTCTCGCATAATAAACAGACTTCTTCTTTCTTCGCAAACTCATGCTTCTGAATCAGAGTCTGTGAAGTCTCCTGAAGAATTTTATCAAGCCTCAAATTTTGCTACTTCTACCGAAACTGGTGAAACTTGTCCCGTAACAAACGAGCTTGTTGCTTCTTCGCAATCTGATGTTTCTAAATCAGAGTTTGTGAAATCTCCTGGAGAATTTAACCAAGCCGTAAGTTCTGTTAGTGAAATAATTTTAAATGATGATAAAGAAAAAGAAAGTCTTGCATCAAATAACTCTCAGAAATCGTCGCGCAAAATTAACCAGGCTGCTGCTTCTAATATATCTACTGAAGCATCATTAGCACAAGGTCAAGATAGAGAAAGTCTTTCATTAAATAACGTGTCGCATTCATATGAACAAAAAAGTTTTTCTGCATCAAAGAATTTGCCAGGTTCATTTACCGAACTAAACGAGGCCTGTGTTACTGATGTTACTACTGAAACAATATCAAAAGATGAAGAGGCCAATGAAAACCTTGTGACAAATAATTTGCAACATATTACTTGCGAGTTAAACCACACCGCTGTTTGTTATGAGTCTATTGAAACAACATTGAAAGATGAAAAGGATAAAGAATTTTCTTCGTTAAATGAATTGCAACTTTCATCTTGCGAGTTTAACAAAGCCGTTGATTGTGATAAACTTACTGAAAAAAAATTGAAAGAAAACCAAGGAAAAGTAAGTATGGAGTCAAATGATTTCCAGCGTTCATCTTGTAAAATTAATCAGACCGCTGTATACAAATCTATGGAACTAAGAGAAGAACAGGATAAAGAAAGTTTTAAATTGAATGATTTAGAAATTTCATCGGGCCAGTTTATTGAAACTACTGATGACAAAATTCGTGAAACAATGTTAGAAGACAAACCGGAAGCAATTGATTTCATTAAAAGCAGCTTAAAACGTCCATTTTGCGATTCAGAAATTGATATTAAAACATCTGAAGGAAAACGTAAATTTTTACGAAGCAATGAATGCCAAAACAATCTAGATAATCAGTTGAAATATCAAGACAATGGTATAACCAAGCATGACGAGGAAAAATTAGTTTCTGGAAAATATGAGATCACAAATACATTTAAAGAATTAGAAACGAACATTGACGAAATAGTACGACAGCCAACGATGAATCTTTCCACGAATATCAAGTCTAAGAAACCAGTATTTCACATCAGTGCTTCTGAAATTGCAAAAAATAAACCTATTTTTGAAACCACATGTAATTCCGCTAATCATAAAGTATACACAAATGACGGAAACCTTGAAAAATGTATTAATATGCAGAGCTATAGAGATAAACAACAGAAGTATGAAAGGAGAAATCAAAGCGAAATTGAGAATGACAGTTCAGGCAGCACATCACAGAGCCCACGTTTAGCAAATTATAAGCCGACGCATTCCACGAATCTGTCTAAAGAAGAAAATCAAGAAGATAACGAATTTAACAAAACGAGTAATTCATTGGAGATTATCTCCTGTAGTGATGAATTATCAAGTTTTTCTATGAAGCTTCATTATGGAGTTCCAGAGAAAGATTTTGTTGAAAAGGCTTCGTATAATGAATCTGAAGAATTGTTAATAAAAAAAGATGAAGCTAAAGCAAATACAGAAAAAGATCATTTTAAGGAAAAAATGTTTCAAATGTTGTCAGAAATTTCCAAAGAGACAAGCAATGGGAGTTTGTTTGAAACAGATATAAATACGTTAAACACTAAATTCAATAAACATAATACTGAAATTAAGACGAATGCGTTAAAGGACAACCAAAGTGTCCTAGAACAACCAAAATTAGTATCAGAAGAGAAGACTATAATAGAAAATCAGAATGTCTATCACAAAAAAACAGGCCAGGAAACTGAAAAAAGCTTTAATTTTGAAAGTAAAGAAGTTGAAGAAACGCAAAAATCTACACCTATGAAGGCAAAAATAAATATTAAGCCAGGAAAACTTTCACAAAATTTTCAAAACATGAAATATACTGAAATGATGAATCTTTCTGAAAACAGTGAACAGAGAGAAACCAAATTCCCGTTCAAAAAACATCATTGGTCACCTGGCAATCTTTGTAATTATGAAAAACCTTCTATGGATATTAATCAAACTTCTGATTCCAATAGGTCTACTGAAACAATCTTAAAAAATGGAGCTAAGAAAGAAAATTTTACTTCAAATGCCTTGAAACTTTCATATTGTGATTTAAAACAAGATATTGAGACAACTGAAACAAAGCTAAAATTTAGAAGTCAGACACAACAAAACGAGCTGGAAAATATTTTAAAGTGTCAATACAATGTTATGACTGTGCAGTGTGATGAAAATTTAGTTTTTGGTAAAAACGAGATTACAGATCAAGGATTGGATGAAAACGGTGCTGAAACAGAGCAATCCAAAACGATGGAAGTTTCGGTGAAAAGCAAATTAAAGCAACCCGAATCTCCTGTGAAAATAAATAGCAGGGATCAAATCGTCGATTCTGAATTTGGAAAAAAACAAGGTATTCCTGAAATCGCAGATAAAATTGTTTATAATAAAATATTCACAAGTGATGAAGAAATTGAAAAATGCATCACTATGAAGAAATATAAAACCGAAGAAATGCAATCTGAAATCATTCAAAAACAAAATTTATTTCTGCAGTCTGAAACTTTCCCAGAGAAACGAAAGGAATTTCGGAATTTAAACATCTTGTCAGGGGCAGAAAATAAAACTGTGCAATCGGTCTTGAATTTGGAGAATGAAAACGGAACAGAGAAACAGAATTTCCAATGCGAGAAAAAAAATAATCTTGAAATCCATACGGAAGTTTCATGCGAGAGATATGATAAAGCTCCATATAAAAATATCCCAGCATTTATTCCAAATGATGGTGAGAAATTTCATGTTCGAAAGCAGAATGATGAAACTGAGCGGCGAGTTTTATCAGCAAAAACGAATGTTAATGTGCTGCCTAAAAAACTGACAAAACATTGCAATCAATTACAGTGTTTAGAACTCCCACAAGAGGATGATTGCAACACCATTCATTCAGAAAAAAAAAGAGAGAAAGAAAATGATATACATTTGAATATCACGCTGGAAAATATTATGCAGTCAGAAATATTAATTGAAAACGTTCAAAAAATCCTACAAGCGAAAGATAATTATGTGCAGGCATGTGCTTCGTCTGAGAAAGAGAATACGGAAATAACAGAAGTTCTGCAAGAGAAAAAAAATAATAAGTCAAACTTTTTTGGTTTCCATGAAATACTGAAGAAAGAAAGTAAAGAAGCTCTAAATTTGGAAATAACAGAGTTGTTTACAGACATGAAAAAGTGCGAATGTCTACCGGAAAAGAACTATAGTATGGAATCGCAATTCCTTCCAAAGACAGACAAAAGCGCGAGATCAGAAATTTCCGAAGAAAATACTTACAGCGCACAGCAAAACGCTTTGTTTGTAGAAGGAGATATGGTTCAATCGAAAATTTCTCAGGTGAAAAGTGATTCTGTGAAGTCAAAAATTTTTCCAGAAAAGTGTGATAGTATAAAATTAAACCCTCCACGAAAGAAAGTTAAACTGCTGCAAAGGAAAATTCAGCCAAATGAACATTTGAACTCATCTTTCTATGATAGAAATATATCTCTCTTTCAGGAGATGCATACAAAGACGAACGACTTGCAGTTTACCAAAAATCAAAGTGTACATTCAAAAATTTCTGAGAAAGATAAATCTCATAAAGATATCATTGATACAGCTTCGAGTGACAATGATATTGATTTTAAAATTAGCGAAATGCCAGAGAATGATAAATGGAGAAATTCAAATGCATCTATTTATAAAAATGAAGTCAGTACTTTATCTTTTGATAAAGGTCCTTCAATATTTATAGATACTAATTTAAGTTCTGAAAATACGAAAGTTGATATCGCACCGATACTTCCCAATTTTGATTTTAACAAGGAATACCCGATGCATAGTTTTAATAAAAATGATATTATGTTGTACAATTATTTTACAAATTATCAGATATCTGAAAATGAAATTTCACAGCCTCATGATGAATTGAATATAAATGAGGGTAAAATTAAAAACAGTTATAATCCTATGTTAAGCCTTCCTATGTGCTGGGATAAAATGAGTACTGACGGAGATCGGGTTATCGTCGAAAAATGTGAAATGAAATGTTTTATACGAAATACTGACTATTCTGAAAGGGAAGCTGTATTTAATGAAATTTGCATAAATTTAGAAGAACCCGTTGATGATGATAAACATGTTCTTGAATTATTTCGAACCAATGCAGACGGCAATAATAAACAGACAGTACTACCAAGTTTAGATACAAAAATAAGGCGTATCTCAAATATTTCTCGTGGAGAGAGTGATATGGATATATCTTCGACTAGTACATCTGGATTATCTGACGATGATGGTCCAACACTTTCAACTTCTGATCATTCATTGAATGAAAACAGAGATCAACACTTGGATACATTATCTAAAATTAAAGTCAATGAGTTATTTCAATCTAAACAACCAATAGATTCTAGAAAGAATTCTAGATTTCAAGATAAACAGAAGTTGATTGCTCAAAGTACAGGAATGCCAAGATATACTACTTCTGAAAACGTGGCCGAATCTCCAGGTGGCAGAGAAAAACAAATCCAAAAAGATTTAAACTTAGAATCCCAAAATGTTAGAGTAAATCAAGTAACATGTTCTGCTAATGAATTCAAAACTTCAATTACACAGTCTGAAGATACAGAAGAAGTAGAACTGAGATATCCTACACCAGAGTTTTTGATAAGTTTTCAGAAGGAGGATTTCAAAAAATGTACAGGTCATAATTTAAAACCAAAAAAGCTTGACCCTGACGAAGACTGTTTACAGATAAAATGGAATAAGAGTGGTAAAATCTTTTATAGATATGTGATGAAAAGTGATATTTCTGAAAGTGATTTGACTATCGCAGATGACAAGCCAAGACATTCATTAGGAGAAAACATGTGTAACCGTTTAACAAGTGATTCTTCTGTTATTGATGCCATGTATGTAAAAGAAAACATGTTATATTTAGGAAAGCGAATAGTAAAAAGCATAAATGAGCGTCTAATAAACGACAACGAAGAAGGAAAAAATAACGAACTCATAGATGTCTTTCAAGGTGTGGTTAATGGAAAGCTGAGAATATTAAAAGTTCCAACTAATTCTCCGCCCAAACGAAGAAAACACTTTTCATCTTCTAATGAAAGTAATTCTTTTAATCATGAAATAAAAAATAAAGCTTCGATATTGGACTCCAGGAGTTTCGATTGCAAAATAAATGAAAAATTCTCAATTTCCAATACGGAAAAAAATAATATACAATTAACTAAAACTGAATATGATAGCGATTTAAAAGAAACAAAGAAATTTGAATGTACTGATTTCGTTCCTAAAACAAAATACGACTCCAATAAATGCGATACCAAGATGAATAACATGTTCGAATCCTCCAATGAAATAAATATCTTACCATCAGATGAAGACGCATGTGATTCTAAGAAAACAAACAATCTTGAATCTGTAGTTTCTATGTCGGAAAAAGATAATTCCTTTGAAACCATTAACAAAATTAATCATAAATTGAATTCCGCTCAGGAAATAAATAATCTACCATCAACTGACGATGAGAATGAATATCATTCTAAGCAAACAAGTAATGCGGAATATGTGGTTTCTGAAGCGGAAACCGATAATTCCAGTGATAGCGATGACAATATCACTATCATATTACCGACTTTAGTCTATGAAATAAATGATAACATACCATATTCTAAAGACGAGTCACATTCTAAAGAAATACAGAAAGTGAAATGTATTGCCTCTACATCGAGAACAGAGAAAGACTCCCGCGAATGCGATCACGAGAAGGACAAAGAAATACCGGCTGCCGTCCACGATATAAATGATAGCTTACCATCAACTGAATATGATTCTAAAAAACACAAGAATGTCGAATACATAGCTTACACATCGCAAATAGAGAATGACACTAAAAAATATAACGAAAAAGAAAACAGATCACTGGTTTCTGTCGAGGAAGTAGATGATAACAAACGATCATCTGGAAATGAGATTGGTTCTAAAGGAACCAAGAAGATCGTATATAAAACCTCCACATTGAAAACAGAGAACGACTCCCAGGAATGCTATCACGAGAAAGACAAAGAAATGCCGGTGTCCGTCCAAGATAGAGATGATAGCTTACCATCAACTGAAGCCGAATCTGAATATGATCCAAAAAAACTCAAGAAGGTCGAATATGTAGCTGACACATCGCAAACAGGGAATGACACCAAAGAATGTCATAACGAAAGAGAAAACAAGTAGCTGGTTTCCGTCGAGAAAATAGATAACATACGATTATCTTAAAATGAGATTGGTTCTAAAGTAACCAAGAAGATCGTATGTAAGGCCTCCACATCGAAAACAGAGAACGACTCCCAGGAATTCTATCATATAAAGAAAAATGAACCACTAGTTTCCTCACTAGAAATACATGCTAATCTATCATTAAGTAGAAAGGAATATGACTCTGTGAAAACCAAGTAGATATAACCTATGTCTTTCACATTGAAAAAAGAATAATAGTTCGGGAATGCGATCACAGCCTGATAAATTACAAGATTCCATACAGAAAACAGCTGATAATCTCTTAACAGCTAAAGGTTAGTCTTAATATTATTCGAATTAAACCAGGATATCAAATATAAAACAGTCTCTGAGAGCGACATAGAATAATGTGAAAACAAACTAAATGACAAATATCCTAAAACCTTCCATCCAGGAAGTATATGACATAAGGATATATAAAAATGTTTGAAGACTATTCTAAAGAAGCTAACAAAAAATTAGACTGGTATATAATGGTCAAATACAGAAGAAAAAGGTAGGGAAATTCAATCGGACAGGACTAAATAAATGACACAGATGCTATATGACCATATAATAAAAAATAAAGTCAAAAAAGTTTGCATACAGCTTGAATTCTCACTTTAATAATTTGTACTCTGATAAAAAGTGACTTTAGATGTTTGAATTATGAAAATCTTTAACCTTAAAATTTAAACTTTTCTGTCATGTAACAGTAAACGATGACACTGTTATGATATGGTAGCCAATGTTTTAACAAATTAATTGATTATTTTTATACTTTATTCAGTGTCTTGATTTCTGTATTATAGCATTTAATAGTAATTTGGAAGTTTTTAATGTAAAATGTGTTTTAAAATAAATATTGAATTTAAACATTTTTATCATATTGTAAATATATATTTGAACAATAATTTATTGAAACAGACTTATTCTACTTGACAAAAGATCTTTTTTGCAACATAATTGTAAATGACTGTCCTCTGATGTGGCAGCTAATTTTAACAAAATTTATGTACTTTTTTTATATACATTCTTCAATATCTTTTGTTTTATGTATTATAACCTTTTAAAAACAATTTTAGGGTTTTTAATGTAAAATGATGTATTTTAAAATAAATATCTTTGTGAAATATTAAATTTAGAAAACTTTATCATCAAATTATTTGTTTTTTTCTTTCAAAATAATTTATTGAAACAGACTCATTCGAACGTGACAAAAGATTTTGTGTGCCAGGTAATTGTAAATGATTCTACTCTAATGTGGAGGTCAATGTTTAAACAAAATTGATGTAAATTATTTTTTTTTCTTTACATTCTTCAATGATTATATATATATATATATATATATATATATATATATATATATATATATAATAGCATTTTAATAAGAATTTTAAGATTTTTAATATAAACTATGTTTTAAAATAAATATTAAATAATTAATTTATAAAATGTTATCATATTTGAAATTCTTTTTCCAAAATAATTTATTGAAACACATTGTGATTCTACTTCACAAAAAAAAAATAATAAATAAATAAATCTTTTTATGCCACGGAATTGTAAATAACAATTCCCTCTAATTTGGGAGATAATGTTTAAACAAAAGATATGTAAATTTTGTTATGCATTTCAATGTCTTGATTTCTGTATTATAGTATTGAAATAAGACTTTTAAGATTTTTAAAGTAAAGTATGTTTTAAAATAAATATGTTTAACATATTAAAAAACATTATTATCAAATTATTCGAAATTTTTTTGCAAATAAATAAATAAATAAAATATTGAAACAGGTTTTCTACTTGACAAAAGATCTTTTTCTGGCCACGTAACTGTAAATGACTGTGTCCTGTGGTGTGGCAGCTGCTGTTTAAACAAAATTGATGCAATTTTTTTTTCACATTCTTCAATCTCTTGGTTGTTGTATTTATAGCACTGTAACAATAATTTTAAAGTTTTTAATGTAAAATGTGTTTTAAAATAAATATATTCATGGAATATTAGATTTAAAAAAACTTTATCATCAAATTGTTCGAAATTCTGTTTGAAAAAATATTTATTGAAACAGGCTGATTCTACTTGACAAAAAATCTTTTTCTGCCACGTAACTGTAAATGACTCTGTCCTTTGGTGTGGCAGCTCATGTTGCACAAAATTGATGTCTTTTTTACACATTCTTCAATATCTTGATTGTTGTATTTATAGCACTTTAACAAAAATGTTGAAGTTTTTATGTAAAATGTGTTTTAAAATAAATATCTTCATGCAATATTAGATTAAAAAAAACATTATCATCAAATTATTTGAAATTATGTTTGTAAAATAATTGAAACAGGCTGATTCCTCTTGAAAAAGCATTTTTTCCTGGCACGTAACTGTAAATGCCTCTGTCCTCTGATGTGGCAGTTAATGTTTAAACAAAATTGATCATTTTTTTATATTCTTCAATGTCTTCATTTTTGTATTATAAGATTTTAAAAAGAATTTTTAGGTTTTTAATGTAATATATGTTTTAAAATAAATATATCTTTATGAAATATTAAATAAAAAAAACTTTTCCATCAAATTCGTTTTAAATTCTTTTTACAAAACAATTTATGGAAACAGGCTGATTCTACTTCACAAAACATCTTTTTCTGCCATGTAACTAACTGTAAATGACTCTGTCCTCTGGTGTGGCTGCTAATATGTAAACAAAATTAATGTAATTTAAAAAAAATGTTTTTCAATGTCTTGATTTTTGTATTATGGTATATTAAAAATAATTTTAAGGTTTTTAATGTAAAATATGTTTTAAAATAAATTATTTTATGAAATATTAAATGCAGAATTTTTTTTCACCTAACTCATTTTGAGGTAGTTTTTGAAAGAGACTAATCTGACTTGGATTCGATATTTACGTAAACAGTCTATTCACATTTTGTCGATAATGCTTTTCATTCAAGCAGAATGATTCACTAATCTGCAATATTAAATGTTTTAGAATTCAGATATTTATTTTGTAATCGAACGAAATCTTGAATTGTTAGAATTTTTTTTTATAAGCAATTTTCTTTTTTTAATGACAAATTTTAATGTAAACCAATTTTGTAAAAAATGTAAAATGTGTTATAAAATAATTATTAAATTTAAACATTTTTACCATATTACTTTAATTTTTTTTAAATAATTTATTGAAACAGACATATTCTAATTGACAAAAGATATTTTTAGCCACGTAATTGTAAACGACTTTGTCATTTAATGTAATAGATATTTTTTATGTAATTTTTTTATATACATTCTTCATTTTTTTATGTATACATTAAAGGTCGTGCCCGATAAGTGTAGGCTACTTTTTTAAAAATTCAGATTGTTTGATTGCCCCCACTTTTTTGAAGTAGAAATATGAACCTTATTTAATAGCAGATAAAATATTGGGAGAATAAAGCCAATTGCATTGTTTTAAAAAACTGGTGGGAATAAAGCAATCTGCATTTTTAAAAAGTGCCCTACACAGCCCGTGAATATGACAGGCGTGAGAGTTAAGGGGTTAATAAGAATTTTAAGGGTTTTTTTTTATTGTAAAATGATGTGGTTTAAAATAAATATCTTTGTAAAATATTAAATTTAGGAAACTTTATCATCAGACTATTTATTTATTTATTTATTTTTGCAGAGTAATTTATTCAAACGGACTCACTCGAACTTGACACAAGATCTTTGTATGCCGGTAATTGTAAATGACCCTATTCTGATGCGGCAGCCAGTGTTTAAACAAAAGCACCAAATGGTCGTATTTCGTTCGCCTAGTAAGGTATTTTAACCCTTAACCCCTTGAATGGCACCGGTATATTATATGCCACAATGACACCAGAATTTTATAATCAAATTTTGAATTTATAAGGTACATGAGGAAAAGCTTTTACTTATTTTGAAATAAATTCGTTCGTGAATCCTGGTGTCAATCAATCATTTCAATATTTTAGCTACAAGACTACTTTGCCCCTGAAGGGGTTAACTGCTGTTACAAAAATTGTCGCATAGATACTGTGAGCGGTCTCTTAGACCACTTGATCGAAAGATGAATAAAAGGCTCGATTAACCTATAGCATACTGTTTCTGTACTAAACTTTAGGTGCAGGATTATTATAATTATCATTCACCTATTCAGAAATCTCTTGCTGTAGTACTAGGGCTCCTAACGAAACAAAATTTCAATACTATGTATAGTTTAACTAAAAATTACAAGATAAACTGTGAAAATTGAAAAAAAGCTGTTAAGAGTTAAACCACTGAAATCACCTAGCTTTTGAAATGTTTTTTTCTACAGAGTCTAAGAAATGTGCAGCTTCTTTCAAGTACATGATACAAAAAACGAAAAATTATTTGTACTCACGTTCTTAAACGTCGTGGGCTTTAACGAAATTCTATCATTGGCAAATTCTGCCATGTATGAACCCAAACATGAACTTTAATTTGCAAATTAACAAAAAAAAAAGGTGTTAATGAAATTTCTTAAAAAAATAGCTTTTATTTTTCAATACAAATAACTATTTTTTATTTCAAATTTTGTAGTATAAAGCAAAATTTTCTGGACACTAAATCCTACAGTGCTTTTTACACTCGCAAAAAAGAAAAAGAAAAAAGGTGCCTGTTTTGAATTAGTTGATCTTCAGCTTTGTTATGCAAGTTTAAAAAAAAAAGGTCATTTCGAAGTTTGGTTACAGGAATGGTTGAATGTAATCAGTTGAATCATTAGCCGATCTGCCGTGACGTCAAAATTGAGCTCTTATGCATTATCTATAGATAGCGTTGCGTGGATAATTTTTACACGGAGATAGGCTCAAAACGATGGGAGCGACGCTTTGTACCAATGTCGTGTAAAGATTAAGCAACGCCGTGTGACGTTTTAAATATCAAGAACCGGCCTTGTATAACATAGGTCGCGCTTGTATAATCCAACTCGCCTAGTTGTGTATCGAGTGTAGGCGCGACCTACGTTAAACACGGCCGGTGCATGACGTTTAAAACGTCACATGGAGTGGATAATTATAACCCGGTGATTGGTTCAAAGTGACGCACCCACCGTTTTGCACCAATCGCAGTGTAAAATTGATCCACTCCATGTGACGTTTTAAACGTCATGCACCGGCCGTATATAACGTAGGTCGCGGTGTAGGTGTGCCATAGTTTAGATAGACAAACGCGTCTGTATAAACTCTGAGCATCGAGGCTAACGAAAAAGAAAGGCTACCGCGGTGCTTTACTCGTATCTTTTTTTAAAGACCGCGGGAGTCACGTGATACTCGAATGCACCAATGAATGTGTACGAAAAGAGCAACACGTCACTTTAGCGGTCTGTAAAAAAAGATAAGTGGAATGGACTGCGGTAGCCTGTCTTTTTCGTTAGCCTCGTTGAGTATCGTATGTCACCACTGTCATATACAGATAGCATAATTATGACATTCGGAACATGAACTTCGTCCCCAAAAATTGGAGATGTTGGACCGCGTTATCGTTGAGTGCTTCTATAATAGAGTAAACACATACGCCACTTTCTTTACTCGTATCGCGGCCTATGTTATACACGTCCTGTTCATCACATTTAAAACATCACACGAAATGTATCATCTTTACACGACGATTGGTACAAAGTGTCGCGCGCCCATTTCTTTTGTGCTAATCGCCGTGTAAAGATTATTCACTACGTGTGACGCTTTAAAAGTCATGAACCCGCCGTTTATAACGTAGGTTGAGATTCAGGTCGAACTGTGTCAAATTTATTGCAACTCTCATGTTAGAACTTAACAATACTCACCTGGAGGTGTCTGAATTAGGGTGCCTCTATATCAGAGTGGTGACATACCATATTCAGGCTGTGTTTAAATAGATGCGTTTGTCCGACCTATGGCAAACCTAGGCATTTTCTATTCCTGAACATGGCGTTATTCGCCTGGTCGAGTTCGATTATATGAGTGAGACGTTAGCAGCATAACATTGGGGATAAGGGCAAGATCGCTAAGATGCTCGGTCATTCGCTTTTGTCCGGAATCGTCTCAACCAATCAAATTTTTCGTATTCCGTATGTCTCCAATCTCATATCCAGGTGCTCTAGCTCGAATAAGCGAGGGTAGCATGTCGACAAACATTAGATTGACAATAATGACAAGCAAGCTAATATGCTTCTTGATTTTTTTTGTCAAAAATTATCTGTATCAATCAAAATTTATTGCCCGTATACAACCACTATCTTTGCAAAATGTATACATTTTAACGTCTGAATGTGAAAAATATTAAAAACACCAATTAAAATAATTTAAGACAGACATGAGTACACATAAAATAAAAATTTATAAAAAAAATATATACTTAAAAACAGTTAAAAGTACAAAATAGTAGACGTTTTGCCAAGCGACACGCAAGGCATCATCAGTACAAAAACAATCTATTGCATAACAAACCACAGAACAAGGAAAAGGAAAGGTTTTGTACTGATGATGCCTTGCGTGTCGCTTGGCGAAACGTCTACTATTTTGTATTTTTAACTGTTTTTAAATATATATTTTTTTATAAATTTTTATTTTATGTATACTCATGTCTGTCTTAAATTATTTTAATTGGTGTTTTTAACCACTATCTTATACAGACACTCTACCTTATTGTACAGTAAAAATTGCTTCCTCGAATTACGAAATTAGAAGCTTTTACCGTCTCAAAATTGTTTTTTTTTTTTTTTTTTTTTTAAGTAGACTCCTTGAATTCGCAAATTATGTGAATCTTTCATATTGTTAAATCCACTACTCTTCAAAAATACTGCAGAAAAGACAAAATCATTTTGTAATGAATGAAGCTTTAATATTCTATTTTAATGGAAATCCAGGACAATGAACCAGAAAGTTTTTGATATTGTACGAAGCATAATTAAATAATCAGAATGCTGAGGGTTTTGAAGTTTTCGTAAATTTTCAAAAATGCGAATATTTAATTGTTTAACAGAGTTTTCTAAAATTGCGAATATATACATAGATCCATGTCTAGGACTGTGATTTCTTTTCCTGTGAAACTCGCAAAAACATGACTGCTGAATTGTTACAAATTTAATATACAAATCTGTGAAGAAGAAAATAAAATATTGTATTCATTTCGTGCCTTTGAGATTGTTTTGTCTAAAGTTTTATCTAAAATAATATTTACGTAGTTTTAAGCTAATATTATGTCAAAATAAAAATTAGATCGTTTTAACACAGTGATATTTTATCTTTTCATAATTCATACAATTTCATTTGTTTCAAAATCATCAACTTCTGTAAAAATAGTTAAAAACATTAGTTAAACGTGTGAAAAATACAAAATGGATCATAACAAGGTAATTTTGTTATTTTTATATTATGTTGTATGAAATGTAATTCATAATTTATTAATTAAATCTTATAATAAGTTAATCTGTTTTTAATTGAATAATTATATTTACGACATTAAAGCCTTTCAAGTTATATTAAGTAAATATTTATGATTTAGATGTAACAACGAAAACTATCAACTTGAAAAGAAAAACAATCCTTAACTGACTTCTTGCCACAAACAAAGAGTAGAATCACAAGGTGAATCAAATGTGTAGATAAAATGTATATGCGTACACAGTCACATTTATATATATATATTTAAACATGAAATTGTTTTTGAAAATTTAATCCAATATCCAGAACAAGATTGCACATTTTTCAGAGCTCCCAAAAAAGGTTTTGTTCTAAATTTTCATTTTCAAATTAAGTGTATTTGTCTATATGTTGTAGTAATTACTGTTGCATTGTATATCAAGATTGTGTATCATGTATGAATACATAATTTCAATACTATAAATACATTTCATTATATAGATTTTTAGGAGCCTTTCAAAACCTACAAACAGGATATATTGAGTTTTATATTATGAGATAAACCAATAATTTCAAATTTCCAAATATTATGTATTCATATACTATTTAGCAGGAATTTTTTTTATCATTTTAACTAGTTAATGTTTGAGTTAGTTAAAAGGTTTTGGTATCTTAAGTGTCTTTTCTTTATAATTTTGTGGCAGAAAATAAGTGAAGCCGAGTCTTTTATTAAGGAGGACGGTTGATTTTGAAAAGAGCGAAAACTATTTTTTTTTTGTGCGTGTTAAAACTTCTTGATGCTGTTTTAAAATATGCATTAATATATTACCGTGTATTTGTCAGAAAGCGTGCTTTCATACTTTTTAAAGATAGGAATGAATGTAACACATCTTGTTGTATTTCAAATATACTTTTCTCGAAACAAATTTTGGCTTAGATGCTTTACACTCACGCTAAAAAAAAAAAAATAATAATAATCGGTTAAAAAAAAGAAAAAAGTCGCCAAATTTAGGGGATTTTTTCCTTTAATGGCAACCTAGCCATTGTATTAAGTTATTCGTTTGGCGCAGTCTTGGAAATCGCGCCAACCAAACAGTCGCCAATCTTTTGTTTACATTTTAGCGTGAGTGTAACACATCTGTTCCATGAAGAATTTTTTTTTAAAATACCGGTGGCCAAGAACGGTAAACCTTTGCGGATATGTGACCTACACTACATTCTCGCATGGAATTAGCCTACAATAATGATAAGTATAAATATCAATGTCCAAGAATGTTCTGTTAGAGTAAATATTTAGTTAATTCGTATCGGATCATCAAACAGTCATTATTGCCACACTTCATTCTTCACATATTTAATAAATGGGAAACTTTCATTTCAAAATTTTGATGCGGATATGACATTTAGGGATTAAAATTAAGTCATCCAAAAATGAACCACCGCCCTTCAAGGGGGTTAAATAAAAAATAAGATAGGGAAAATATTTTAGAAAATTCGAACCCATGAAGTATTTAAAACTAATTAATAGCTTTAGATTTTTTTAAAATTTCTGTAGCTTGAATTTATTTTGATATTTTTTAATTTCATGAAATACTGCTTTTTTCATTAAAATTATAGAATACTGATTTGACATTCCACTTTTTAATTTACAGTAAGCTATACAGTGCTTATATTGAGTGGCCAAAATAGTATGACCACCTGATACGCCAGTAGTAATATCGTGTTTTTCTCTGGCATTGATGACAGCAAATATTCTTAAGATCGATTTACAGAGATCTATTTACGATTTGTATTACTTTACAATTTGTTGCTCTTCGGTTGCTACAAATAATGTATGTCAGTCACCTGGCACCTCTACTGCTCAAAAATTTCAATTTTTCGCTACAAGTGTTTCGGCTTTTAAAATATTTAATTATAATTAGTTAAGTTATGATTGATATATATAATGTTGCTGTTGGGTAGATTATATGTTCAAAGTTTATCAGAAGCATTAGCGATCCTCACAAATTTTATAAAAAATATGTTAACGTGTGAAGAAATTTTACTAGATTTATACATACTAGGGATGTGACAAATAGTAATTTAGCCGAATGCCGATTATTCGGCCAAATTTGAGGACAAATACCAACTTTTGTTTTCCAAGAAACAAAACTTTTGATTATGTATATGTTTTTAAAATGGAAAAAAAATATTTATATTGATATTTTATTATTTATGTGTTTAAAATTTTTAATAACTTGATGTATTTATTGAAATATTTCAAGCACCTTGGTGCTAATACTAAAACAGCTTTTACTACATCTAAATTATAATAGCATAATTTTATCTGCAAGAAAGAAATTTATAAATATTTTATCTAAAATAGGAAATCATTGGTCATTACCATTGTTAAATGTGCTTTATAAATTTATATTTAGTTTAATAAACTGACTTTAGCTCAAATAATTAAGAAATGGCATTTTATACTTTTATTCTTAGATATATCAAATTGATTTTGTGCAAGTCAGGATGGTAAGTTATTTTCATTATGGTAGTATATTATCATTAACACATAATGAATTTACTTCACTAAAAAATAAAGAATCTATTTCATCCAGTGATACTTTTATCCTTTCTTACATTCCGAAATCAGTGATAATACTCTCTCTCATAATTCAAGTGAGATAGATATATACACTCTTAAGTAGAACTTAAACAACTTAATAATAAAATCTAAACTTATCAACAAAATAAAAATGAGTCAGTGTTCTGCGATTTTTTTAGTAATATACTGAAATGTAATATTGCAATATTTTCTATTAAATACATTTTCAATGTTCCTTAAAAAATGTTGAACATTACAATGAAATCTTTTTGACATATTCATTATTCCCTTTTATACGTGCATGAAATTTGCAGACTTCAAATGTTTTAGAATCGAACAGTGTCTTTCATTTTTCTATAAGAGTATTTACATCTTGAGTTGTAATCTATGATTCCCTAGTGAAAACCTTTCCTGACAACAAGCTCTTTAAAGTTAGTGTAAATCTCCAATTTGGACACCATTTCCTTAACTTATATAGGAAATAGAGAAATGAAATGCTATTTTACTGTCTAAATAACTGTACATTGGGTAATTAAGAATGAAAATTACTTCATGATTGTATCAGAAAGTAACCAGTTTGGATCAGAGAAAAACATATCCAAAAACGAAAAAAAAAATTATCCTGAGTTTCCTCGGCGAAATATTTAGCAATAATCGGCAAGATATCAGCAATATTTGGCGAAATATATTGCAATATTTGGCCGAAACATTCTGTCAACCGAATATTCGGCAAAACGGCCAAACACCGAAAAGTGGACGAATATTCGTCGTATTCCTAATACATACAACCTTCTTACTTACGAATTTTGAAAAAAAAAAAAAGCATAATTGAAATTCTAACTATTTCTATTTGCTAAATTATTGTTAACTCAGTCAAACACATTGTTATGTCAATATAATAACGTCATTATTCTATCGTTACATCAGTATATACGAATGAATTAAAAGTAATAACTTCCTAATTACTTATCCATATGTATAATGGGGCTCTTTAGTCTACTGTATCATCTGCTACGCTGTGGGATATAGCAGAACGGGTTGGGTTGATTATTGACGGCCAATTATCTACACTTGGGATATAGGCCCGGGGGGGGTGCCCTTCGTGGGGGTCTTTCTAAGGGAACCTAACCCGTATTTACGCATGGATAAATCCACGGCTCGAAGAAAACCACGAAAACTCCGAACGATTAGGCCGACGGGCGCGATTGGGATCGAACCAAGCACCTCCCGTCTACCAGCTTTGAGAGCAGAACCTCTCAACCACTGGTGGGGCCATAGCAGAACGGATGCTATAGGTAGAATTCTGTTCAATAAAGTTGTCCAGGACAGATCAGTTAGTCGAACGTCGTCCAAGGTTCGAGTCCTAGATTGGATATTTTTCTCTCAGCTGGAATTAAAACCTGAAACCCAGTAGCATAGTGGTCTGCACGCCTGTCTAGTACGCTACAGGTCCTCGGTTCGATTCCGGGCTGCAAACTGGGCAAGGCTCAATACAACTTTCATCCCTTCGGAGGTCAAAATGAGTCTCAAGCTTTATTGGGAACTAATCGCTGAGAGTCCCATATTAGACTGACCACCTGAACGATACACATGCTGCATAACACTTCAGGGTTTGAGCGCTGTAGTCTAGGATCCTTGATGGGTGTAGCGCCACAGGTTTAATTTTTTAGGAATTAAAACAGACTAATTGCTGATGCAATTTGATTTCGAATCTGTATTGAAAAAGGGACTAAAAAATCGAAAGGATGACATGGAAAATTGATTTTATATTTTAACTTTTTGTTAAAAGGGAAACCTCGTGACTTTAAAGCAGTAACATATGATAACCGTATTTTTAAACACTTTCTTTTTTTTTCGAATATTATAACGTTATAGTTCATAATTAATTACTGCATAATTTATGTTTTAGGATGGAAACGACATCAAGCCAACTCCTTCGTGTTCTCGGGTAACTTTCAATGAAGAAGTAAGTGAAATTTTTGCTAAAGTTTTAGTAAAATGTAAAATTTACTAAATGATTAAAATGAATCACTAAAGTTGTTTTCCTGACATAATTCTAGACTGTTAAAATATCCACTTACCTTCGAATGTGATTAAAAAAATGTTCTAAATGTTGACTTCTAATATGTATTATAATATGGAATATGTCAAAAAACGAATATAAAATAACTTTGTTTTAAATGAAGTTTGAACAAGAAGTAGGTGTACGAAAGTTTAAAACTTATAATTACCAAATTAATTATATCTAGTACATATTACTCTTTTTTACAGGTTGTTTGAATATTGATTCCTAATACAACTTTGTCCTTGTTTGATTTTTATTTTAAAACATAAGCCGAAAACAAAATGAAGCATTTGTAAAACGTGTTGACCAGTACTGGTAAAACATTCCTCTAAGAGATAAATCAATGGCACTTAAACATGTTCAGATTAAAGAAAAGAACAAAGTAGTAGTTTATCGAATAATTAAGAAATATTAAAAAATAAAAAATATTAATTAAAAAAGTTCTAATGGTTGTACACAGCCAAAATCTACAACAGTCATTACAGCCCAGAAATAATTCACAAAGTACATAATATCTTTAAAAAAAACTTCCAATTTCCACCCGTGCAGCTGCTACAAAATTGAACTTAAGTCAAACAATTTTAATGTGCATTAAAAAGTACGAAACTAAGAGTTGGATATTTTGTAAAAATAAAAATAAAATCTCATCCAATATACACGAAAAAATAGAGGAAACGAGCAAAATTAAGAAATCGATGAGTCTGTTGAAAAAGTCTTTAAAACATTACCAGGTTGGATTATGAAACTGATGTGCCTAAAGGTACAATAGATATATTTAGCAGATATTCGAATTCTGCTGGGTTTCTTTTAATCTTCTTTTCTAATTATTCGATTAATTACTATTTTGTCATTCCTTTAAATTGAAAATCTTTTTTTTTCTATCTCTTCCAACAATGTTTCCTCGGTATTGGACAACACGTTTTGAAATTTTTTTTTTCTTTTCGGCTCATGTTTTAAAATGAATTCCAAAACTCCAGCAAACTCCAGAACAACGTTGTATTACGAATCAATAGTCTTCCAGTTAGCTATAAAAAAGAGGAACAAGTATGAAATCAAACAGCACGGTCGTTCTGCCAAGCTTTAAAAAGATACTAAGCCCGACAAACGAACAAATACCAAGAAGCAAACAGACCGCTAACGGCTTTCTTACAGTAGAGAACTCCTCCGGAACATGGAAGAGTAAAATATCAGATAAAAATGGAACCAAGCCTCGCAGAAATATAAAATGAAAAGTAGAGGAATCTAACGAAGTTCTTTACTTTGAGACTAAACATATCTAAGTGAAATGTAAACAGTGATACAGAAATTTAAAAAATCCGTGAAGGGTCTGAAAATATACTTTTTGCTTTCATCATCAATTAGTGTAGATATAGCGTTAATTAGTGTAGTATTCAGCCTTAAAATATGTAATTATTAATTATTTGATACGATTAGATATATGGTTCTGCAGATAATGTGCTGTATTTAAATAATTTATAACAAGGTGAAATATTTTAAAGTATTGAAACAGTGAACTGAAAATATATGAAAAGTTCTTATATATTAATCTAGAAATTATTGTAAATATGAAATTTAACTGATTCTTAGTAAGCAAAACTTGGTTATATTTTAAGCATATTATAATTGCATGTACAGTGGCCTCCAAAATGTAAGGTAAAACCAGTCTTTTGCATCTAATTTGAAAACAAATAAAGATAAAAACAGGAAATTTAGAAGAATTTTGCTTTAGACAGTTATTTATCGAATTTTACTTAATTTTAACATCAAGCATGATTTAAATACAAATACAAAACTGCCTTTTTTGCAAAAGTCCACTATTTAATAAAAAAAATAAGTTTTTTTGTGGAAAAAAATTACATAAACGGATTTTAATAAGCATGTGTCCGGCCCTAATTGTAATGAATTTGTGGCATCGACATTCCATACTTTTAATTAAGCTGTCGGACATTGGAAAAGGAAAAAACTTCCACACATGGAGAAACGCTTGCTCCAGCTCATTTAGCGACATTGGAGGAGGACTTACGGTAACCACTTGTCTTCCGAGATAGTTCCAAAGATGCTCTATAGGATCAAAATCCGAGGCTTGTGATGGCCATTCCATTCGCTCCAAACCCTAATCAACTAAATATTCATCCACGACTGTAGCTAAATTCGATCGGGCATTATCAACCATTCAGATTACTTCATCACCAATAGCATCGCCATATGGTGTAACAAACGGAGCAAGGATCTCGTCTCGATATTTCACAGCAGTCAGAATACTTCCATGGCACACATGGAAGTTACTGTGACTAAAGAGAGATTCCAGCCCAAACCATGATTCCACCTCCTCTATAACTGTGACTTTCTGCAATATTAGAATCTGATACCTTGTTCTCTCCAGATCAGCACAAGAACTGAATCACTCTCCAAAGCAAACCGGGATTCATCTGTGAACAGTACGGAAGCCCATTGTTGTATGTTCCAGGTAACGTGCTCTCTTGGCCAACGTAAACGGACACTTCTGTATTATCGATTTAGAGGGTCACACACAACCGGTCGTCTTGCATAGAGTCCTTAATTGAGAAGACTATGCATCGTAATTGCAGGTATTGTCATCCCTGTTCCTTTGCGATGATCTGAAATTAAGTGAGCCACAGTAGTGATGCTCCTCCTTCGGGCCAAAAGAGCTAGAAAGCGATCTTGTAAAGGGGTTGTAACCAATAAGCGGTCTGGAATAAGTCTTCCTGATACTGAATTTTTGGATTCAAATTGATTTCAGAGCCTTTGGATCATACTAAGAGACACATTAAGACATATAGCAGCACCTGCTTGTGATAACCCCATTTCCATCCATCCGATTGCCCGCCATCTTAACGAATCTAGTAAACGACATCTTCTAGAGATCGACAACACTATTTTAGCACCAACAATTCAAGATCATCAACCATAAAAAATTTTCACACAATTTCGCAAAGTGGGATATTCGCAGTTCTTCCTGACAAACATATGGGAATCTAATACATTAAAATAATTGAGATGGGTATAATTTTTTCATAAAATGTTACTGAAGTTACTTATGATCATTCATATAAACAATATATTTTACCTTTATTTTCATTATTTTAATAGTGAGTGTCAAAAAACTGGTTGTACCTTAACTTTTGGAGGCCAGTGTAAGATCTAAATAACGTATGAACTGGCAAATGGGGGACGAAGGGTGGTGCGTTAAATTTAACATGCCTTTTTAAAAAGTTTATGTAGTTTAATTACAAAAATCTACGTAGATGTTAGAGGTAAAGTTTTAAAACAATATTTTGTAAAAGAGTTACTTTAAAAAGAAATTGAAAACAATATAGTTTCAAATGATAATTTCAATCTAGATGCATAAAAATGCACTTTGTTCTTTTTATTGGTTTATATAATAATATAAGGGAAATGTTCTATTGAAACGATGAATTTTAGATTCGTGAAGAGTTATGTATTAATCTACAAACTAAGATAAATTTGAAACTGATTATTTAACTAATTCTTAGTATATACACTAAATATAAGCATTAGGGCGTATCGAAAAAATCCAAATTTTTTTTTATCTTTTAGCGGTAGTGCGGGAAAGTTGTGAACTCCCTTTATTAAAAAGTGTGCGGAATCTTAAAACTGTGGGTTGATATCTTCTGTCGCCTAAGTGGGGCTAAAGTTATAAAAAATGGACTAAAAATGATTAAAAATCAAAAATTAATAAATAATCACAGATTTCGCTCATCGGTTTGAGGTAGTGGTTACCAGTTACTCTTTTGTAACAACAACAACCATAGAAAATTGTAGAATTATAGGTTGATATCTTCTGTCGCCTCATCGGCATCGAATTTTTTAAATTTTGATGCAGTTTGGTAGTTTTCTGCATTACTGTTTACTGCTTGCACAATGCACAATCGAGACAGACTGGGTTTGTCGATCTGCCAAAATAGTGGAACACCCTTATTTCCACGCCGAGAAACAACAACAGCCATAAAAAAATTTAGGTTAATATCATATAAAATAATTACATCAATCAGCTAATTTTTAATCAATTAAAATAATATAATAATTTTAATATGTTAATATCTTCTGCTGCTTCATCGACACCAAATTTGGGAAAATGAAGGCAAAATTTTAAATAAATACACGTCACACTTACCTCATTTTAATGCAAACACAAAATTTATTTTACCTTTCGAACATACAAATGACAAAATCATTACTGGCTTGTAATCATATTTGGTTTCAAATTTTGACACGTGTTTTCTGGATTCTAGTGTCGCTCTAATAGATCTATCCCTGTTCTGCCTCCCAACTGTTTTTCCGGAGGCTGCAGTGACTAGTTTCACAATCCGCTCTACCGCTTGTGTGTGTGAAGCAAATTTAATAAAGTCCCAGCAATACATTGGCATACTGCCCTGTATCATCTTCAGAAATTCTTGAGAACAGATCTCGGTGAGAACAGGAGGCTGTATCACATAACAAGCTCGCCAGTCAATGAGATCTACATAGTCTGTAGCTCCAAAGTTAACAGCAGGAATAACAAATTTGCGAACACAATTTCCGTCTGGGCTAATTTGTCTTGCCTTGATAATCCGCCGATTTGCAAGGGTAACTAATACGGCAGCTATCATCAGATAACATGGCCAAAAGCATGTTTACTTGAGCCGCAAAGTAAGCGTTGCGAAAAATAACTGGGTCGATTATGTCACAATACTTTTTTGGCAATTACCGAGATGAGCTGATCAAATACCACAGGTGTCTCGCACCATCTTTTATGGAATGACGAATCTTAATTCGGAATCATGAGAGTGCGTAGACTCTTAGAATGAATATAACAAAATGTTAGCAACTCATTTGATGGGTCTGATGTTGATATATATAACCTCAGTATTCGATTGGAAGTTGTTAGCCAATCGGGACAAATTCAACGTTCCCGGTTCCCGGCCGGAAATGTAGATCTGAACAACAAACGCCAGAACTAATGGTGGTACAAATGTCTAATAAGTATTTCTGATCTGAACTGAGGATGGTAGGATCAATGTCTGGCAACTTGCATTCAATGCTATTAAAAGCCAGGCTCCGATACAATACAGCAATGCGCTTCTACAATTGTACTTTAGAACTGCTTCTCCTCGAGTGTTTCTGATGTTAAGGTTTTGTCATGTCGTCCATCAAAATAAAAGCCAGATAGAGTGGAACGATTTTCATTTGATTTTGAGACCAATTTTATGTAAATTCTCAAAATTTCCCTCCATATTTTATTTTTGCCTGTGACGAGGCCTGTATCTGATTCCGATATTAAACCCAAATCTTGCGTAACACGCAATGCAATAGCAGCCGTGGCTCTGTTGGAGACACCATACCTTTTACTGACAAGAACTGTGTTGTCCAGTTTTAAACGCATTTGAACACTCCTTATGAGTTCCCACATTGCCTTCACTATTTTGGCAGACCGCCAAACCCAGTCTGTCTCGATTGTGTATTGTGCAAGCAGTAAACAATTATGCAGAAAACTACCAAAATGCGTCAAAATTTCCAAAATTCGATGCCGATGAAGCGACAGAAGATATTAATCTATAATTCTACAATTTTCTATGGTTGTTGTTGTTACAAAATAGTAACTTGTAAGCACTACCTCAAACCGATGAGCGAAATCTGTGATTATATATTAATTTTTGATTTTTAATCATTTTTAGTCCATTTTTTATAATTTTAGGCCCACTGAGGCGACAGAAGATATCAACCCACAGTTTTAAGATTTCGCACGTTTTTTAATAAAGGGAGTTCACAACTTTTCCGCACTACCGCAAAAAGATCTAAGAAATTTTGATTTTTTCGATACGCCCTAATAAGCATATTATAATTGCATGTGGAAAAAGGATACAACAAATTTAGTATGCACTTTTTTAAAAGTTTAAATAGTTTAATTAAGAAATCAACAGGTCGTTCTAGTTAAGTCTTAATTAATTTTTTTTTTCGTAAAAGAGTCACTTCTAAATGAAGCTGAAAGTATTCGTTGTTATTTCACCGAATATGGATTAAAAATACTATTTATACTATTTAAATTATATAGAATTAAATTAAATATTTTAAGTATTGAAACAATGAAATGCATGAAGATTTATTTTTAATCTACAAACTAAGGTAAATATGAAACTGATTCTTTAACTAATTCTTTAGTAGGTAGAAGTTCAAGTCACTAAGTATAACTGTATGGGAAGAAGGGTGCACCAAATTTAGTATGTACGGTTTTTTTAAGATTAAATAGTTTAATTAAGAAAACAACAGTTGGTTCTAGTTGAGTCTTAAAAATATTTTTCGCAAAACAGTCACTTCTAAAAGAAGCTGAAAGTATTCGTAGTTATTTCACCGAATGTGGATTAAAAATACTCTTTGTTATTTAAATTGTTTAGAATTAAATGAAATATTTTAAGTACTGAAACGATGAAATGTATGAAGAGTGTTTTTTAATCTACAAACTAATGTAAATATGAAATTTAACAGATACCTTGTAAGCAGAAGATCAAGTCATAGTAAACATATTATAACTGCATGTAGACCTGAATACAACAGTAGTAATTATCTTAGTAAGGATAAATTCAAGTCATTGCAAAGTAAATATATTATAAATATATGGAGAGTGTGTGTGTGGTTGGGGGGGGGGGGGGTATGCACCAAATGTGTTATGCATTGTTTTAAAAGTTTAACTAGGGTAAATTTAAAAAAATCTACATTGTTTCTAATCAAGTCTTAAAACTATTACTCGTGAAACGGTTACTTTTAAAAGCAACTGAAAATATTCATAAAGTGGTTATTTATCTTATTACTTATAAGTGCACTTTATAATATTCAAATTGTTTCTAACAAAATGAAATATTCTTAATAATTGAAATGATGAATCATAAATGTATGAAGAGTTATGTATTAATCTATAAACTTACGCAAATTTGAAAATTTAACTAATTTCGAGTAACAATAAAATTAATTCTTAATAAGGATATTGTGATTCTATGTTGGACTTGAATAAAGTATATGCCGACAAAGAGAGGAGGGGGTGTACCAAATTCAATATGTATTCTTAACACTTCCCAGCATAGTTGAAATGTGTTTATTAATTAGACTTGTCTTCCGTTTTTCTGTCTGGCCGTCTATCCAACCGTTTGTTCACGCTAACTCTGATAAATATAGTCGGATAACCATGTAATTGATGTTCGATATTGAAAATGAAGTGTGTCGCATTTATAGTAAACTTACAGGAGCACTCAAAAGAATTCCGTTACATTATGGCCTATAGGGAAAAATCGTTTGCAGGGTATTTTAATGATGTTACTATTTCAAATATATTGAAATTAATATACATGACTGAGTTACTCTACAAGATGCTTACTATGGAATATGGTGTGCAGAGTATTTATCGTTCATTTACAGAGGGACACAAAATAATTCGGTTACAGTTTCGTGTCTATGAGCAATAATTGCTGGAAGTGCGTTTTCAATTGTGGTATGTGCTTTTAAATGTAACTAATGTTTTACATATTAATTGGTGTGTATACATTCTAAAGATAATATACAGGTCTGCAGAAAAGAATTCGAGCACATTTTCGCTTATTGACTGAAATTATTGAAGGAAATTTTTAATTCTATTTTCAACTGTGTTATGAGTTTCCTAGCTGAATTAAGTTTTTGCATACTATGAAGTTATATACAAATCATCACTTGAGCATATACACGACTGCACAACAGAATTCAGATATTTTCCGACAATAGATGGTAATTGCTGAAATTGAGATTTCAATTTGTAATATGAACAATACATATATTTATAAATCGGAAGTATATTTATTATTAATATATATTATATATATATAGATGTATGTATATTTATACGAATCAGTAGGAAATTCCAAAAAATTGTTTGAGGGAATTCCCCTCTTAGCTTTCGCCCCAGACTGTCTGGAGGCACATGAATGTCATAACTAATGAAGAATCGTTAAGTTTTGTGAAGGGTTTCCCGTTTTCCTTTTAAAAAGCGTTGCATTTTGAAATTGGCCTGAGATTTCTGTGTAATTGGTAATTCTCGTACCAATTCCAGCTTATAACAGTTGTTTATTTTATTAATTCAATGATGGATAAACCTTTATTAGATATGGTACTAGCTGCTTCAGATGATGAAGAAATTGTATAGGAATTAGAAGATCACATTTCTAAAGCTTCTGAATTATCTCCGGACGACGATGAACCCAAAATTGAATTTACGGACAGAATATATTTGTCCAAAGATAAATCGATTCGGTATAGAAGTGAACCTTCTTTGTAAGCAGGTAAACGTCTCTCGAACGATATTTTGAAACTTCACCCGGACCTACTAGATAAGCTACTTCAATAATTTATGATGAACTGTCTGCTTTTAGGTTGTCTATTACAAAAGACATTGAGAAAATTGTCATCTTGAACTCAAATATAGAAGGAAAAAGTGTGTTTCGAGATAAGTGGAAAGAAATTGATAGTACTCAATTCAGTACTTTTATAGGTTTACTTTTGCTTGCTGGCGTATTCAAATCCTGCAATTAATGTACAGAAAGGTTTTGAGATGCAGAGAAAGGGAAAGCTATTTTCAAATCCGCGATGAGTTTGCAAAGATTCTTTCATATACCAAGAGTTTTGAGATTTGATGATCGAGAAACACGTTCCTGTAAGAGACAAAAGGATAAATTTGCAACAATTCGCGACTTATGGGATTTACAGGTGGATATATTGCCAAACCTTTTAATCCCGGTGCATATGTGACCGTTGATGGACAGTTAGGTTCGCTCAGAGGAAACTGTTCATTCCGAGAAGACATGCCTAAAACCCAGCAAAATATGACTTAAAATTTTTTGTTCCCCGCGACAATGAAACAAGTTACGTATTTGGAATATTCAAACATACCTTGAAAGACCAAGACACCAGACACATGAAACAGATCAGGGTCTTGAGAAAATTCTTGATTTGTCTTATGATCTCAAGGGACTTAATACAGCATGTGACAACATCCTTTTCTCATATACACTTGAACAAATGTTACTGAAAAGGAATATAACTATGATTGGAACAATGAGAAGAAACAAACCTTCGATTATTCCCCCGGAATTGCTCCAAACTAAAAACAATGAAATTTATTCATCTACTGTTGTGTTCACGAATGATACTATCTATGCTTGTGCCATACATACCCAAAAGAAATAATTATGTTATTTTTCAAAGCACACTACACTCTGAAAAAAAAAAGTTGACTCTTCAGATTCTAAAAAACCTCAAGTAAACTTTGATTATAATTCTACAAAAGGTGCTGTAGACACCTAAGCTAAACTTATTTCATGATATACTTGAAGAAGAAAAAGGTATAGCTGCCCAATCATTGTATTTTCAAATATTCTTGATATTTCAGCGGTAAATGCGTACATACTATTCCTGGCAGCAAATCCTAATTGGAAAGAAAAATCACAGAGAAGACAAGTTTTTATTGAAGTTCTATGTATGGCGTTAATACAAAACCATATTTGTAGAAGAGATGTGCTCTCGCGTTAAGAAGCTGAATCTAAATTAGTGAAAAGTGAACAAGGGTAGTCTAAAGACTCTCGAAATTCTACTGACAAAACACAGAGCTTGGCGAGCACAAGCAGAAAAAGAGGTCGCTGCTATCTCGGTATATCAGGCAATAAATTTTAAAATGTATGCATTAAGTGTGGTAAATACATATGTAAGTCGCACTTGAATTAAGTATTTACGAAATGTACTTCTACAGTTGCTCAGTGAAGAACATTTTACTATATTGGAAATACCGTCATCAGCAGGAAACTTCGTTCATATATATGACATAAACATAGAAAATATAATAATTTTTACTGTATTTCAATCACTACTATTATTTTTTAATACAGAAGATATGTGATAAATGTAACAAAATTTATCTAATAACTTTAATTAGATTTTTTTTTTGTAAAAAAAAATGAAAGTTTCTGATATTTTTACATTAATTTTTCGTACCTACTTGAATTAAATGTGGATAAATATGCATAAAAACTGTTGTGTTCTACAGTGTACTGCAGTGAGATTAAATAATTTAATTTAAAAAATCTGCAGGTGTATCTGGCCAATTTTTCGTGAAAAGTCTACATCTAAAAATAACTGAAAATATTCATAAAATGATTATTTCATGCAATATATAGTCTAGTGCACTAATTTTCTACTTCCCCACTTCGTTTTGGCATTTGCTAATTTGATATTTTTCTTCTTAATGAATGTCAATAACATACAGAATTGATGAAATAATAACTACATAATAATTGAAATTACAACATCTGTGTGTGCCTACCGTTGAGAAAAATATTGAAAATATTTAACTTTTTTGTGATAGCATAGGAAGGGAGGCCCAAAATGAAATGGTCACCGGGTCCTACTATGCCTTCATTAGACCATGACTGTAAAGATGCATTAAAACGCATTCATTTCACTATTATACGAGAGCTGATATTAATTTCAGTAAGTAGACTATCTAAATTATATAAACGGTTTAAAAACATGATATCCACGAAAAATAACTTTAAAAAGAAAAAGACGTTTGAAGTTATCTAAAAAGTGGTACGATAACAATTTTTCAATCTTAATTCCCGTACTTATTTAACATTTTCTAAAAACTTAGTTTTCAGATGTAAATAAGTCAAGTACCTACGTATATGGTGATATAAATACTTCTCTCAGAAACACGGTATAGTGTATTTAGTAAACTTAAAAATTTTTAAATGCATGCATGCTGAGCTTCATGGCTATCTCAAAAAAGTTTTACAAAACCATAAAATGTTAGTGTGAGTAACAATAATATCAATTTTAACTACGCACTTGCGTGCTTAGAATAGTTCTGTAAAATATTGAAATATATGGCCGCCAAGCTCATCATGAATAATTTTATTAATTTTTAATTTTCAGAAACACGTTATGATATATTTACTGACTGATGTACAGGGGAGAATGGTTTTTATCAACATATCATAACGTAAGCGCTTATTTACATATGAAAACTAAGTTAATAGAAAATGTTAAATAAGTGCCAGAATACACAAGATGGGAAAATTGATATCACACTATTTTTTAGACACTATTTTATTCCTTTTTTTTTTTTTTACTTTTTAAAGGTTATTTTCTGTTGATAAAATTTATTTGGTGTTGATAAGATTAAAACTTTAGTAACTCTACTTATTCTTCAAACCATATTTTGATTGTTTTATTTATTTTATTGAAATATTCATAAAAATAGCAACAAAGTGAGAACCCTCTGCAAACCATCAAAACAATATAATTCAATCAAATAATAATTTAAACAATTATATTTTCATTCTCTAAGCTTTATTATGGCGACTGGAAGCTCTGTCAGGAAATGAATCACTCGCATAACTTCTACTTAAAATGTTATACAAGTTAAAGTTGTAATACACAGACAAATCTTGCAAATTTACGACTATTCATAAGTTACATGAAAAATGAAAGATTTATGTTTTGCGAAGCTCGATATTGCATGATTTTACACTGAAATTCCAAATTTTATGGAGCTGCAAAAGTTTCTATAAATTAAATTGTACAACTCTTTGCTAATCCAATCCTATAAAAAGATTTAATGAAATGCAAATAGAATGAATTTTAATTAGTATAATTAATTCAGTATTTTTCTTTCTACTTAAAATGTTACACAAGTTGAAGTTGTAATACATACACTATATTGCCAAAGGTGACCTGTCACTTGCGATTTTAGACGTTTTGCTAACTATCTAGAAAAATACATGAGCAATTAACCTGAAACTGCTAGTTTGTAAACAGTATAGTATAGGTTATATATTTCCACGAAGATTTTTTCACGAAACCCCATAGGGACTGTCAACAAATTGAAAAAGAAAGAATATCTTTTGGATAACACTGTAAAAACTGTAGCAAATGCGTTCAAACTTGAGATTATTAATAAGTAGCTTATTGTAATATACTGTGTTCATTTTTATAAGAATAGCATGTATACTCGTAGAGATATTAAGGTTTTTATAAAAACAGTCCCAAAATTTCGCCTAGTTTTTTGCTTATAATTTGCAGAGTTCTTAATATAAAAAAAGTTATTTTCAGAAAATATGTCAAACAACATTGTACATAATAATCTGCAATCAGAATTATAAAATTATAAAAATTGGATGAAAAATAAGCAGGTTTACTAAAACATGTTTCACTGCGCATGCGCGAATGCAATCAAAATAAATTATGCATAATGTATTAGCTGAGTTTATACAGCAACTTTTGTGAAAGTCTCAAAATCATAGCTTGAAAATTCTGAAAATTATCGTCGATAGGATAAGCTCGAAATCCGTTGATCCCAAAAGGAAGCAAAAAGATGAGGGGTTGTATCCAAATATAGTAGTACGTGCAATATTGTGTACGCTATCTTGGCTCTAATCAACAGATATTTGATACAACCCCTCATCTTTTTGCTTCTCTTCGGGAACAACGGATTTCGAGCTTATTCTATCGACGATAATTTTCAGAATTTTCAAGCTATAATTTTGAGACTTTCACAAAAGTTGCTCTATATACTTAGCTAATACATTATGCATATTATATTTTGATTGCATTCGCGCATGCGCAGTGAACATTTTTTAGTAAACCTGCTCATTTTTCATCCAATTTTTTCTATTTTTTAATTCTGATTGCAGAGTATTTTGTACAATGTTGTTTGTCATATTTTCTGAAAAGAACTTTTTTTTTATATTAAGAACTCTGCAAATCATAAGCAAACTAGGCAAAATTTGGGACTGTTTTTATAAAAACCTTAATTGCTCTACGAGTATGCATGCTATCCTTATAAAAATGAACACAGTATATTACAATAAGCCACTTATTAATAATCTCGAGTTTAAATGCCTTTGCTACATTAGTTTTTACAGGGTTATCCAAAAGATATTCGTTCTTTTTCAATTTGTTGACAGTCCCCTATAGGATTTCGTGAAAAAATCGTCGCGGAAATATATAACCAATACTATACTGTTTACATGCCTGCAGTTTCAGGTTAATTCCTCATGTATTTTTCTAGATAGTTAACAAAACGTCTAAAGTCGCAAGTGACCGGTCACCTTTGGCACTATAGTATATACAAATCTGGGAAATTTACAAATATTCATAAATTGTATGAAAAGTTAATGAAAGATTTATGTTTTGCATTAAGGATAGAGATCACCTCAGAAGCTCGATAATGCATGATTTTACACCGAAATTCCAAATTTTATGGAGCTGCAAAAGGTTTTATAGATTAAATTGTACAACTATTTGCTAATCCAATCCTACAAAAAGATTTAATGAAATGCAAATATTATGAATTTTAATTAGTATAATTAATTCAGTATTTTTCCGTCTACTTAAAATGTTACACAAGTTAAACTTGTAATACATAAACAAATCTGGGAAATTTACAAATATTCATAAATTGTATGGAAAGTGAATGAAAGATTTATGTTTTGCATTAAGGATAGAAATCACATTCAGAAGCTTGATATTACATAATTTTACACAGAAATTCAAAATTTCTATGGAGCTGTAAAAGTTTTTATAAATTAAATTGTACAACTGTTTGTTATTCCAATCCTATAAAAGATTTAATGAAATGCAAATAGAGTGAATTTTAATTAATATAACTAATTCATTATTTTTCCTTCTACTAAAAATGTTATACAAGTTAAAATTGTAATACATAGATAAATCTTGGAAATTTAGAAATATTCATAAATTGTATGAAAAATGAATGAAAGATTTATGTTTTGCATTAAGGAGAGAAGATCACATTCAGAAGCTCGATATTACATAATTCTACACAGAAATTCAAAATTTTATGGGGCTGCAAAAGTTTTTATAAATTAAACTGTACAACTGTTTGTTATTCCAATCCTATTAAAGATTTAATAAAATGCAAATAAAATTAATTTTAATTAATATAACTAATTCTGTATTTTTCCACATCACATTTGACGTACATTTCTTACGCGCAAGATTATAAAAAAAACTATCGCATAGATTTGCTTAATATTACATACATGCTTTCTTAAGATGTAGTACTTAAACTTCCACCTAAAATAATAATCAATTTCACAATTTTATAGTAGAAAATACTATTGTTCAGTTTAATTTATAACAATAAAGGCAAAAATTCTGAAAACAATTCAATGTAAATTATGGAATATATATATATATATATATATATATACATACCTAGAAATAGGTGTAGTTTCAAAGGATACATAAAATACACCATCATATAAAATTTAAAGATTGTTATGTTAATTACTTTTTAATAAATAAATAATTCAATAACGTTTGGAGGAACTAAGATATTTACCTACATTGCAAATATAAAATGCTTTTATAATAAAAATAAATTTGATTAATCTCAATGCTCTGTTTTTATTCAAAGTTTTGATCTTATTGTCAGAAAGTATCATGTATATAATAAAGGCGTAAGTCATGTGACTGAGGACAACAGTTCCGGGATGCCCGCATAGCTTTTCCATATGCCGGGCGACCATTTTTACTCAATTATTTTTTCGAATAAAACTACATAAAACTTACATTTTTGGAAAGATTGTTTAAAAAAAAGGTAGTTCTCCATTATCCTGTCGTCCACTTTTCATAACAAAAAACTATCGCCAAACTGTACCGCCAAAAAAAAAAAAAGGAAGACCATTGAAATCTACCCCCCCCCCCCATGCCCCCACTAAGAAAAATGTCAAGAAATTCGGAAAAGCCCCACTCACCAATGTGGCTGAGAGGTTGTGCTCTCGAAGCTGGTAGACGGGAGGTGCTGGGTTCGATCCCAATCGCGCCCGTCGGCCTAATCGTTCGGAGTTTTCGTGGTTTTCTTCGAGCCGTGGATTTATCCATGCGTAAATACGGATTAGGTTCCCTTAGAAAGACCCCCACGAAGGGCACTCCCCCGGGCCTATATCTCTAGTGTAGATAATTGGCCGTCAATAATCAACTCAACTCAACCCCCCTCACCAATGTGTTTTAACTTCGTAAGCTTAAACAATCTGGAGGCACGGCAGTGACTTCGGAAAGTCGAGAATGCACAGCCGTAAGAATCCTTTTCTGGAAGCAACTCAGGACACTTTTGACTCCGCATACCTTTGCGCTGGTGTATCTCAAAAACCTAAAACTTCGTTTATCTAGAGCAGAGGTTCCCAAAGTGTGCTCCGCGGAGCCCTTGGGGCTCCGCCTATACTTTTCAGGGGCTCCGCGGCGTTCCAGGAAAATAAACAAAACATGAAAAAAAATAGCATATTGAAAGGGAAAGATTTTCGAAAGTATGATGTAGGAATTTGTGTGTGTCAAAAATAACTGTATGTATCACTGGGTTGAAAATACTATAACATATATTTTTAAATTATATAAAAACTAGCGGCCCTCCCTCGCTTTGCTTCGGGTTAACCTTGAAAACCTTCATCTCTTTGTGTTTTCTGTAGACCTTTTTAATGTGTACAATAATTAGTACATTATTTTGATAAATCTTGTAGGGTTCAGCCTGCGTTTGCAATGTATAAGCGGAAAAAATGAAATTATTTACGACATCACATTAAAAACCTCAAAAATAACAGTATTTCTCCACTATTTAATGGATATACATATAAACCTTCCTCTTGAATCACTCTATCTATTAAAAAAAACCGCATCAAAATCCGTTGCGTAGTTTTAAAGATTTAAGCGTACATAGGGATATAGGGACAGAAAAAGCGACTTTGTTTTATACTATGTAGTGATGATTTATCTGAAATTACAAAGCAAAACATATGGTTATTATACATATAAACCTTCCTCTTGAATCACTCTATCTATTAAAAATAACCGCATCAAAATCCGTTGCGTAGTTTTAAAGATTTAAGCGTACATAGGGATATAGGGACAGAAAAAGCGACTTTGTTTTATACTATGTAGTGATTTATCTGAAATTACAAAGCAAAACATATGGTTATTATACATATAAACCTTCCTCTTGAATCACTCTATCTATTAAAAAAAAAAAACGCATCAAAATCCGTTGCGTAGTTTTAAAGATTTAAGCGTACATAGAGATATAGGGACAGAAAAAGCGACTTTGTTTTATACTATGTAGTGATTTGCATTCTAGATGTATCAATTTTCTATATAATATTTTTGGTTTGAACTACTTTATTTTATGTTTCAGCATTTAATGTATTTTAAAAATTCGATTCAAAATAATCTGCAAGAAATTGTATTCTGAATTGAATGCACAACGTGAATCGAAAGAGCAAAGGCGCTGTTTATGCTATTTGTATTAATTTTTAGTTATTTAAATTTCCTATACTGTTTTTCATAGTAATACAATGTTCGTCGCTTGAAACACCTGTTATAGAACATCTTGTATCATTTAAAACCCCTCATTAGATCATTTTACATTTGTGTATATTGTGTATATATACTTCTTTTTTTATAACTTTAATTTCTTTAATCTGTTTATGTTATTTGTATATTTAAATTTTCTATACTGTTTTTCATTGTAAAACAATGTGTATCGATTAATACGCTTGTTTCTTTAAACATCTTGTACCATTTAATTAGATTCATTTAATATTTGTATACGTTGTGTATATAGTTTTCTTTTTCTTTTTGTAACTATAATTCCTTTAATCTGTTTATTTTATTTTTTTTAATTCTTAGTTATTTAAATTTACTATGCTGTTTTACATACTTGTACTTAATTTTTAAAGCAATGTATGTTGCTGAAAACGCATTTTTTTAACATCTTGTATCACTTAACAACCGGCATTGGCTAAGATTCTTATGTTATGATGCCACATTTTCCAATCAGAAATAAGTCAATTTAAATATATATATTGGTTCTTTACATTTATCATCACACTAACAATCTAAACTTTTTCTCCGCTCCACCCCTTGCTTAGACTTTTCGTCAATGAGTACCCCTCCTGATATAAATTTAACCCCAACCATATATCCCGTTTTGTTAGTAAAGTTTTACTGCTAGTTTCATTTCTTTTAACATGTGTAGTTTTTAACCGTATATCTATTTTGAGGCAAAAACAACGTTGAAAGAAAGTTTCTTTCAAAACTATAATTAATAGCTAAATACTTCAAATAAAACATCGAAAAAAAGTGAACGATGTTGCACCTAACAATACAGGTTATAGATTTTTTGCCCACCTACTTAAACACTAAAATGAAGTTCTTATTCTAGATGTATTTTTAAAACATAAAGAAGAAGCTCAGAGGCGATTCGTTTTCATTGTATGTTCAGAAGTACTAGAAACGTAAAGAAGAACGAAAAAAGAATACATAATCGCATGGTTCTACTATGGTGGGCGGGACTAGCGAAAACGTGTTATATAATTACTCAAGGCGACTGGGCCTTTGCATTTTCTTTCTTTTCGGGAGTAGCCTATTGGGACTATACAGAAGTCTCTCTTTGTAAATGAAAACAATGTAATGTACAACTAATCTTTTTTTCTGTGTGTGCGTGGTTTTCGCTAGAGATCGATCGAAATTTCATTTTCGGTTTTGGCTCGAAATCGGAGTTTCGCCGAATATTCGTTTTTGGCGAAACTGCTGCCAAAATTTCGGTCGGACCGAAACTATCTGTATATTAAAATCTCATTCTTTCCGTTGGAAATTTTCAACTTTACTCACTGATATGAGTTATATCGGCTCAAATGAGACACTGTTTATTGCTGTGAACTCCACTGTTTATCATTATCCGTCATGACTAATTCTTGATGTGAGTGTAAATTATAAAGTAAGCAATGCATATATGACTAAACTGAAAAGACGCTTATCACCTGATCTTTAAAAGCTGCAAACTTAACAGTAATAGATTTTTTTTACTTTGAAACACCAGATTGTTTCGAATGCTTTATGAGAAAGGTGTTGTTAAAACATATGAAGATTTACGAAATTTATTACAAAAGATATATCGAGATATGTATACTTAAAATATTTTTTATTTGATGAAATTCGTATAATTCGAAACTATTTCTGTCTGATTGATAAATGAATTACGTTTTATTTTATATGAAAATAAATAGTTTTGGATAGAGGCAAAGAGAGTCAACTTGGCACTGGAGATAAAATTTTCAAACAGGGGTGCCATTTTAATATTGGGAAGCAGGGAGTGGCGAAGCTTTTTTTTTTTTGGGGGGGGGGGTGGAGGCGGAGGCGGTGAGTGAGCAAAGATTTATTTTGATCTTTTTGTGCACATCCTAAAAGAAAATTGGCAACTGTTACATTTTTATCCTTATATATATATATATATATATATATATATATATATATATATATACAAAATTAGCTAAAGTACAAAATAATGTTAAATATGTCTCACTTTGAGAATTTTGAAAAGGAAAATAAAGTTTATAATTAATTATTTCTAGGCTTAAAATGTTGTCTTAATGCTAATTTTCCTTTTTAGTCAAATTGAACAAATTATTTTAGTTTTTCTGCCCTTTACTTAAATTCACCTATAATGACTCAGAAAGTGGGAAGATCACCGAAATTCGGTTTCGGTTTCGGTCCATCTCTAGTTTTCGCCATAAATAATAATAGTTTCACGTAATCCCCAATGTAATGCATGGCCCAGACAGGGTTACCATTTTGATCTTTAGTTCAAAGTTCATATTGGAAATCCCGAAAGAATATTTTTAATTTTAAAAATGGATGTCATTAATCATTTAACACCTTCGGTACCGGCGGATTTTACACAAATTTTATTCGGTTGGCACCACTTTTTAAAAAAAAGCCACATTTACTGAAACTATCACAAAAATGCTCTAAATAGCCAAAGCAAATATTACTTTTATTTTTTACTGGTGCCTAAAGCAAATTCTGTATGCTTTTTTTGAGGGTGCATATATGCACCCATGGTCCCGAATGGTTTAACAGTATTGCTGGAACGTCGCTCGGGTAAGAAGAGTTTGTTTTCTTCGTTACTAAAAACTTTCAGAAACCACAAATTTTTAACTATAATTTTTGCTGTATTTGGCAGACATATCTCCACTATACAAGACAGATATTTCAATACAAAAAAAGTGGTTTTTAGTCCATATTTTTAATTTATTGTGTCCAATAACAGTAATAATAAATAAAACTGTTAAGGGGTTAACTATTTCAGGGGTAAGGTACTTATATTCGTAAAATGTTGAAATGATTGATTGACACCAGAATTTAGAAACAAATTTATTCGAAAATAAGTAATATATTTTCCTCATGTACTTGATAAAAGGGAATTTTTCATTCCAAAATTCTGGTGCTAATGTAGTATTTAGGAATTAAAATTAAGTGGTCAAAAAATGAACCACCGCCCTTGAAAATGTTAAATATTAAAAAATTTGATTTTCAAAATTTGTAATATGAATTCGGAATTTCTGTATCAAGAAAAGGGCCAAACTGAGAACCTTGTCCCCATGTGGGAAACTACTGGTTCGGACTGTTATCTAGCAGATCTTTTTCTTCTCCATAGGTATTTTTAAAAAAAATTAATTGTAAACTAATTGTAACCCCTTAACCCCACGGTACTCTATAGAGTACCGTGGGGTTAAGGGGCTCCGCCTTAGAAATTCTTCCCACAAAGGGCTCTGCGAGCCCAAAAGTTTGGGAACCACTGATCTAGAGTATGTGGCAAATAGGACCAAAATTTAAAATTTCACGTTTCTGTCTTTTATAGTGCAGACGATATATGAACTCAAAGTTTCGATTTTTTGTCACTCACTCACTCACGCGTCATCAAAAAGATTAGGTAAGATCCCGTAGCCCCAGACTCTTGAAATTTGGAATAAAGTAGTGTTTAGGATACAAAGAAAGGAAAATTATAAATCTGGAAAATTCGAAAAAAAAACATTCGAAAATTCAACAAATTCCAACAAAATTGAAAATTGAAAATAATAGGATCTTTTAGCCTTAGAAACTTAAAATTTGGAGTGAAGGGTAGTGTTTAGAATTTTCAAAAAAAAAGAAAACATCAAAACACAATAAAAATCAAAAATAAAATAATCGAAAAAAATTGGAAATATGAAAGTAATCTGATTTTGTTGCGCTAGAAACTTGAAATTCGGAATAAAGGTAGTATTTATGATACAAAATAAGGAAAAATTAAAAAAATCCGAAAAATTAAAAAAAAAAATCGAAAAAAATTGAAAAAATGAAAATAATTTGATATTTTAGCCTTAGAAACTTAAAATTCGGCTTAAAGTTACTGTTTAGGATTCAGAATAAGGTAAAATGAAAAACACAATAAAATTTGAAAATAAAATAAACAAATAGAAACATCAGGAAAATTTGAAAATAATTCAATTTTATAGCGCTAGAAACTTGAAATTTGTAAGAAAGATAATATTTAGGATACTAAATAAGGAAAAATTAAAAAAATATGGAAAATTCGGAAAAAAGATCCGGAAAATTCGAAAAATTAAAAAATTAAGAAAGAGAAAGAAAGAAAGAAAACAGAAATTGAAAATAATTTGTTCTCGTAGTCTCAGAAACTCAAAATTTGGTGCAAAGGAAGTGTTTAGGATTCAGAAAAAGAAAAAATTAAAAACACAACAAACATAAAAAAAATCGAAAAAAAAAATCGAAAAAAAAAAAAACAAAAAATTGAAAATAATTCGATTTTCTAGAGCTAGAAACTTGACATTTGGAATAAAGGTAGTATTTAGGATACAAAAAAAAATCTGGAAAATACGAAAAAAAAATTCAAAAAATTGAAAAAAAATTCGATCTTGTAGCTTTAGAAAATTAAAATTCTTCGTAAAGGTAGTGTTTAGAATACAGCAAAAGGAAAAATTAAAACACAATAAATTCGAAAATAAAATAAAAAAATCGAAAAAGGTTGAAAATTTGAAAATAATTTGATTTTGTAGCGCTAGAAACTTGAAATTTGAAATAAAGGTAGTATTTAGGATACAAAATAAGAAAAAATGATAAACTCCGGAAAATTGGAAAAAAAATTCTAAAAAAATGAAAATAGTTCGATCTTGTATAGTCTTAGAAACTTATTAAATTTGGTGTAAAGGTAGTATTTACGATTCAATAAAAGGAACAATTGAAAAATTCGAAAATAAAATCGAAAATTCGAAAACAATTCGATTTTGTCGTTCTAGAAACGTTAGTTTTAAGATAATTGTCCTCTTAACTAGTACACCGCCCCCGATTGTTATATGTTATTTTCCCCGGATTATGCTTTTCTTTTATTTCGTTTACGAATTTCGTTATAGAAAAGTTCCGCTATAGACTGGCTTCGTTATGGACGGTTTTTTATAGACATGTGCGTTTTCTTTCGCGGGCTATACTCTATTAAATTTACATATGAAATATGGATTGTTAAATGATGTTAGCCCTGCAAAAATTTTCACATCTCCCCTCCCCTCCCGATATTACTGGCTGGTTATGGCTTGATTATGCTTTCTAAATAAAATCATGGTGACTGTAAGATTATCTTTATTTATCTCTAAATTGAACCTAAATGATTCTAAGAAGACTGTTCAAAGAATTACTATATTGGCATGACAATCAGGAAACTTAGAAGTAAAATCTAAAAATCAATAAATTTATAAAAAGTCAAAGGTTTGAAAATAATTCGATTTTGTAGTTCTAGAAGCTTGACATTTGGCAGAAAGGTATGGGTTTAGGATACAAAGTAAGAGGAAAAAATCCGGTAATAATAATTTAAAAAAAAATTAAAAAAAGGAAAAAAAAAAAAAAAAGTCGGAAAATCGAATTTAGTTTGATTTATTGGAAATTTCCGGAAATTTTAATTTTGGCTTTCTTTTTATCCTAAACAGTACTTTTGTGCTAAATATCAAGTATCTAGGGCTGCGAGTAATATCTCAGATGGATAGGACCTTTCCTGGAAGCAATTGAGAGTACTTTTGACCCCACTCCCCCTCCCATAACTTAGTGCTTGCCTAGGAACCTGAAGCTTCTTTTTATCTACAGGACTTTGCAAACGAAACTAAAGCTTCGAATTTTTGGTACCTGCAAATAATAGGGACAGAGTGTGGGCTTAGGAAAATCAGTAGATGATCTCCAAAAAGAGCCCAAAATCAAGAAAAGGAGGATTACTTACAAAAAGAAGTGAAATCCAATCAAAAACGTCACCTGTAAAGAATGCAGTCAAGTCTCGTGACTCTTTTACCGTAAAAAGTTCTGAGATAGTGTAAAGCCAAATTTAACTATCTTATTAACTCTGAAATTTCTATTCACAAATCACTCCTAGTCTCTACATATTTAGTTAATTATTATTTTGTAACTTGACAATTACGTAGCACGAGAATGTCCGGTATATAATTAGTCTTAATCAAATAATACCATCCCATTCCATAACATATTAAAGGTGTAATAACTTACCTGTGCATATATAATTAGCCTTAATCAAATTATCCCATCAGGTGCAATCCATTTAAAGACGCAATTGTTATTTTAATTAACGAAATAACTAATAAATCAGTTAAATATAATGAAAAATACCGGTGAATGAGAAATTAAAAACCGCTTGATGACATAACAAACACATGTGATGCCACGATCATGCATTTTTGGCCTTAAATCCTATAGTTTGGCGATAGTTTTTTTATTTGAAAAGTGCTCGACGGGATAATGGAGACAATCTAAATAAATTAATGTTTGAGAGATGAGTTACATTCAAATAGGTATATATTCACAGATAACTGCAGTTGCAATTAGGTTGACAGTCCAATATCTCATTCCATCAAAATAAACAAACACAAGAGATTCGTTCATCATGACCGATAGAAATACAAAACCATGAAGGTAATCATTCGCAAAGCAAGTGCATCGCGAATGAATTTTTGGAGCACTGCCTGGTGCCAAAAAATAATTTGCACCAGTGAGACAGTCAAAGTTTACTATAATTCTGTTTGGTGAAGTGCTATACAACTCAACTTCCTTCCGGATCTTTTCTTGACGTAATTTGAATGTAAACAAATACAACGCATGTAATAATATTTAATGAATCAAATTTCGAAACGAATTCTCAATTAAATAAAAAGCTAAAATTTCAGTGCAAATTCAACTTGTTTAATAATTAAAATTCATAAAGATACAACGAAATGTAAATATATTGCTTGAAGGTGCGTAAAAACATACATAAAACATTTAAAAGCACATTAAAGTCCTTTTAAAAATTCAAAACGTTTTCAACCGAACTACTCTGTCATCATCAGTGAAAAACTAATTGTTGAGTTGAGTTGTTGTCTCTTCGCGTTTCCTTGCTTGCCCGGAATAAACCATTTTACTTCAAGGGTTTGGAATATAAGGTGGGATGGGAAAGGTCATTCAACATTTCAAGAATAACTACAGGTTAACCAATCATGTATTAATTCATTCCAGACTGTGTGGATATCATATGATAATGCATCGTTACAGGCTATTTCTTTCTTAGAAATTATTTCCAGAGACTCTTGTGATAGCTTCTGTGATAAGAATATCACAGTCTTAATTCTTTTTAATTACTTTCTATTTCAGCTCAACGTATTTCTGTATTTTATAGCCTTTCTAGTGTAACTTTTATGCGATGAGATGTTGTTTTCTCGGCACAGTTGCTCCCCCTCTTTCATGCTCTTGTTCGTTTTGAACAAGCGCCGCGCATGTTGTTTCTACGGCGGGGCTTCTCCCCCTCATTGTGTCGTTGTTCGTTTTGAGCAGGCATTGCGCCGTGGTTGTTTTCTCTGCAAAACTTGGCCTGTGACGTCATCGCATTCGGCGACTCTCCCCCGCTGCTGCGTTTTACGCATGCGCCGCCTTTGTTTTCTGCCGCTCTGGATCTCTAGACTTTGGAAGTATTTCATATTTCGTCCGTTTTGGCGCTCCAGGTGATTAAACGTGTCTTTCAAATACAAATTAGAAGGCATCTTTTAATTGTTAAATGTTAATGAGTTTTTTATTTGCTCTTTTAATTTTCGCGTAATACATAATCAACAAATTAGTTTAAATTAATCTTGCTCTCACGTTTGTGCACCCCTGTTACGGGTATAAATACTAATGTAGCGCATTTTTCAAACAGAATTTTAATTAAAAATGATGCTGTAAAAATCTATTCTAAACGTGGTCTGGTCTGGAGGCCTGGCTTAGTGCCGGCTCTCATATCTGAGAAATTTCGCCGTGCGCGGATTCTTATGGAGATCGCTCGTTTTCAAAGTTTTTAATGTGCTTTAAAAATGCTGTTGTAAATTTTTAATTTAATATTTTAAAGGTTTAAATTAGCTGATTCCTGAATTAATCCTACAACTCTTAATGGATTCGGCCAGAAAGAATATTTAAAGAATTTCGTAAATTTTTGTGATGTTCGAGCCAGAACTTTATAAAGCCATGATGTGCAACTATCATCTCATCCTTCCGTCTTCCTCAAGAATAATAATAAAAAAATGTTGGAACCAATTCTGTAGAAGCATTTCTTTATGAGTATGAGTCTCTTATTTTTCAACAAAAACAAGTAAGACTGTTTAATTCATTTTTAACACTTTCCAACCTAGTTGAAAAGTGTTTGACTTCGGTTTGTCTGGCCGTCTGGTCGTCTGCCGTCTGGCCGTCTGTCCGTGCTCTAACTCCCGCAAATATGCTCGGATTGCTCTGCAATTTTTATATGTTATAGTCGTTATCTATAGCATGTTCCCTATTTCAACGGAAGTGTGTAGCACTTATACTTTTTTTACAGGGACACTCAAAAGAATTCCGTTACATTGCGGTCTATGGGGAAAAATCACTTGAGGTTTATTTAAATAATGTTTCACTATTTTAAACGCATTGAAATTTATATATATATCACTAAGGTGCATTAGAAGAAGCTTAATATGGAATAGTGTGTGCATAGCACTTATAGTTACTTTACAGGGACAGTCAAAAGAATTCCGTTACATTACGTCTATGGAGAAAAATCGTCTGCGGTTTATTTAAATAATGTTTCCCTATTTTAAACGCATTGAAATTTATATAAGGTGCATTACAAGAGGCTTACTACAGAATATTGTGTGTATAGCAGTCATCGTTCATTTACAGGGACACACAAAAGAATTCTCTACTGTCTGTTAACAATAATTCCTGGAAGTGCGTTTTAAGTTACTGAACGCGATTTTAATTTTAACTCGCTTTTTGTCTATTACGTGGTGTGTATAAATTCCGTAGATCCTATACAGGGAAGCACAAAAGTTCGCGAACACATTTCCGTATTATTTAACTCCAGACGGAGAATTTTAAACTGTGCTACGCGTTTCCTAACTGAACTAAAATTTAGCATCCTATGTAGTATATATACAAATCTATAGATCCTATACAGGGCTGATGAAAAGTATTCGGATTACTTAGATGTTACCTTTTAGCTTATTAAACGGTATGATTTGTAAAATTATTTTGGAAGCGTTGGAAAGTGTTACATAATCTATGCTTGACGCATGATTTTTCGTTCTTGTTATTATTTTGATGTGATTCTTCAAAGAATTCGACCAAGAGAACGTCATGCATCTTTATTGCATTGGGTTATTGCTCACACATAAATATTCCCATCAATTGCTCTTTAATATCAACGTCACAGCTTCCTGGTGATTATTTGTGCGGAAAATAATTTTGATCAATTGAAATCAACTTTTTTAGGTTCAATTTGTGCTAATCTTGCTAACGCAGTGTGGGGGCTATATAATCTCAGATCTGTTTCATGTTCTTTTATTCTGTCCCGAAATTTTCTCAGTGTCATACCTACGTACATAAAATCTTTGTAATCTTTCTTGAATGGTATGATATATACCCCTGATCTATTGATAGCCTGGATTGGTTCAATTTTCTTGTTTAACAAAACCCGCAACATTGGGGGAGGGACTGCGATTAATGTAATGCCAAACTTAAAGAGGGAATGTCTCATACTTTCAAAAAACCTTGGGATGTAGTTAACTTTACAAAACTTCAAACTTTTAATTGTACCTGTATTTTGTTTTTCTTCATTTTTCACTTTAAATTTGTTTATGATTTTTTTAATGAAACGGGATGGAACTGAATTCTCGGCTGCTGTTTTTCTAATTACATCTAATTCTTCATTAAGGAAAAGGCATGAACAAACTTCAAACGCTCATTTTATATAAAAATTGAAAGGTGCTAACTTGTAACTAATGGGTGAGCTGCAATTAAACGGGATGGTGGAGTTAGATCTGTTAATTTTCCTAAACACCGTGCAATCAATATTCTGTTTATCCATATTTCTGATTAGTTACACATCCAAAAAAGCAAGCTTTTGATTTTGTTCTATTTCTAGTGTGAATAAATCACCAATACCAGCTTTTATTTTTTGTGTGTGCAAATTAGAAATGATATTTTGATTTTGAAATCAAATGTTATGATTTATTTTATGTCTAATTTATTTATTTATTTATTATTTTAAATGAAAAGTGTGAACGGCATGTATTTTAAATTTATGTAATATAAGTATTTTAAATTAAAGTTAAGTATTTTAAATGAAATGAGTGACATATGTTTATAATTTAAAATTAAATTAATGGTATGAATGATGGCGATAGGAACAATATTTGGTGATCTATCATCTACTCCCGACTAACAAAAATAGCAACAGCTGTTGCAGACGCACCGGAGATGCGGCGATTTTTGTTTTGCGCCTTTTCGGTGAGAAAACCCCATTTTCAAGTACCTGTTAGAGCTTGATAAAACAGCATGTTACTTTTATTTTATTATGAAACAGTTTATTTTATATTAAAAACGCACAATTATATTATAGAACACACACAATTTTTAGTATAAACACACCCAAATTATTTTATTTTAAAACACACACAACTCTTATTATAAAATACACAATATTTAATTTATTATGAAAAAAAATAAAACGGAATCTCCTCTACCAGGTTACCATACGAAGCAAAATCTAGCCAAAACCAAAAAGTTTATTTTCAAAAATTTGCGAAAATAGTTTATCTTTGTAGATCTTGATAACGACGCCGTTTGAGCGTTGAAACATGTCGATCTTTATATTAAAAGGTTTTTACAAGTCTTTTTGTGTTCTGTTTTATCTGCAGGGTGATTATAAAAAAAAACTATACCGACATTTGGGCCCCTAACTATCATACCATTCAAAGAATCTGAATGAAATTTTGACAAAAGGTATTTTGAGGTATGCGCTCAAGAATGATATGGAAAACAACAGTGTCACTCAAACAGTTACGGTTACAGTGAGAAAATTAAAAAAAAATCAAATGGCAACACCCAGTTTTTTTGTATTGGAATGTGATCTGTGTGAAAAACCCTAAATAGCGTTGGAACGACAACTTTAGCATGAAAATCACCGGAACTAGGCAAGGGAAAAGTAAAAAGGACTTTTCCGTGCACCAGAGCATTAATTTTCATTTCATTTACGTCACACGTCACACCGTTTCTTTGGCTGATATCCCAGCCTGATTAGTTCTCCACAAAACGAGAAGAAGAAACCAAAAAACGCAAATTTCGGGTTCTACGTAAGACACAGTCATGACTGACGTCGTCACGCTAGGTGAAAGAAAAGGCACTGCGAAATGCGAGCCGCGTATGTTCCTTTCTGCCATTCCGAACAAGATGCCGCTTTCAGGGAAAGAACGTGGGGAAATCGTAAAGATTTATTACCTGAATGGACAAAATGCGGCAGAGACATTGCGTGTTTACCGCAGAAACCATGGATTACGGTGAGGGCCGTGCACTGTAAAGCTGTACGGGGCTTGATTCATAAATTTGAAGAAACTGGTTGCACATGCGATCGACCTCGGTCTGGACGACCTTCCGTTCCTGCGGAATCTGTTGCAGAAGTCCATCAGACGATAAGCACAGTTCATCCCCGGTGTTTCACGTGTTTTGGATCTGCCGAATTCAAGTGTACGCAAGATTCTGCGCTCTGTTCTAAACATGTTTCCGTATCGATTCCAGCGTGTCCAGATGTTGGAAGCGGGAGACTATCAATTACGGCTGGATATTGCAAATCAATTCCTTATCCGTTACGATGAAGATAGCAGCTGGCCTTTACGCATTCTGTGCACAGATGAGGCGCATTTCTCGTTAACTGGTAACGTGAATTCGAAAAATTGTGTGCACTGGGCAGAGAATAATCCACATGATGTGCATGCACGTCCATTACACGAGGAAAAAGTGACTGTGTGGTGTGGTATAACGAGTACGTTCATCCTCGGCCCTTACTTTTTTGAAGAGGTTACTGCCGGTGATCTGCAAACGTGTACAGTAACGAGTGCTCGCTATCTGGACATGTTAACTCATTACGCGATTCCAGCATTGCAATGGCAAAATGCTCTATCTGAAGTTGTGTGGATGCAAGATGGCGCTCTTCCACATGTCGGGTCTTCAGTCAAATGTGTCTTAACACAACAGTTTGGTGACAGTTATCTCCCGTCATTTCCCGTTTCCATAACCACCAAGGTCTCCTGATCTGACACCAATGGATTTCTGGCTGTGGGGATATCTAAAATCCAAAGTGTATCAGTTTCGTCCTCAAACTGCATCTGATTTGAAAGATGCCATCAGAACTGCGATTCAAGAGATTCCTATTGCCATGATACGTGCTGTAGTGCTATCCACCATCAGCCGCATGCAAAGTGTCATCGTGTGTGAAGGAGGTCATGTGGAAAACTTGTGAAACACAATAAAATGCTTTATTTTATGCTGCTTCTCTGTCCTTATTGGTTGTCCTCACTTTTAGCCTATCTACCGCCGGTGAATTTCATGCAACAGTTGCCGTTCCAACGCTATTTAGGGTTTTCCACAATGGAGATCACATTCCAATACAAAAAACTGGGTGTTGCCATTTGGTTTTTTCGAAATTTTCTCACTGTAACCGTAACTGTTTGAGTGACACTGTTGTTTTCCATATCATTCTTGAGCGCATACCTCAAAATACCTTTTGCCAAAATTTTATTCATTTTCTGTGAATGGTATGATTACTGTATTATTACTGTATTATTGGGGGGGGGGGGGGCTCGAAATCCAAAGCACCGCGACCAGACGTCTATTGTACTGTCCCCCCAGGTCTCCTAATTTTGAACCAATTCCAGATGAGAGACCTGCATCTGGATTGGCACCCCCAGAGGTAACGCTTATATAGAACTTGGAGGACTTTGGAGCCACGAACAGATTTAACGTGCACCAGCTCCCATTAAAATACACGTTGGTATGATAGTTAGGGGCCCAAATATCGGGATAGTATTTTTATAATCACCCTGTATATTTCAGTTTTTATTCAAAGTTTTGATTCTATTGTCAGAAAGTATTCTCAATATTTCTCAAACAAATATAGAAAATAATGCTGATGAGGAAATTACTCCGATCTTTGGGACGTTGTGGGACAACAGGTTCGTTTCTCGCATTTTTTAGTTATTCTTCTTAATAAAGAAGCGTAGAACATTATCGGGCATCAGGTTTGTCCTTTACAATTTTCAGTTAATCCATTTAAGAAAAATAATACTCCGAATAAGCTGATGTGAGCTTGGTAAGAGTGTATTTACGAGTTTGTTATTTAAGTTACTATTAAGAACTTCTTGTTCAGAATAAATATGTGAGCTCGTTAGTTAGACATAACATTAGTAAATAAATTTTGTGGGACAATTAATTTTTATTTTTCATATTATGTGAAGCACTTTTAATGATTTTCCATTGTATTATTTTGTAGACTGGTGAAAAAGAACAAGAGGCATACGTTTACAGCCGTGAACACTATAGACCCATTGAAGAATTATTTGCTTCTGATGAAGAGTCTGACGAATCAAATGGAAGTGTATGTAGTGATAAATCAGTAAATCAACCTAATTTACACAGATTGGAAAACGCTTCAGAAACGCCTAGGTTCAGAGAGCATTTAAATTCCATTCCAAGTTTTTATGACTGCAACGAAAAAGTTTCAAATTTACTGGACTATCGCGATGATAAAAAATATCAAATGGAAGTCAACGACAAAAAGACTGTAAAAAAGTTAAGTGAAATGTGTTTAAATCCTGATTCAAGCAAGCGTCCAAGGTCTGTCGAAAATGTCTCTGAAAAGCCAGGAATGTCCTCCCATTTAGCAGACGCTTCAAAGTGCAGTCCTTCTAAGGAAAATAAAAGACCCTCTTTTAGAATTACAACGTCAAATTCATTTTATCATAAACATTCATATAATCGCGTTCTGACTTTAGAATCATCATCAAAAAAGAACGAAATCGCTCCGATGTCTCCTCAACATAACCTCATGTCGCGGTATCCAAACTTTGGCAGTAATCCTATTAGTACTGAAACATCTCCATTGAAATCTTGCGAGTCTTCGGATATTGGTATTGACAGCATGATTTCTTCACCTGTAAGTTCAAAATATATTAATTTAGGAAATACACAATCATCACATGACCCTTCAAACTCCAGTGCTTTATGTTCACCTACAGCTGAAAATTCAGAAAATTCGAAAACTCTCAGGGGGATATTTTCTCGTTCTTGCGAATTTCCATCCTCCTCAAAGAATAATATTCAGTACACAAAATATTGTCAGAAATCAAGTACCTGTACTACTCCTAATGGCAGTATAAGAAAATCAACTGAAGCATTCATTGCACCAAATTCTGTTCTTCGGGGCTCTTCAAGCTCTTGGGAATTGCCAACAACTTCAAATCACGGTATATGGAACACAAAGGAATGTCGGCAATCAACCGCATGTTCTCGTTCTTATAGTAATATTAGATATGAAAGTGCATCTTCTGAGCATGATTTACCTATTGACCTGAGTACTTCTACAATAGTAACTCCACAAACTTCCTCTGAGAATCCTTTTCTTGTATTACGTCATATCAAGTCTGCTCGTAAATTGAACTTCGATGACACATCAAGTGATGACGCTAAAGAAAAAATTCCTATAAAAAAGGAACCTCGAAAGAGAAAAAAGACAAAAGGACTTAATTTATCAGATTCATCTGAAAATCACTCAACCCTTCCGAAAACTGATAACGATGAGAATATTTCAGGAAATGAGTATTCCTCGCCATCTTCAAGCGAAAAGTGCCGAAGAAAGTCATTGAAACTTGACGAAACTGCGTCTGCAAGCAACACACAATGGTCTTTAAAAATCTTAAATACTGAAAAAAATGAAGCTCGCCATCCATCTCGAAAGAGACTTAATTCAAACTGTAAAGCGTCATCAGACATTGAAAAATCTGAGGCAGAAAATAAAAAAAGAAAAAAGTTGAAGCACTGCGCTTCTAGTGACTAATGAAAAGATTTCGAGTCGTCTGAATTGGCTTGAAAAAGAAATATTTCCCGAATTTACTAATATTTTAGTGATATTTACTTTTTTTCGGTATACTCCCTGAGAGTATATCTTTTAATTATTTGCTCAAAGATGCAGAATACTTCTTAAAAAAATTTATTTCCTCCCTCATAAAGCAAAATCATTATAAATTCAGGAACCAGTGAAATGAATTTAGATCATTTTTTTTGCTTGCCGAGAAATATGTGTTTACCAACATTTTAATAAAATATATTTTTTTTAATTAAATTTTATGTAATTTATTTCTTTAACTATTGTTGCAGAATAATTTGGTCAAAATCTCAAAAATATTACTATTTCATAAAACAATATCTTGAAATATATCGCATCCAGTGACTAATGAAATTAGACCATTTGATAATTTATCTGGAAAGAAATATTTTCAACATTTTACAGAAATGAGTAATGGTTTTGCATTTTATTTTAAAGGACACGAGTGCAGTGCGAATGATGACGATTAAAACAATATTTGGCTGTTTACCTGTTCCCGGCTAACAAAAAGTACCCCTTTTTAAATATGAGTTTATTAATTTTCATAACTGGGCTGAATCAAAAATTCGTATCTGAAGCTCAGTAGGTTAGGTTTTGTCTATAAAATTATTGTCCGAAAACTTATAGTACCATAGCTTAAAGTACCTTTTAAGAGAGAATACGGAATTTAAAAGAAACTTTATAACAAGTGGGTAAGTGTGATCGAAGATTGCATAAAGTGTTTCGTTTAATATTCCTTTCAAAACACTTTATCCTTTCTTTAACAAATCCAAATAAATTTCATTTTCCACAAAATATATATATATATTTTTTTTATTTAAATCAATCTCTATCTTTTTCAAATTTTCTATATATATATATATATATATAATTATTATTATTTTTTTCTATTAGGATGTTATAATTCATTAACTAATAAATACATGTATGATATCTTAACTATTTTTGGTAAATACTATTCGATATATAGGTAGATAGAAGGTAGAAATTTGTATTAAATCAGAATTCATTTAATTATTTGTAGCAGTATATAGAAAGATTAATTATTTTTATAAATTCTATAATATATATAAGTAGTTTAACATAGATTGCAGCACCAGCACTTTGTATTAAAAGAAATATCTCTTTTACATAATATATACTGTTGTTAAGAATCTATGAAATACTATGTAAGATAAAATTAATTATGTGGAAATTTATTGATATAATAGGAGTTTGTACGATTTTAATGTAAAACTATAATGATAATAATATTTTCTAATATTTATATATCATATTAAATCTAATATAATTAATATATAACTCAAACTTAATTTTGAATAATTCCAATAGAGGGTAGCACTTTACATGTCATATAAATGCTAATAATATTGTTAATAGTAATTTTTAATTATATATAGAGGGCGCTTAACGCTTGTGTATTAATTTTACTTTTAAAGATTAAAATTAAATGGAAAATTTGTATTTTAACAAATATAAATTTGTTTTTAAGTGTATATCACAAAAATAAATTAGTGTGTGTTTAAATAAAATTGTGTTATGGTGTAATAATTAAGGTGTTATTTCAAAAAATGTACTCTCAACTTAACTTTCTAATAATTTCTCTCAACTTCGCTATCATAATCACGTATGAGATATTTCATGATTATCGCCATGTGGACGTGTTGGGATCATGAAAACATTGCGATTGTTAAGATTTTTGGATAATAATTGTGAGTAAAATATTTTATCTACTCTTTACAGTTCATTTATTTCCAATTTTAAAATTTTATCTATTCTTTAAGGATTTTTCCAATTTTAAAATTTAAATTGTTATCTGGTAATAATTTAGTATTGTGTTGTATTAGGTTTTATGGATAATTACTGTGTGTAAAATATTTTATCTATTCTTTACGGATTTTATTTCACATTTTATTATTTCTCATTGTATTCTGGTAATAATTCATTATACCTGGGTGATTCTACTGATCTTAGCATGTATGCCAGTAGAATTATGAAATAATGAATTATTTTTTAAAAACACATGTGGGTACATCCAGGCTGACGATTATATCTACATGTGTTTTTTCCATATTTCTTCTCTTGTTGTCAAATTTTCCATTGTATATGGTTCATATTTCATTTCTTAATCCATTTTTATTCAAATGATAGCAACTCCAAATTATATATATTTTTTTATCTTTCACTCTCTCTTTTAAATTTTCTTAATGTTTTAAGTATTTTTGGCCAATTACCATTGAAGCATAAGCTATGGTAATATTATGATTGCACTAGTTAAATATTAGCTATGTGGTATTCCGTCTTCACATTATCATTAATTATCTCTTTCGAGATTTAAGAAGAACTTGATATGTTTTTTGAAATTCGTAGATATTATAATTATATATATATATATATATATATATATATATACAGGTGGTTATCAAAATAATGGAAACACCCTAGATTTTGAAGGAATTCTTTATTAATATGGCGTAGGACCGCCTTTGGCATGTAATACAGCTTGGATTCGCCTGGGAATCGAATCATACAAATTCTGAATAGTGTTTAGAGGAATATTGTACCATTCTTCATGCAGATATTGTGAAAGTTCCGTGAGAGATGCCGGTGGAGGATATCGATTCCGGATTGAAAGCTCTAAAATAGACCACAACGGTTCGATTATGTTGAGGTCTGGGGACTGTGCGGGCCAAGGTAGATGTTCCATCTCATCCTCATGTTCATCAAACCATGATTGGACAACTCTGGCTGCATGAATAGGGGCATTATCATCCTGGAAAATTCCATCTCCTGCAGGAAACAAAATTTGCATCATGGGATGGACCTGGTCAGCTAAAACTTCTCTATACTTCTCCCCAGTGATCCTTCCTTTCAGGGTTACGATTGGACCAACAGAAAACTATGACACGGCTGCCCATACCATGACCGATCCACCTCCATGCTTGACAGTTGGACGGAGGCAATCAGGATCATACGCTTGTGCAGGTGTTCTCCAGACATGTACCCGTCCTGTTGTGGGAAAAAGTGTGAAAGATGATTCATCTGACCATATAACAGTCTTCCACTTATCAATCGACCAGGTTTTGTGGTTGTGGCACCACTCTACACGACGTTTGGCATCAGCATCTGTGACAAGTGGCTTGGGAATTGCTGTTCTGCCGTAAATGTTCTCTTTATGAAGGTATCTCCGAACTGTAATTGTTGACACTGGGGAATCCAGATGCTGATTGAGCTCTGCGGTCACTTTGGCTGCAGTTGTTTTCTTTTTAGACATTACAATCAGCTTCAATACCCGTCGGTCTCTTTCACTCAGCTTCTCCTTCCGTCCACTATTTTGCTTTGCTGAGCTTGTCTTTCCGCGCTGTGTGTATGCTGGCATGACTTTAGACACCGTACCTCTAGAAACGCCTATAAGCTGGGATGTTTCGGTCACCGTTGCTCCAGCTAGTCGGGATCCTACAATTTGGCCTCTTTGAAAATCTGTGAGATCTGACATTTTACGCTTCTGACAAAAAAAATCAAAACGTAGACAACTCTTCTAGAGCTCTCTCATACTACCTAATACATGTACTTTTTATATTAAAAAAAATCTGGTAGCTATTATATTTTAATGCTTACGAAGGGAATTCTTAAATGTCCCTTTCATTCACAAGTGTTTCCATTATTTTGATAACCACCTGTATATATTATAAAGTTAAAAATTAACCGGTCTACTTGTCTCGTTTTATCGAAAATCTAAATCGGCCCGATTGTGGGCGAAACCCGCTATTATACTCAGTCAGAATAATATCTGTCATGTGGACTGAATGCGATATTTAAAAAAAAATCAGTTTCAAAATTAAACATGTTTTATGTAAACATTTTGTACACCTTCAAAATGTTAAAATATGCCAATATTTCCATAATCGGGTTCTTATCATGATTCAATACGTTCCTCAAACTTATATGTTTACTATTCCCTATTACTCATATTGATACTCTGTTTGTATTGTTCTCAAACATTTGAAAAATCCGTTATGACGTCGGATTAATTTTCTTTTTAATTCTCTAATGACGTCATACTATGCTGCTTTCTGTATTTACACATACTGATACTCCTTGTATTATTGAGAAATGTTTGAAAATTTCCGTTTTATTACCAATATGACATCATATTAATCTTTTTTTTTTTTTTTTCAATTGGTGAAACTTTTTATTTCATTTTCATTTTTCACGTGGAAATCTTTAAATTGAAAATTAATTGTTGTAGAATGAATTTTATTGTTGATTTTTAATTGTTGGCAACTGCCATAACGAAAAATGTTTAAATTTAATAGGAAAAGGCTGTTAGATTTTTGTTTTTTTTATCTCTCTATATATAAATAATACGATTTTTTTTTTCAAATTTTATGATTTTGAGATTTACAGCAGGTATTCAGCTATAATTACACAACGTTTCAACTCTTTAACTTAAATAGTTTTTGAGAACCGGCTTTGTGACGGACAGACAACGAAGCGGAAGTAATAGGGTTTCGTGAGATGAACGAAACCCTAAAAATGTAGTAAAATAACTAATACATTTAAATTTTATTGCTAAATTATTTCTCTTATTGCAAATATACAACACGGCAATGCCTAGATCGATTACTGAAGACTGTTGGAAGGCGGTCTGACTGCAGAACAGCCCACCAGAAAAAAAATTAGAGCGCTTTTCATTCAGAAAACCTACCAAATAGCAGATTATGGAGATTTGGGACGTTTAATAAGCGATTGAGATGGCTTCGAACTTATTCACTGCTCTCGGAGGTTATCGGAAAGGAAGGGATGAACAAAAGTCTGCTGTATAAACAACGGCAAGTTATCCCGATTACTGAAGACCGTTTCTCATACAGTAAGCATTAAAATTTCGACCTTTAATTTCTCAGGCCACAAATCAAATTTCAAACATTGAGCCACGTTATTACCGCCGTCTTAATAAAATGTACATTTGTGGTAAGTTAACATTATAATCGATTACATTGCATTCATTACGTTGTCAAATTGGAGCAAATACATAGGAATGCTTCGCTTGCTTTCGATTATCTGCGTTTCAGCTACGAGTGTGAAGATAAAAATAAAAGAATTGAAAACCAAAAAGACATGAAAAAATTTAGTGAGAAATATAGAATATATATATATATATATATATATATATATATATATAATCTTCAAACATTCAATAAAAAATGAAACAAAAAAGTATGAATTGCATAGAATATAAAAAGTTATTTAATGAAAACAATTCATAAAAAAAACTGACGCGATGTGTTAGAACCGAAATAAGCAGTGTAAAATAAGAGTTCATTCTGAAGATCTGAAAACAAATTTTTACTCATGAGTAATGGCGTCCATTTAAAATTTGAAAAAAGATAGAAAAATCATGCGTCAAGCATAGATTTTGAAACACTTTCCAACACATCTAGAAAACTGTAACGACACTTCACCGTTAAATAAGGTGAAAGAAGATATGCAAGTAATCAGTTTAGAAAACATATAACACATTGAAAAATAAATTTTCAAAATTACATTCCATTGTCAAAAAAGTAGTCTAATTAATTTGTGCAGCCCTGTATATGATCTATAGAGTCGGATATATACTACACAGCATAATAAAAGTTAGTTCAGTTAGAAAATTCACATTTAGAAATTTACGCCAATAGAATAGAAATGGACTCTATCTTTTGTAGAGTCCTGTATATTATCTAAAGGCTTTTGTACACACCACATATTAAGCTAAAATGTAAAAAACTCAACTTTGCTTAGCCCTGTATATGAATTTATTTATATTCCACAAACTTCTATTAGTCTACTAGATATAGTTCCGCTGGAAAATGCTTAACACAATTAAAAACTACCCTTCAGCAATTCACTCCCATAGTCTGTGATACCTACGAATTCCCTGTATATGATCAACCAAATTTATACACACCACATACTATGAAAAAAATTAGTTAAAAACGCAAACCAAAGTTGAAAACGCATTTATCACACATAGACTGTAATTATGGCATGTATTCTAAAACCCATATATTTTGTGTGTCCCTGTAAATCAGGCATGTCAAACTCGTTTACCAGCGAGGACCAAATTAAACAGTATATACAAAGCCGCGGGCCACATTAAAAAAGAAATAAAGAAAAATTTATATTATTATTACCACACAGAATTAAATTATACAAAATACAACGTTAAAAAAGTAAATTTAAAAAGAAAATCATGCAAAATTCAAAGCTGAAAAATCAAAACCACCGGGAAATTTTAAAAGGAATATCTTTAAAAGTAAACGACATCAGATTTACGTATACAACCGAATATAGGTAAAATACGTTTATAAGAAATATGAAATTTCAAAGAAAATATTTATTTTATAATTTTAAAGTAGAACAAGATTAAAAATAAGAAATATATTTGTCCAAATATGTATTTGTATATCTGACATATGTATTTTAAGGCATTGATAAAGTTTCATACATTCTAACAGTAAAAGAAGGAGATCCCGAATGAATACTAGGCCCTGGGCCCTGTTTGGATTGATCGGACCCTGGGTAGGGGCGCCATTATTTGCAGTATAAACTTAACTTTTGAACGACAAATTGCATTCAGTCAAAACTTTCATAAGTGAGTCAAATATATCAAGTAAGGTGCTTTTTCAGAGCATAAGGAATAATTTCCAGAATCTCCTCACTTAATTTTAAGTAAACATGTCTGCGAATACAAACTGCCAGCTGAGTGGAATTTGTAACTTTCATGAATTTCATTGAAAAGGGCATGAAATTTGAAGTATTGAAATTATAAGATTTCACTTGATTATAGAAATTTTTAGCTATATCACGAATCTCTGTAGCAATAGCACTTATATATTTTAGCTTATATAATTTTCAAATTTCTTTAACTGTTCTGGACACCATTTCCTGCACTTCCTCGTGAATGATTTAGATTTTCTTGTAATTGAATGTAATAGATTTCTTAATGCAATGTAATACGTTACCTTTAATTAGGCTTGTTTTTTTTTTATGAAGTATCGGTTTCAAATCTAAAGTTTTATCTTTCCGAATTTGTTTTCATATATTTGCGAGTTTTATTTATGTCTTGTACACTAGTGACTTTTAATGTTACATTGTATGCAAATTCCAACACATTTTTTACACATCAAACATAAAATTTCATTTTTCATTTGAATATAAAAATATTAAAAATTGCCTATTTAGTTCTATCCGTGATGTTAATTTCAATTAATAGTATTTATTCATACAAGTAGATAGCTTTAATACAAGTTGTAAATTTCCAACTGGACGAAAAATGTCCGGGCCAGGATTCGAACCTGGGATCGCTTGGCTGAAGCCGCCACGCTCTACCCCTGAGCTATCCCGGTCGAATCTGGAGGGCATAATTCATCCAGTTAACCTTATTGATCAAAGCATCTGGTCTGATATTTTAATCAGCTCAACAGAAAAGATCGCAGGTAATGGAACTGCTGGATACGAGAATACACTGGATTATTTTTAACACAATTAGTTCAAATTGGTAAAGTAATCATACAAGTTGTAAATTTCCAACTGGACGAAAAATGTCCGGGCCAGGATTCGAACCTGGGATCGCTTGGCTCAGCCAAGCTGTAAAAGTGAAATAAATAGAAGAGATATAAAGATCATGTAGGATTATTAGCAATAATACGTTTACTAGTTTAAATAATTTAAATGAACTTAAATCAAAAGACCTGGAGTTCGATTATATATGCCCCAAGAGATACATAAGGGGCCACTCCGATTATGCAGGCCAGGCTAACATTTTTAGGGAGTTTGTTGAAAACAAGACGAGAATGCGTGGCCCTTTCAAAGCTACTTACTTGAAAGCTGTTTATTTGAATTTTTTTAATTCTGTTTTTTTTTTTTACTCTCAACTATCGTTAATTAGCGCCCTATTTAAATATTTTTCGACATATTTTTTACTATTTAATAAATATACCTCAGATTATTTTGTATTTGATGTAAAATAGAAGAGAACAGAAAAATAAAGTATTAGTTTCAACATCAAACGCACAACAATTTATAAGAAAAATACTATATATATATATTTTTATAAATCTTTAAATGTTCATATTGAAGATCCACTCTTTGTAGCTTTCCGATTGGCTATTTTTTCATCCTCAATGTCTGAAATTTTAAAAGGAGTTACATCTGACTATATACATATACTTTTTTATGCTTGCCATCTCTGACGCCATTTCAATGTTGCTAGATTGCAGAATTCTTGTTTTATTCAAAATAGCTATCATTTTTGTCATCTAGTAGTCTGCATTTTTAAATTCACATATTGCCTGTCATTAAATAAAACGGATACTACTATTTTGAAATTGTGGTAGATATTTTAAATGGGAAACACTGCGGCTACGATTAGTGCAAGTGCATTTTCTTCAATAAACACAAATTAAATCAAACATATTGAAAATGCTAAAGACTCGGCGGGCTACGTGTTTGACATGCTTGCTGTAAATAAACGATAAACGCAATGCACACCATACTTTTAAGCCAGCAATTTATATACTGCACCTCATAAATGCATATAATTTTCATTATGTTTGAAACAGTGAAACATTATTAAATTACACTGCAAACGATTTGTCCTCGTAGAATAATGTGTAACAGAATATTTTTGTTTGCCTCTCTAAATGAATAATAAATGCTTTGCACCCCATATTCTACAAAAAGCATGTTTTAATGCGCTGCATAATTATATATCAATTTTATTATGTTTCAAATGTCGTAGCATCATAAAATACACTTGAAACGATTATTTGCCATTGATTTTAATGTAACGGGATAATTTTGATTGTCCCTGTAAAAAAACTATAAGTGCAACATACTTCATTTTGAATAGGAAACGTGCTGTAGTGAAGGATAATAACATAAAAAAATTTCAGAAGAATCCGGGTACATTTACGCGAGTTAGAGCACAGACAGACGATATACAAACCGAATTCATAAACAGGGCCCTCTTAAGACATAGAAGTAGTGGAAGTCCGACGTTACTCAGGGGGCCTCACATTACTCTTCGAATTGCTTTGTTATTTACTAAATCCATTTTCTGTATAATGCAACAATTTGAACTTTTACCATCAAAATTTCGAGTAAACAACACTTTAGAAAGAGCGAGCTTCATAACTTAGATAAAATTTTGTAAGGAAAAAAAGACAGGTTTTACCCTGAATAATTTTTTTTCTAATATTTTGAAAAGTGATTTTTTTGGGGGGGAGGGAGTTTTGTATTTCTTTGATAAGCAGGCCCTGTTCATAAACAATTTGTAATTATGTTGGAAATTCTCAAAAATAAACAGGTAGTTATCATCAACGAAAAAACATAAACTTTTTACAACTGCATCACATAGAATTCAGACTAAAGTAACTTTATTATTACCACCGTCTTACTAAAATCTACATTTAAGGTAATTTACATTATATTCGATCAAGTTATTGCCAAGACATCTGATTAATTATATTGTGAGATTGGAGTAAATATATAAGCTTCTCTTGCGTTTGATTAACTGCGCTTGAGCTGCGAGTGTGAAAGTAGATAAAAAGATATGTAAAAGTTTAGAGTGAGGAATATGGAATATATATATATATATATATATATGTGTGTGTGTGAACATGTAATAAAAAATTAAACAAAAAAAAGTATGAATTGCATAGATTATAAAAAATTATTTATAATAAAAAAAATCATAAAAAAAGACAGACGCGAAGTGTTAGAAACAAAACAAGCAGTGTAAAATAAAACAATTCATTCCGAAGATCCGAAAACAAATTTTTACTCACGAATTATGGCGTCTGTTTAAAATAAAAAAAAAACAGATTGTTGTCATCAGCGAAAAAACACAAACTTTTTACAATTGTATCGCATAAAATTCAGACTAAAGTAACTTATATTTTATCATGTTCTTTGAAACGAATATGTATTTTCAGAGAACATGGTGAAAATATGGAGTTAAAATACCATAACACAAATCTTACTGAAATTCAAACAATTTATAACAGTAAAATTTAATTCTATTATTAGTACAATAATTTATATAAATTCTAGTTAAAAGCCAATCTAAACAAAATCGATAAAGTATGCAACTACTCCAGCGCTAATTTTTCGGAGCGCATCTCTTTGCGCATGCGTGAACTATCAAAGATGTATTTTCATGATTTGGAAGTCTAACTCTACATAGCAACTAATACAAAAAGACCACTCGAATACTCTTGAAAATTCATAATGATATCGTTGATATAGTGAGCTGAATTTCAGTTGCCTTCGAAAAGTAGTTGGATGATAAGTGATTTTCTGTAAATTGTCATCTTTTATCAACTGATTTCCAACAAAAGTTTTTAACGAATGTCAACGTGTAGATTTGAAACGAGTGATTCGATTTTGATTAATTCTTTTTATGGTGGACTAGGGTCATTATTGTGGTTTTCTATAAAGAACTAAAGCATCAATGAAATATTTAAATTATAAAAATAAAAGTGATATTTTGTTTAAAATCCCCTAATATAAAGCTACTTTTAGACAACTGAAATTCAGCTCGCTCTTTCACCGATATCTTTCTGAATTTTTGAGATATTGTTTTTGAGATATCGTTTGCGTATGCGCAGTTACGAATTATTTCATACAACTGCTCATATTTCATTAAATATTTAATATATATTTTAATTGTAATATGTTGTTTCAATTATATCGTAAAATTTTCTGAAACTGGTGTTAAATTTGGTTGAAAATCCTGCATGTTATATAAAAAAAATTGCGAACATTTCTTTAATTTTTTAAAGAAACTTTTATATCTCTATGGATATACGTGCTATTCTTACGCAGATGAATCCAAATGTTGTACAGTATCTACAGAGTCATGTGCTGCTGCTATAGACTGTTTCGATTATTTTATTTTATACGGTGATCTCAAATAATATTGTTATTCTTCAATTTGTTGTTGGTACCCTAATTGCTCTCGTGATCAAATCTTTCTTAAAATATGAGGTTAAACTTGTTTTTTATATTCCTGAAATTCTAAAAGAATGTGTCATGTATTTTTTTAGATATTCGATAAAATATCTAAAATCGAAAATGTCGATTGATTTTTGGCCAGTAGTTTATGATTGATTTAATTATTATTAATTTATTTACTTAATTATTATTAATTTATTTACTTAATTATTATTAATTTATTTACTTAATTATTGTTAATTGAATAATTGATTTGATTAGTGCCAGTACCAAATGAAAATGTATGTTTCTCGGAGAATTATTTTAAAACAAAATCTACCTTAGTTTACTCTATTCATTTCAAAAAGTGCTTTATAGTAGAGTCCTGTGCGGGTCGGATAACACAGCCCGAAATTTTTTAAAAAGTCAACCTGAAACCCCAACCGTGCCTGACCGGGGGCCATCGTGAAAACAACTTTCATCTTTCTACGGGCCTGATTTGAGCTTTCAAACACGTGACCTGACGTCACAGATAGGATCTGATTCTTCTCGTCTAGTTGAATTTTCGCCATAAGTTTTGCTTTGTAATTTCAGATAAATTTTATATAAAAATGGTTTCTAAAATGCGAATTTTTTAAACGTATATTATCTGAATTATTTGGACAAAGAATTTAAGTAAGTACCCTTTTTTTATCTCATTATTTAAAACGCAAAATATATATCTATACGGTTTTTCAATTCCAGAATTCGAATGTTCTTAAAGTTATATTGTACTTAATATTTTAATAAAGATAATCGCTTACACTTTCTGTTATATTGAAATAAATCTGGTTTCGCTGGGATGAGCGTGCATATTCTACTATTATAATACTATTAATACTATTACTACTATTTTAAACATTTAATATCACTTTATTAAAACAATCGCAATGGCGAATACGCACATAAAAATATACACATAATGTCAACAGACGATAATTAACCATTATTTTTTTCTGACTTCATTATGCTTTTATTTTCACCTAGAGTAATAAATATAGTTTAGAATCATCAAATAGATAAAACAGTAATACGAAAGCCTTTTTTGTCCTGATTTTACTAAGAATTTATCTTTTAAATATAATTTACGTAAATTGAGAGCATTTAAAACATTAATTAATAATATTTAGTTCTTATGTATATCTTTTTTTAAAAATCCAACGCTTTTCGTAAAGGATTTGTAAAACTACTCGTGCTTTCAATTATTAAAATATAATTTTAATTTAAATAAATATTTATATGCATCTGAGGTCGATGCAGGATTTTTTTCCCCTTATGGGTTATTAAGTGAAAAGTAAAAGTTTTTAAAAATAGCTTATTATATTTTTGTTTATGTGTTGATGATTGTTTATGTGTTATTATCCAGGTTTTAAACTAAGCCTAAAAGCAGTATAGTTTTTTATACAAGTAGTTTAAGATAAAGTAAAGTAGTGTGGAAGAATCGAACTTGTCTCATTCCTCCTATTTAATAAGATGGGTGAAAATTGCTGCTTATATGAAAATTAATATGAAAATAGAGCACCAGAAATATGAAAATTCTTTCCTAAAATTTCCAGAGCCCAAAAAGCTTATTATACAACTCACTACTGAAAAGACTGAAATTTTAGGTCTGGATTTCACAATTAAATTCAAATGTGGGAAATGAACTTTCATATCTATTTAGACTGTGTTTGTCAGGAATTGCTAATATATTGCTAAATACAAAAGTAAAAAATGACAATAGAAAAATATCACTTGTAACAAAAGAAAATTATCTACATTAACCAGTATGTAAGTTTCATTAATAAGTTTGATATTTCCACTTACTTAATATTGTATATTTAAGTGAGATTATTTTCTCTGGGAGAATATTAGATGTCATAATTGTTGTAAATTATTTGAAAGTACATATTCTGCTTGATGTTCTTGAATAGAATACTTTTCTTTTTATAAATATTGAATATTAATTTATTGAAATAACAACTTGAGAATCTGTATATTTACTAGATGGATGAGGATTTTTCTGTTTATAATGAATTTTCCCCTTTAAGTAAATATTAAGTTTACAATCGAAGTAAAAATGTGTGTGTAATTTGGAAATGGTGACACTTTCTCGTATTCTTTAAAAGAAATATTCATAAAAATATAAAATGCACATTATAATTAGCAATTAAAATACCATGTTTTGTCAGATAAGAGTGTTTGAAAGATAGTGATTTCTTAGTTGTAATTCCTAGTAACAGAATATGTATTTTAAATTATTCATACATTATAAAATCTAAATTGAATTTTTGTTTCAATTGTTTAGAAAAATTTCAAATTTTTATTTATGAATCTGTTTATGTAATAACAATCCTTTTATTAACAATCATAAAATTAAGTCTTGCTGAACCTTTATTGTTCATTTATTGTGTGTATAAATCAAACGCATCTAAAATAAGCCAGAAATTACCCAAGAAAATATTACAAAACTGGATTTTATAGCACTGTTTTTGATGCACACATACGAGTTTTCAACCTTACTTGTCTGCTACTCAGATCTCTTCTGTGACGTCATCCACGACTTGAATCAGGCCCGTTGAAAGAGGAAAGTTGTTTTCACGATGGCCCCGGCCTGACACACTTCAAAACGAAGTCGAAATACTTAAACTCAAAATGAAAGAAAATCAATTCCTATTTAGGCTAGTCGTTGGGGGCCACCGTAATACATACCCATCATGGATATGCATAATATAAAATATGAAAATAAAACATGTGTAAACTAGCTATAAAATGCATTGCAATTTCAATAAAATCGTGGCTTGATGACGTTATAAACTTTCAATGCTCTGTTACAGAATTGCGTAAAAGAAACTGTTGAAGGGGCGAGGCCAACGAGGTAAGCGCGTAACATCAGAATATTAAATTCTTCAAATTAAAATTAACTCTGGTCTTCAACATGCAGAAAGAAAAGGAATTGCTTACCTTTTCTAAGGTCTATCCAATTTATGAAATATCCACTGGTTTATATATTTCAACTATTTGAGAACTTATTATAAACACTTCTTGAATAATCGTGTAGATGTACCACTGCTGAAATAAGACTTGTAAAAAAATTATATTAATGCACAATTCACATTGAATAAATAAGTTCACGTTTGGATTGATTTTAAAAATTATATTTTACATTACTTAAAATTTTAAAAGGTTTACATTTAGATTAATTTTAACATCAGGAAACATTTTTTCCTGTGACTTTACAGAATGAAGGATAGTAATACACTGACTCATTTTCACAAAGTTTGGAAAGTTACGAGTAAAGTTGCATCATTTCTTTGAAACAAATTGACGTTGAATAATTGTCCTTTTAAATATTTTAGTTCTGTAATAAGTTTATAATGGCATAATCACAAATAACAAATTATAAACATATTTCACATTATTAGAAGAGAACGATTATAACGAGGTAATAAATCTCTATTGCTTGATAAACTTGAAACTTAAGAGTCATAAATTAGGTCACTTGTTTTAAGAGATGAGAGAAAAATTATCGTTGGGTTTTTATCTGCGTGCTTCATCATTTTCTTTATTTATTTATTTTACTTTGAGTGGAAAATATTAAGTGATTGAAATGAATGGATTAGTTTCCTACAATTTCCCCCTTAATCCGTTCATGGGGATTAACTAATATTTTCATTGAATTTCTGTGTTCGATGAATCGAGGCTTGGGTAAAGGTTTGGTAAGTGCATCAGCTATCATTTTTTCTGTTGGAAGATATCTTAACTCAATTATGCCTTCTTCGCTATATTGTTTAATGGCATTAAATTTGACGTCGATGTGCTTTGATCTTTTCGTGAATTTTTCTGATTCAACCATTTTTATGGTACTTTGATTGTCTTCATATAAGGTGATTGGTTTTTGCTGTGGAAAGCCTAGATCGTCAAGTAACTTCAATAACCAAATTATTTCTTGGCTAGCATGTGCTGCGGACACATATTCAGCCTCTGCTGAAGATAAGGCAATGCAACTTTGCCTTTTCGTCGTCCACTGAATTGGGTTGTTGCCCAACATATATAATATTCCCGATGTTGATCTACGGGTTTTGGTATCACCTGCCCAATCGGCATCAGCGAATACTTTTAATATTGGTTCTTCATTAGTGTTAATTATTAATTTTAGTTCTTTAGTATGATATAGATATCTTATTATTCTTTTTACGGCTTGCCAGTCTTTTTCGCGAGGATTCTCATTTCTTCTGCTTAAAATGTTTACTGCTGCTAAAAGAAGTGTTTTGATGGTACAATGTTGTGCTACTGGTGAAAATGTTTCTTGATAATCTTCCCCATATTTTTGACTGAAACCTTTGGCAACAAAACGTGCTTTATATTTTTGTGTATTTCCTGAACTATCAATTTTTCGTTTGAAAATCCATCTACTTCCTATGATTCTTTTATTAAGAGGAGGATCCACTAGATCCCATGTATTATTTTTCATTAACGATTGTATTTCGTTTTCAGTGGCTTTAAGCCAGTTTTTCTTTTCTAGTGGATTGTTTATTTTGATAAGCTGTTTCCAGTTTTCAGGTTCTGTTGTATCGCAATCATTTGCTAAAGCAATAAAATTGTCGGAAGTATATCTTTGAGGTGGTACTCCTCTGTTTTGTCTTTCAGATCTACGAGGTTGATGTGTTTCTGATTGTTTGGGCGCGTCAGGTGTACAGGGTGTGTCACCTATTTCTATTTCAATGTATTTTTTATCTTCAATTAATTGTTCGTGATCATTAATTTTCTCGTTTAAATTGTTCAGTTTTTCTTCCAGAAATTTTACAGATCTGGAAATTATTATTTCACCATTTTTAGTGAAAACGCGGTATCCCTTTGTATTATTATCATAGCCCATGAAGATACCCTCTTCTGCTGTGTCATCTAGTTTAGATCTTTTGTGTTTGTTTATGTAAGTGTATACTTTACAGCCAAATACACGTAAATAATAGAGATTTGGTTTTCTTTTGAACCAAATTTCATATGGCGTTTTATTTGTCAATTTAGTGGGGAGCCTATTTTGGAGGTGATTGGCAGTATTTATCGCTTCACCCCAGAACCTATGAGGTAAATTTGCTTCGGATAATAGGCTTCGTGTCATTTCAATTAAACTTCTGTTTTTTCTCTCAGCAATGCCATTCTGGCTGGGACAAAATGGAACTGTGTATTCATGTTTTATACCATGTTCCCTTAGAAAGGCTTCTGTATTATTTCCTATATATTCCCCACCGTTATCCGATCTAATCGCCGTCGGATATTTTCCTTGTCTGGTTTTGACCATTTGTACATAGTCTTTTATTTTTTCATAAACTTCATCTTTACTTTTTAATAAGTAAATAACTGTGAATCTAGAATTGTCATCTATGAATGTAAGGAAGTAATTTTTTCCTCCTATTGTGGGTGTTTTAAAAGGCCCACATAAATCAGTATGTACTAAATCTAATACTTTTGTTGTTTTATTTTCGATAGATTTAGAGTACGGTGCATTTGTTGACTTTGTTTTTATACAGGTTTCACAGTTTGTTTTATGATTACAGTTATTTATTTTTATCCCACTGGCCAAGTCATTTTTGACTAATTCTTTTATACTTTCATTATTTCTGTGGCCAAGGCGTTTATGCCAAATTTCGAGGCAATCTTTATTTCTGCAATCATGTGCAATGTTTATTTTATTTTGAGAACTTTCTTCTAGTGTTTCAACTTGATATAAGTTATGTTTCTTAAATGCTTCTAAGTATATATTTCCATTGCACGATAGTATGCATTTTTCATTTTCGAAAAATACTTTGTAGCCATGTTCTGTGGCTTTACTTACGAAATTAAATTTGATTCCAATTGTGGAACAAATAACACATTTTTAAGTGTAATTCTATTTATACATCCATCAGATGTTTTTGTCATTATTTGTGTTTCGCCGGTTCCGTAAGAATTTAATGTATTCCCATTAGCAATTGTTACTGTAGTTTTTTCAGTATCGTTGAATTTTGTAAATATATCCCTATCGTTCGCTATATGCGAAGACGCTCCTGAGTCAATTAACCAGGTTTTATTAGCGGGATTGACAATTATGAATGCTGCATCTTTATGTTCACTTTTATTTATTTGTACCTGTTCATCTGTTTTTGATTCATTCATTTTATTTTTACTATCACCTTTTGTATTTTCAAAACACAACGATGTGTACTTTTTGTATTTGTATTGTGTTTTAGGTGTAGTGGTCTGTATGTTTCTGTTCTTGAGATGCCAGCATTGTTTGTAAGTGTGATTTGATTGTTTACAGTAGGTACAATATTTGTTTTGCCCTTTATAATCTTGAGTGTATTTCTTTTGTGTTTTAAACACCTTTTGTGAGTTTTCAACTTGCTCACTATTTTCTACCCGTTTATTAAATTCATCAGTAAGTTTGCTCTTGATGAATTCGGGAGTTAATTCAATTTCATTTCGGGCTTCGAGAGCTGTTATTAGAGTATTATAACTCGCAGGTAAAGAGCACAATAGAAGTGCAGATAAATGCGAGTCGGTTATGTTCTCTCCTATTGCGGAGAGCTTATCTTTTATTTCCAGTATATTAGTAATGTGTTTGTGCATGTTCCCATTTTCGGGAAGTTTTGCACTATACAATTTTCGTAACAAATACAATTTACTGGACAAATTGGCTCTCTCGTGAATATTTTTTAAACTATCCCATGTCTGTTTTGCTGTTTCTAAATGTTTTACATGAACTATTTGCGTATCGTCTATACTCAGGTTTATTAAAGCGCGAGCTTTTGCATCCTTTTTTCTCCAATCTTCGTTAATTGGTGTAGGGGGTTCCTGAGTTACGAGTTCGTACAAATCTTCCTTAATTAACAACATATTAATTTTAAACTTCCATATAGAATAATTATTATTGTTTAATTTATCTACTATTTGCATTTCCTTTATTGTCGCCATCTCGGAGAACTTGTTTATACAGTTTTTAAAGTTTTATTAGTTTAAATAGTTTATTAAATTCAATTATGTTTTCTTGAATTTTTAATCTAGCATAAGAGCTGAGTATTATTTTTATTAATTAGAGTCAATTATTAATCCTTAAGAATAATTCTGAGTTCATATATTCATCAGGCTCATGATCACTGTTGAAGGGGCGAGGCCAACGAGGTAAGCGCGTAACATCAGAATATTAAATTCTTCAAATTAAAATTAACTCTGGTCTTCAACATGCAGAAAGAAAAGGAATTGCTTACCTTTTCTAAGGTCTATCCAATTTATGAAATATCCACTGGTTTATATATTTCAACTATTTGAGAACTTATTATAAACACTTCTTGAATAATCGTGTAGATGTACCACTGCTGAAATAAGACTTGTAAAAAAATTATATTAATGCACAATTCACATTGAATAAATAAGTTCACGTTTGGATTGATTTTAAAAATTATATTTTACATTACTTAAAATTTTAAAAGGTTTACATTTAGATTAATTTTAACATCAGGAAACATTTTTTCCTGTGACTTTACAGAATGAAGGATAGTAATACACTGACTCATTTTCACAAAGTTTGGAAAGTTACGAGTAAAGTTGCATCATTTCTTTGAAACAAATTGACGTTGAATAATTGTCCTTTTAAATGTTTTAGTTCTGTAATAAGTTTATAATGGCATAATCACAAATAACAAATTATAAACATATTTCACATTATTAGAAGAGAACGATTATAACGAGGTAATAAATCTCTATTGCTTGATAAACTTGAAACTTAAGAGTCATAAATTAGGTCACTTGTTTTAAGAGATGAGAGAAAAATTATCGTTGGGTTTTTATCTGCGTGCTTCATCATTTTCTTTATTTATTTATTTTACTTTGAGTGGAAAATATTAAGTGATTGAAATGAATGGATTAGTTTTCTACAGAAACATGCTTATAACTCTAAAATTGATAATCATATTAACTAACGGTTTACTGCGTGGGATTAAGCGTCTCATGTACAATTACAATATATCTTTGAATTGAAATTTGAATGAAATACAGGGTCATGAAAAATTTAAGAGTGTGGAAAATATGATTTCAAATATCTCGGCAACTAATTATCCGATCGAATTTATTCTTTATGCAAAATTTATGTTTTTTTATTGTCTTTTATATTCACTCTTTAAAATATGCAATTTCGAAATTTTTATATACCTTTTTATCAGAACGAATATTTCGAGAGTCCAAAAAAAATAGTTCCGAATAATCGAGGTTATTGAAATTCAATAAGCTTCTTTCCATTATTACATACTAAGTACATACCACATTTCAAGTCTCTATATCAATTTGTTCGAAAGATAGAGCGTTTACACACACACAGAGAGACAGGCGGACGGCAATTTTTTTTTCTAAAAATGTTTTTCGGATTCTGCAGTGTCTGAAACGTGTAAATCCATCAAAACAAAAATTTTAATTCGATTACAAGACTTACCCTATACTACCTATGATCGGTAGTAATAAAAGTAAGGAAAAATAGTATACAATTGTACCTCTAATACCAATTTTATCTTTTAGTTGAAAATAAACATACATGTACTCATTAATTGTTAAATATATACTTTTTAAAAAATTATTGTAGTCTTTCTGAGAATTCGAGCTAACCCGATCCCGACCCATACACACAAGAGTTAAATACTAACCCAAAACAGACTCGAACCCGAAAAAAAGTCCACCCGACCCGAACCGCGGGTCGAGTTTGGGTAAAATTGGGTTAACCAACCTAATGCAGGACTTTATCTTCATCGTCACTGCACGACATAGTACTTTTAATTACAGTTTATTATAATCTTAAAATATGCATTCCATAGCTTCATAATCATAGGGAAAAGCCTGCATCATTTTTCTTGGGAGAAACAAAAAATGATATTCTAAAAGAAAGGAGAAAGTTCTAACAACAGCTGCGCAACAAAAGTAGAATACAAGCAATGGGAGTTGACATTGATGAATGAACGTCAAAGGATAACAGAATTTTCATAAAGCGGGAAGCTTTTTCGCTAAAGAAAATGTACCTTGAACGATTTTATATCGAAGTTTAAAATGTATGTTCAATATTTGTCTGGAAATAACGATTAAATGGAAAGCATCTGCTTTTACTCAGTGTTTTTTAATAACTTCATATTTGTGAAAGCTTTATATTTTTCAAAATCATTTTAGTGCTGTTTCTCAATACAATGTTTATGTAAAAAGCTGAGGAAAATTGCTTTTTTAATAAAAGAAAAATATGATAAATTATACTCGTTAAAAAACATTTGTTTTTTTATATAAAATTATTTTATTAAAATTTTGTAAAATTTAAAATCTTTATCTGTACTTGAATTCATTCAACATTCAAGTTTGTTATAATGTGCTGTCGTGGAAGCAAAAAGATAATCGTATTAGTTATTTTGTGTACGTATGTATATCTAAGCGTTCTATTTTATCTTCTGTTCCGTTCAAAACCGGTATAGTATAGTTTTGTCTGTTATACAGGGTGATTCATAAAAGATGGGCAGAACTTTAAGGGGTTATAGTACACTTAAAGACAAATAATATTAAATAGGAGACTAAGGGTCCCAGACGTATTCCCAAGGAGATAGGGGGCATTAAAGTTTAGGGTCCGAAATTTCAAATGATTATAAAACATGGAAAAATTGGTCGATTCGTTTGCGGTTTTTGCAAAAAATTTTCTTTATGCCAGTATTTTCTTGAAATAAAATTTTAAAGTTCAATTTCAAAAAATGCCGATAGGGGGCGCTTTAGACTTTGGAGTAACAAACAACTATTTTTTAACGTTATTTTTTGTATTTCTTTAAATGATTTCGAAAGCTTAGACTTAAACTTAAATTTTGATCTAAAAATCTGAGTCCTAACGAGTAGTTAAGTAGCGTAAACTGAAATTTGAAATTTGAAACCCTTCTCCCCCCAGAACAAAAATCAGTTATTCCCGATCTTTGTGTCGTAGATTAGGCTCTAACTACTGCCGCGTTTTGCTAAAATTATTCTTTATGTCAGTATTTTCTTGAAAATAAATTTTAAAGAAAATTTTCAAAAAATTCCGATAGAGGGCGCTTTAGACTTTGGAGTAACGAACAACTATTTTATACCGTTATTTTTTGTGTCTCATTAAATGCTTTCTAAAGCTTAGACTTAAACTTAAATTTTCAGCTCAAAATCTGAATCGCTGAGCGTGGTTCAGTAGCGAGGGGAGGGGGTTCAAATTTCAACTTCTGAACATAGTTCAGTTTGCACTACTTAACCATGCCCAACGATTCTGTGCTGTGATACGAGGCAAAAATACAACTTTCGTCAAGGACTGCATAGTCGGAATTCACTCATAAAGGCACTGGCACAGTTGGAAACGTCGCTCATGCAAACGTTAAAGCTCCATTCCTGACGCTACACTCTAAGAAATCTCACTGCTAAATTACGGTCAGTGACTGGCAAAAAGTGTGCCAGTCACTGACCGTAAAATTAATGTTATGACCGTAAAGCTATCATGACCATAAAAATACAAGTTTACCCGTAAACTTATGCCCGTAAAATTTAAAGTCACTGACCGTAAATTAATTTTATGCCCGTAAAACTTAGCTTCATTTTTTAAAGGCCAGTGACCGTAAATTAATGTTATGCTCGTAAAAGATAGCTTCATTTTTTAATGTCCAGTGACCGTAAATTAACTTTATGCCCATAAAAATTAGCTTCATTTTTTAAAGGCCAGTGACCGTAAATTAATGTTATGCTCGTAAAAGATAGCTTCATTTTTTAATGTCCAGTGACCGTAAATTAACATTATGCTCGTAAAAGTTGCCTTCATTTTTTATGTCCACTGACCATAAATTAATATGGTCCTTATAAATTTAATATTACTGCCCGTAAAATTAACAAGTCATTGGACCTATAGCCGGGCTTCACCTGGGCAGTTCAGGGACCCCAGTGGGTAGTTTGGGGACTCTGCTGCCCCTGACGGGATATAACCCGGGCTTTGTTCAGCCTACTTGTTCAAGCAGTTATTCTTTGCTGCATATCATCGTATAAATATATGACTGGTATGAATGGATTACCAACAATGTTAGATTTGTTATTTATTGTTGGAAAACCGATTACAAAGCACATAGTTTTTTAAACATAACTAAAAAACTACTGGATGAAGTAAGCTGTAATTTTGAATCTGTATATTTAAAGCTTCTAAAAATCCATTTCTGTAAAATATATATGTGACAATTCATGCTTCTTTCAAAATTTCCAAAAGCAGATATTTTCAAAAAGTATTTGAACTGTAACTTATAAAATGCTTGATAAAAAAAAAATATATTTCTAGAAGCTTCAATTATGCAAATTAAAAATGTCAGTAATTTTTGTGGTTTAAAAATTCTATCCATATTACAATTTTCCCATGATAAATAACAAATTCAACATGAGAGGTTCCAAACTTGAAACATTCATAAATAACTAGATGAAAATGACTTGAAATTTGGTATCCTGGGGTAAAATTTCATGTAGAATTTAAATATGATGGGTTAGTACTGAGGATTTTTGAGTTTGAAACAATTTTCAATTGTAGGTAACCCTCTAAGAAAAGATTAAGTATAGCATTAAAAATCCGATATTGTTACTAATCCACTCACAAAAATTTCTTTTTTTTTTTGCATTCCTACATAATTTGTTTTATATGACAAAAATTGTTTTGATTTAAAAATTTGAATCTAAAAAAAAGTGTTTTGTTGCAGCCATATAAACTTTATACATATTTACGCAGAAAATATATCTTGATAATTAGCAAGAAACAATTGAGAGTTCTTTTAGCGAAATTGTGTGCATGCATGAAATTAAATGTAGAACATATTTAGTTTTAGAGTAACTCAGATCAAGGTCACCGTGGCTGAGTGGTCTAATATGCTGGGTTTCAAGTGCGAAATTGTCAGTTCGATTCCCACTTCATTCATTTTAATAATGTCATATGTAACTTCAGGAGAAGAAGTTATATAATTTGTACATATATTTTTTAATTTGAGTACTTTATAACTAAGTAAAATTTAACAGTGGCAATATTTTTTAAAATTACTAATTTTATATTAAAAATATTTAAATTAAAAGATTTTTCATGTAGTAATAGATTAAATAAATTGATGTAAACTTTTATTTATATTTTGTATCACTATTATGTACTATAATATAGTATATAAATATATCAAGAAGATATAAACAGAAAAAAGAAAGGAAAAAAATTTAATACAAGAACTATAATAGAAATCACCTTGATATCCATGGTTTAATATATAAAAAATGTATGAAAATGTAAAATAAAATTCAAGTAATTTAAAAATTATATATTATAAATCGTTTGCTGCAAACAGCAAAGTTTAAGTTCTTTTGTCAGCCTGTTAAAAATAAAATTAATAAAAAAAATTTAAAGGTCGTGTAATTTAAAAAAAAAAATGACAAAATACTAAATATTGTTATTTAAAAAGAGAGAGATTGTAGCAAGTAAAAATAAATGCCCTCTTCATTCAATTACTTTTTAATCTCCTGTTTTAAAATTCTTTCACTTCATTAATTGAATATCTTTAACTGGCAGCGCTATCTATCACCTTATATTGCACTATATAACAATTCTTCAAATTTTCAATACTTAACCAATTTAAAAGCAACAAAATAAAATTCTAAAATTTTTTATAATGAAACTTACAAGTAGTTCACCGTCAAATCTTGATGGGTACTATCTAGTTTAAAATAATTACTTTTAGAAAAGCAGTAACATTTCTATAAATATGAACAGTAAAGAAAACAACTAATTTAAAAAAATACAAAAAACATTTATTGCAACAAGTATTTACAAGTAATAAATAAATAAAATCTTCTGAAGTGAATCCATTTGGATGAAAAATCTTTTACATTATTAATCCGTGTAAGGACTTTAGGGTGGATGTCAACTCTTTTTCCAAATATCTTTTCCATCTTGGAGCCTTTGGAATGTGGGTTTATCCCAAACAATGCTCTATAAAGAAAATACAATGAGACTGAATAAACAGGCTTGAATATCTTAAAACAGAATTAAAGACAAACAAATTAAATGCATACTATTACACAAACAGAGCTCTTAAATTAAGTGACTGCTTTGAGTATAAGAGGTACATGACTTTCAGATTTGTTTATGGAAAAAGTAATTTTAACTCAGTATGTTACACTTAAAAGATTACAACATACTGTCAATCCCCATAAAAAAAAAAAAAAAAAAAAAAAAAAAAAAATCCGAAATTTTATATATCTGATTCATTTTAAGAAAAGCTGGAAATGTGAGAATGAGCTTTGGCAGTAGCCGGATATTGTGATTATCCAGCAGTACATTCGGCCTAAGATTCTAAGGCCATATTATACATTTATTACTCTAACTCATTGTTAAAATTTCCATCATAAAGCGAATATTGCAAAATACAATGTATTAATTTATTAAATTTTTAATTATTTTTATTTATGGCAAATTGTGTTTCTAAACTTATATATATATGTATAAAAAAAGTGAACAACTATAAGCATAGGCCTCAAGTTGTATGAACTCATCAGATTCGAACCTCACCAATTGCTATAAGTGAACAAACACTCTTTTCCTCAAGTATATGAAAAAAGTTTAGTTTTTTGCTTTAATATTTTATGAAACTTTTAATGTGTCTTTTTGTAGCAGATATCTTTTTTTTCTTCTTTTGTTAGAAATAAACAACAGTACGAGATTCTTTCCCTTTTGGTTCAATATTTAAATTAAAATGCTAAGCAGTTTAACTTTAGTAGCGAAAAAGCCATTTAAAATACAAAAATAAGATTTAAAAAATTCATATTCCAAAAAAGACATTTTAAGCCAATTTTTGTTGTATTTTTATTACAAATGATTTGGGAATAATGTAGAGTATATCATTTTAATAAATGGTGCTATACATTCAAATTTTTGCATTGTCTTACCTTTTTAATTAACTCTTGTGAGTTCATTAATAAGATGAAACTGTTTAATTTCTTTAAAAGAAAATCTAAAAAGCAACATCAAATTGGTAAGCATTTTCTATTATGCACAGATACACACGTATTAGTGTAAAAAAAATATATTTAAGACTCTATAATCTACCAATAATTTTCAAAACTCTACACGTATGACTAAAACTACTCATACACTTTGTACAGGGTTCGTACGGATGAGGAAATTTTCCAGGAGTTTCACCAGTATTTTCTTTATAGAAAAAGAAATCTAGATTAAACTTGCGAAACTTTGTCTTCTTTTAAGGAGATATTTCCTGTAACAAAATACTGATATCAAAGAATTTTCTGGTTGCAAAATTCCAGGAGCCATACGAACCCTGTTTGTACCTTCATATATGAGCAACAGTCACAAATGCAGAATGACTCAAAGAAAAGAAAATCTTTTCAGTAACAAGCAAGAATAAGCAGGGGTCGATACAGGAAAATTTGGGGCCTATTTAAGGCCGCTTCACAAAAATCAATTTAATAAAATGGGCCTCTTCACAAAAATCAATTTGATAAAATGGGCCTCTTCACAAAAATCAATTTGATAAAATGGGCCTCTTCACAAAAATCAATTTGATAAAATGGGCCTCTTCACAAAAATCAATTTGATAAAATGGGCCTCTTCACAAAAATCAATTTGATAAAATGGGCCTCTTCACAAAAATCAATTTGATAAAATGGGCCTCTTCACAAAAATCAATTTGATACAGTGAACCGGTTCACAAAAATCAATTTGATAAAATGGGTCCCTTCACAAAATTCTATTCCATAAAAACTGACTAATTATTATGTATTTGTTATTTTGTGATGTTTTAAAATGTGTAATTTGTAAACAAACAAGTTCACCAGAGAGGAAAACTTCAGCAAAAGGATTTACCCCCCCCCCCCCAAAAAAAAAAAAAAAAAAAACACACACACACACCTGCATAGACTGTTCTCACAACACAAAATTTGCTTTTATAAGATAAAGTGGTGCTTAGAATGAAGTTTAAAAAAAATTGGGAAGGTAAAGATAGTAATAAAAAAAAAAGAAAAAAAGAGAAAGATTGCTATATATATGAGTGTGTGTATATATATTTTTTCCCCACGAAAATAATGTTCTATTTACTAATTTTGTTATACAATTCAGCTATTTAGTAGCAACCAGCAAGAAAAAAAATATGGGTACTTTTTGGTTAGCCGGGCACCAGTGATATATGTACATACATAAATATATAAACACATATCTATCTGCATATACATACATATATGCATGTAAATATATGTATATATCACTGCCGCCCGGCTAACCGAAAAGTACCAAAATATGTATAAGCTAAGCAATCATGATAGCGGGGAATACCAGAAAAACAATATTTCTTATTTTGATTCTGCCAGACAAAAGTACATATGAAAGAAAATCTGAATTTGTGAGAATATTTTGCACTATAAAAATCAAATCACACTTCAAATATTTGTTTATATATATATATTTAAATCACAGTCTATGTAAAATAAAATTATCAGGTTAAAACTGTTACGAATAACATTGCTATTCGAATATATTTAATAGTTTGCTGTGTTAAACCGATCATTCTGAAATGTTATTAAAAGATAACAATAATGTTTATGTGTTTTGGTCTTAATCTTTAAAAAAAAAAAAAAATATCAACATTTCACGATGGCGAACTGGAAGGTTAATTGGATGAATTAGGCCCTCCAGATTCAACCGGGATAGCTCAGTTGGTAGAGCATTGCGGCTTCAGCCAAGAGATCCCAGGTTCGAATCCTGGCCCGGACATTTTTCATCCAGTTGGAAAATTACAACTTGTATTACTGCTTTACCAATTTGAAATAATTGTGTTAAAAATAATCTAGTGAAATATTGATATTTAACTAAAAATCACTGTTATACATTTAAATTTTATTTCACATCGAAATCCTAAGTGAATTTTTTTAATTTTCAAACTGATTATATATCATCCCTAAATCTGACTAAATGTGGATCAAATCGATACTCGATCATTAGCTGAAAGTTTAGCATACAGTATTAAAATTTTGGTGCTATTGTATAAAATAAAAGTATATTTTTAAAATCAAAATATGAATAATGTTCATCCTGCGGTAAAAAACCTAACCATAACACAAATGTGCCATAACCGTAACTTAATTATAACCTAACCATAACCTAACTAGATCCTTTTTTTTTTTCAAATAACTCTTTAAAAAAGTTATCAGGATTTTAAAGTTTTTGTTGTAAAGATTTTTGTAGTAATAAATTATTTGTAAAAGTTATACCTAGAGGCTCAAATAAAAATAAAATGAAGATTGATTTGACAAATGTTTATGTACTATTAATGTTGTTTTTAATTATATGTTTCTTAAATGTAGAAACTGTTGAATTAAGTTATATATATATATATATATATTACTTTCAAAGGCAACATTACTACATTAATGTGAGGGGGGGGGGGGGGGAGTTTTTACTTCATGTCTCCATCACACAAATTTATTTACAAAATTGATTATGTTGTACTTATTTTTCGATTGCTATTATCAATGAAAATTATTTTAATTAATCAAATTAATATTAATGAAATATCCAATTAATATTCTGATTTAAGTCTCAATTATAATGTACACAAAATTATATTATTTTAGTATATTTATTAAATCCAGCCCTTTTTTCTAGTTTTTGTTGGCAAATTGCCCAATAAACATTTATTAAATCTCATCCCTGACACATACATAAAAATAAACCAAGTGATAAAGAAAACTACCAGAACTCCACAATATATAATAGAAGAAATAAATGAATGCATACACAAATTCCAAGTAGTATGTATATATATATATATATAATACCTCTGAATAAATTCCTGTGTAGTACAGCATTCTTTAGGATATTTTAAATGAGAACCACACGAGAACTGCCTATAACGGGATACTGGCTTCAAACGGCTCCTTCTCAACAAATACAGGGTATACAGGAGCCAGCTCAAAAGGATTTCCTAGAAGAAAGGAAATCAAAGTATAATTGCAGTTGTGAATTACAAACAAAAATCAAACAATTATATTTGCATAAGAACAATCACATTACAACTTAACAGTTAATATATGTAAACTGTACAGTTTTCCCCAATTTTCTTCAAGCCCTATCTTATACGTTGGATAAAATTATTAAATCATTAATAAATGGTAGGATGTAAAAATTAAAGAATTAACATTTAAATCTTTCATCAACAAGCATGAAACTTTCTGACACATTTACTGACTCATTTTTAAACATGATGGTACAAAATTGGCTGGGCTGACTATGGAAGTGATTTAGAATCTAAAAACGTTTTCCATTTTTTGATAAATTATTTATTGAGTTATAAGTGATTTTGGGGTCATGTGCTAACCTGTTCTCTCCTGCCTGGCTGGCTTTACTCTTTTTGTCTGAAAATTCAGTTCAAAATGTCAATTTTGACAGTATTTTCTGAAAGATCTTTTGTATTCACCAAAAAATGGAAAAAGTCTTTCAATCACATAATTTTTTAATAACAACACCTGCTAATTTCATGTATTTCCAAGCAAAAATGAATTACAACTTTTGGTCAAAGTTGACTTTTTTGATTTGAGAACATTTTTATTCATTTACATATTAATCACATACAAATCTTTTTAGAAAATGCAATAAACCGTTTTGACAAAAATTTTTGTACAGTACAAAGTCTCAAATACAGCATTTTTCAAAATCCGGACGTTTCCTTAATCAGCATTTTTTTACGAAACTTATAGCGAAATGCCTCCCTTAAAAGAAAAAAATGCTAAAAACTTAAAAAAAATTCAGAGGAGAAATTATACTATTTCACATTAAAAGTTTGAAATCCAATTCTTTTTATGAATGTAAAAAAATTACCGCAAAACATGAAAAATATCTAAAAATCAATCTCATCAAAAAATTCGCAAATTAAAAAAAAAAAAGTTGTACGAATTTTGAATAAACTTTTCTGAAAATAAACATTTTATCGATTAAAATATTAAAATTTGATTCCTTTTACTAATGTGTAAAAATCACCACAAAGCAAAAAGCTAGAAATTCTAAAATTGCAGAGAGCAAAATTTATTATAGTGGGCTGAAACATTGTAAACAGCAATAAATTGTCGCACGACGGAAGAAAAAAATAAAAATTTTACAAAATTTACTATATTAGGGTAAAAGAATGAAACCGAATTTTTTATATGAATGTCAAAATATGGCCGTGGGAAGCAAAAAAAAAAAAACTAAAAGTTGCATGTAAACAAATTCATAAAAAATGCAAAAATCACTGTTAATTGTTATTCATTGCAACATAACTACAAATATTAATAAGTAAAGAAGAACTTACCAATACATGCAATGAATGATGCCTCTTCATGTAACTAGTGCCTCTTCATATATATCCACCAGGCTTGTTTTCCTGCAAGAATGAAGAGATTTAAATATGAATGAACAAACACAATAACTTTAAACATAAAATTAGTTGATTTGTTGATGAACCAAGAGTTTGGCAACATGTGCGCTGCACTTCATAATGTTCGATAAACAACAAATTGTGTCAGAAAAAAAAATCACGTTTGTTTTACAAGGTACCGACCCTTACAAAATCCCCCCCCCCCCAGATGAAAAAGAAGCTCTTGCATATGCATGTAAAGCATTTTACTTATGAACAAGTAAATAGGAGTATTTTTGAAGGCGAATGAATATTAAATCTTTAAAATGAGTTTTCTCAATTTAGCAAATTTTGAGTTTACACGCGCTGTTACTTTAGAACTACACAGGCTAAAATTGAAAAACTTTTATCATTAGTGCATTTCTTCATAAAAAGAAAAAAAAATAATACTATGCCTGTTTTAACAAAATTTCAAATATTTTATAATATTCAAAACTTTAAAAAAAAGTATGGTATATTTTTTAAAACACTGACAAAACTGAATGTATGAACAAAATGTTTGCATTCTAAAATGTAATAAGTAGAAACAGCGAAAAACAGCACCCTTATTGCCTCTCAGTCAAAAAGGTGCCTTTGAGGTATTATTTGTTTATGTATTAAATATGTAAATGGGCCTTTCTTTGAAAAAAAATTTTACTATATAGCTTTCTAAGCAGACTACTTAAAACTAAGAGATAAAAGAAAAATATTATTCAAAATCGATATTTACAACTAATAAAAAATCGTGTCTCATGTTAAGGCTTAAAAAATTATACAGTTATTGAATCGTCGCATCAAACGAATGCTATGACTTTTAAAATTTAAAAATGTTTTTAAAATAAAACTAGTCGTTGGGGGCCACAGTATTACTTACCCATCATGGATATGTATAATATAAAATATGAAAAAAAAATGTGTAAACTAGTTATAAAATGCATTGCAATTTGAATAAAATCGTGGCTTGATGACGTCCTAAACTTTAAATGCTCTATTGCTGAATTGCGTAAAAGAAATATCCTTATAACTCCAAAAATGATAATCATATTAACGAACGGTTTACTGCGTCGGATTAAGTGTCTCATTTCCAATTAAATTATATTTTTGAATTGAAATGAAATACAGGGTCATGAAAAATGGAAGAGTGTGGGAAATAGGATTACAAATATCTCGGCAACTAATTATCCGATCGACTTCATTCTTTATGCAAAATTTATGTTTTTTTATTGTCTTTTATATTCACGCCTTAAAATAACCAATTTCGAAAATTTTTATATACCTTTTATCAGAATGAATATTTCGAGAGTCCGAAAAAAATAGTTCCGGTTAATCGAGGTTACTGAAATTCAATAAGCTTCTTCCCATTATCACATACTAAGTACATACCAAATTTCAAGTCTCTATCTCAATTTGTTCGGGAGATAGAGCGTTTACAGACACACACACAGACAGACGAACGGCATTTTTTTTTTTTTCTAAAAATATGTTTTTCGGAATCTCTAGTGTCTGAAACGTGTAAATCAGTCAATTTTTTTTTTTTTTCGATTTTCAAAACGATTACAAGACTTACCCTATACTACGTATGATGAGTAAGTAAAATGTGTTTTTAAGAATCTCAAAAATACTGTTTCCATACTTGAAGCCCTTTTCTCAACCAAAAGGGGTTTCTGAGGTTGTCTAAATGTTTTATGAACATAAGGAAAAGTAAAAAAATGTTTTGTAACTAAGACATGTTTAATTATGAACACATTTTTTAAAATTTATTTTCATTAGGGATGCACCGAATATTCGGTATTCGACCTATTTCGGTTTGAAAAGTATCATTTAAGAAAATAAACCATTAATGATAACCTTCATAGGAATTAATGATGTACAAATAAATGCAAGTTCATGATTATTGTCTGTCTAGTAAATAATATGTTTCTTGCTTTTTTACAAACATCATGTTTCTAAACAAAATGGAAAAAAAAAACTTTCTCAGGTGATAATAGACATCAAGACAGACAATTTTTGTTCAGGAAACCAGAGTCAGAACACACTTATTTTCAATCAAAAATAAAATGCATCTCACTGCAGGTCAAATTTGAATTTACGTTTGTTACTTTAATAATATTGAAGATATTTTAACTATATTTTTAAGATAGTTACTTTGATTTCTGTGAATCACGATAAGTGCTGGAAATTTCCACTATTCATATCTAAACAACAATGTGCTAGACATTCCTTTATTCAGAGTGCAGCTGACAGTACTACTTATACTCTGTCACTGGCCAAAATTCAGCCACATACATACATATATCTACACCAGTGACAGAAATTGGGACATGAAAGGTAGACGTCAAATGACACCTACTGTAAATATCTTAGGCGTCAAATGAAAATTTCTAGTTGCAATTTCTAAAATTCACATAACTATCATTATATGCTACTTTATAGAAAAGCATGAATATTTTGTTTTTATTTAAATTATTGAATCTGCAATATTATAATAATTGAAGCAACTGTAAAACTGATAACACATTTATAATTACTACTACATTTAGAAATTAATAGAAAAATGCACTTAACCATGTTAAAAAAAAAAAAAATTAAACCTAAAAAAATTTTACCCAGTGTTGATAATTAGACTTAAAAACTATACATATAATATAATTAGAGAAATATTGTTAAAATGAAATCTAAAGGACCACATTTTGTGTGTGTTAACCGTAAAAATAATATAGTACATCTTATCTGTTGGGACTGCATTATTAATTCATGTTCAGCAAAAATTCATATTAAGCGATTTAATGCTAACAATGCTTGACTGCATATAGATTGCAAATCTGAAACTCAAACAATACCCACTAATTTTAAGTAATTAATTAAAGGTAGATACTAAAATCAGGATGTCTAACTGTCCTTCAGCTATATTATTTCTCAGGAATTTATAGCTTTACCTGGATAAAAATCTGCTAAATTGGGTCTAAGTTTTACCACCAATAAATCATTAACAGTATCAGTGGATAAATGGTTACGTGTATTATTTTTTAGTAAATTAAACTGACTAAATAAATCCCTTTTCACATTCAGCAGTGCTAAATGGCAAGTTCAATATAAAGTTTAGAAGTTTGTATAAATTAATATATTCATTTGGATTTGTACACTTTGCTAAAAATCGCTGCTAAACTGTCTCACATTATAGTTTATGTTTGGTTCGAGACCAGATTTTCAAAAGAGGGTGATTGACTAAGTTAAGCAAAAAATAAATGTTATAAAAAGCTAGGCGTCAAATTTGATGCCCAGGAATAATTTTGTTGTCGTCAAATGCTACAATGTAGTCTCATTTGACAACTAACGACTGCTAATTTTGAACACTGATCTACACATATACATGTATGCAGGGGTGGGGAATTTTCAGAAAATCTTACCAGCCAAAGACTTATTTTACCAGCCAGAATAGAATTGAAAATTGTTATAACAAAATGTAGTACATGACTTCAAAAATAGTCAATTACACTGCTACAATGCATTTTCATATTTTTTTCGATAAAATTAAGAAATATATAGGGTAGATATGCCAGTAATGGACACCCTTAGGGAATTTCTTTAAAAATTATTTTTAAATTAATAGTTATAATTGTTATATTCCACATTTTTTAATATTATATTAATCTACCAACAATATTTAACCATGCTCATAGTCACATTTCCCAATGTGAATCAAAATTTAATTGTAAATAACAGAAATAAATCAAAACACCCTAAATTCCAGTAATGGACACCCTACAAAAAGTAACTGATATTATGATTGTATTTAAAACTAGAATTTAAAGAAAGCATATTAATGAAATAAAAAAAGCTGAATTTGTATTGGTTATTTTTTTATAAACCAAAAATGTTGAAGGTGGCCCATTACTGGAAGGCGGACCATTACTGGCACATCTACCCTACAACAGAGAAAAGTTTAGTATAGGATTGAACATAGTAAATTCCACTCTTATATCACAGTAAATTTGAAAGTTACAAAATATAGTGAACTAAAAAAAAAATAAAGTTTTTGTCATATCTTCTATAGTCTGCTATTTTTCAAAGATTTCCTAAACATTCGCCCTGTCAATAAATCCACTCGCCAGTAGCGAGTAAAAACATGTATTTCCCCACCCCTGCATGTATGAATATATATACCTGTGTATACATATATATTTATACATGTACATATATCACCCAGCTAACCGAAAAGTACCAAAAAAAAGGGGGGGGGGGAGTTGGAAGCTATGCACTTAAAAAAGGTTAATAAAAGAAATGTGTCAAAAGAAACAATGACGAAAAAAAAAAAAAAAAGTGGGGTTGGGGGGGGGGGGGGGCTGTATTATTTAGATCCAGAATTTAATGAAAGCATACTAATGAAACAAGTTATTTTCAAATAAATTTAAATATTAGGATATTGATAATTAAAAAAATATTTGTAATAATAATTCACTGTTTAAATTAATTATTGTGATTATCACAAGTTCAATATTTTAATTATTTTAGATAAATGGTTTAAAATACTAAATGACAGGGAATTACAGTTATCAAATTATTGAAACAGTGGGGGGGGGGGGGGAGGGGTGCTAGCGGGGTAAAAAAAAAAAAGTTTTCGAATATTAGTTCATACATTCATTTATTTCCCCACTATTTTTAACAGTTAAACTAGCCGAAACTTCTGGATATATTACTGGATAGTGAAATTTTGAAAAATTATTTTCTGCTTCCTGATTGATTTGATTAAAAATGTAAACAATAATCCAGATTATAAAACATGCAAGTGAAAGTTATCAAAAAATAATAAGAGCTAAATTTTAATTGGTTATCTTTTTTTTATAAACAAACATTCACATTAAAACGTCTGCATTACTGGTACATCTATCTACCCTATAATTCAATCAGGACCCGCTTAACTTCTGAAGCCAAATTTTCTAAGGAAAGCATGTGCAACAACAAATGTCCTTGTCGTGCCTATTTGGTAATAAACAGGGCCGGAATGCAGTTATTTACACTGTTATACTGACATATAAACAAGATACAAATGATTAAACTAAAATACATTATCAGAATACTATACAAAGTATACAATAAAACACTTACCCAAATTACCGATACTTGAAAAACATTCTGCACGTGAACCTGAACGGCGCCATTTGCAGTTGAATTCTTCCCTTCCACCCTTCCTCCTTCGCCGCGACGTAGTAGCGATGACGTATGATATCTAACAGCCAATGGCAGGTGCTCATGGTAAAGATATTTTCTTCGGAAGGAAAAAATTACGGCCTCTGCCCTTTTTTCCAGAAAAATGACACTGATGTTTAAATATACGGCCAACTCTCCGAATTTTACAGCACTTTGTTACAAATAACGGGCACTGGGCTTTTTTCTCAAAAAAGGGAGATGGCCGTAAAAATTAACGGCCAAATCTCCGAATTTTACGGAAATTTCTAACAGTGTAGTCACCGGGTGAAGAAGGAAACAGAAAGTATGCAAATGTCAAATGGGGAAGAAGAAGAACACGTATGCAAAATTTCGACACGATTCAGGCATAAAAACCACTGAACGGTGAGTCAAGTGTAAGTCGCTGTAGTAATGAATCGGAAGATGGTGCCCTTCACGGATAAGGAAAAGGCTGAGATGCATTTAATTTACGGAGCGGCAGATGGAAATGGTGCAGAGGCACAACGAATGTACGGAGAGCGATTTCCTAACAGGCGGTTGCCTAACCGCAAAACTTTCGAGCGCTTGCACAGACAGTTGTGTGAGACGGGATCATTTCTCGCTTCCCGGTCGAATGCAGGTCGTGCAAAAAAGGACGAATCAGTAGTTGTTGCAGAAGCCATTCTGGATGTAGTAGCGGCGCAGCCAAGTACAAGTACACGAACAGTGGCTAGCCAGGTGGATACCTCACAGTCCACGACTTGGAGGGTACTGAAGGATGAACATTTGCTCCCGTTTCATGTGCAACGAGTCCAGAAACTGTCTCCAGGGGATTATCCAAATCGTATTGAATTCGCCCGCTGGTTTCTGCAGCAGAACGCGCTAAATCCACATTTTGGACGAACTGTGCTTTTCACCGATGAATGTACCTTCACACGTGAAGGTACATTTAACACACACAATGCACATGTATGGGCGGATGTCAATCCACATGCTACGTATCCACATGCTCATCAGAGACGCTTTTCCATCAATGTTTGGGCAGGAATCCTCGGAGACCACCTAATCGGACCGTACCTTCTTCCTGAACGCCTCAACGGTAAAACATACCTCACATTTCTGCAACATGTGCTGCCAGACCTGTTAAACGTTGTTCCTCCACGCATCCGGCGGGTCATGTGGTTCCAGCACGATGGAGCGCCGGCCCATTACGTACGAGACGTCCGCAACTATCTGGACATCACATTTCCGAACAGATGGATTGGTCGAGGTGGTCCTGTTGCTTGGCCTGCTCGCTCGCCAGATCTTTCACACCTCGATTTCTTTTTTTGGGGACGATTGAAGGCTCTTATGTATGAGACACCCATTGAATCCCCCGAGGAACTGGTCGCCAGACTTTCCGCCGCTGTAGGGGAAGTGCTCGAAAAGCCTGATGTTTTCGCGAATGTTCGCCGTTCCATTCGTCGCCGTTGTTCTGCGTGCATAACCTCTGGTGGTCACAATTTTGAACATTTATTGTGATTACATGTTAATAAATATGCTTTGGTAACATAATCCTAATTTGTGTCTTTTTACCTCGTATCACAGCACACAATGTGTGGACATGGTAAACTGAACTGTGCTCAGGAGTAGAAATTTCAAACCCCTCTCCCCAGAAACTTAACCACGTCTAACGATTCAGATTTTGGGCTGAAAATTTAAGTCTAAGCTTTAGAAAGCATTTAATGAGACACAAAAAATAACGGTATAAAATAGTTGTTCGTTACTCCAAAGTCTAAAGCGCCCTCTATCGGAATTTTTTGAAAATTTTCTTTAAAATTTATTTTCAAGAAAATACTGACATAAAGAATAATTTTAGCAAAACGCGGCAGTAGTTAGAGCCTAATCTACGACACAAAGATCGGGAATAACTGATTTTTGTTCTGGGGGGAGAAGGGTTTCAAATTTCAAATTTCAGTTTACGCTACTTAACTACTCGTTAGGACTCAGATTTTTAGATCAAAATTTAAGTTTAAGTCTAAGCTTTCGAAATCATTTAAAGAAATACAAAAAATAACGTTAAAAAATAGTTGTTTGTTACTCCAAAGTCTAAAGCGCCCCCTATCGGCATTTTTTGAAATTGAACTTTAAAATTTTATTTCAAGAAAATACTGGCATAAAGAAAATTTTTTGCAAAAATCGCAAACGAATCGACCAATTTTTCCATGTTTTATAATCATTTGAAATTTCGGACCCTAAACTTTAATGCCCCCTATCTCCTTGGGAATACGTCTGGGACCCTTAGTCTCCTATTTAATATTATTTGTCTTTAAGTGTACTATAACCCCTTAAAGTTCTGCCCATCTTTTATGAATCACCCTGTATGTTGGTATTAAGCCCACAATCACGATTTATTCAAGTAAAACCAATGTTCTGCGAATTGGGCATTCTAGAATCACTTTTAAACATCTTTTGCTTCGGGAGGATGCACTCATGTGTCCCCTGTGTCTCTTTGAGCTCCTCGCTATTCACCATCTTTTAACTGACTGTGCCGGCTCAAGACACTTGTACAGAATTTACTTTAATTCATTATTACCTACATTGACAAACCTTAAACAAGCAGGCGTGCAATTTGAATTATAGTTACTTAACGTCTTAATACCATAATTTTATATCCTTTATTGTTTTCACAATTGACAATTTTCGCAGTACACTTGTATGTTTGTATGTGGATGGGTTGATGGCATTTTTTGTTGAGCTTTGTTTTTCTATTTTTTAACTGTATTTATTTTAATGAATGGTTTTGACATATCTCTTAGAGGATGATTTGGTGTTTTGTTTTAACTTTTCGTTTGGTGCAGCGTATCCCTTAATGAGACCTTGTGCCTTTAAACCTTATGCAACGAACAACCAACCAACCAACCAACCGCCTTATGTTGACGATGTAAAACATCCTTTTTCAGTTCCTGGAGCAGATAGTTAACTTTTTTCTAGCTACAATTGGTGTGTACGTATTACCTGTAGTAGTACGTAGTTTTCAAAATTATTTTAGTGCTGTTTCTCTAAAATATTTACGTAAAAAGCTGAGGAAAATTGCTTTTTTTAATAAGAAAAAAAATATGATAAATGATACTCGTTAAAAAAAACATTTGGGTTTACTATATATATGTAGTACGTATCCCAAGTAGTATGTATTACTTACTTGGGCGGGGCTTGTTGAGCTTGAGCCTTTTGCTAGGCTTCCCCACCTGGCTGAATCTATAATACGGACTACCGTTGCGCGAGCAGAAGGCAGATTTACTTTTGCTCTCGTAGCGTCTTCTGCACTTGGTGAAAAACAAGATTATGTGCTTCGAAACACGTTGCGTTGGATTTGTTTTTATAGTGTATTTATGAAGCGTCTTTTCTTGGTATTATCAGGAAAATATCCGAAAATCTTATTTATTGACGTTTTAAAGTCATTCAAAAAAATATCACTTAAATTCGCACATTGAGTGTTAGAGGGTTAATTGAATGTATATATTTCTGTGGGGCGAATAGGTCACTGTACGTGTTTTTCTGCAAGCTGGGCAGCATCCAGATAAAATGTTCATTAATATCTTTACAGGAATAAAAGCAATATCCACTTAAATTTAATAGAATTAAATCCTAACAAATTCATAATTAAAAAAATATAATAAAACAAATGATATTTAAAAAATCTTCTTTATATCGCTATTTGTGATCAGTTTTTGTAAGCAATGTATCTATTTCAACCTAGATATAAATTTATTTCGAATTTCAGTGTTCAATGGAAAAATTTATTAGAATCTTGAGTAAAAATTAAAACATATTTAAAAAAGAAGGGGGCGGTGCATTCAAGAATCATCTCAAATCTCCATAGTTACATTTATGAAACTTTTGTTATTGCAGATTAAAAAATAAATAAATACAATTTTTATTTCAATAACTTGATTTACTAAAGAACTGCGCATATACAGAATGAAAAAGAAAATAAGTAAAATTTATAAGAAATGTTTGCTGAAAACACTCTATTTCGGCTTGCCCTCTGGGCATTTCCGCTCTTCCTTTTCAATATCCTGTTTCAGTGCTTTTTGAAGTAGCAGAATGTGTACTTTATATGCTCATATGCTAAATAAACCTAAGAATATTTTAAACTACATATTTTTGTATGCAAAATTGATATATGGAATTAAATAATAATGAAAATAAATTGAAAAACATATAGTAAATTAGCAATAAAATATTTTGAACGAATATAACGTACAATTACAGAAAACATTTCTTGCTTATTACTGGAAATCATTATGGAGTTTTATTTTAAATAGACATTTCAAGTTTATATAAAGAGATCAGCTATATTAATTTTAAATTAAATTAATACTTTATAGAATCAAGGCTTGTTATATGGACTCTTCAATTCTAACGAAAAAGGTGACTATAATGAAAATTTAAAAGATATATATCCTTATGCATTCAGTAAAAATGAAAAAAAATCAACGAGTCACATGTAGATATTGAAATTAGCGTAAAGTTTCTTATAGATTAGAGTATTTTTTCATAATATTAAAATATGGATCAATGTTCTTTCAAATTTCGGTTGAAGTATTTTAAAAATAGAATTTTGGGATTCGGGTCGGGTATAACCTGACCTGTGCAGGACTATATTATGGACAACAATAAAGAATGGCCGCAAAACACGAATGTAAGAAATAACCAATTAAAGTCGTTTTTTTTAATTGTATAAAATTTAAAACAGTATATTTTCCTTTAAGAGGTTATACCTACCTGCAAAAAGTCGTAAGACAACGTTCAATTTTCAGGATGTTTTCAGGAAAATGAAACAAGATATTTGAAAAATTCTCTTATATTTTATTTATGACACTTTAAAGAAAATAAATCTATTTTTGTAATGACGAAATACACTTGGGTGTCTCCAGAAAATTCACTCCCCGGAGATGGTGTCGTTCTGGTAGTCGTCCACGGTGATTAAAGTCGTTTTGGTAGTCGTCCACGGTGATTAACGTAACTCTGTTATCTGAAATTATAAAAAGTATAATGTATTTACTGCAAACTCTCCAAAAATTAGAGAGTAATTGTTCGGTTTTTGGAAAAATCGATTTTGAATAAAATGGAGGCCGTTCAAAGTTAAAAAGTTCACAAAAAATTTTGAATTTTTGAATGTTTTTTAAAAAATAGAAAAATTATCAAATTGCCAAAAGGAACATTACTCTCTAGATAATATATTGTTGTTAAAAAGTGGTCAAAATTTGAAGAAGATTGGATGAGATTTGTTCAAGTTATCGTGATCACCGACTTTAAAAACATAGTTTTGAGATAATCACGTTTAAAGATTCAAGTTATTATTTATGTATGATAGAACAAAGTAAATTAAAGCAGCGTAACGTTCTTAATTTTTATCAGATCGACTAGAAATGTAATTGAATATTCTTTACTAATTGTGTTGTACTTTCAGAAAATGCAGTAAAAATGCATTTTTTGAAAGTTTGCAAGTATGTATAATCCCGTAATAATTGTTGAATTGCCAAACATAACGTTACTACACCTTCCACTTCAATCTAGGAGATGTTCTTACCGAAAACAGTCTTATACCTAAATTAATTTTTGCTCAATCTCCCGTTCCTTAATTTACACGCTTGGATTCTTCGTACAGTAAGTATTAATCATATTCTCTTTGATTTACCTTGGAGACCATTCTATCAAGGAATTCCCAATAACTTAACGCTATTTTGTAGAAATGTAAATGTCAGAATATTTAAATAGTTTCTGCTTAAATCAGTTGAAACATTAAACATTTTATGTACTTACAAAATTTAAGACCACATACTCTTTAGAAAAGAGAAAATGAGAAAAACAATTTTATCTTAGCTGCCAACTTTTATTTTCTTGCTACCGCTATAATTTAATAGATATATTTGTTTTATTTAATTAAACTCTGTGATTATATGAGATAAAAACTACTATTAAGGTATAGCGGTAAGAAATAAAGCGTAAAAGTTGGCACCTATGTGTTTTGCATGATGCATTCCAGCATGGAGCATGCATTATATAGGATTATTCAGTTAATCCTTATTTCTATTCAACATTCTACCTTAAATTAGTATTGCAATTTTATCAAGCGTAAAAAAGTTACTCATTTCTACAATACTTATACAGGGTGCAGCTGAATTTTTGAAAAAAGAAGAAAGGCGATAGTGCATAGCAATGCGAATAAACCGAACCAGAATTTTCGCTTATTAATTCAAAAATGATGAAGATATTGTAATGATATTTCTACAATTACTTTTTTATATGTAAAATACAATGGCATTACGAAGAGTGTTGGAAGTACATAGAAATTCGGCTAGTAACATATTATGTATTGTTAGATGCATTCCGAAAGTGTAGTTGCATTGTTTGTACAATTCATTCATTTCCTAAAAAAATATTTTACTTTCTTTTTACTAATTTATCATATTCCAAAATAAGTTTCTTTTTTACACTGGCCTCCAAATAAGTTAAGTAACAATCAGTCTTCTGTGTCTAATTTGAAAACAAATGAACATAAAAACATGAAATTTAAAATAATTGTGATTTAAACAGTTATTTATTGCATTCTACATAATTTTAACATCAAACATGATTTACAATTTAGTAATTACATATTATTGCAAAAGTCCACTGTTTAATTACAAAAACAATCACAGATTTTCGTGGAAAAAAATTAAATGAATAGGTTTTAATAAGGAATGTGCCTCACAATGGGAATCACTCTCTTACATGTAACGTCTTGGAGGCATCGAATTTCCATACTGTTAAGTTGTTGAACACTGGAATGGGAAGCAACGCTTGTGCCCGCCAATTTAACGAATCTGAGGGCGACATAAGGCAGTTACTTGTCTGCCGAAAGATTACACCAAAAGAATATCAATCGGTTTAAGGTCCGGAGATTGCGATCGCCATTCCATTCGTTCCAAGCATTGGTGAGGTCAGGCATTATCATCCATTAAGATGAATTCCAGGACATGGTGTGGCATGCGGAGCAATGATCTCGTCCGGATATCTCACAGCAGTCAGCGTTCCTTCATGGCATATATGCAGGTCAGTGTAACCACCCACAGAGATTCTAGCCTAAACGATGATTACACCTCCTCTATAACTGTGTCTTTCAATGTTACATTGGTAGTGTCTGGTGCTTTGTTCTCTCTAGATCAGTACACGACCTGAATCACTCTCCAAAGCAAACAGAGAATACAGAAGCGCATTGATGTCTGGTACGATTAACGTGCTCTCTTAAAAAAGTAAACAGGCACTTCTGTTTTGCCGATTAAGAGGGACAAGCACAACGAACCGTCTTGCATTGTGAGACGATAAGTCCTTAATTGTGAAGACGTCTGCGCTCACTCTTCACCAGATATCTTTATCCTTGTTGCGTTAGTAAGATAGGAAATCAGCTGAGACACAGTAGTGTTCTCCCTTCTTCGTGTCGAATTTTGCGCCGGGATTTTAAACTTCTTAGCATTTTGCCCGTATTGTTCAGTTTCCCAAAATCTAGTTAAATCAGCTGTAGACAAAAATATTTTTAGCAGAAATGTTTTTCATGATATATGTAAAATAAAGAGATAAGAAGTGTATTTTAGAAACAAACAGGGAAAGAAAATGTAAATTAATATTAGTAGTTTGACGAATACTTTTAGGAAAATGCCGGAGAGCCCTCAGACGCTGAGAGGTCTAGCAGTATTCCCTTGTGATAACCCCTTTCCCCTCCATTCGATCGCCCGCCATCTCAACGAATCGGGTGAACTTTATCTCCAAGGCATGGCCAACAATATCTTAAAACCAACAATAAAAGATCAACAAGCATAAACAAAAATTCCACACAAATTACAAAAGAATGATAGTCGCAATGACGTCCGACCGCCATATAAGTGTCCAATTCTTAAAAAAAATATCGGTGGGTATAATTGTTTCATAAGGTTTAATTAAAGTAATTTATGATCATTTATATAAAGCTATATATATATATTCATTCTTCTAATGGTGATTGTCAGAAAACTGATTGTACGTTAACTTTTGGAGGACGGGTTTATAAAAACTATACTTATTTTTTAATAACATTGTTTAACATTCTAGATTAATAAGGGCTTTTTTATAGAAATTATGATAACATCACTTTACCATTTTAATGTCGTTTAAAGTACATACATATATTTTGACTTGTTATCTCAAAAGAATACGTAACAAGAGAGTAGAATCAAATTTTACTTTGGTAATTATGTTTATAAAACTTTCACGAATTTTCATATTAAAATTCATTTATGTCTATAAAATTTCTTTTCATTTATTTTGTTAAATAATTAGCATTGTACCTTTTTAGATACGTAAGTATTAATTTAATCATTTATTTTACTACTAAATTCAAATGGCAAAATTAATACATTACATTTCCTAACGCAAAAAAAAAAAAAAAAAAGTTAGAATTGGCATTGTTTTTTAAATCTGGTCGGTACCGTACACTTTACAATATCGTATTCTTTTCAGTATCTCTCCTAAAATATAAAAATTACTTTTTTTTAATTATAAACACCTAACCTTGTTGAACAGTATAATAACTTAATCGACAAACACAACTTAGTTACATTTTCCATATCCAACTAAGATATGTTCTTTTCAGATACAGTTTTATGCGTGAATTAAATTTTGCCCACTTTCTCTTTCCTTAAGTTACACACTTGGATTCTTTGTACAATAAATATTAATTATATTCTATTTGAATTAATTTGGAGACCTTTTTCATTCCAAAGAATTTCCAATAACTTAACGCTGATTGGTAGAAATGTAAATGTCAGAATATTTAAATAGTTCCTGCTTAAATTGGTTAATAAAACACGATCGGTAATTTTATTTACATATATAATTCAAGATCAAGCAGTCCGTTTAAGAAAAGGGAAGAGAACAAAAAACCATGCGTGATGGATTTGAAACGTTGTTTTAAAATTGTACAAAATTATACAATTAACGTTTGGTTCGATTTAACGAGTTTATTCAAATATAACAAACATAAAAAAAATAAAAGGTTACTTATTTTAAATATATATATACAGAGTATTCATAAACTCTTTGAATACAAGAATATGGGCAATATTTAATAGGAAAAGAAATAATATTTATCATAAAACGTAAATCAAAATCTACTTATTCAGCCAAAAATACAGATGTCTTACTCCAGGGCAAATTTTGATTTTCGTTTGTTATTTTTGAAACGGTGAAGTTATTGCAATGATAGTTTAAGCAGAATTTATTTTTTTATGTGTGCAATTTCGATAATATCACGAGAAAACCTGGAAATGCACATAAACTTGGTCAAAGATTGTTATGTAATGTTAGATAAAGTCTGAAATCTGAAGGTGTAATTCAGTGTTGTTTAGACAACTAGATATCATTTTAACACTTTCCAAGATAATTCATAAGTGTTTATGAGTTTAATTTGCTTTGCCGCCAGCCGCCAGCCGTGATCTGACACGCTTAAATATACTCAAATTGTCGCAGTAATTGATATTTTTTATTCATGTTTACCATGGCATGTTCAGTGTTGAAAATGAAATGTGTAGTATCTATATTTCGCTTAAAGGGTCACTCTAAAAAATTCCGCTACCTTATGGTCTATGAGGAAAAATCGTTTTCGGTGTATTATAATGATGTTGCACTATTTCAAACATAATGAAATTGATATATATTTATTTGGTGCACTAAAGCATTCTTTATGTAGAATATGGAGTGAAAAACACTTATCGTTCTACTGACAAGGCCTAATAAAAGAATTCGGTTACATAATGTTCTGTAGAATAGTGCATAATTGCTATTGCTCATTTACAGGGGGACACAAAGTATTTTGATTACAGTACTGACTAAGCAATAAATGCTGGAAATGCATTTTCAGTTGTAGCATGCGTTTTTCAGTTTAAGTAAATTTTTTCATACAATGTGGTGTGTATAAATTACATAGATCATATACAGGGCTACACAAAACAATTCGTAAACATTACCATATAGGAGGGTGAATTGCTTAAGGTCATTTGTAATTAATTTATACATTTTCTAGCTGAACTTTTTTTAGTACATCACTGAAGTGCACTACAAGATGCTTACTATAGAATATGGTGTGCATAGCATTTATCGTTCGTGTACAGGGAAGCACAAATGAATTTGTTTACGGTACTGTCTATTGTGACGACTGAAGGAAATTATGGCCTAGCCTGCCTTGTGAGTTGCTGGCCTGGAGTTGTCCAGTTTTGTCCATGACTTTTCCGCCTAGCTTCGGAGGTGGATTGCCGTGTAATCGAGTCGAAAGAACTTTTTCGATAGGCAAAGAGACTGCGAGAGATGGTGGTCGGCGAATAAAGAGAAGTGAACCGAGAAGGCTGTGAGATGCAGAGAGAGTTGGACGGACGATGTTGAAAGAAAAGTGTGAGATATGTTTTTGTAAAAAGTATGAAGCTTTGGTGCGCTGAGTCTTGCAGAGGATGGTAGTGGTTTTAGATGTTTTTAAATTGTTCAGTTTTTTAACTTGTGTATCAACGCTGCCTAAATAAAGTGCTAGATGTTAATCATCGTCTTGGATCACTGGATTTCGTCAACTCATTACACTATGAGCAATAATTGCTGTAAGTGCGTTTTCAATTCTGGTATGCGTTTTGAAATTAAACTAATTTTTTGCATAATACTTGGTGTGTATAAATTTTATAGATCATATACACGGCTGCACAAAAGAATTTGAGTACACTTCCGCTTATTGATGGAAATTGATGAATGGTTATAATCAGCACCGCGTTTCTAACTCAACTAAATTTTTGCATACTATGTGCCATATATGTTACAGTGAAAACCCGAAATCAGTCAAACCCCGAATTAACTAGGGAAAACGCGTTCTAACTAAGATCTCTAGTTAAAACGCATTTTAACTGATTTATTCCAGTTAGAACGCGTTTTAACTTAGAGCGCTAGGAAAAACCCGTTAATTCTTGTTTTGACTGATTTCGGGTTTTCATTGTAACATATATACAAATTTATAGATCATATGCAGGGCTGCTCAAAAGAATTCGGTTATGTTCCCGACTGTAAATAATAATTGCTTAAATTGGGTTTTCAAATGTTTTATGCGTTTCCCAGGTTGTTTATTGAGACACCATTATTTACCCTATTAAAATGTAAAATTTTGTTACAGTAATCTGGATGTGTTGAAAAGTGCTTCATATTCTAAGCTTAATGCATTTTTCTTTCTTGTTTTTTTTTTTTTTATTATTTAAGGACATCTGTCCCCTAAGAGCTACGTTCACCAACCCTTCACCCCAAGTTCCGGAAACCACGGGGTCTCAAAAAACACGCTAATTTGCTCCCATTTAAAAAGACGGAAAAAAATGGCTGTAAATATAAAAACTCAATAGCTTTTTCAAGAAAAATATTATTTTAAGAAATGGACTCAGTAAGTGAAATGGGTATTAAAGGTTTGATAAAATATCATTGTTCGTTGCTTCCTCTACCCAAAAAGAAAGAAAAAAGCACATAAAGATTTTCAGTAATTAATGGTCAGTACCCGAAAATATGTTAACATTAGTTTGTTAACTCAAAGATTTTTCTATTAGTTAATTCACACTAAAAAAAAATTAATACAGTCATCTCTCACTTATGCGCGTCTCAGTTATATGCGTCTCTCAGTTATACGCGAATTTCGTAAGGTCCCGGCACGAGGAATAGGAAAATAATGCTATAGATCTCTCACTTATAAGCGCCACTTTGAATTTTCTCTCTCAGTTATACGCGGAAATGACAACGCAATAAACATTTTTTTTAAATCGATAAATAATTTTCTGCACCTGTCAAGGTCAAAAGACCGTTCCGAAACGCGGGGTGGAGAGGATGTTACAGTTCGACATTACACTCACCCCCTCAGTTCTAATGGTTGCTTCTTTTCTTTCTGTTTTAATTTTATCAAGTCACCTGTGTGTTACATTTCGTCCTTGCCTTTACGTTTAGCATCTAGATTCTTTTTTTTTTTTTTTTTTTTTTTTTGCAATAAAAATGAGCAAAAGAATGTTAACAATTTCGTTCAAAATGGAAGTTATAAAAGCAGCAGAAAATGATCCTAGACTGTCCAAAATAAATTTAGCTCGAAAATTCGATTTGCCAGAATCAACACTCAGAGGGATTTGAAAGAACAAGGACTCGATCAAAGAAATTAATAGTGAATATTCTGCACAAGCGAAGAAACGATCAAGAATTCAGAATGGAAAATTTGAGATTTTAGAAACCACTTTAATTCAGTGGTTCAGAGCTTCTAATTTACCCATTAGCGGTGAGTTATTTAAAGAAAAGGCACTCACTTTGTCATCCAAAATGGGAATCGAAAATTTTCGGCTTCTTCGGGATGGTTAGAAAAACTTAAAAAAAGACACGGTACAACAAATCATTGTCTGAGTGGTGAAAGCGCAGCCGTTTCAGATTCAACTGCTAATGAATGGATCGCAGACCTTCCAAATTTAATTCAAAACTTTGATCTTAAGAATATTTTTAACTGTGATGAAACAGGCTTATTTTATCGTCTTTTACCAAACAAAACGATGGATTTTAAGGGAGAAATATGCCATGGTGGCAAACACAGCAAAGAAAGACTGACTGTGCTTTTATGTTGCAATGGGGACGGATCAGAAAAGTTACCGCCAATAGTGATTGGTAAATCCAAGAATCCACGGTGTTTAAAAAATGTCAAGAAATCGCCTTGTTCTTATGCAAGTAGCACCAAAGCCTGGATGACATCGAAAATTTTTTTAGACTTTTTGAAGGAATTCGATATGAAGATGGCTAAAAAAAAAAAAGAAAGTTTTGTTATTTATGGATCAGTGTCCCGCCCATCCTTCAGATCTCCCATTGCTGACACATACAAGAGTTATATTTTTCCCTGCTAACTGTACTAGCAGACTCCAGCCCTTAGATCTCGGTATAATAAGGTCAGTTAAAGCGCAGTATAGGAAAGATTTGGTGCGAAGAATGTTTATATCACCAGAGCAGAAAAAGGAATTCTAGAAAATTTCGATTCTGGATGCCATGCATATGTTGGTTTGCTCTTGGAATAACGTAACAGCCATGACAATTTCTAACTGCTTTAGGAAAGCGGGTATTTTTCATTCAAATAATGCTGAAGTTATTCCATTACAGGAAAATTAAAACAACAGCAATGATTTTAACATAGACGAAGAAGAATGGAATAGAATAAGCCAAGATTCTCTTTCTTTTCAAGATTTCGTCAGTGTTGATGAAAACTTAACATCAACGGCAATTAGAGATATTGAAACTGTGTTTGATGATGTGACAGCTGAAAGAGAAGGAGATGATGATGATAATGATGAAACTGATACTGTAATTGACCCATCTTATGCTACTGCTTTAGGAGCCCTGGACACTTTGAGATGTTACCTACAAAATGCTGATATAGCATCACATACAATGACGCACTTTAATGCATTAGAAAATGTCGTTGTACAAACGCGGCCTAAGCAAAAACAAACTACCATTGATGACTTCTTAAAAGAGGACTAATTGGCATTTTTTTTATGTAAGTATATCATCTTCTATGTCAAATGAAAAAATTTTACTTTATTGTATTTTTTTAAACTAAATTAGTGAAAGTGTAAGGATATATTTTTTTAGTACACTATACTAATATTACACCCCTTTTATTTTATAAAATATCATTAATCATAATTCTTATATTTCAATATGTTTTTCTTTGGAATAATGTGTATAATGTGTATAAGGAATTACTACATACAACGTCCTCTCAGTTATGCGCGGCTCTCAGTTATGTGCGATTTTAAGTCAGTCCCTTCAAACGCGCATAAGTGAGAGGTGACTGTACCTGCATTTTTTTCAGAAAAAAGTAATATTAACAGAGAATTGTGATTGCTTTTTTATTTCTTCGCTTACAAAAACTAATCGATTGCTCTAGTAATATATAAAAAAAAATAAAGCAAAATTCTAAAACTATTACATTATCATTAGATTAGTACTCATGTGGAATGCCGTGAAATAGGGAAAAAAATCGTTAAATCGTGTCTCCTACACTAGTTCAAAAGTTTCAGAAAAATCAAATTTTATTTTTAATTTTATTTATTTTTGCCTTTTTTGATCGCTTATGGTGTCTTAAATATAGCGCGATTTTTGAAATTTCAAATTGTTATAAAAGTTACAGCATAAATATGTCACAGCAACTAATTGCCGCTAAAGCAAACTTAAACTTTCAACGGATTTTGGTGAAAAGGTCGTATATTTACCTTGCCTCTTAGATTTCTCGAGAACCGCTCGATCGTTTTCTTTTCAGTTTTAATACAAACTTTCAGAATTAAATGCTCAATGTTGCTGTGTAGAATTTTTTTTAATATTTATATTTTTCATTTTTTTACAAGAATATTAAGTCCATATTTATCGGACCGAATTGAATTCCTTTATGAAAATATTGCCATTTTTACAAGTCCTATCATGCACCATAGCCAATACGCGAATCAGGGTGTTTGCCAGCGAGATCTAAGATTCCCCTCGCTAATGTTAAACCTATGAGCGAGGAATGCAGTCGTATTTTTAAAATATCTCCCCAGGAAATTAATATTTCTTAACTTCTTTTTTCTGTGTACTCTTCATAAAAAAAATCTCTCTCTCTCCTTTTTTTAAAAAATATATTACTAAAATATATACTTAATTTTATGGGAAGTGTTAAAATCTTACTAAGAGTTCGTCAACTGTGCTAAGGTTTTAACGTATAAAATATTAAATTAAGCATATATTTTAGAAATACTTTGTCAAATAAAAAAAGAAAGAGACACCCTTTAAGAAGAGCACATAGAAAAAAAAAGTTTAAAATGTTAATTTCCTGAGAGATATTTTAAAAACACAAATGTATAACACTCCCATAGTTTTAACAATAGCGAAGGCAATTTGAGATGGGACTAACCAACACCCTTAAACTGTTTTATTTCGATGTTTCAGAAATGCTCGATGTAAGAGGCTAGTTAACACTGCATTTTCAAGACGCCCTTGTTTATATGGGTGCCAAAGAAAAGTGTTGTTATTATTTTCTTTTAAATAAACAAATTACGAAACATGTTCCAAAGATTTAATATACTGTAAATATTGAAACAGTTTACGTGGTTATTGAAACCCACGTAAAGTATATATATTTTTTTTGTCGACGTTAAAACTGATGTCCCCCTTTAACTTGCAGGATTAATAGGTGCAAAAAGACATAACGATGAAGATTTTGAAAACAACATAACATAATTTTCTAAATTCGAAGCATAATTCAACTACAAAAATGTAACATTTTTCGAATATGTAGCAGTAGATAATGATTCGAAATTTTTGGGACATTAAGTAGTGATGAAATTATTACAATTATTAAAGGCAAAACGTATTTGCGAAATGATTCCGAGTCAAATAATGAAACTCCTGTCGAACTTAAATGTCCTAAATTAGTAATAATTGAAATTATATTCTGAAAATTCTTATTCAGGTTAAACCCTTTTGTAGAGCGAATTTGTGAAATATTTAGTCGAAATAGAAAAATAGGCTGAGAAAAATAGAAATAACTAACTACAAGAAGCATCATGGATATTATTATATATTTTGTTTTCCAAAATTTAATTTTTCTACTTTAAAATATTTGGCTCTTAAAACCCCCAGTAACTCTCACTTTAAGAATTTTTTCTTGTTCAAATCACTATTACAAATTTCTAAATGTATTTTATACTTATCTTTGTTTTTGAAATTATAGTAAAGATAAGTTAAAAAATATTGTTGACTAAATTTTAAAAAATGATACTTTTTATTACTAAAAATTAATTTTTGTCATAAATATGGTCAATATCTCCAGTAACTGATACAATCCCTTTTTTTAAAAACCAATAGCTGAAAAATAAATTATAACAGTTAAGACAAATAAGTTACCACTAGATGACTTTACTTTGCAGAATTTTACAATGCTTTCTGCTGCAGTGAGAGTTACTGGTTAGGTGTTAATAACTGGGGGTTTCACCCTATTTCAATTTATTTTACGTTTTGCTTGTTATTATGCTTCTATTTACGATATAAGAAACATATTTTGGCTTTTTAAGATTAATATACATCAATAATTTACATTTTAAAGAGTGATATGTTTCAAACAATGCGAATTATAGAAAATGTATCTTTTGCTAATAAGTAATTTCCTTTAATGATAGCATGTAAAAAAAGATTTTCTTTTTCAAAATCAGATAATTCAAACTTTTCTCTCGGTTCCAACGAGTTCAAATAAGCGAGCGTCGACCGTACATGAAGCGACAGATCTTGTAATAATACTTAGTTTCATTCTGAAAAAATATATATATATATAACAATTTAGTAATGTGTTTCTTTTATTCCTTTCATATTTTGTTTTGTATACTTTTTTCTAAATTTCTATAAACATTTCCTGGTGGCAATTAATTTTAAAAAATGAATGATTTTTTACAGAATTTTATGTGCAAGCGAAGTATGTTATTTGCGTTGTGGGAAATAATATATCTTGTACAGTCATCTAAATGAGATACTTTTCCGAAAATTGTATCTCTTAACAGCCGGAATTATGATATCGATTTTAACAAGGCAAGCAGAGAAACACCCCTCCAGGAGAATATTTTAAAGTGCTGTTCAAACATAAAGTGAGCAGAGAAACAACTCAATTGAGGGAACAATTTATTGCGCACATAAAAGTGTCACGCCCTCTAATGAATGACGTGATTTGCATATACTGTTTGGTTGATCCAATTATCGCTTCAAGTTTTCTTGACTGTTATGTGTGCAGTTTTCCTCCCGATTTATTAGGACTGGAGGAAAATTGGAAACATTGTTATGCTTTGAGAAAATTATTGTTTAGCAGTGAGAAAAGAGAGTTTTATTGGAGCATTTCGCGTTGTTTTTGCAAATGAGTTGCCGTAAATCAATGCCGTGCTTGTCTGCAAATTAACGACTATCATGTCCTAACACATTTATTAGAAATATGACGGAATTTTAGCAAACATGTTTCTTCATCGGAATATTTTTATGAATAAATCCAGTTTTATTTTTATTGCACATATTTATTATTTTTGAAACCTAAATTTATATGTTCCTACATCAAGTTCACGACGACTAATTTTATACGGGTGATTCAAAGTTCCGCGTACAAACTTTAAGGGGTGGTAATAAGTAATTAACAATAAGTATTTTTTTAATAAGAAAATAGGATCCATATCCATTTATTGAGTAAGGTGTCTCTTTCCAAATTTCACACGTATTTTTATTCCACAACCTTAACAATAATAAAGATATTTTAACAATATTTTCAGCAGATTTATCTTTTATTGTATCAAATATAACGATATCATGATAAAGGATAAAAGCAGGCAATAACCTTCTTTAAATAGCGCCGAAATAGACTCTCCATATTTCTGAAAATAATTGACCATTAATACGGTTTCGTTTATCGACATACTGTGCACTTCAACCACTTTTAAGGATGTCATTGCATTTCTCTCAAAGCAAGGTCACACTGTTGAAAACTACTCTAGAATATTCTTATTTTTGTTAAAAATATGAAAATTAGTTTGTTTCGGATTGGAGCGACACCCAAACATGTTAAGACAGGTTAAAATCAATGTGTGTTCTTATTTCCACACGTGTAAGATTAAAAGAAATCTGTAACAACTGTGAAGAGTGAATAGAATCACAAAGTTTTATTCAAAAAAATTATATATTGTTACATAAAAATATATTTATATAATTTTATGAACATAAATTTTACGTGAAAAAGAGAAAATGTTATTTGGCCTAATAATAATAAAAAAAAAACACTGAGGTTGTTCTTAAAACTTATTATGTTCTTAAATAATGAAGATGTTTTGACATTTTCTTTAGGGTGTCAATTTTTTTCATAATGTTTTTCAGACTAAAGAGTGTCTCTTCCTTTTCTTTTCGACAAATTTCCAAGTTCGAGAAACTATATCACCACTGCATATTCGTCATCTTTAGTGTATAGAACTTTTCTAAAATAGATTCTGACTGCGTCTTTGGTGTTACCAGACACTTTGAGAATGAGGAAATCTCCAGGCTTTATACAGTCTCAGGCACTTGAGGAATTTTGAGAATTTCAAAGTCATACCCTTCCTCAGATGTCGTGAGAACACCACAAAATATTTTTTTTGTAAATATCCGTATGGAGTAATTTGAGACCTCTGATAAAGATGATTCTTGGATTAATTTGTCGTCCTTTAGTCAATCAATATGAATAGGAATACTGAAGATACTTATGTTCTTATTAACTCCACACATTACAATTTTATGACATCACAACAAGAATGTATTGCTTACATAAACTGATAAATGAAAATGAAAGAACTGATATGGACCGTCACGCAAGGCTATATGTACGAAATATTAGTAACGCTTGGTGATATTAACAGTAGTATTTACAAGAGACGTTTTGGAGAGGTCAAATATGTGGATATTTTGTTGATGTTGTTTACATTTTTAAAATTATATAAGCAGTGAAGACAATAACGTAAAACCTTATTTTCAAACTTATAATCATATTAATGATCTGACAAAAATAAACATCTTAAAATGACATATGTATATATAACTTTTTTTGTCATTTCATAAAGTTTTGCTCACTTTTTGTAATCACTCCATTTTACGGTATTTTCTCAAATAGTTTATTTTTTTTACTTTTATGATTAATTAAAGTTTTATTAATTTGTTTAATTAATTAATTTCTATTTTAATTAATTAATTTATTTCTTTTTCTTAGATTTTTTAAGTTGAAATTTATTTTTTTATTCATAAAATTTACAATAAAGATGCATCCTATAATGAAGATTATTTTGGTAAACGAATGTAATAACCATCATAAAGTTAAATGCTATCACTATGATTTCAAATCCTGTCATGAACTTAACATTACGAATATAATGTTTACCATTTCATATATGATATATTGATAGCTTGGTTTTTAGATAATGTTAGTATATCATTTATCTCGTTCACTAACAACGTGATGTTGGATCTGATCTATCTCGTTTCAATATGTTTAATCCTCCGGAATGTTTCCGACATATAAAATTGTGGCAGCACTTATCGATAAAATTTCATAATGAGAAAATAATAGGATAGTTTAGTGTTATGAAGGAGTATAACAATTTTGCTTTTCTGAAATATATAGATATGAAACTGTGAAATCAAGTCATTCTTTTATCGAATCCGTAACATATTAATGTACAGTCGGCTATAAAAAAATAAAATAGAAATAAAGATGCAACTTTCATACATTTAATCGCCAAATTGTAGAAAAGAGAAGCAAAATTTGATTGGGAAAATTTATTTACGAATAAAATACGCCTAGACGAGGTCTTCATAATGAAATAGTATAAAAAAATGAAAAATATATAATAACAACCAAATTTTGCTTTATATTTTGATTCAAGTGTAAGTCGTAACTTCAGATATCTGAAGTCATTCGGGGAAGAAATGTAGTAATCATATAAATTTTCTATGTTCTGATGTTAAATTAATTTTTTATTTTCATTCATATTTCCTGCAGGGGAAAGTGTTGTAACTTGGATCTTTTTAGGCATTTTAAATTTTTTATGGAACTGCGATATTAGAAATCGTAGTTATATTTGTCAACATAAATACTTTGAGATATTCTTTTTTATAAAAAAATAATTAGCCTTCTCAATGTTCTTTTTCTTTGTTTCTAAATAAAATGTCATAGAGTGTTGTTGGCCTGAGCGAGGGAAAAATCATCTATGTTATACATTGGTGTTAAGTCTGTTGTACTTTGGACTTTTTTTTTTTCATAAAAGAAAATTAGTTTTTTAGAGAACGATTACATTTACTAAATTAACTAAATATTGTTACAACATGACAGTACATAATTTTTTACAAAATGCCTATTCGACATTATAATTAAATCGGCCATTTCAAAAACAACATATGTCACTGAATCAGAACTTTCAGAAATGAAAAAAAAAAAACTGTGATATTCACATGTAAACGACTTTTTATGGGGGTTTTTGGGACTGATTATAGAATTTGGACTTCAAAGTTTGTAAATATTGAATAATTTTTATAATTTATGTATAATAAAAAGAAGAATAACAGAAAACCAGTTCTTGACTTATATTGTTTTAGCAAGAAACAAGGTTAGGTGATATTTAATTTGAACAAAACAGTCATATTTTTAATCAAAATTAATTAAGATAACACCTATACAGGGACATTTTTATGTTTTACTATGGTATTGCATGCAATTGCTAATATGGTAATGTAATATGGTATTGCATGCAAAAACTACTAAAGTAGCTGACTTTATGTCGTTTAAGTAATGAACGAAAATTAGAAGGTATTGTTTGAAGAGGAAGGAATACACTGACTTTATGTGGTTATTACCCAGATCATGGCTCTACCTTTAAAGGAAGCATTTGTGGCAAAAAAAAAGTATATTTGGAAAAAAAATTGACTTGTCTGGTTTTTGAAATGACAGATTCAATTAGAAAAATCGACTCTGAGTGATGATTTCCTAATTTGGAGAGTTGGATCACCAGTAAAGTATAGATGAAAAATCTTACATTAAACATCCTTTTTTTTTTTTTCATAGGCAGTTTCATCTTTTTAGTATATGTTTGAGAGTTTCTATCTGTTTTTAGATACTGTACTTCATAATTTTTTTCATGAAAATCTAAAAAATTCGACTATGAAATACTTTGATACTACACATTTATTTCGCTTGCTAGTTTAATTTATATAAAAAGAAAAACTTTTTTATTTTTGTTCACTATCTGCATCTTGCATTTCAATAAAATATTCGGAAGCATAAGATTCCCGAGAAAATTTTATATTTCAGATTTAGATGAAAAATAAATCAACATATTCAAATGCCATAAAATTTCATTTGTTTTCTTAAGCTTCACTGCGTGTTGTACTTGGGTTTACTTGTGTTCATATATATATATATATATATATATATATATATATATAATACATAATTTCATATAACTAATCATAAATGTGCTATAGGTTCAAGATAAAACACAGGATCACGTGTTATAACATTACATCACAATGTGCTAATTAGGTCTTATTTGACATGAACTACATGTTTCCATTTCTAAAGTTATACATTATTAGATATGACTTTTGTATTTGTGCATCTAAAACATTTTAAATATTTATTATGTAAAATAGCAATTGATAAAAACGACTTTTGTATGGCTAATTACATATTTTTCAATTTCCTAACATAAATAATAATTTGCAGCATCTGAACAGTACTAATAGTAACTGCCAATAGTATACAAATAAAATGTACTCATCAATTTTTATGCAATTCTGTAGATGGAGGTACAACTAATGTAAGCTCAAGGTTCAACATTTTTATATTTATCATTTTATAAGGTGGTTTTTTCCTTTACATGTCAATATGTAAAAAAAAAATTATTTCGTGTTTTTTTTTAATATTTATGTTTAAAACATGAATTATTAAATTAATACTTGAAAGAAAATATGAATTATAACCTAAAATTATATTAACAGATATTAATTTCTGGCTGTTTCTAACACGCGTCTATGCAATTTCAAGTCTTCTGATACTTAATGAATTGTTGAATTAAGTTTGATATATTCTTTTTTTTAATATAAATATTAATATAAATGCTGGAATCTTCATATCATGTATTTGTGTATATATATATATATACAAATTAGCTCTTTTTTTCCTGGTTTCGACACCCTGTATATACTTGATTTTCAGTAAGCTGCTTATTAGATTCAATGTAAATAAAATAAAAGTAAAAATATTTTTTTAAAGCATGAGGCAGTATTGGAAATACTCTAAATTAATTGGAGTCTTAATCGTAATACATTTTAATTTTAATGAATATTTAGAAATGTTCTTTCTTACAGTTTTCATTGTCTCGTTTTATTTTTCAGCGCTTAAAGCTTTTGCGTTTTTTTTTTTTTTTTTTTTTTTTTTTTTTTGTTTTTTTTACATTCAAATTTTACATAAAAATTAATTTTCTACTTTTAAGCTCACTAATTAAAGTATGTTTTTTTATATTTATAATTTAATTTAATTTTTTAATTGTTTAGTATTTGATATATTTCAATATTAATTGTTATAATTATTATTCAAATCAATGTTATACTGATCCCTTCCATCACGTAGTTGTTCAACAAGAACGAAAAATCATGCATCAGACATAGATTATAAAATACTTTTCAACACTAACATAATATTTTTAAGAAATTTCATATTTGCCTAGAATGAAATGAGATATCTAAATAATCAAATAAAAAACAGATCACTTAGTAAAAATCCATTTTCAGCAATTGCTACCCATATCCAGTAATGTGTGCGAGTTTTTTCGTGTAACATTGTATGATATCTATAGAATTTATACCGAGCCAATTCATGAAATGTATAATGATCTAATGCAAACGAAGTGATAACAGTTATCATAACAAATTTAACTGATAGCCCTCGAGCTTAAAATCAAAAGGGAAAAAATAACAACGTCAATAAATAAAAATGTCTTCGCTACATTATGTGATAACACACAACTAAAAAAAAAAAAAAAATGAACTAAAGGCCCACCAAGAATACAACAAACCACGAGTATGCAAGCCATCTCGAAAAAATGATAACTACACCCGACTGTGACAACAACTACCAACATACGTAACAACTACTACCATGATTTCTGACAATATAACCCTGACAGGAGGATTCGCTACCAAGAAAAGTGATAGAAAAAGCCCTAGTGACAGCAAATCTATGAAACGGGACCAAAATGCAAACGAGAGTGACGAACTTTAGACCAATACCAAAAGTTGACAACAAAACAAATCAACTGCGACAAAAGGAAAATCATTATATATTATATATATATATATATATATATATATATATATATATATATATATATAATACATAGTAACGACACAAAGATTTAAACTGCAAAGTCTTAACTTATCACAGTCCAGATTAGCAACCATATTTTATATAAGCATTAAGCAACTTTCATAAATGTACTCCTTTCACGCTTCTCAGTCCGATTGCGAATTGAATATATAGGCTGCTCGTACGACTTCTGTGCAAGAGTGAGGTCCCTCCCCACTTTTTTTCCTTTTCCAGCAATGTACCCACAAACCCAAATCAACATAATTCATAGCAATCTAGAACTCACTAACATAGCAACTAAGTGATTCACTAAATAGCTCTTCAGCCATGACGGCCAAGGTGCTAGCCAGCTAGATCTCCGTCAGGAGGCGATCAGGCGAATTTTGTGCCACGGCCAGGCAGGTAGGGGCCTGGTCAGCGGTAAAATAAGAAGAAGAATAGAATTTGTGCACGCCTATTATACTCAACTACCTATTACCAACCCGCCTATTATACCTATTATACTATTGTGCCAACTATTATACTCAAAATTAGATAAGTTTAAAAATGCATAACACAGCGGAAAACACACTGCCAGCAATTGTCGATCTTAGTCAGTCAAGCAACCGAATTCTTTTGTGTGTGTCTGTAAATGAACGATAAATGCTATGCACTCTATAGAAAAATGATTCTAGAGCACTTCAGTGATTTCATTATGTTTGAAGTATCATAACATCATTAAAATACACCGCAAACGATTTTTCTCCTTAGATCATAATGTAATCTATAATGCAATTTTTTTGTACGTCTTTGTATACGAACTATAAATATTAGTTAATGTATACTCATGAGAATGCATGCTGTAGTCCATCTCAGTGATGCAAATCAATTTCATTATGTTTGTTTCTTAAATTTAATAAAATGTACCGAAAACGATTTTTCTCCATAGAACATAATGTAACGGAATTTTTTTGCGTGTCCCTATAAACGAACTATAAATGCTACACACTTCATTTTCAACAACCAACATTCTATAGGAAACCTTAGTAACATATAAAAATTTCATGGCAATCCGAGTATATTTATACGAGTTAGAGTATGGACAGACAGACAAGTCGAATTTATAAACACCTATTCAACTATGTTGTAATGTGTTAAAAAGTGAAATTCACGGATTAATTATATTGCTGAAATAAACACATCCATCATTACGTTCATCGTCTTTTCTTTTTTTTTAATTATATTTCCATTGCTGAATTTAATTATCTTTGATTAATGTAATTAAAATTACTCGATTAGTTGATAATTAATTTCTGAATATATTAAGGTGCTTCTTAAATGATCTGCTCAACAACGCGAAACTTTCTGACACAATTGCAGACTCATTTTTAAACAAAAAGTAATAACATTTTCAGGCCAGACTCTGGAAGCGATTGAGAATCGAAATAAGTTTTCTTTTCTTAACACTTTCCAACTTATTTGAAAAATGTTTATGGCGTTGGTTTGTCTGACCGTCTGGCCGTCTGCCATTTGTCCGTGCTCTAACTCGCGTAAATACACTCGTATCGCCCTGATATTTTTGTATGTTATTGTCGTTTACTAGCATGTTCCCTATTTCAACTGAAGTGTGTAGCACTTATAGTTTTTTTTTCAGGGGCAGTCAAAAGTAATCCGTTACATTACAGTCCATGGGAAATAATCGTTTCAAGTGCATTTTGACGACGCTTCGTCATTTAAAACATGATGAAATTGATATATAATTATGAAGCGCATTAAAACATGCTTTTTGAAGAATATGGGGAGCAAAGCATTAATTATTCATTTACAGAGTCAAACAAAATAATTGTGTTACACATTGTTCTATGGAGAAAAATCGTTTGCAGTGTAATTTAGTGATATTTCACTATATCAAACATAATGAAAATTATATGCATTACTGAGGTGCACTATAAATTGTTCTCTTTAAAGTGTGGTGTGCATTGTGTTTATTTACAGAGACACACAAAAGATATCGTTTACAGTACATGTGGGATATTTATATTCTGAGTGATAAGTGCGTTTTCAACTTTCGTTTGCGTTTTTAAGTTTAGCTAAATTTTTTCATTGTACATGTGTGTTTAAAATCTCGGTTGCTCACATACAGGGCTACACAAAGGAATCCGTAAGTATTACAGACTATGGGAGTGAAGCGCTTAAGGGTAATTTTTGATTGTGTTACGCATTTTCCAGCTGAACTATATTTAGTAGATTAATAGAAGTTTGTGGAGTATAAATAAATTCATATACAGGGCTACGCAAAGAAAAAGATACATTGTCGTTTACGGTTGGTAATTGCTTCGAGTGAGTTATAAGTTGCCTTTCAGCTTAATATGTGGTGTGTACAAAACTCTTCAGACAATATACAGAGCTGTACAAAAGATTTCGAGTGCATTTTTATCGATTGGAAAAAATTGCTAAACGTGAATATTCTAATAGAACTAAATTTTATCATGCTATATATCCACATCTATTGATCATATACAGGGCTGCACAAAATAATTCGACTTCTTTTTTGACACTGAAAGTAATTTCGAAAATTGTATTTTTCAATGTGGTATATGTTTTCTAAACTGTTTACTTACATATCTTCGTTCACCTAATTTAATGGTGAAGTTTCGTTACAGTTTTCTGGCTGTGTTGGAAAGTGTTTCATAATCTATGCTTGACGTATGATTTTTCGTACATGTTTATAAATAGATTACTTATCGAGTTATAAGTGATTCTGGTCACGTGACGCCATGTTTTTTGCGCTTCTCGGGCTACCGCATCGGGAATTCTGTCTAAAACGCCTACTTTGACAGTGTTTTCTGAAAGATATCCAGCCTTAACCAAAATATGGAAAACGTGTTTCGATTATATTGTTTTTGAATAAGATCACCTGCCAATTTCATGCATTTGCGAACAAAAATGATTTTAAAAAATTTGTCAGAAAGTAGCCTGTTTGGATTTGAGAACAGCTTTTAATTACTGTATTTTCATCGGGAACACATAACTGTATACAGTGTCAGAAATCTAGGACAGTAACAAGTTAGTGAAAAATAGATTTCAAAATTTCATCTTTACATTCATGAATTTAAATTAAGTTAAATATAAGCGTATACTAAGCTTTTTTGTAAAAATAATAGCTTCGTAGTGCAATCTAATACTGATTATACTCTTACTTGATGAAATTGTATCGTGCACTGTTGCTGTGTTCATTGTTTCACAATAATAATACATACTATGATGTATTGACAACGTATAAATGACTTAATATTACTTAAACGTGCTTGCCTGATTAGGAATTTTCAAAGCAAAAGTAAAAGAATGAATACAGGGCATTATTGTAACGGAATTCAGAAACAGAATCTGTTTTCATTGCGTTTCGTGAGACAAAAGACAAGTAACCGAGGAAAAATTCCAACACAAAGCTGTATTCTAAGAGTACATTATTTGAAATACTCCCATTATGAATAAACGTGTTATGATATTGAGACACATTTGTGTTTATTGCTTTACTTTGAAGACCTTCTTTTCTATTCACTGACAAAGATTTATAGAAATTCTGCACATTATTAAATTAAACTTTTAATGTTAGAAAAAGTAGACCTTATTTAGAGACAACCAAAACTTGAATAGTTTCAAAATATCGATCTTCAAATTTTTATACAGGATGTTTAAAAACTAATGCGACAAACTTCTAGAGGTGAAAAATGAAAAAGATGAAAAGGAAAAATGTGTTTCGTGTTACGAAACACATTTTTCATTTTTAACTGGCGTTTAATCTAATTCTAATTAAAACCTGAAATTTCTTTTTTTTTTCAAAATTTCTGGTAGTAATTGAATAAAAAAAATTGAAGTTTGATAGATATGCTTCTGTGCATGCCCGAATGATTCATTCGAATAATCAAAATAATCGTTATGCCCATCACTAACTTCTCGGACTACCGCATCTCGAGTTCCATTCAAAACGCCTACTTTGACAGTTTTTTCTGAAAGATCTCCTGCCTTTACCAAAATATGGAAAACGTGTTTGATTACATTGTTTCTGAATAAGAACACCTGCCACTTTTATGCATTTGCAAACAAAAATGAAATAAAAAATGTGTCAGAAAGTAGCCTGTTTGGATTTCAAAACCACCTTAAAGTATTGTATTGTCATCGGGAACACATAACTGTATACAATGTCAGAAATGTAGGACAGAAACAAGTTAATGGAAAATAGATTTCAAAATTTAATCTTTACATTCATGAATTTAAGTTAAGTAAAAGCGTACACTAAGCTTTTGTGTAAAAATTACTGGTTCGTAGTGCAGTCTAATACTGATCATACTCTTACCTAATGAAACTGTATCGTGCACGTTTGTTGTGTTTATTGTTTCACAATAATAATGCATGCTATGATATACATTGACAACGTATAAATGACTTAACATTGTTTAAACGTGCCTGCCTGATTAGGAGTTTTCAAAGCAAAATTAAAAGAATGAATACAGCGCATTATTGTAACGGAATTGAGAAACTGAGTCTGTATTGTTTTCATCGCGTTTTGTCAAACAAAAAACAAGTAACCGAGCAGAAATGCCAGCGAAAAGCTGCATTCTAAGAGTATACATTATTTGAAATACTCCCATTATCAATAAATGTGTTATGTTATTGAGACACATTTGTGTTTATTGCTTTACTTTGAAGCCCTTCTTTTCTATTGACAGACAAATATTTATAGAAATTCTGCACATTATTAAATGAAATTTTTAATGTTTGAAAAAGTAGACCTACTCATTCAAATCCACTCAAAACTTAAAAAATTTCAAAATATCGATCTTCAAATTTTTATACAGGATGTTTCAAAATTAATATAACAAACGTTTAGAGGTGGTAATTCATGTCAAAACACGTAAATTTTACATGGGCATGCAAGGCTACAATCTACATAGTCACTTAACAAATATAGGACTTACTCTACGACGAACTCCACTTTTTTCAAACTTTAAAAAATAATGTAGGTATTTAAGCGAAATGTTCAACAGATTAACTTTGCTTTATGGGAAATATGGTGTCATGTCCGTAAGTGCTAGAAGTGCACTGTATTTCAGTCAATAACAGTTATATGTACTGTCAACTATATTCTGAAATATAGAGCATCTAGCTCAGTTTTATAGAGTGCGAATGGTGACCATTTGCAGCAATAATCATGGTATCTAGAGATGTGGCGTGCACAAAGAAATTAGGTCAAATGAATTATTTCACAAACGGAAATGTAATTCGAACGGCCTACCTTTAAAGTTATTGACTTGTCCCTATCCTGAACGACTTTTCCATTTCCCTGTCTCCTGTTAGAGATTCAACTAATTCAAATAACATGGCTCCTCAAAAGTTTTGGGTCAAAGTGGATACATTTCCTCCAATATCCATGTAAAAATTCATTTTTCAATCAAAAAAGAGATTTCAATATTCATCTAACAGATTCGAGAAATATCATATATGAATGGTCTGAGTAAATTCGGTTAACAAAATCAAATTATATATATCACTTTTAATTTCCATTTCATTTTATCGTATTATTTCCCTAGAGATTTTCAACAAAGGAATTTTAAAACTTTACTGCATGGTGTATCATATCTTATTATTTCTCTATGGATCATCCCTCTTTTCATCAAATAATTTTTAACCCTAAACTACATGGAGTATATTTTCTTTTATTATTTCTCTACAGATTTTTATTTAAGAAATGAATGTTAACACTTGACTACAGAGCTGTCCAACGTAGCACCGTTTGAAGGATCTCTTGGCGCCCCACAGTGGGGCGTGTTGAGGATCCAGGTGGACAAAATTATTGCGTAGAAATTTAATTAGGTTTTGCTGGGTTTTCGAATGTATCACTGATAAAATAATCAAACAGTGATAAATATTTGGCTTATTTAATAATTTATATTATTATTATTAGTTATATTATTATTATTATTTATTTATTTATATTATAATATTGTATTGTCCTTGAAACTACACACGTATTCAAAGTTTCAGCTCAGTCAGATAATTAAAAGTGGTTTAAAATTGACTTGCAAGATTTGAATTAAACACTCAAACACGCACTTCAAGCTAATGTAACTTAATGATTCGCTAACTTTCGCAGGAGCTTTTTTAAGTTTCCAATACTTTAGGAATAAGGTCTGTCTCAAAAGTTTAAGCACAAGTATGAAATGTCGATTTTCAAAAAATTATAAAAAGTTAGAATGAATAACATTTTTTTATTTGCCGATTTCGAAACATTACTTAAATAAATGATATCAAAAATAGAAAAAAATCAATTACATAATTGTAAAAAATATAATAAAAAATTGTTTAAAAAAAACTGTCTCAAAAGTTTATGCGCAATATCAAAAACAACCAGATTTATAATTTTTACAGAACTTTTACTTACAAATTATTTTTTCGCGATTGCGCATTAGTTCAAATAAACGTGCATCCATCGAAATTATTAGTTTTTGTAGGGTTTCTGGTGGCAAACAGTACCATGCTTTCTCAATAGCCTCTTGGAGTTCTTCAATAGAGTCATACTGCTTTCCATTGCCATAAACCTTGCGGGTTAAAATACCCCAGACATTCTCAATCGGGTTTAAGTCTGGACTTAAAGCTGTCCAGTCAAGAGCTTTAACATTTTTCTGAGAAAGCCAAAGTTTTGTAGAATGTGATACGTGGATTGAGGCATTGTCTTGTTGAAAAGTCAATTCAGGACCCCCCCCCCCCTGGATGTCACCAAATGGAAGCAAATGTTGGTTTAGCGTCTCTTGATACTTTTTTGAATCTTGTCTTCCTTTTAGAAAAGCCAGAGAGGTCTGGCCGTTGAACACAAATGCCCCCCAAACCATAAAAAATTTACCGCCTTGTTTCCTGCTGAAAAATACCCTTGGTTCCTTTCGTAAATCAAGCCAATACGCGTTCTAACCACCATCTAATTTCCGCTTTTTCTCATCGCTGAATAAAACAGTAAGCCATTTGTCCCCGTAGGACATGTGTTTTTTATCCCAGTTCATTCTTGCTTGTTTGTGATGTAATTTGAGAGACGGTTTGTGAGCCATTTTCTTTAGTATGATGTAATCACACTCTTTAATACGTCTATTTACAGTGTCTTTGGGCACCTGTACACTGAGATTATTTTTAATTTGCCGTATGGACATATTTTGTCTAGATACCAATCTCCGTATTCTCCGATCAGTCTGAACATTCGTCATACGTGGTCGTCCAGATCTTGGTTTCCGCTTAAAATTATCATTTCTAGAGAGTACTTGATACATACCTCGCTTTGATCGATTTAAAACTTTTGCAATTTCAGAAATAGATTTATTTTGCGATTTCAATTTAAAAACTTTCAAAATCTTACATTTTGTGAATTCTTTACCCTTCGGCATTTTTAAAACGAAAGGAAATAATTTCTCCACCTTTTATACTTTTATAAAAGTGCAATATGATGTCATACAGCTTCATTACACACGGCCAATCCCGTGTTTCTAAAAGCATTTGCATAAAGTGCTTAAACTTCTTAGACAGCGTTTCTTCAAGAAAAAAGAAAAATTAAATAAAAATAAATATATTTTTTATTTTAACCACCCAAAATGGCTTATTTTATTTTATTTTGATTAAATGTCGAGTATTTATTGTAAATTAGCATAAAATATTTTCTTCTTCAATTATTTTAAACCAGATTTGCAGAGTGCTTAAACTTTTGAGACAGACTATAGCACTTTGATTTAAAAAAAATGCTTATTTCTTAATAATGCTTAATACTGTATTAAAAGTCAAGATGAAGTTTGAAAACAAGATGGCGCTTATATTCAAACAACAATAGGTTAAATCTTGTGACAAACATGTAACATATGTCCAGTAAACTCCTGCTTTCAAATAAAACAGAAAAGTCACGACTTGCTTTCGAACTTACAGAAAAATAGTGCAACTGTTGAAACTCCTGCAAACCAACTGCCTTTTTTACGGTCGTAGTTAATCCACACATCAGATTTTTTCGACAAAACTCGTACGGATCTCGACAGAAGAGACATTCGGCTACCAGTATACGCGATCTTGCTAAATTCCGAGATAATCGGAAAAATGAATTTTGTCCACCTAGATGATCATCAAAACGCCCCACTGTGCGCCCCTTCCAATGCTTCTTGTTATTAATTTTCTTAAGTCTTTTACCCGCTAATTATACACATATCTTTCATTTAAAAACTTTTAATAAGATGGAAACACATATTCAAAAACAAAAATAATTTCGCCAAATGATAACAAGACACAAATTCAAAAAGTGAGGAAAACAGTGAGTGCATTTAATGACTGAAAAACCTTGCTGTGAAAAAAGAGATTTTTGAATGTTTTGTTACATTTTTTGAAATTTTAATAAGTAATTTATTCCATTTTCTTTAGCTGAAGCTGTTTTCTATTTATAAGTATACATATGTGTTACTTAAAATTTATGTCACTGAGATCGTCACATCAGTTGTTTCTAATTTAACATCGACAAACTGGAACATATCGAATTGCAAAGTATAACTATTCAAAATGAGATATATTTTTAAATCTCGTTTAAACGATAAATATTTTTGGAGTTTGGTAGTTAAGAATGAGTATCGTCTACTTAGATATATTGCGTTCAAACATCACTTATGCTTTGATACTACATATCAATTGGAATAGCTCTCCACTACGATAAAAATTGTAAAATTTTACAATCGATCATCGTTGAAAGATGAAAACGTTTTACGCGTATGTACATATGTACCAACTACATGTTTAAGATTTTTTTGGAAATCAATGTCAAATTTATCATCAGCGTATAACAATAAAATTCGATATTAGGAGATTGTTTGCTTTAAAAATATTTATGCTTGTATGATTTTTTACAGTCGGCATAAAGCTTTTTTGGTTTTTCCCCATGAATAAAGAAAAATGTGAAGTAGATTCTCTTCATTTTGAGAAAATACCATGTTGAATGTACTGTGATTTTCTTTTTTTATCCTGCAATTTATTTTTACACGGGGACCTGACGATATATAGTCTTTATAATTAGCACTGTGAGACGTATCATGTATCATACACTGGTCATCAAAATTAAAGGTTAATGAAAAAAACTTTACTCACTATGTTAATGTTGAAAGTAATGCCCAATGCTGCAATTATTTATGTTGATTAAATACAATTGAACACAAAATTGCACTTCCGTACATACGTTAGCGCCGGAAATATGCAAATTCAGTGATACCAATGTGGTACGCAATGGACGCATGTTGGAATTCTGGTATGTAGTGCTCTTTAAAGTGAATGTGGTGTTTGAGAGTAATCAGTATACATTAGTTATTATGAAAAGGCATCATTTAAGTGAAGGACAAAAGTAGCGAATAAATGGTAGAATCGAGGGAGGTCAAACACAAATAGAGGTCGTCCAAGATTTGAATATCCCTCAAAGTGGCATATCAAGACCTTGGAGCCGCTTTTTAAGCATTGGATCCATTGATAGACAGCCTGGTCAAGGGCGACCAAGAGCAGCATCTGCATTTGAAGACGCTTGTTGTCATTGTCGGGTCAAAGAAACCGCGAAGCGACTACAAGAAATTTGGTTTCCGATATTCAGGATGCCACAGAAACTCGAATTAGCCGTTCTGCAAGAAGGCTTAACGAGCGTTGATTGTATGCGAGAAAACCAATAGTTTATGTACCACTCATGCCTGCTTCCAAAGGGGCCCGTTGAAACTGGTGCCGTCGTCTTGTTCAATGGAGCCAAGAAGACCGGGTTGTCCAGACATAGTCTGAACACTGATTCTGAAAGTGTTTTGATCTGGACAGAGGAAGGAACATGCAACTTGCCTTCCCTTGTCCGTGAAATATGTCATTTCCGCGACCGCAGTTTAATGGTTTGGGGGGTGGGGGGTAGATTATGACAAATGCCCGCACCAAGTTGCATATATTTGAAGAAGGTTCTGTTTCTGTAACCACTTGAAGATATGTAGAGCAGGTATTGGAACCCCAAGTTAGACTGTTTAGGGTTGCTGTTGGCCCAGAGTTATTGTTAATGGATTACAATTCTCGGCCACATCGAGCATATGTGGTTTCAAAATACTTGCAAAGACATCAATTGAATGGATTGGCTACCTTACTTACCCTATTTACCCGATTGAGCATGTGTGGGATGTGGAATGCCTTAGGGCGCCGACTTTCAGCTTGCCACATTCCTCCCCGGACCCTCCAGGAGCTGAAAAGTGCACATTTTGAAAAGTGACGTGAAATTCCACAAGACTTGATCAACACTTTGGTAAAGTCTGTGAAATCAAGATGTATTCATATCTGTCCAAGTTGATCATACACCATATTAAAGAAAAAAATTTCCACAAGAGGTGACATAATTTTTCCATAATCTTCTAATTTTCATAAGTTTGGTTTTAATTTCAATATTTTGAGAATAATCAACTTCCAATAATACATTTTCATTAAGTATCAGTTACGTTTTATTTCTGTCATTATCCTTTAATTTCGATGACCAGTGAATAAAAGTATCTGCATTGATACCGTTACTATAGTGTGAAAAATTTTGTTACATTTTTTCTTTCATATAAATAATAGTTCTTATCTGTTAGTCATCAGCTTAGGTGCGTACCTATTCATTGAAATGTTGGGCAGTAATGCTTTTCTGCATTGGTGTATCAGATCTCATTAATTCTCTATAGGTTTTTCCATTTCAAATAATGAATTAAAAAAGTTAACTGCATAATGTATCATATCTTTTACATACTAATAAATGCTATATATTCATCTCTGCCATATATGTGCAAAAAATGTGTATTACTCCATGCCAAGGTAAAGTAGACGTATTAAATTACATCAGTTACACCTAGTGCAGACGTTTCTAAGCTAATTATTGAAATTTGTTTTACAGAAAAGTAATTAGTGTAAATTGATTGTTAGAAGCAAGATTTCTGTTCTATTCTTATTTATAAATATTCAAACGTATAAATGAAAAAAAGGGAGAATCTGGTTAAAATATGACACTTTTTAGTTTAAATGGCCTTTGTCTAAAATGTGTCAAGCTGATTTGAATAGATACACTGCATTTTGTGCCACTTATATCATGAACTATAAAATTCAAAATTTTGACTTAAAAATAAAAACAACATTTTGAAAATTTTCCTTTTTTTTTTTTTTTTTTTTTTTTTTTTTACAGCACTTAAAGAGTATTAAGCGATTTTTCGCAGCAATAAAAAAAAATCATCCAGTAAAGTGTTAAAGATGCTTAGAACCTTAATCTTAAATGAAAGCATTAAAGGAACTACATTTTGACATCTGTATATATAAAATATTTTTTCTGTAAAATGTAAAGCATATTTGGATGTAAAACGTGCTGTATAAAGATTAACTCTGTTTCTGTAAATATTCATGTGTAATTTGTCAAGTATTTAGTACATGTGATATTTATTCTCTTTGTTAAAAATTAAATGGAACTTGAAAATATTTATCACATTGGTTAACCTTGGCCTTAAATAAAAGCATTAAATGAACTACATTTGGATCTATCTGCAATAAGACATTTTCTGTAAAATATAAAGCATATTTGGATGTAAAACGTGCTGTGGCCTTTTCCGTGATAAAGACGTTTCTCTCACATTTCAAAAGTTTTTTTTTTTAATTCGTAATCACATGATTAATAAATGATAGGTTATCTAAATTGTCCAATGAGGAATACATGAAATAGCGTTTTCTATCGCTTTTCGTATTTTAAATGTATTCACATTTATAAGGCAAAGGTATTATTTCAAATATTGCTGATAATGTATTCTATGATTCACAAGGGAACCATTATAATAATCAACCCAATTTCCTTACAATGATATATTGGTTCCAATTTAACACATATGTTTTCACTAATGTTTAAAGAATATTTTATATAATTTTATATTTCTTTATTTAATAACTATAATTCCTGAACCATTAGCTTTAGTTATCGCTCCAATTCCAAAAATGTTTCAAATGTCCTGCTTCATCACATCAAACGCTTTTTCCCTCAAAATTGTTATTTTTAAAACTTACGAAATTTACTTTTTAGATGTTCCATAGTTTTTATAAGTCATATTTAAAAGAGAAAATCTTCTACATGCTGTAGCAAATAAACCGGTAAAAATGCCATTCTTCTATAACCAAATCTTACCGAAATATGATACTTTGAATTATATGAATTTTCAGCGTTTTCTGACACTAAAAATTCGTATTTCTCTTTTTACAGCTCACATTATATTAAGACATGTATCTCAGCTGGTCTGTATTGTTAAACGAATAAGTGGATTACGATCTTGGTTTCCCATATAAAAGTTATTTGTCTTCAATGTGTTATCCTACCATAACCTTTCAACTAAAATTAGGAGATACCCTGTATATGTGTATTTTTATGTGATATATATGGTACAAAATGATATTTTCAGTAATATTCTTTATATTAAAAATACGCAACGATTAAAAAAGCAACTAAGCAATTTTTATCTTCCCCCCCTACTACTGTTTTAAAAACACGACTTTTTCTTTAAAAAATGCAAGAAAATACCTAGAAAAATACCATGAACGAAAAAATTTCCATCATTCCTCTGAAAAAATTGAAAATATTTCATATTTTTCAGCGTTAAAGGCGTGTGTATTTTATTTATTTCATTTTCCTAAAAAGCTGAATTTCTTGCTTATTGGCAAAAACAAAGAGAAAAAGCTACAATTCTGAGTATATCTAAGCACATTCACGGAATACAAAAAATAATTCATGACTAAAGGAGAAAAAAAGAATTCAAGAAATGTAAACACTATTTCAGATTTTAAGTGCGCTATAATGTGATCGTGGTTACACATAAAGGCGAATAATTTTTGAGTCAGGTGTTAATACTTGGAAAGCAGATAAATTAAAATTGTAATTGTTTTTCTCTATTAAATGGAAAACAGGAAGCACTATTAGAATTTTATACACTATGGTATATATTTATATATTACTGCCACTCTTAATTCAAACCAAAATTGTGATGGATATGGTAATGTTAAAAACATTAAAAACACTAGTTATTAGTGCTATCTACTTTCGTTAACTTTTGCAAATAATAATTGCTTTCACTTTTAATTTTCACTTTCAAATATCAAATTTCGCAAACTCTCGTTTATAGGCTTTCGTTCATCTCACGAAACCCTATTACTTCCGCTTCGTTGTTTGTCCGTCACACAGCCGGTTCTCAGAAACTATGTAACTCACAGTCAGGAAATTTTGTGTGCTTATAGCTAAATACCTATTATGAAGCTCAAAATCATAACATTTGAAAAAATCGTATTACTTTAATATATAGAGATAAAAATAAAAAATCTAACAGCCTTTTTCTATTAAATTTAAACATTTTTCGTTATAGCAGTTGTCAACAATTAAAAATCCACAATAAAATTCTTTCTACAATAATTTATTTTCTATTGAAAGATTTCCACGTGAAAAATGAAAGAGAAATAAAAAGTTTCACCAATTGAGAGAAAGATTACTATGACGCCATATTTTTAATGAAACGAAAATTTTCAAACATTTCTCAATAATACAAGATGAGTATGTGTAAATACAGAAAGCAGCTTAATATGACGTCATTAGAGAATTAAAAAGAAAATTAATCTGACGTCTAACATTTTGAAGGTCTCCATACAGCATGTTTAATTTTGAAATTGATTGTTTTTTTAGTATCGCATTTAGTCCACATGACAGAGTATTGCCCTCATGACAGAGTTATTATGACAGAGTATAATAGCGGGTTTCGCCCGCTATTATACGGACCGGTTCAGATTTTCGAAAAACGAGAAAAAAAACCGGTAAATTTTTACTTTATAAAAAACATGATTTTTTTTTAATGAAATTTATTTGAATTTACAAAACGAAAGATAAAGTGTTTTGAAAGGAATAGTAAACGAAACGCTTTGTGAGATCTTCGATCACACTTACCCACTTGTTTTAAGATAACATGGCTGATGAAAGTAATTGGACCATCTGTCTATTTTTCTCAATAAATCCATTTCAACTAAGTTTTAATTCACTTAAACAAAAAGGGCAATGGAAAAAACATACAATTTTTTTTTATTATTACTAGAAATTTTTTTCTGTTGGAAGTGAATGGAAGGTAAATAAAACATTTGACATATGCGCCTTAGTGTCTAAGATTAGTGAATGTTTTATTTTTTTTAAGAGTATAGTTTTGTTGAAACACAATAAAATCTGCAGAATCTGCAGAAGACACCTATGTCAGTCTCCACCTTTAACGAGATGACTAGTATGTGACTTGATCTCAGCTAGTGACAAGTCAATTGACCAGTGATTGATGCATACTGAACCAAATGCACCTGCGGTCTACCTGAAGAAGAGGGAAATCAGTGTGTTTGTTTCCCCCAACTGCCAGGATCCCACTTTCCATTTACAGGGGTTGCCACGCAAGGCAAAGATCTAACGATCTTTCTCTCCATTTTCTAGCCTAATCTTTCCTCTTTCTTTCACTCTCATTGTGATTTCCTCTTCCGAGGTGAGAGCAATTCTGCATGAACCGATATCATCCTGTTTATATCGACTTATGGAGAATTGTAAATCACGCATGGCAACCCGTGTCCCTGGAAAAGGGGGATCCTGGCATTTGAGGGAAACCAACACAGTGCTTTGCTTCTTCTTCAGATAGACGGGAGGTGCATTTTGCATTTGGTCCCGTATGCATCAATCGCTGTTCAGCTGACTTGTCACTAGCTGGGATCAAATGAGCGATCACATACTAGTCATCTAGATGGAAGTGACATAGGTGTGTCTTGTGAATGTATAGTCCCTGGTTAGGACTGGTGAAAGAATGTACATCACCTTGTTGGACTTGGTAGTGGATGGTACGGCCGGGGTCTGAATTGTTTTTCTCTTTACTATAGATGGAAGTACTTCACTTTCATCTATTTCTCTCCCATGTAGAGAGCAACAAATGGCACAGATTATTTCATTCACTCGTTTCTTATTATTAAAGTCATTGACAGTCTTTCTGATAGTTTTTTAAGAGATCTTCACCGTTTCTGACCACAAAAACATTTCATTCTGTTTTTGAAGATGGTTATTTGCTATAAAAACTGCAGTCTGGGAATTTGCTTGTTGAGGCTTCTTCTGCCAAAGTCACAATTTCTCACAAATTGCAGAACAATAGGTTCTTTTTCTGTTTCTGTTCAGGTCTATCAAACTTTAAATACAAGCCGTGGTGTAATATCAGAACCATAACTTTTACAAAATTTGAGATGAAAATGTCATCGGAATGGGCAAGTGCTTCCTACGAAGCACATCATTCTGACTTTCAATAGCCCTACTTTGCCAAATAGCTTTAAAGCAACCTACCTGAGCTGCACTGTCTGACCTTATTTTCCTAACCCACTCCATTGTTTTAAATGCCACTGTTATGGTCATACTACAACTACCTGTAGTGGTTATGTGACATGTGCACGTTGTGCTGAAGTCGGCCATGATGAAAGTCTTGCAAAAACTCTTAATGCCGCGCCGCCGTGCAAACTGTAAAGGAGAACATACATCAAACTGTCGTTCTTGTCCATACTGGATCCATGAAAAAGAAATTCTTGCTGCTAAAATTACTCAAAAACCTTTTACCCTGAAGCTCGCAAACTTGTTGAATCTAGAACTCCATCTTCAGGGGTTTCTTACTCTATTTTACTCAAGCGACATTCAAAATCCGTCAGGCACATACGCACCCAAACTGATTTCTCATTTCTTCCAAATAATTCACTTGGTACATTAACATTCAGCACTGAAAAGCAAGCAACTCGTGATGTGCAATCTACCACAAGAGGAAGACTCATGCCTGCATTAAAACTCCGACCACCATCATCAGAATCTGCTACAATAGAATACCCTAATCGTCAATCCCAAAAACCTTCAAGTCAATCTAAAAAGCCTGCCGAACATGAGTCTGATAAAACTGCTGCTTCATTTGCAGACAAATTCAAAAACCTGATACTTCCCCAACACAGTAAGAAAAACAGAAATCATGTGCGAAGAAAAAAAAAGAGTCAAGGAAAACCTCAACTCAGTCCTCTTCACAATGGGAAACTGTGAAAAAGAAGAACAAGAGATCATGTTTTAGCTCATCGTTTGCTAATATGAAGGATTCCAAACAGCTACGTCAATATGTGGAAGAGGCTATGGAATCAGAATATTACAGCTATGACTGGGATGTAGATGAAGAAAATACTGTTTTTGAGGAGTTTGAACCTATGTTATTTCACACTCTTTTTTTAATAATCTGTGGTTTAAACAAACCTGGTTTTACGATGCATTATTTGGACATTTTATGCTTTGTTTTTTCATTCCACCGTTATTTTACACATTGTACATGTTTTATCTGCAAAGATTATCTTTGTGTTTTTTAAGCATTTTGACTTCATTAAATGATTTTAATCACATATCATCACATTACTAGTTTTCACTGAACTGTGTTGTTTTCTTTCATCTAGTTGTTTTGACAAGGTTTTGGATAATATTTTAAATTATGTTCTTAATTCACCTTTTCTTGGCGCACCATGTCCCAAAAGGGACTTTGTGCCATTAAACCTCATTCAACCAACCAACCAACCTATTCCACGGTGTAAAAATAGAAGTTGTGCGATGTTTAGAAGTTAAAAAAAACTGCAAAAAAAGCTAAATATATTTCGTCAGGTGTTTCCACAGTCAATATGACATCAACGTTACTCACGGGCATGTTTGTGCTTCAAAATATAGACAAGCAAGGGTAGTCGGGACAATTTTCAGTGCTGAATTCTAAGTTATTTTATTTTTAGTTAACTAATCTTTGTGAAAAACCTTGTCTTATATGCCATCTTTTACACATTTTTTGTAATTACTCTTAAATAATAGAAATTTTTGCGTAATTTAATCGCAGAAATTCTGCCAAAGTAAACATTTCTATTTGTTTAGGCTCTCTTTTAGGCTTATTCTTTTCCTGGCAGCTATGACGTTTGATTTCTTATCTTGTTTACTTTTTTAGTAATTTTTAAATTAACAAAACAATGTTTTTGCAGTAAAATAGCGCATATATATTTTTTAAGTATTAGTTCAACATTTTTTAAGTTTCGCTGCTTTGCTTCTAAAACGTGCAGATATAAACTGAATATAAAGAAAAACAAGATAGTCCCATTTAGTTTATTATAGCATGGTAGCCATTTTGGTCAAATTTCAATGAAATTTTCTTGAAATTTTCTCATTTTTTCAAAAACTATGATATTAGTCTTTTGTAAAGTATAATAATTTTATTTAGTTTTGTGTCTAGAAGCACCAAAAATATTTAAAAAGTAAGCAAAAGTAAGCAAAAGTAAGCAATCACCTTATACAGTGTGCATCGTTTAAACATTTTTAATCTGATAATATCTGTACAAATAGATGTTGATATTTATAATTATTGACTTACCACTAATCGCGCTACATTTTCCTCATTAAACATTAACATTAAAAAACTTACAAGTATGTTTTCATTATTCTCACTATAAATTGGATGATTGTTTTTGGTATTTTCTTTAGTTCTGGCATGTACAGAATTTTAGCATTAAAAAATACAAAAAAATAATATCCCAGAAAATAAACCGGCTTTCATTATTGCCATAAAAAAAGACTAAGTAGTATATTTTGAAATGTCTGTTGCAATATCGTTTGCGGAATCATGCGGAGCATCATTTCGAAATAAAATCTTCAAATGAAGTGTTGTAAAGAATGACAAATAGATCCCATGGCGGCCGTTAGACGTACAAAGTAGTGCCGTCGAAAAAAACATACATTTTTAAGGTTTTGCGAGCAATTGAGTGGTTTTATAAGCTAGAAAAGTAAACAATAAAAGAAGAAGAAAACACTAAGTATTTCTTTATTTTTCAATATTTAGGTTTGAAAACAATTAAATGAGCGTGAAAATTTTTTTGTAATTTTTTACTCTGTTAAAAAATAAAATTACATTATTACATGAGAATTTGCCCTTATTCCCACTATATATATATATATATATATATATATATATATATATATATATATATTTAATTTCTTTGTCGAAAACTTTTCGTAATTCTGAAAGTTGTACAAATTATTATTAAAGAATCCTAATGTATGTAAAATAAAATCACAGGAAATAAAACGGTTTCCATTATTATCTTAAACTAGTCGGATATGAAATCCCAAAACTTGCTTCTATCTTACACAGGTTTCGCATACACTAAAAACGAATCAGCACCAATTTATATCAAGGTCTAACTGAATCTAATGTTTTATTAAATTCCGTGCAATTAGCCCTCTGAGCTATGACTATGGCTAAAATCGTATAAATCCTGAAAAATGCACCATAGAAGCACCACCTATTTGGAGATTTACACCAAAACCTAATCAACAACAACTTATGTCAACGTCTAACTGAATCCGAAGTTTGATGAAAATCCGTGCATTAGTTCTTGAGATATAGGTGTCGTGAAAATCATGAAAAAGGTAGTATAGTAGCACCACCTGTGGGGCTATTTACACCAAAACGTAATCAGCATCTATTTATGTCAAGGTCTAACATAATCTGAAGTTTGATAAAAATCAGTGCATTAGTTCTTGAGATAGAGCTATTGTGGCAATCTCTAAAAATGTAGCCTAGCAGCTCCACCTGTTGGGCGATTTACACCAAAAACTAATCAGAACCAATTTATATAAGGAATTAACTGAATCTAAACTTTTATTAAATTTTTGTCACATACAAACAAATAGACAGAGTCACAGACAGACATTTTCTAAAAACAGTCAAATCGTGTTCAGGACTTTCTAAAACGTATACATCCGTCGAAAATTTTCATGAATCCAATACTATCTTCTTGTAAAGATAGAAGAAAGTAAAAACATGCGATATCATAAAACACATGCTAAGCCAATGATGGCGAACCTTTTCCCATCTGTGTGCCAAATGTTTCAAAAATATATACTTTGTTTTTCCCATGACGTGGCAACAACCAAACATTTTACTGGATAAAATAAAAATGAATAAAAATTACTTGAAATTTTGTTATTAGGATTAAAAAAATTAAGAGTAACATACATGTAGTATTGTTGTGTATATTGTGTATATTGTTGAATGAATATAATAATATTATTGCAATTTCGTTAGTGCATCTTAGATGTGAAATTTATTCTAGATATTTTAATGCATTTTCAGATTAAAAAAAAATGTATGAGTGCTTCGTAATTTTCTAATGTTTGCTAAATAAATTATTCCTTTTAGCAGAAAACAACATGTTGAAGCACAATTGTCTTTTTACTGTACAAAAAGATAAAAATTTTGTAAAAATGTTCGAAAATGTTTAATAATCTATGTGTCATACATTATTTTCCTTTCTTGTGCACATTTGAAAACAAATCATTAGTGAAGACATCCGGTTGTTAAGTTATTTGAATCCCACCATTGCAGTAAAATTATATTGATATTAGTCCAGTAATCAAACCAAGATCAGTTATATTGGTGCTTAGGATTGCAGGCCAATATTGCACTCATCGAAGGTAGTTCTAATGAGACACTAATATTTTTTTAATATTGACTTTAAAATCCAAATATTTGCTATGATTTGAAACCATTGAATAAATATTCACTTTATGATGGAAATATTTGCAATGATTTGAAACCATTGTATAAATATTCACTTTATGATGGAAATATTTGCAATGATTTGAAACCATTGCATAAATATTCACTTTATGATGGAAATATTTGCAATGATTTGCCTCTTTTAAAAAATATATAATCAATATAATCAATACAATTAATTGATCAGATATAATCAATATTTGTCAAGATGTAAAATTTGTGTAGCAATTTAAAAATTATAATAGATGCTAATATTATAGTAATCATTTTTATCGAAATGATCATATTTAATATTATTTCGAAATAAAATGTTCAATGAAGATTTTTTTTTTTGCGGAATGGCAAATATCTCCTGTGGTGACAGTTATAAGTAAATGGAGTTGTTAGGTAGGAAAGTGTATTTTTATGGTTATGGAAAAAATTAAGATATTTAATAAGTTATTAAAAAATAATTAACTGTAATTAAATTAAAAACGCATTTTGAATGCGCTTTACGACGAATTAGTTGATTATTTTTTAATTTATTGACCAAATTAAAAGATTCTAGTTCATTTTGTTCATTGTTACAACATTAATAAGTTGGGGAAAAAATTGGGGTTCTATCTAAATTATTTTTGGAGAAATCGTGCGCGCAAGTTTGAAAATCATTGTTGTGAATTAAATGCATTTAAAGTTTTCACTCTCCATTCAAAAACAAAGAATGACGATTGCGTTTTACTTTATATCTTCGTCAATAATTATCGCCTCTGAAAAACATTGGTACCTTTTTACTCAGAATAAAATGCACTATTTACTGACATCAAAAGCTTGAAATTGAATTTTTGACCATTTTAAAGGTGATCTGTCCCCTTAAAGCATTTTGGAAAACTTTCATTAATATTTACTTAAATCACTCAATTATTGAAAAGATATGATGTCATCGATTAATCTTATAGAAAATTTGACTTTTATATTTATTCAGACACCCAACGGTGTTTGACAAACGCGTATCAGTTCTCTTGCGTGAAACTTCAGGTACACATGGTACGTGAAGACTATACAGACTAGTGATGAGATGGGCTCACCCCGAGCTCGAGACGGGCTTAGGCTTGATTTTTGTACCAGCCTTCGGACTCGGGCTCATTCATTCTGAAACTGACAATTTTATTTATTCTCATATAAAAAAAATAAAAATAACTTCTTTTTTCTTGAAAAATTACATATTTCATTTCAAGTCATTTTAATGTTATTTTGATCAGAATGAATAGAAGGGGAAACATAAATATTATATTTCTTTTCTAGCATTAGAATGCTACTTTAAAAGAAAATTTACGATATTTGCGACGCGACTGATGACTAGGTGATACGGAACAAATAGGAGAAGAGAATTTTTAATTTAAGCTGATTTTTAGGAACACGAAATATTGTTTTAATTATGGAATCAATTATAATTTACGATATAACACTTTTTATACGAAATAGAAAACGTTCAATTCTTCGGCATAGAAATAGTGATCTCTAGAAATTTCATGCATTTATTCATAAAATGCACTATGTTAACGTGTCCATCAGATTTGCTTGTTGGGAGAGAAAAATATGAAAATCCTTTTAAGGAAGTATGTTTTTATTTGTTACAATACTTCTCTTTTGATAAGATTGAATGTAAATTTCCATAAAATTAATTATGTACACGGGATTAAGTTATTTTCATGTACGAAGTTTTTAAAAAATGAGATAGTACTTTTAAAACAATTTTTTTCGGTATCGGTTTCGGATGGGCTCAGATTTAAAATCGTCAGGCTCGGGTGGGCCCGAGCTCCGAAAAGAGAGACCGAACTCAGCTCTAATACAGACAAACTTTTGAAAAATTTAAAAGAGCATTACTTTCAAATTTGCTATACCATATCACGTCGCACTTCAAAAATCATCTCTTTTTTTTTCAATGATTATGTATGACAAATATATAGATTACTGTATCACAGGTACTGTAGTTTTTCCTTCAATAAATTGTATAATAACATTGTACATACATATTATAAAACTTATTATAGCAACAGCCGGAATAATAATTTAAAAAAATGTTTAAGGCACATTATCATTTATAAATAATCGTGTAAATTTTACGGTAACTGTTGTATTGTATAATTTAAACAACTTTTTTTTTGACGAATAGGTTTTGTATTAAATTATAGTCATGATAGTGCTCTTTAATTGAATGTCGATAACAGAAGGTAATCTAATTAACTTTGATATATAATCATATAAATTTAGATGTTATAATTACCCTTGATAACAGTGGTACGGCAAAAATATGAATATTTCGATATAGTGGAACACATAAATCTAAAAGTTTGGACTTTTACTCCCTGAAACAGCTTTTTTTGTCACAAAGTAAAAAAGAGGTTGGTTAAATATGAATTGTTTGTACGCTTCTATTCTAGTAGTAAACACAATAACATACAATGATTTTATTACCGTTGTCTCACTATTAATCTCATTTTGAATTGAAATATCATTATTTTTTTATCACAAATATTTTTCTGATTTGCGAAAGTATGACAATTTATCATTAAAAAAAATTAACACATAAAATAAAACTACAGAGAACAAAACGTTTTCATTAGTGTCATGAAACACAGACAAAGCATATGTTGTGAAATACCTGTTGAAATATCGTCTTTGGAATCACATGGAACATTATTTCGAAATAAAATGGATTAAGTGTTGTAGAAAATAACAAATAAATCCCATGGCGACAGTTATACTGCTATACTTGCTAAGTGAATACTGTCGAAAAAATCATATATTTTTAAGATTATGGGAGAAATTCAACTATATTTTTTTTTCTTGCTAGAAAATAACTCCATAAAAGTAGAAAATGTTATATATGTATTTGTTATTAAATAATTATGATTTGAAAATGTTTAAGTGAGTATGAATTGTTAGCGCTTTTTTATTCTTGTAATAAAAAATAATTTAAAAAAATGCATTTATATTATTACAAATATATTGCAATTATTCTCACTGTTTTCCTTTTTGTCGCAACATTTTTTTGGTGTTATGAAAACTGCATAAATTTAATTTTAAAGAAACGTAATGCATATAAAATAAAACCACTGGAAATAAAAGGGTTTTGAATATATAGTCATGAAACATCGACTAAGCATTACGTTTTGAATTATTTGTTGAAGCGCCGTCTGTAAAATCACGTCGAAATGAAATGTTCAAATGAAGTGTTGTAAAGAATGACGAATAGATCCCTTGGCTATCGTTAGATTTCTGTACGTACTAAATGGAGTCAGTTAAAAATAACATATTTTTAAGGTTATAGAGGAAATTGAGCTATTTTCTAAGCTAGAGACTAAAACAATAAATGAAGAATTCAAATAACATTTATTTCTCTATTTTGTAATATTTAAAATTTGAAAACTTTTAAGAGGTGTAGAGTGGAGAGAGCATCTTTAAAACAATTGACTATAGAAATGAATAAAAATTCAATGTATCGAATTTCAAAGTATTTATTATTCAATATTCATAATCAAGTTAAAAATTACCATAAACATTTGAGAATAAAAACAAAACTTTTAGAAATAAGCAATAAAATATCACAAAGTGGTAAATGCATACTCCTACACACCCTAGTATGTAAGAGCATAGAGATATGTAAGAGTGCACGGGGTAATTTTTGGTATAACATAATATATAATTCGCATTAGAGCATCCTGAACCTTTACCTAGCTTGTGCATGTTTATGAAACCATTTTCATACTTTTCAGCCATTCTGCCTCTTTTTTCGCCTTTATTTCGAATAGTAATTTTACCATAATCTAAAAATTCTAAGATTTTGCGAAAGCTGCAATGTCCATAATTCATTTGTAATATTTTTGAACAGAATTATGAGGTGATTATTTTTATTAAAAAAAAATTACTACTTCCGAACACAAAGTTGGTAGCGTTTCCAACAGTGATATTAAGTTATCTGACTATTAATATCAATGATGCCAATAATACTCACACTCTTTTGTAGTCATTTTCTGCCACTATCTGGTTGTCATTGATACCTTCAAGATGTTCTTTTTCGTGACCGTGCGGCCCAAGAAACAGTCTTTTCTGAAACTTACGGGATTCAAAATCCATAAATCACCAATTTTCCATAGCAATTGCAGCTGTTGAAACTTTGTAGTATGTATGCTGCTGGGCAAATACACTTAAAAAAAACAATTGTTAATTTTACGTTATAATACTGGCAGCTGGGATGGCTGTATTATACTGTATGTTTTTTTTTCTGTGTATCAGCGATTTGAAGTACTTTTTTCTTTTCATAATATGTTAGGTACCATAGATATTCCAGTTTTTTCTATGCTGTATATACATAGAATTATACATTGGAGAGGGACGTGATGGTTCATGTCTTTTGGAGTCGTACTAAAATATCATTTCATCTAGTTTCGTGAAAAAAATAGATAATTCTTTTACATCTTTCTTTGAAAAAATTGTGTCTAAACTATTTAACTTTGTAGAACAATCTTTTTTTTTCACATTTAAGTAATGTGGAATCTGGCATTCCAAATGAAGCAGAAAACACTTTATAGCTCTAATCAAAGATTCAAAAGCAGACCAACAATTATCATTCCCAGAATTCTACCCAACTTTTAGGTGAAAAGTGATGACTTCAGCGATAACCTCCTTTTACTGTAGCCAGATGTGCAAAGCCATTCCCGAGAGTTTTTTTTCAGAACTGGATCAGATATCAATCAAAAGTTTCTTATTCAATCATTAAAAAGGTAAAGGCCTGGGCCTCTACTGGAAAAATTGGAAGTGCAATAATAAAAACGGACAACACAAGCTAATCTGTGCTTTTACTTCAATAATGATTTGTTAATAACTTCATGACTATCAGCAAAACTCTAAGCCTGACTTAAAAAGATTATGACACTGAAGGAAAAATAAAAGTCAGGTCCCCATAAACAGAAGCATCGGTAACTTACCTTTGCACATTGCAATCGGCTATTCGACGACACCGTGGAAAACAGTATCCGGTAAAAAGATTCATACATATGTTACAATGAAAACCCGAAATCAGTCAGAACCCGAATCAACTAGAGAAAACGCATTCTAACTGAGAGCTCCAGTTAAACCACATTTTAACTGATTTATTCCAATTAGTACGCGTTCTAACTTTTAACGCTAGGAAAAACCCGTTTTATTCGGGTTTTGCTGTTTTGTTAGACAATTTTATTTGTATCTATCAAAAACTATTGATATAAATTAGTTAAAACACGTTTTAACTGATTTATTTCAGTTAGAACACGTTCTAACCTAGAGCGCTAGGACTACCAGTGACATATATATGTTATAGTAAAAATCCGAAAATCAGTCAAAACCCGAATTAACTAGGGAAAACGCGTTCTAACTGAGAGCTTCAGTAAAAAACGCGTTTTAACTGATTTATTCCCGTTGGAACGGGTTCTAACTTAGATCGTTAGGAAAACCCGTTAGGTTAGGATCGTTAGGTTATTTTCCCTAGTTATTTCCGCTTTGACTGATTTCGGGTTTTCACTGTAACATTAAATAGAGACAATAGATATTACCTATCGAGCCACAAAATTCGTTAGGATCGTTAGGTTATTTTCCCTAGTTATTTCCGCTTTGACTGATTTCGGGTTTTCACTGTAACATTAAATAGAGAAAATAGATATTACCTATCGAGCCACAAAATTCGTTAGGATCGTTAGGTTATTTTCCCTAGTTATATCCGCTTTGACTGATTTCGGGTTTTCACTCTAACATTAAATAGAGACAATAGATATTACCTATCGAGCCACAAAATTCGTTAGGATCGTTAGGTTATTTTCCCTAGTTATTTCCGCTTTGACTGATTTCGGGTTTTCACTGTAACATTAAATAGAAACAATAGATATTACCTATCGAGCCGCAAAATTCACCAAACAAAAAGCCGTTAACCTCGCAACATATAAAATTCCAAATATAAAAACGTCAAAATACTACTAAATTTGGTAATTGATAAATGATTTGGTAATGATAAAATGAATTGAGCATTAGCTTTACAAGTGAATTATTCAAGCTGGCGACAGACGGGTAATTTAATCAATAATAAGCGAACTTATTATTATTTTGTTTATATCCAACTGACAGATATTGAAATTATATCTTACTAATCGTATAATAATGAAATATTAGCGATTATGCAAGTCAACAGTTAAATTATAAATAAAGCATTTTAGGTGATATAAAGATTAATTTTAGACAGAACATAAATATATTATTATGATTACATCTGCGTTATCAGTAAATGTCAGTTGTAAAATTATATATTTACTTTTATTTGAAAAAAAATTTTTAGATGAGAGAAAAGAAAGGTGCAGCTTATTAGCTACAATGAGAAAACAATAGAATTTCTTATTACACATAACGATAGAAATGCTTTCAATTTGACTGTTAAAATTCTCGTTGATGATTGGAGCAGATTTGGCAGATGATTTTGTTCCTGAAATAAAAGTAGAAATCAAAAGAAGTAAATATTTTCTGACGCTACTTCCGATACTGATGAGTAGGTTAGTCACAAAACATAATATTTAAAATATATTTTTTGGCGATTCATTTTTTATCAGAATTTGCTTAAATGAAAAAGTGCTTCCTTTCACATTTTTCTTTTTTTCGCACAAAAGCATTTTCAGCATATTTATTTTTTCTTAAATTTTAGTGCACCATTAAAGAAAATGAAAAAGTAGAGGAGAATATGAGCATAAAGTTGCTGAAAGAAAATGAAGGAGTATTACAATTAATGTTTAAAACAATTAGCAACCATTATAGGAAATGCAATAAGTCATAATAAAACATCCTCAAATAACTTTTTTCAAAATGCTGTGATTGCATTGTGAATTCATCTGAGTTTATCTTTCATTTACGAAAGATAAGAATTTTTTTCAAAATAAAAACAATTAATTTTTATTAATCAAGTATAAATCAATAAAAATCATCCAGTAATTTTAACTGTTATTTTAATTAAAAACGATATTATTAACTCAATCAACACTGATGTATTAATTAAGTAATTCTAAAACTTAAAAACAAGTAGGATGTTTTTTTTTTTTCAATAAATTGTTTCTATAATTCTTGCTCTTTTTGGAATTATTATTTTTACAAAAGGAGACTCGAAAATTGTAGCTAAAATATATATCAGCATATTTTCTTAACAACATTTTTACTTTTATAAATTACATTTGTATCCATTTTTATTTATTTATTTATTTTTACTCTAGTTGAAAAATATCCATATGAATTTCTTCAAATCAATTGAGTCTATTGCAATATAACTTTTACAATATATTCCAATAGAAAATAAATATGAAAATGTTGATAAAAGAGACTTTACTTTGCTCATTATTGAGAAATGTCTGTAATAATAACAGATTTTCTGTGAAATACTATTAAAATATTATCATCTAAGATAATTATAGTTTGAATTCCTTTTGATATGGTTTATTATAACTTTTCAATAGTTTAACTAGTTATAATTTTTCGAAATATTAGGTGTCCTTAAAAATAATCTCTCTAAATTATTGTGATGAAATTATGAGTTTAGATTTTACTAAACATTGGAATGTTGAAAAATAGTCTGTAAGCTTTAGTGAAGTGTATTAAAATGCATATTAGATAAAGTTTTCTTTTTTAAATCCAATTTTTCTGATTTAATTAATTAAATAAATGCCCCATAGGATAAGCAATAGTTAAGGCCGTATAGCTTTACGAAGTGTATTAAAATGCATGTTACATAAAGTTTTCTTTTTTAAATCCAAAGCTTCTGATTTAATTCATTAAATTAAAACCCTATAGGATACGCAATAGTTAAGGCCAACATAATACAGGGTTATTACAAAAGAATCATCGGGTTTCCGAAGCGTTTATTTCGGAACATAATTGGGTTACAACAATGAGTTATACATGAAAATAAACCGAAAGTATACAAGATTGACGTCCATACTAGAGATGTTCAATATGTGATCCTTGAGTGATACAGAAGATGTCAAGGCGATAGTTCAGTTCGCTCCACACATTACTCAGCATTGTTGGCTGTGGAATGGAAAGTTCGTGGCTAACGCGATTTGTTGATTTCTTGTGTCTACGGATGAAACTCTCTCTATCTCGGTTCACTGTTTCTTCAGTAACGCTTGGTCGGCCGGAACTTTTACCTTTACACAAACAACCGGTTTCTTTGAACTGTCGATACCAGCGCAGAATGCTTTGTTGGGTTGGTGGTTTGCATTTGTATGCCTTCCGGAATGCTCTCTGAACGGTTATAAGCAATTCACACTTTGAAAATTCTAGTACACAAAACGCTTTCTGCTGTCCGGTCGCCATTTTGAATATGACGCTCGCGCAGCAACCATGACAATCCCACGCGCATGACACATACGCAGCGCGAAACTGTAATTAACGCCTTCTCGTTTGAGTTGTCAAGGAAACATATACGTTTCCTAGTTCGCACGTAGTAACATATCAAAACCCGATGATTCATTTGTAATAACTCTGTATGTTTAAAATTAGTTTAAGTCATGAATAACATTTTCTTTAAAAAAAATTATTGTATATTTAATAAGAAACAGTTTTAGTGAGATCGTGATGTAGTTTTGAGATAGACTGAAAACTTTCGTATGGTCTTTTCTCTTAAAATCACAAAAACTTCCTGAACCTTATTTGAAAATGTCCTGAAATTCTCAAGTAAGCAAACGGAAATTTCGTCAAATAACAGAAAAAATTACTCAAATCACGGGGATGTTTCGGTAACTCCTTTTTAGTACTTTTTAAGTTTTTGATGAATTTTTTTAACGTGTACTACTGTACATATTAAGTGTAGTTGTTCTGTATACCTGCTTCGAAATGTTATCCAATACTCTTTCGAAATGTAATGATCAAATGAAGTGTTGTAAACATGACAAACAGATCCTTTGGTGACCGTTTAATGACTGTGCCTCTTAAGTGGAGTCCGTCAAAAAGTACATATACTGTCACGGATCTAAAAAAAATTGAGCTATTGTATAGTCGGGAAAAAAGCAATAAAGGAAGGAAAAATCATTATATATTTCTCTTTTTTTTTCAAAATTCAAATTTTATTTTTACTTGCCCGTGCATTTTTATACGGTATATAAAATGAAAAGAACACATGTTTATACATTATTACAAGCATTTTACCATTGTTCTCAATACAAACTGGAAGATTGTTTTGACACACTTGACAACCATAGAAATTTAACATGAAAAGAACAATAATACAAAAAAAAATAAAACCCCAGAATTCAATTATTGTTATGAAAGAGAAAGTAAGCCTTACGTTTTGAAATATCTGTTGAAATACCGTCTTCGAAATCTTATCCAATCCTGCTTCGAAATGAAATGTTGTAATGATGACAAATAGATCCTTTGGTGACCGTTACATTACTGTGCCTATTAAGTGGAGTCCTTCAAAACGTACATATATTGTTATGGTTCTGAGAAAAATTGAGTTAATGCTTTAAACTAGAAAATAAACAATAAAAAATAATAAAACATTATTTCTTTCTCAATTTTACTATAATTTTTATTCATTCGTGCATTTTTATTCTGGTTATAAAATGAAAAGAACATATGTTTACATTATTACAAGCATTTTACTATTGTTCTCAACAAAAACTGGAAGATTATTTTAACATTTTTTTGAGTTCTGATAACCATAGAAGTTTAACATGGAAAGAAATATAATACAAAAAATAAAACCACAGAATTCATTATTGACATGAAACACAGACTAAACAATATGTTTTGAAATGTCTGTCGAAATACCGTCTTTGAAGTCACACCGAACGTTATTTCGAAATGAAATGTTCAAATGAAGTGTTGTAAAGAATGACAAATAGATCCCATGGCGACCGTTATTATTAAGTGGAGTCGGTCGAAAGGAACATATATTTTTACGGTTATGGAGGAGAAATTGAGCTATTTTATAAACTAAAAAATAAATAAGAAAAAAATTAATCTCTATTTTTCAATATATATATACAGTCAAACCTCGTTGACATGAAATCACTTAACGCGAAATTTCGCTTAACACAAAATAATACTGAGGTCCCGTCAGATAAGTCTGAAAATCAATGTTAATTAATTCGTTTAACGCGAAATAGAATTCGGAAAATCCCACTTAAGGCGAAAAATGTTTTTTGCTCCAAAGTCCAAACAAGATTCCTTGCGCAAAGTTTTCGATATTGCAAACTTATGTGTCACACTTTCTTATTAAAAATGGAATTTTTTTCATGTTTTGAAAAATACCTAAAGTTGAAAAAGGTTTCATAAAATCGTGAAATTCCGAATTCCTGACTAATCTCTGCTTTTCTTTGTCCTCTGATATGCGGAAGATTTCCCACACTAACCATACGGGTCACAATCAAAGTTTGAGTGAAGGAATTTGTTTCTTGAAAATTATTGTTTTATTACTCATTTGACTGTATTGACAGTGACATAAACCGAGTTTCCGAAATCCCCTATTTTCTGATGAAAGAAGTGACAATCCCTACTTCACTACCTGATTACATAATCGAAACTCTGTTCGCAGTTGCACTGTAGAATTCTGTGAAAGAAGAGTCGAAAACAACAAGCTTATCTTTAGAAACCAATCAAAATATTTTAAATGAAGTCAGCAATAAAGTGCTGAAAAAATTAGAAATTCGAGCGGAAGAGATTGAAGCGGTTTATGCTGTGAGTCAGTTCCAACCAGTAAGAAAACGAATGTGTACGGAAAGAATTAAGAAATTGAAATTGCTCTCTTGCTGTGGATAAAAGAGGCAAGAAACCAGAACATTATTTTAACTGGTGCAGTTTTGCAAGAGAAGGCAGAGACATTTGCTGATGCTCTCGGTGAGAGCTATTTCCCATATTCTAACGGATGACTGCTAAGATTCAAAGAGCATCATAGAATTGTTTGCAAAAAAATATGTGGTCGAAAAACGGGGAATTCTTTCGCAGACATTGTTTTTCAGAGTACATATGCATAGATGAAGTTGTGCTGACTTCAGATGTGACGACAGACGAAGAAATAATATCTGTATTAGCTGAAAAAAAGATGACAACTTACTTAGTGTCAGACGAGGATGAAGAAATCGATACAAAAGTTTAGTGTTATTAAATGAATCTACCGCAGCATTGAAAACTGTACCATTATGGAACAAAAAGAGGCTTCTCGAGCTTTGGACAAATTAGATGAGGTTCATACGTTCCGAAATGAAGTACTCAACAAAAATTGAAGCAAAAGTCAATACGGATTTTTTAAACGAAGGATTAGCAAGTAAACAAATTTGTTATTGCCCAAAATGATGATCAATTTGTTTTATTTTTTAATTAAATTTTTGATTTCTTATTAATGTATGATTTTAAGAAAATAGATACATATTTGTAGGTTAATTTATATAGTTTTTATATCTAAAATAGAGGGCACCACTATTTTGACGGTTAACACGAAATTTCGGATAACACGAAAAAAATTCACGGTCCCTTCAATTTCGTGTTAACGAGGTTCGACTGTATATATATATATATATAGTATTTCGAAGTTCGAATTCGGTGTGAAGGGCAGTCGAAAGCTCGGTGATAAACAGGTTTAGCTCTGGCCAGGTTTCCCTTATAGATCGCATCAGGAGGCCGTGTGATGTCATCAACAACAAAAAACCTCAGTCCGTTTTTCAGTAGAAGAAACAGTTTATTTCCAGTTAAAGACATCACTTCAGGAAGAATGCTCGTTAGCCAACGCTAAACGTTAAAAAAAATCTCCACTGTCAAGTTCTTTTCCATGACAACGTTCCATTATTTTATAGAATCCGTCCCGTTTCTTTTAGCAAACACCAACGTCAAAAAAATTCTCTCCGAATCAGGATGTACGTGTTTTTAAACTAGCTTGCGTAAGAAAACAGAATACGTCACGTGACCAACTTTTATCAAATCAAAAGGTCCCTTTAGGAACTCTATTAGTATTTCCGGTGGATTTTTCTTGTCGCAAAATGGTTTCCTTACCCTCGAAAATTTGTTCTACGCTTTTCCAGAATTTTCGGATAATCTCGTACCAGATGCCTGCCATATCAACAAACGAATTTATCTGTTTTGAGGCTGTAGTTAAACTTCGAATTTAATACGTAATAAAAAATAATAATAATAAAAAGAAAATGAATCTTTGTAGAAGGGAAGAAAAAAAAAGAAAGAATTAAAGTTTTTCGGAAATATTTTAATAGACATTTAATATTTAATAATAGGATAACTTTACAAAAATAAGGTTTTCTGAGCGGAATAATTTAAGAGATACGATATTTTAGCATTTAAATAAAGAAGTTATAGCAATTTGACTACACGGGAATAATATTAATGAATTTTAATAATAGATTAACATATAGATGTTCTATTTAAAGAATAAATTAAAAAAGCTATCGCCATTTTTAGACTAACTACTTTCGAATAAATATTATTAAGTGGATTAGGATAAATTGGTTTTACATATGGATAGTAAAAGGCTATCTTAAGAATAAGAATTATTTTAATAAGCTGGGTTATATACGGAATATTATTGAATGGAAAAATTTTATACAATAATTGCGGAAAAAAATTAAATTTTGTAATATATATATATTGAAAACACTTAGTGGAGATTTGAAAATCATTTTGTTCTTTATTTGAATATAGAAGATATTAATACTGAAAATAGTAATTTTTCTTTTTTTAAATTAAGAAGTTATATACTACATTGCTGGTAAATGGTTTATGATGGATTGATAATGAATAATAAAAGGAATTTGTTTGCCTACATTTCAAACGTGTAAAAGATAACTTGCAGGGTTTTTTTTCATTATTATAATTATGTTATTGAAAATTAGGTTATTCCAATTTTCATATCACAAATGCAAAATAATAAATAAATAGGTAAATGAATGAATAAATTATAAATAATAAAATAATTAATATATATATATATATATATATATGTAACAAATAATGGTGAGAAATTTCCTTTTTTATATCGAAAACGAATAATGCTGCAAATGTAATAGAAAATTATATGTATTTGAAGATTTTAAAATTGCATACCTCGTGCTATGAAGCTGTATTTATTATTTTTATATGTTACTTATAAACAATAAAACAGAACTTACTTGAACTTCTAACCTTAAGTTTTATAGGTGGTCAAAAGGTGAGAGGAAACCTTCTACCCACCAACCTCCCACCGGACAGGATTTTCCATACACATAGATCGCACGCGCTTTAGTGGCTGAAATAAAGATTTTCATTCACTAGTACAACCTTCTAACTATCTGCCATTACGGCCAACTAAATGCAAACAATGCGCACTGTTCCTAGGTGGTCAACCTCCGAAGTACTAATAACGCGTTCGATGCTGTTTTACTTCGGTTATCGGAATTTCTACTATGTATATTTTAAAATGGAATTAAACATGAAAAACCGAATCTGCAAACTTTTTCCGAAAATGTATTACTTACAATATCTTAAGTTAGTACAATTGGAACGATTATGCTGCTTTATTTTTTTGAATAGTGTCTTAAATAGATACAATTACACTAAAATACTATTTTTTTTAAATTAATATATATTTTAAAATTAATACCAGAAAAACTAAACAGAAAATTTTTAAATAAGTATTTGTAGCAGTTAATTTATATGTTAATTATAAATTTTTAATGATAAATCGTGATAAAGCTGTTTTCATAACAGCTTGATAAAATTAGAAAACAAGACACTTACCCCAGCCACTGACTTATGAATCCGTTGCCAATATTATTAAAATTTTAAGTGATTAAGAATATCCCTTAACGAAATTGTTCAGAGATACGGCTGTATCATCGGTTGAAACAATAGTAAGACGTGCAAAACCTTATTTCTTTAATTTTTTTTTTTTTTTTTTTGTATTTCATCATTTAATCTCACTGAAATAATTTTAAATGTTAAAATTTCGTCACTCAATATTCATTACAGTAATACCTCGGTTTTCGTTGACTTCGGTTATCGTCGGTTTCGGTTTTCGTCGATTTTTTACCGCGAAAAATGTTTTTCGATTTTCGTCGGTTGCCTCGGATATCGTTTATTTCCTGTGAATTTTTGAGCTTTTTTTATTGATTGCGAGTGCTCCATCATGGGACCAAAGAAAGTTTCTTGTAAGCAACTTGTTTAATGATAATGTCTTACCCCATTCTGGGCAAATCTTAAAGAGGTGGCAGAAACAGTCCACTTTAGAGAACTTTTCTGAGCACCATAGACAGTTGTGTAAAAACTGAGCGCCGATTGTCACCAATAATTTTTTTTTAGTATTCTTCGTCTAAATTTTATTAGTATAGCTCGCCTAAATTGTATTAGTATTCTTATTAGACGAATAGTACTAAAAATTTAGTGGTTGCAATCGGCACAGTAGCGTCTAGGTTTTATACCCCTGGATATAGGTACTCTGATTCTGAAGCTACTGCTAAAAATCCAAGAAGGGGAGTGGCCCCAGATATAGTGCCTTGATACCATACGCTAAGAACACTGTATTAATTTCTTACGGTTTTTAGCACTAAACGCTATACTTATTCCCTATAGAATGTGTTTTTGTGCGTAATTTGGAGTGTTTAGAACGAATTAATTGGATTTACATAGATTCACATGGAAATAATTGCCTCGGCATTCGTCGGTTTCGGATTTCGCCGATTGTTTTAGGACGGATTATCGACGAAAACCGAGGTATCACAGAAAATTGTTTCTTAATTTGATCAATAATTTGATTCTTTATTATTTTACATAGGATCATACCAAAATAATATAGAGTATACTAGCTGAAATGTAATTTAAACCGTCTAATTGTCGCATTTAAAAAAATGTGCTTAAATTTTAGCTTCAGATATTAAAATGTATTCTATTATACATTAATGTTAGATATACAAACTATTTTATCTCTATAAAAAATGTAGAGTGACTCCAGTCGACTTTGCGGAAACTTTATAGAATACTGGTGGATTACGTAAATATTAATATAACAATAAATAAAAACTTAGATCCTAATTTTACACTGATCAAAATGACCTCATGTTTTAAAGAAAACATGCACTTTCATTCATAAAGCTTAAACAATTTTCTAATGATTTAATTTTCAATAAATTTTCATTCGTCCCGCTCTGAAATTAAGGCCTACAAATAAAAAAATTAAGAAATAAAGAGAAAACTGCCGAGTTAAACTGAGGGCATTGAGCTCACAGGCTATTCACATTAATTGAATATTAAACTCTTGAAGCGCCTTATTACAATGAACATACATACAAAATTTGAAGCAAATCGCATAATTCTGCATGAAAAAGCCATTTATCTAAATTTAGGGGGGAGGGGATTAGATCCCCTTTATACTTAACCAACGAATCCCCAAAACTAATCATGAAAGCACCTTAGCACAATGAACCTATTTACAAAATTTGAAGAAATTCAGATAATTCTGCATGAAAAACCCATTTATCTAAATTAAGGGGGTTAGCCGCCCCCCCCCCGTTCCCCCCTTTATACTTAACTAATAAACTCCCAAGACAAATCAGGGAAGCGCCTTATCACAATGAACCTATATACAAAATTTTAAGAAAATCGGATAATCCTCCATGAAAAAACCATTTATCTAAATTAAAGGGGGTTAACACCCCGTTCCCCCCTTTATACTTAACTAATGAACATTAATCAGGGAACAAAACTAATCAGGGAAGCTCCTTATCACAAGGAACCTATAAACAAAATTTAAAGCAAAACGGTTAGTTCTATCAAGAGTTATTGCGTTACGTACATACATACATACATACAGAACGGGTCGGCACATTAGCTCTCAGGCTTTGATAGCCTGTGAGCTAAAAAGGGTTTTACTAAATAATAATACTTCTTAATTTTCATTAGAAACACTCAATATTCACAAAATATTTATTATCGGCGTTAAAAATTTATGCCCACATACCCAAAACTCTTTTAAATCAAATGTCTTTGAATTATAGTTATTCAGTTTTGACCCTCAAATGTTGAATTACTTCAATAGTTATTTCCTGAAATTATATTCTTATTGCGCAGTTTTTTTGTATGAACATACTGTTGAAAACGCAAACATAAGTATCTTATTTTTGTAATTCTCGTGATTTTGTGGTATTAAGTATGAATTATGAAATAAATATTCGAAAAAATTATGAATTGTAATCTCACTTTTACTGTATGTACACATATATTGTAAGGAAGTGTACCGTTCAAAAATTTGTGTCAGGTTGACCGAACTTCTGGTGCTGCAATAGCTGCAGCAACAAGATGGTGAAATCTCGTTCCAACATTTGGAGTAGTGCTCCCGAAGCGATACGTATTTCAGTTATACGTTTAACCGATATACGTATAATACGTATTTAAGGAATGCGTATACCTTAAACTATACGTTTAAACGTATCCGGATACCAGGGTCGGACTGGGCCAGGGGAAAGGGCGCAGACCTTGGATTTTCAGAGGGCGCGAAAATGTTAAATAACTCATGTCAATCTTACTTATTTTTTCTGTGTTTTACTTGACAAGAGATAACACATTCGCATAGCACTAAGTAAGAAAATTGTTTAATATAATTGGGTTGTCCGGAAAGTTCGTGCCGATTGGGAAAATCAATTCGTACCGGAAAATTCAACCCGTTAATTATTATACATTTGAATCGAATTTAATGTCTAATACTTAAATGGTAGAATTTTCCGGTACTATTTGATTTTCCCAACCGGCACGAACTTTCCGGACAACCCAATAATATTATTGAGTCTAGAAAGACGACTTCGCTATATTCCTCGTGTATGTTTGATGTTCCATCAAATCTTTACAATGCTACACAATTTTCCAAAACATGTTATGTAATGTTCAAAAACGCTAGAAAGTTGAAAATAGTAGTTGAACACATTGTAGTAGATTGACTATAGGTTACGGCTTTCCTACTTTAGCTTTTTTGTCAGTAGAAGATGCCTTACAAAGTCATGGGAAAAAAGTGATCACCCTTACTAATTATCCTGCAAATAAGATATAAAACAACATAGGTACCAATTTATTGGGAATAATATCTACTATTAAATTCTATTCATAAATTTTGTTTCGGGGATTGTCTACATATTAAAAAAAATGCATGAACCATGATTTTTCAAATGGTAAAACCTACTTTTGACACTCTCTTTGAGTTCCCTCTGGATCAAGGTAACTTGGGAATATACTTCTCTTAAATCTCCATAGCCTTATAAAAGAAAATGTGTTAGGGGTTTGTCCAAAAATTTCGAAAAATAAAATTAAAATCATACAAGAAAAAGTAATGAAAACGTTCATTTAGACACCAGTAAATTATACAGGAATTTTAAATTTATAATTAACTTTCTTTCTATAAAAGTAAATACAGCAAAATGTTTCAGGTAATATATTACGATTTATTTTTTGTGGATCTTTTGAAAACAGAAGAAGGTTTTCTATATCTCGAAAACTAATTATTCAAATGAGATGTAAACTTACACACTAGTGATTTTTTATACAAAAATTAATGCAATTCATGATTTATAATTTTTTAATGTGAATTTATTAATAACTTTAAAAAAAAATGTCTTTGAATACAATAAAAGCCTGGAATATGTTTAGGCCAATTAAGTGTATTTCATTAAAAAATTAATAAAAATTCAGTCGGATGATTTTTATAAGTTTGTCAAATGTATTTAACATTAGCATCCTCAAACTTTAAACTCTTCTAATTCTATGAATATTTAAGATAAATACTATAAACTATACCTTTCCGCCAGCTGTCTCGATCCAAGGAACTCTGGGGTTAAAAAATGCGTGTTATGGTTTTAAATTCAAAGTTGGTATAATATTTAATATGTAGACGACTCCTGAAACATTATTTATGCATAGCATTAATTAGTAGACATTATTTCCAATCGATTGATACCTATAATTTTTTTTACAAATATTTTTACAGGAATTAGTAGGAGGGGATCCCTTTTTTTTTTTGTCCAGAACTTTAAATGAACACTTTAGTCTAGCTTTATTTTTTTTTTGACCAGGAGTGTAAATTAACACATTAGTCCAACTTGGTATATCCATAGTCGTGTCCATTAACAACAACAAAAATAACATTGCTTTATTTTTTTAGCAATTTCAGATTTTATTACAAGCTTAACGATATATATATATATGTATATTACCGTCATCTTTCTGTGAGTTACGACTCTTCCCTTTTATATATATATATATATATATATATATATATTTTACTCAAGCAAGACAGAATTATTGGGATATCATTAGTTCATTGTTTTCTAGCTTCGTTAGCCAACGATTGAGTTTGGCAGTCTTGCGATTGGCAGTTTGGCGATTGACATTGGCCAAAGATTTTTCTATTAGTTGGACCAACAGCTAACACTGCGTCTGAGTCAACGTTTGGCTGATCTTTGGTCTAAAGATATGAGTTGCCATTTGACCAACAGTCATGTTTACTGGAAAAAAACTGCGCTAATAATAACAATAAAATATGATAATAATTGACCTTATTTTAATTAGAAACTTCAACTAATTTGTCGATTTTTTTAGGCAAAAATTAATTATGCTTCTAGAATTACTGATTAAAATTGCTAAATATTTGTTTTTTGTTTAGCAAAGTAGTATATTTAAATGGGATCTCTGCAGGTGTCTACCTCATCACACACACACAGAAAAAGATTTAATATGCAAACTTCGTTCAAAAAATATTTATATCTAAAACAAAAATGTACTTTCCGTATGGAAATGGAAATAGAAATTCTGAAGTTAAAACTCATGCTTGATTTTTATTTTATTTCATTTATTTATTTATTTATTTATATATTTTTGGAAAAAGTACCACACATTATAGCAGTATTTGAATGTTGAACTATATGATGAATGTATGATGTATTACTGTTTGTATGTAAATGCGGAAAGAACACTTACTTGTGAAAATAATATTAGACTTGAAGCATTTGACCTAAGGAGAGACAGGAGGGGGAAGAGGTATTTTATCTGCTTTAAAAATTACTTTATGCATCCGTTAAATACTGAATTGATATCGCACTATAAAAAAGTTTCTACTGAAAAGATAGATCGGAAATAGCTATTAGTAGTCTTAAATCACTGAAATAATTGAGTAAATTTACTTTTTTCAGAACACTCTTACCATGATTTGCAAAATTTTTATCACAATTAGAGATCAAGGGAAATATTTAAGTTTCCATAATTGAAATAAATCCCCCGGGGATTGCAATCCTGTAAGCTACAGGATTTTGCAGTCAGCGTTTTTTTTTTTTTTTTTTTAACATACAATAGTTTCTGAATAGTAATCATCGCTTTATTAAATGATCGATTTTTCTGTGATGAAATAAAGTAAATTTTTATTGAAAATACATACCAGAATTTTCTATTAGTTATTTAATTACAGAAATGCTGTTATTAAATATATCTAAGATTACTATCCAAAAAATATAATAGGTTTTTTTAATTTAAAAAAAAAAAAAAAAAAAACGCTGGCCGCGGGAATCTGCAGCTTGTAGAATTGCAATCCAGAAATGTGATCGAGGTTGTATTCCTCGAAAAGAGTATGTTTTCCAGTCAACAACAAAATCCACACAAAACGTTTTGGTTTTCTAATATTTATCTCTTTCTTTTATGAAACTGTTTTTCGAAAAGCATACTTTCGATTATAGGGACATTCAGGGCCGGCTTTAAAGGGGCGCAAGTTCGGTGACCAATGTTGAATTCAGGCGGTGGCCCGGGGGGGACATCATCCCTCTGAGCCTGGAAATGTCCCCCCCCCCGGAAAATTTGAGATTTTATGCTTTCAATGGGCAAAAAGTGGAATTTCCCCCCCCCCCCTGGAGCTACAGAAATCCCTCCCGGACAAAAGTGTCTGAATTCAACACTGTGGGTGACCGCCCTGGGTTGACCGCCTAATAGCTAAGGGACGGAAAATTTCCAAAATATTTAGCCTAAATGTAAGACCTAAAACATATTATTTTAAGAACCAATGAAAAAATTTCTCGCAGGGCGCGGGAGTAATACCTGGGCGTAGTATCCACAGCGCGCCAGGTCTTTTAAAACTTTCCCTATGAACAAGATCTTAAATAGTACGCAAGAAGATTCCTCAATAGTATGCAAACACGTCTGCTTTGGTTTCCTATTCAGGAAATTCCTTCGATGTATCTTCAATTTCTTCATGATAATAAAAATCTCTCTCTTTTGACATTTGTCTTAATTGATGATTATTCGTAAGAAAATTATCCAAATTTAGTACAATAATCAGAATGTATGCTTATAGCCAGGGGAAAACATTGCAGTGGCTTAGGGGCGCAAAATTTTCCCTGGCTGAGGGCGCACCGGCCCTCGGGCCGATGGGCCGGCGGGCCAGTCCGAGCCTGCCGGATACGTATAAGCGTATATCGGTTAAACGTATAATTCAAGTATACGTATATTTAAAGTATCGTATTTACTTTTAATGCAAATGGAGCTCATCAGTGTTACGTCACTGAACGGAGAACAAGTTGTAAATCTGTGGTGTTACTTTAGCAATTTGCATAATATGTTTCATACATAGAATCTTTTTATTTTTACCTATAAACGATTGTTGTAAATATATAACGAAAGTAAAAACACCTTTTGAGCAAATAAGGTGAATATACACGTTTCAGATTTATTGTTAATCCTTATTAAGCATATATTCTTTTTTTTTTAATTTTTAAAAATAATATTTATTTTTGTGTGCGTATACTCAAATTGCGCCCGGGGGCGGGGGGGGGATCAAATGTTGTTCTTTCCACGGTGCTAATGTTTTCTACTCTGCAATTTCATACGCAATTTCACTACACAATTTCAAACTAAACAACAAACTAAACAACTCAACACTCGCAATTTCAAAAACTACGCAATTTCATTTTTTAACCGTTGACACTCGTGGTATTTTTTATACAAAGTGTATGTGCATTACAAGATATTACGTTTTAAGAATTGAGATTAATCTTGACAAATTTCATTTTTTGTGCTAGTACCTATAAATTTCGATTACTTAGCCTGACAAATAGTCGTCACTGTAGGTTTCGGAACGCAATCACACAAGCTTAAAATAACTTGCCTTCTCTTTTCTGTTTTGCTGTAAAACGTATTTTCAAAATATTTTTAATATAGAATAAAGTATTCTTAAATAAAATAAAAGTATAAAAGTACGTTTAGTTAGTTATTTGTTACTGCCGATTATCTGCACTAGGGATATAGGCCGGTGGGAAAGTGCCCTCCGTGGGGATCTTTAAAATAAAAATAAAATTATGAAACTTCCCAGGAGTTGGATTGATCAATGTCGGTATAAAATAAGAAGTCAATGCAAATTTGTGTTCTGTAAAACTAATGTTTCGGGTGAAATTTCCACGTCATAAATCAAAATAAGCTATGTGCGTGTGCTACAGATATATGCGAAAGATAAATCATTTCATAATTAATAGTTTAGATTTGAGGGGCGGGGGACAAAATCTAAACTGAGAAAAAATATTCAGATTTTTTTTTTTTGCAAGTACCGACTGCACAGGACACAGCGGGTGTTTCTCAAAGTCTCTGATCCGCAGACCAGCAGGAGAAAGGCATAATTTTTTAAGCAATGAACGAAAACTGTTTAAACGTTTATACGATGTCACCGTTTAACCGCTGGTATTAGATCCGTATATACGATGTACCGTATATGCTCTTTCGTATAATACATATAACCGCCTTGGTCGTACCATACGTATCTAAAATCTGCACCCCGTATAATACGTATTATACGTATACTCGTATAAACATTTAATAGGGAGCACTAATTTGAAGCTCTGTTTAAACCAAATGTTGGAACTATCTCCGAATGTTGAAGAAAGATTTCAGTATCTTACAGTTGCAACTACTGCAGTACCAAAAGTTGGTTCAATCTGACACAAAATTTTCAATAACATATTGTATTTATAATAAAAACCCAATTACAGAAATATTGGTATGTTTTTATAATTTGATGTTCCCAGAAACTGCTTTGCTATTTTTAACACTAGAACGACCATGAGCTGTCATTTTGACCGTTACCAAATGAATATATTCCGATTCAAACCAGAAATTTATTTTTTAAATAAATTTAATATAAAACTCACTGAAATATGTTAAATGAACAAGTTAGATTGTTTTAAATAAAAATTCTGGTGTGAAATAGTTTTATAATACTTGAGTAAAATTTCCGGTCGTTCTAATGTTAAAACGATTTCATCTGTAAGTATGTGTATGCGTGTATGTTGGTATTTGTATACATTTTCTGGTCCCCAGAGTCCGTTTTTTGGTGTTTTTTCAATGATGTCGGAAAACACCAAACGAAAACAGTAAAATTGTTTGATTATATATGTCGAAATTTACTGTTAAAAATTTTTGATCAGAAAAAAACTGAGAATCTTTAACACCCCATACGTTACGTAAATGCGACGCTCCGCACGAAAGGTTTAAAAACATATTACTTGAATATATTTCGAAAACAAAAATACAAATTAAGACAGCGACATATCGTGTATAAATCTTTTAACTAATAATGCCGGAATCCTCTTGACAATAAATTACGATTATTACTACGCCGACGTTGAATATATAGTTATTACTTGGTACTTTATTTGAAGTAGAATGCAAAAGACCATAAATATTTATCACTTTCACTGCAATATCTTAATTTATGTACGAGAAAAGCTTTGCAGAAAATGGGTGTAGTTATCAAGAAAAAGAGAGGTAAATAAATTATCCTTCATCGAATATACATTGCTTTTAATCCTTCTGACGCTACTTGTATTAAGATCTGGTTGAACAGTGAATAATTGAATTAAAAATTACGAGCAGAGGAACTTTCCTCTGCTTTATGTCGGAAAAAAAAAATCTGCGTTAGTTTGCGAAAAACAGTAATTCGTTTATATGTCAAATTATCTGGTTAATAAGAAGTTATTTGTTGGGAATAATACATGAGAGAAATGTTAAAACAAACAAAATATTAACTCGAATAATTAGTATGTTGTAAACATGATTGCACGATTAAAAGAATAAGAGGAGGAAATGAGAATATTATTTTTGTAAAAAAGTTTATCGTTTTCATCGATGCGCCATGTTTGCAATAATTGTTTTCTCTTAATTGACATATTGATTGATAGCTTGTCGAAGTGTAACAAAATATATTTTATAACCTATATCTGAAACTATATATATTTGATTTTAACTTTTTCTTCTCCAGATTTACTAAAAATTAATATATTTTTTTTTTACAAATTTCTAATAATTCACATTTATTTCAATAACTGTAACAAAGTTTATTGTTGTTAAAATATAACCATTTTAAATTAACCCATTCGCTGCCAACCACGAGTATACTCGTGGTTGCAAAATTCAAAATAAAAGTGTAAGATAAAAAAAACCCGACCTAGCCACCACTATTTTAAAATGTTAAAAAATACTTTATTTAATTACAAAAACTTTGCTATTAAAGTTATAAAATATTATCTTTAAAAATTTTTTGGTGGAAACGAATTTCAGTAAAAATATCGAAGTCTCCGCCCACATGGTTTTAGCAGTTAATAGGTTAAAGAATGTCTTCTATTATCAATCGAACTGTTTCAAACAGTTCGGAGGTGTACAACAGAAGAAATTAAGGATATTTACGGTTACGCCTCTTGCTAATTAATAAAAAAAAGTAACATTACCGGAGAAATTTCAATCTCGATTTTAAAAATTATTAAATTTTAAATTTGATAATTAAAAATAAATAATTAAAAATAAATAAATTAATAATCAATTAATTAATAACTATAAATAAAATTGTATTATAATTACAATATATTATATTAATTATAATTAATTAACTAATTAAACATAATAATTATATATACAGTGGAACTTCCCTTTAACGAAGTCCCTATTTAACGAAGTTTTCTACTTAACGAAATTTTCTGCAGAACTTTGACTTTGAACACCATTAGCATATGAATTAATCTCCGTATTACGAAAAATATATTCTATATAACGAAGTTTATTCCACTTTTGAACTTGTACAGAATTCAAACTAAGAGGTTTCTGTTGCGATGGATATGCAAATTTATTTCAGCGGATTGTAAGAAAATGAACACATTTTAATAATTTCCATTGTGCTTGGTGCTAAATAAAACATTTTTTTCACACTAAGAAAAACAATTGTTATCATTACTCTCAAACACCGAGACTCTAACGCTGACAGTTGAGAGAAGTCAAAATCCCATTTTCACATTCTATGATATAGAAGATGCAGTGACACAATGGCGTCAGATGTATTGAAGCAAAAAATATCAATTAGAGTCAGACAGTTACCATTATGACCTTCCATTGCTGATAGACAATTGCTTTGTACAATCACAAGAATGTGCTTCAAAATGCAAATCGAAGAACATCAAAGTTATTTGTGTTCATGCCAGCCAATACAACTTCTAAACTTCAGCCATTAGTCTAAGGAATAATAAAAGATTTTTGAAGTACATTATCGAAAAAGATATAAAAAAAGACAATGTAGTGAAAATATTAGTTTGAGAACCTGTGTATCAGTAAGCTTGGGAATGTGACGTAATTTCATCGACCGCACATAACTGTTTTGTAAAAGACAGCTTAATTGAAACTGAATAAAATGTTTCTGAATCCAACATCTGTTTGTCATAATGAAAAAATCTTGTGTGGATAAATATACTAAAAATACCAACGTTTGACACACAATAACATCGTGTAATAAACAGACGCACGTTTCATGAGTATCCTGGACTCACTTCCTGGACTCCTGTCCAAGGGGCACTTCAGTGTCTCACTTTGAGATTAAAAGAATTCCATTACCCAGATTATGAGATAAACCACATTATTGAGTTATTCAGTATTTGTTTAACGCAAAATGCATTCCAGTTTTTAAATCAATTTTATTCTATGTCAGATGGTTTAGCGATGGGTAATCCTTTAAGTCCTTTCCTAGCAGATTTGTATATGCATTATTTTGAGGATAAATTATTTAATTTTATAAATTTTCCATTTTATTGCAGATATGTTGATGATTCTTTTGCACTCTTGGACCTGTCTATTTCATCCATTGATAACGTCTTAACTATTCTAAACTCAATAGATCCTGTTATTCAGTTTACATATGAAGTTGAAGTTGATAATAAATTGTCCTTTCTTGATGTGTTAGTCACACGTCAGCCTAATACATTTGATACCTGTGTATACCGGAAACCTTTTGCAGTCTCACTCCCCCCTCATTTTAATTCGTGTCACCCCCCTTCTCAGAAAGCCTCGGCTTTTCATTTCTTTATTAATAGAGCAATTTCCATTTGTTCTGATAATGTTTCCCTTGGTACAGAATTGAATTATATTAGATCTGTTGCTATTAATCGTGGTTTTAGTTTGACTTATATCAACCGTTTAATTTTTCGTTGTCTAAATAAAAATAGTAATCTTGTTCCTTCTGATGTCCCAGAATCTTTTTCTAACCTCATTATTTTACCATTTCACAATAGCATTAGCTATAAAATAGCTAATATTTTAAGGCAATATGATTTTAAGGTTGTTTTTAAGCCAGTTAATAAACTAAATTTTTCACAGTTAAAGGATAAAATTTCACATCAAAACTTTTGGGGCATTTACAATATCCAATCTCAATGTGGTTTGTCCTATATAGGACAGACTAAACGACAACTCCGTTTCAGACTCAATGAACACAGAAATTACATTAAGAAAAAAGAATTACAAAAGTCCTCTATTGCCTGTCACTGTTGGAGTGAGGGACATAATTTTAACTTCGACTCAGCCACTATTATTAAGAAATGTAACACTCCATTAGATTTAGACTTCTTTGAGGCAGTTTATATTCATAAATTTGGTAACTCCCTGGTTAATGATTTTTCAAGTGTACCGTATATCTCACCTTTCTGGGTTGAGTTACTTTGTCATAGTGAATCCTCTACAACCAACCAACCGACTTAATCAGATTGGAGGAGTTTCTCGGTGTGTTGTTGTTTTTCATTTGGGTTTTTAGATTCATTTTCATGTCTTTGGGGGGATACAATAGGGTTTAAGTTTATTTACACTGAGGAAGTGAGTCCAGGATACTCATGAAACGTGCGTCTGTTTATTACACGATGTTATTGTGTGTCAAACGTTGGTATTTTTAGTATATCTGTTTGTCATATCTGAAGGAAAAATTTCATAAATTTAAGTTGATTTCTATTTAACGAATTTTCTTCATAACGAAGTTTTTAAGTGTAACGATGAGACTTCGTTAAATGGAAGTTTCACTGTATATATATATATATATATATAACCGTTATAAGACAACGTAAAACCATCATGCACAAATGGGGGAATAAAGATCATAAATTGAAATATGAACACATACCTGTTTGAATAACTCCAGAAAAGGAAGAAGAAATAATAAAATATGTAGTCCAGAAACAGATAAATGGAAGTGGAAAATAGTGAACTAATGAAATATTTGCGGAACTGTAGCAGAATCGTCAGACCCAAAGTACCACAAATTCCACAAAAAATTTACGATTTCATCCTTGTACATGCTATATTAAGCTAAACTAATACAAGAGTTGGGAAATCGCACATTAATGAATGAAATAATAGAAAAGAGATGAAATGATTCAAATGAGGAAGCATTTCCGTATAAAAAATCCCAGAAAAACATACATGATTTGACAAATCTGCACAGGTTACCTGTTGGCAAAAAAGCCGCCTCTGCTCTGCGCTGTAGGTTACGCGCGCTAATACTTAGATAAATAAATATATATCATTCTGGCCATAAAACACAATTAATATAATAATATAGGTAATTTCTTACCTTTATCTTTCTTCAGCAGCAGTATTCCTCATACTTCGGCTTGGTGCACATTTTTAACTGCGGTGGGTAATCCATTTATTACGAAGCTAAAGTGTTAAAAACAGAAAAGTGTTGGTTAAATGTATTATATTATTTATATTGAGTCCACACTTGAGACTTGATCACTTTTGTTATAGAGAATTATATTTAAAATTTTGACTTAATATTTTCAATTAACATTTTAAATACAGCTGCCTTTTGCAGCAACAGATTAAAATTATTACATCTTTCTCTATTGAGATAAAAAGGGCAACTAACTTAATAATAAAAAGAGTTTTTGAGTCAGGGTTCTTTTGATGACGTCAGACAGACGCAACATGCGTGGGTTGATATTAAAACTATTTTCGCGAACATATTTCACATATTAATATCATTGTTTATCTTGAGTAAGATGATTTGGCTAAAATAGAAAAGTTTGTTCATTATAGAATGATTTATTATCACTTAATGTATTTATTTACGTGTTCAAATGTTTGTATCCTTGAATTGCTTCCTGTTTTGAAATCAGTTAATGATATCTGAGATGGTTATAAATCCATCACCCTTCCTTAACCATCTCAGATGCATCATGTAATAGTTGCATCGATTCTCGATGTTTCACAAACTGTGGTTTGCCCAGTGGCTTGGTCAGGGCATCTGCTGTCATGTCTTGTGTTGGACAGTAACGAAGGTCTAGTATACCGTCTTCTTTCATTTCTTTTATCGCGTGATAGCGAACGTCTATGTGTTTGGTTCGCTTTGAGAATTTTTCGTTCTCCACCATCTTGATGCAGCTCTGGTTGTCTTCGTACAGTTTTACTGGTAAATTTTGTTGTAAGTCCAGGTCTGCTAATAGTTTTATTAGCCATGCAATTTCCTGTCCTGCACTAGCTGCAGCAACGAATTCAGCTTTTGCCGATGAGTAGGCAATGCAATTTTGCCTTTTCGAGTACCATTGTATCGGACTATTTCCCAGCTTAAAAAGGTTTCCAGTAGTCGATTTTCTGGTTTTTGTGTCTCCTGCCCAATCAGCGTCAGAAAAACCGATGAGTTGTGGTTCTTGATTTGTATTCAATGTGAGGTTCAGGTTTCTTGTGATGTTTAGATAACTAATTATCCGTTTCGCAGCGTTCCAATCTTTAAAACGTGGAGTTTCACATCTTCTGCTGAGGATGTTAACAGCGGCTGATATATCTGGACTTGTAGTGGTTCCTATATATAACAATGATCCTATCGCTTGTCTGAATTTTGTGTTGTTAGGCATTAAATTTTCGTCGTCCTCTAATTTGTGAAAACCGGCATCCATGGGAGTGCTTATTGGTTTTGCGTTTTCTAAATTGAATTTTCTTGCGAGTTCTTCTATTTTTAACCTTTGATTTAATTTGTATCCATTTTGTGTTTTTCTTATTTGCATGCCTAAATAGTGGGATACTTCCCCATATAGCACATGTGCTTCCCTAGGTCGTCCCCAGGAAGATTGACATTCATCCTCCAGGCATCCCTGAGGATGCAAAAATTTGTCATCAGGAGGTCCTCAGGAACCGAAAATGTCCGCCTCATAGCATCCCAGGGAGCTCCCCAGGACCTCCTTCAGGTTCCTCCTCAGGTTGTTCTAGGGAAGATTTTAGGAAGTAATACCGGAGGAATTTGGGAGACTTCAGGGTCACTTAATGTGCATAAAAAACAGCCGAAGTTATTATTATTCGACGTAATGTAAAAAGTATTTTTTTTTAATTAATAAATACGAACATTATCTTTTAAAAATTTACATAATACACATTATTTTTATTAATCACGCACACAGAATCACATGACAGTTATGATACAGATTTTACGGAATAAACTTTCTTACCGCCGACTGGACTTGAACCTGGGTACTTACGCATACGAGAAACACGCTCTAGTGATTACGCTACACGGCCGTTGTACCTGAATCGTTTTTACGGTATTCATGTATTTCTTTCTCTTCTTATGAGAGTCAGTAAATAGAAAACATACATTTTTTTATGCTTCGTATAGCAGGAATTCTGTAACTTTTATTGCAAATAAAGATGCATACCCTTTGATATATATTCAATACAATATTAAATTGATAATTAGAAAAAAAGCGTATCAATTATTTAACGCTGTTCTCAAACCCAAAGGAGCTGTTTTCTGACACATTTTTTTAACTCGTTTTTGTTCGGAAATGCATTAAATTGGCAGGTGGTCTTATTTAGAAACTATGTAATACTAGAAAAATGTTTTCCTTTTTATTATTATTATTATTATTATTATTATTATTATTATTTTGTAAACGCAGATCTTTTAGAAAACACTGTGAAAGTCATCGTTTTGACCCGAATTCCCCACGCGGCATCACAATAAAAGGGAAAAGGGAAGGGGTGTTTTATCATTTGCAACAACAATACGTTTTATCATTTTAGTTAGGAGCCACATATATCAGTGTCAGGGGTCTATGATAAAGGGGCCAATTAAATAAAATATTTAAAATTAAATAAATTAAATTATAAATTATAAATAATCACAATTAAACAAAGTAAGAGAAAAATTGACGTTTTTATGAACCAAAAATTGAAAGACAAATTCAAAATGCACTTTTTTTTAAATTAGAAATATTATAATTTTAAATTTAGAATTAGAATAAGCAAAACTCAATTTGATTTCTAATATTGATATTACCATATTACAAGTTGCTAAACGATATATCTATAAAAGCTTTTCTGAGTTTATGAATGCTAGGCTGTTCTCAAATTCAAATTGGCTACTTTATGACATACTTTTTAGTTTATTTTTGTTCGGAAACGCTTGAAATTGGCAGGTGTTCTTATTTATAAACTTTGTAATCAAAAGATGTTTTCCATTTTTTTGGTAAAGACAGAAGATCTTTCAGAAAATACCGTCAAAGTCGGTGTTTTGAGCTGAATTTTCGACGCCGTAGCACGAGAAAGGAGAAAAACGTGTCGTCATGTAACATGAATCAATTATAACCCGATAAGTAATTTATTTATCAAAAAATGGAAAATTCATTTCGATCTCAAATCAATTCAATAGTCAGGCCAGCCAATTTTATGTCTTTGCGTTTAAAAATAAGTCAAAAGATGTGTCAGAAAGTTTCACGTTGTTGAGCAGATCATTTGAGAAACACCCTAAGATACATAAATACATCGTTTAATTTTCAATTACCTACATGAAACTGCTGTTTAAAATGACAATAATATTTCTTTAGCTCTTAATTTTTAAAGTATGGGCATTTCTACTCTATATCTGTAACTAGTTAAATATGAAAAAAGTACTGTTAATAAAATTTGTGTCTGTAACAAAAATATTTTTTTTCTTATTGTAATAAATAAAACTAGTTTACAATTAAATCTCCATTTAGTGATCTTTTGAAATCCTGTGAAAACATTCAATACATAGAAATTTCATTATGCCCTATTTTTAATTGAAATATAATTTCATTTTAGCTAACAAAACTAATATTTCAGGAGATTTAAAATGCCTAAATGTACGGATACTTTGACATAAAATTTGAGTTTTTTGTTATGATTGTCAACAAAGTATTGTGTAAAAATCCTAATCAAGGAAATCCTTTAAAAGCAATACTTTTGTCTTTTATAGAATCATTGGTCGACTGCTTTAAAGATTATTTTTCTATTGTACCGACAATTGTTTATTTTAGTTATATCAAAGCTAAATTTGAAATAGCTTACTCCTTATTCTGGGAAGAAGATTGTTTCTCTCCTTTCAACCATGGAACTAAGTTCCATGCTTTCAACTGCTTTTCTTTGCAAGTATTGCATGCATTCCAATAAGCATACATATCCATTCTTCATCCATCAAAAGGAATTGGAGGTTGCTCAGTACTATTCATGTTCTTATTGTAGTTAAAATTCTACCCTTACCTGACTAAACATATTTGCATTATGGGACTTTTGCAGCTGATTATATAATCGTTCTTGACATCTGGATAGAAGTATTTCCTTGCATTTGAGAAACACCCTAAGATACATAACTAATAATAGCCGTATATTAACAGGAGTGAAGAATTTCCACGAAAAATAATCTTTTATAAATATCCTAAACTAAAAAGTTTGCCAAATATAAAATAGGTTTCTTAAATGAAAGTTTTAACAACTAAAGTAAAACACAACTCAGTTTTAAATTCTGGAGAAATAATTGTTATTTAGAAAGATAAATATTTATTTATATTTTCTGAATCTGTATGTTGTTAATATTTCTTAAGTTCACTAAATTGAGATTTCACCTTCATTATTAAGAATTAAAAAATATATACCATGTATCGTAATTTGAAAGAGGTAATAGAAAATAACTAATTTGTATTTAAAAAATAAAATAAAATTAATATGGTAAAACCTCCAGAACAGACGCTTCATAAAAATTCATACATAATTAAAAATTGACATCATTTAGCGAACATATGCTCATTACCAACACATATATAAAGTATATTAAATGAGACAGGTATTGACCAGGTCCATGATAATAATCAGCACGAATTTATATCTTTAACCCGATTTTGTAAGAATGTATATTTAAAAAAAAATCTTTCAAGCAAAACTCTTATTCAGGGGGGAGGGGGGGGGGTATGTTTGTATTTTTTAAAACCAAATGTGCCATTTCAATAGAGCATGTAATCTCTAAGTTGGTGTTATAATTTAGACTTAAAAGTAAATTATTGATTTGATAATGACGATAAATATAAAATTATTAATTAGTTGAAAATGTAATAATAAAATACATAAATATATATGTAATTTTTAAAAAGATCAGAAAAAAATATTAATAGAAGAATAATAATAAAAGTAAATATGCTCGATATGACTTAAATATGATTCAATTTTGAAACTTACATGAAAATTAACTTTTACAATCGAAATAAGATTTTTTTAAATAGATTGTTTAATTTAAAAATGCTTACCTCTAATCTATTAACTATCAAATTCTGAATAGATACAAATACGTAAATATATATTAAACTGTTGATAAAACCCTTATTTGTAACAAATTTTTGATTCCTTTTGATTTCTTACGGTTACGGAAAAAAACCTCATTTATTAGAAATAATAATAATAATAATAATAATATATATATATATATATATATGATAATTTAAAATGGTCAGCGAAAAAATAATAATAAATCTAATTTGTATTTTAAAATTAAATATTGATCTGAAAATTATTTATATATATAATTCAAATTTAATACAAATAATAATAATAATTCAATATATAAGACTATATTTAAAGGATCAGAAGAAATAATTTTGACTAGGTATCTCTAATCCTTAATTTATAAAATATGGTTCTATACAAATATATAAATATATATTAAACTTCGTGTTTTGAAAAAAATAATTCTGATTTCTTATAATTGAAAATAAAAATAATTTATTAGGAGAAAGTAAATCAATTTTATATTTAAAATTAAATTATTTCTATAGAAACTAATAAAGTATATAAGTGAAATCAATGTAAAATTATTAGTTAGATGAAAAAAGTAACAGTAAAAATATATAAGTAATTGTTGAAAGTTCAGAAAAAATAATTAATGAATGTAATGATAAAATGAATTAATATATAAGTTAATTTTTAAAAGATCAGAAATAAAATAAATAATAAATTTTCTATTTATATTTAAAGATTAATTTATTTTAATTATTTATTTAACTACATTTTGATTGCATTTTATAAATTAAAAATATATCTAAATAAGGATAATTAAATATTATAATAATTAAAAGTTAAACAATAACCAGATGTGCTTAGGAAATAAAATAAATCCAATAATAATATAAACTTTATTAATTAAAAAATCGAACCAAATCAAATCAAATTTTTTTTTTAATAAAAAATTGTAATAAGTTATTTTAGTGTCAAAATCACTCATGAGATGGCACCAGCACCGTCTCTTCCTAGGTACTTCCCTGGGAATATCATCCCGAGGAGCTTGATCCCTGGGAGGGATCTGGGAGATCAGTCCTGAGGAGCTTGCTCCCTGGGAGGGATCTGGGAGATCAGTCCTGGGGAAGTGATTAAAGTATCTTCCCCAGGAACGCCTGATAGCGTCATTACAGTTTCAGGAGGAATTTGGGATGAATTGGAACTCCTGGGGAGGTTTTCAGGAGCTTTGGTGCTATATGGGTCCCCAAGGTCTTTTAATTCATATTCTTGCTTTAAAGCTTTTATTATTTTTTAAATTGATTCGTTTTCACCGCCTATTAAAATGTCATCTACGTAAACTATTATATACGTTGTGATGTTGTTTTCTTTTCGTGTGTATAGACATGAGTCCGCTGTGCTTTGTTGGAAATTCAATTTTTTTAAAGATTGTTCTATTCTTTTATTCCAAGTTCTCGCTGCCTGCTTAAGTCCATAAATGGATTTTTTCAATTTGCAGACTTTGTTTTCTTTATTTTTCTCAATGTAACCCTCCGGTTGTTTCATATAGACTTCATCTTCTAACTCACCGTATAGAAAAGCTGTATCTATATCTATGTGTCTCACGTTCAACTTCTTATATGCGGCTGCTGCCAAAAATGTTCGCACAGTTGTTTGTGACACTACTGGGGCGAAAGTCTCGTCATAGTTTTTCCCGTATTTTTGTCTAAACCCTTTGGCTACCAAACGTGCTTTGTACATTTGAGTGTTTCCGTGACTGTCTAATTTCTTTTTGAATGTCCATTTGCAACCTATAACCTTTTTGTTAGGTGGAGGATCCACTAATTCCCATGTGTTGTGTTTTCTCAACGAATTTATTTCCGCTTGTGTGGCTTTAAGCCAATTTTCTTTTTCTCTGGGATTATTTATTTCCAGTATTTCATTCCAACTACTAGGTTCTATTGTATCATTATTTTTTACATAACAGACATATCTGTCTGGTGGTACCCCCCTGTTCATTCTTTCGGATCTTCTTGGTTCATTGGTCGGTTGTTTGGACGCGGTTGGTTCTTCGGTTGTGTTGTTTAGCTCTGTTTCAATGTAATGTTTGTCGTCATATGAGTTTTCTGTCTCTTTGCTTTCTTTTAGGTTAATTTTACTATTTTCCATGAATTTCACTGTTCTGCCAATTACAATTTTACTTTGTTTTGTGTATATGCGATATCCCTTTGAGTTGTTATCGTATCCTACAAAAATCCCTTCCTGAGCCCTGTCGTCCAATTTTCCTCGATGTTGTTTATTCACATATACGTAAGCTTTGCACCCGAATGTTCGCAAATAGTGTAAACTCGGTTTGCGATTAAACCATAGCTCAAATGGGGTTTTATTTGTCGATCTTGTTGGTAAGCGATTTTGTAAATGATCCGCGGTGTTAATTGCTTCTCCCCAAAATCTTTGTGGCAGATCTGCTTCTCTCAGTAGGCTTCTAGTCATGTCTAATAGCGACCTATTTTTCCTTTCTGCAATGCCATTTTGGCTCGGACAATACGGCACTGTTAATTGATGTTTAATGCCCCTTTTTCTTAAGTAATCCTCTATCCCTCTATTTATGTACTCTCCCCCGTTATCGGATCTTATTGCTTTCGGATATATCCCGAACTGGTTTCGAACCATAGCTATATAGTCAGTTTATCCTGTACTTCATCTTTATGTTTTAATAAGTATATTACAGTAAATCTAGAGTAGTCGTCAATGAAAGTTACAAACATTGTTTTACCACCTATTGTGGGGGTTCCTATCGCTGTGCATACGTCCGTGTGCACTAGATCGAGTACTCTACCTGTTTTGTTTCTATACACTGTTTTGGGATAGGGAGCATCGCTTGTTTTTGTTTGTATGCATGTTTCGCATGTTGTTCCATGATTGAAATTATTTAATTTTATGCCATAAGCTAAGTCGTCTTTAACCATTTCCTTTATGGAATTATAATTTCTATGCCCTAGGCGTTTGTGCCAAAGTTCCAGGTAGTCTTTACTTTTGCATTTATGTGCCGTATTTACTGTATTCCTATCTGCATTTTCTAATAATTCAACTTCGTATAGGTTATTTTTCATTTTTGCTCCCAAATAGATTTTCCCATTTCGTGACAGCGTGCATTTATCTTTATTAAATAATAATTTATATCCATTCTTTGTGGCTTTACTAACTGAAATTAAATTAGATTCTAGCTCCGGTACATATAACACTTCTTTTAACGTAAATTTTTTATGCCTCCATCGGATGTTTTTGTCGTGAATGTAGTTTCTCCGGTACCTAACGAGTTTAGAGTTTTTCCGTTGGCAATTATGACGGCTGTTTTTTCTGTGTCATTTAACTTAGTAAACTCATTTTTATTGTTTAGGATATGTGAAGATGAACCAGAATCAATAATCCAGGTTTGTTTTCCTGCTTTGTCTATTAGAAAGGCTGCGTCGCTGCCTTTATCTGGTTTTGTTTCCGTTCTATAATTTCTCGTGTTTACTGATTCGCGGTCAGTGTTTCCTATCTGGTTATCCGATTGCTGATAACACAACGATGATGAGTAATATTTATTTTTGTATGTTTGTTGTTTTTGTGTATTTGGGTGATTGTTTCGATTTTTCAAATGCCAACATTCTCTGTACGTGTGATTTCTCAATTTGCAATACGTGCACTGTTTATCTTTTTTAAAGTTATCATTAGGAAATCTTTTCTGAGTTTTAAACGCTTTTGATGAATTTTCACCCTCGTCTGTGTTTTCAACCCTTCTGTTGTACTCATCTGTTAATTTACTTCTAATAAATTGGGGTGTGAGCTCGTCCTCATTTCGCGATTCAATGGCAGTAATTAACGTATTATAACTAGGGGGTAGCGAACACAGCAATAAAGCTGAAAGATAAGAGTCGCTAATTGTTTCCCCGATCGCTTAAAGTTTGTCAATTAATTCTAGAATGTATGTTATGTGTTTGATTAAGTTCCCGTTTTCTTGGAGCTTGGCTCCATAGAGCTTTCTTAACAAAAATAATTTACTAGAGAGGTTCGCCCGTTCGTGTATGGTTTTAAGTGCGTTCCAAGTGTCTCTAGCTGTGTTAAGCCCCTTTACATGGACGATTTGAGAATCGACAATTGATAGGTTAATTATGGCTCTTGCCTTCCTGTCCTTTTTTTCCCAATCGGTTGTGATTGGCGTGGGCCTATCTTCGGTTATTACGTTGAATAAGTCTTCTCTAATCAGTAACATTTCAGTTTTAAATTTCCAATTACTGTAGTTACTAGCGTTAAGTTTTTCTACAAGCTGTATCTCACGTGATGCGGCCATTTTACTAGTTATTTAAGTTTTGTTGTTAAAGAGGAATTGCTCTTTTATTATTTTATATAAAACTTCTTATATATATCTAGTTTTCTTCAATTGTTTAACATTTCATATATATCAACAAGAAAATGCACAATATTTATTTCATCATCAAATAACTAACTATATTTTCAATAATTTTCAATTTCTTTTTAATGTGCACACATGTATGGCCAATAGTTTTTTTTTTCACAAATATTATTTATCTACTAAAATATAAGACTTTCTCAGTCTCATAATCGACTGTTGGCAAAAAAGCCGCCTCTGCTCTGCGCTATAGGTTACGCGCGCTAATACTTATATAAATAAATATATATCATTCTGGCGGTAAAACACAATTAATATAATAATATAGGTAATTTCTTACCTTTATCTTTCTTCAGCAGCAGTATTCCTCATACTTTGGCTTGCTGCACATTTTTAACTGCGTTAGGTAATCCATTTATTACGAAGCTAAAGTGTTAAAAACAGAAAAGTGTTGGTTAAATGTATTATATTATTTATATTGAGTCCACACTTGAGACTTGATCACTTTTGTTATAGAGAATTATATTTAAAATTTTGACTTAATATTTTCAATTAACATTTTACATACAGCTGCCTTTTGCAGCAACAGATTAAAATTATTACATCTTTCTCTATTGAGATAAAAAGGGCAACTAACTTAATAATAAAAAGAGTTTTTGAGTCAGGGTTCTTTTGATGACGTCAGACAGACGCAACATGCGTGAGTTGATATTAAAACTAATTTCGCGAACATATTTCACATATTAATATCATTGTTTATCTTGAGTAGGATGATTTGGCTAAAATAGAAAAGTTTGTTCATTATAGAATGATTTATTATCACTTAATGTATTTATTTACGTGTTCAAATGTTTGTATCCTTGAATTGCTTCCTGTTTTGAAATCAGTTAATGATATCTGAGATGGTTATAAATCCATCACCCTTCCTTAACCATCTCAGATGCATCATGTAATAGTTGCATCGATTCTCGATGTTTCACAAACTGTGGTTTGCCCAGTGGCTTGGTCAGGGCGTCTGCTGTCATGTCTTGTGTTGGACAGTAACGAAGGTCTAGTATACCGTCTTCTTTCATTTCTTTTATCGCGTGATAGCGAACGTCTATGTGTTTGGTTCGCTTTGAGAATTTTTCGTTCTCCACCATCTTGATGCATCTCTGGTTGTCTTCGTACAGTTTTACTGGTAAATTTTGTTGTAAGTCCAGGTCTGCTAATAGTTTTATTAGCCATGCAATTTCCTGTCCTGCACTAGCTGCAGCAACGAATTCAGCTTTTGCCGATGAGTAGGCAATGCAATTTTGCCTTTTCGAGTACCATTGTATCGGACTATTTCCCAGCTTAAAAAGGTTTCCAGTAGTCGATTTTCTGGTTTTTGTGTCTCCTGCCCAATCAGCGTCAGAAAAACCGATGAGTTGTGGTTCTTGATTTGTATTCAATGTGAGGTTCAGGTTTCTTGTGATGTTTAGATAACTAATTATCCGTTTCGCAGCGTTCCTAGCTTTAAAACGTGGAGTTTCACATCTTCTGCTGAGGATGTTAACAGCGGCTGATATATCTGGACTTGTAGTGGTTCCTATATATAACAATGATCCTATCGCTTGTCTGAATTTTGTATTGTTAGGCATTAAATTTTCGTCGTCCTCTAATTTGTGAAAACCGGCATCCATGGGAGTGCTTATTGGTTTTGCGTTTTCTAAATTGAATTTCCTTGCGAGTTCTTCTATTTTTAACCTTTGATTTAATTTGTATCCATTTTGTGTTTTTCTTATTTGCATGCCTAGCTTTTATTATTTTTTAAATTGATTCGTTTTCACCGCCTATTAAAATGTCATCTACGTAAACTATTATATACGTTGTGATGTTGTTTTCTTTTCGTGTGTATAGACATGAGTCCGCTGTGCTTTGTTGGAAATTCAATTTTTTTAAAGATTGTTCTATTCTTTTATTCCAAGTTCTCGCTGCCTGCTTAAGTCCATAAATGGATTTTTTCAATTTGCAGACTTTGTTTTCTTTATTTTTCTCAATGTAACCCTCCGGTTGTTTCATATAGACTTCATCTTCTAACTCACCGTATAGAAAAGCTGTATCTATATCTATGTGTCTCACGTTCAACTTCTTATATGCGGCTGCTGCCAAAAATGTTCGCACAGTTGTTTGTGACACTACTGGGGCGAAAGTCTCGTCATAGTTTTTCCCGTATTTTTGTCTAAACCCTTTGGCTACCAAACGTGCTTTGTACATTTGAGTGTTTCCGTGACTGTCTAATTTCTTTTTGAATGTCCATTTGCAACCTATAACCTTTTTGTTAGGTGGAGGATCCACTAATTCCCATGTGTTGTGTTTTCTCAACGAATTTATTTCCGCTTGTGTGGCTTTAAGCCAATTTTCTTTTTCTCTGGGATTATTTATTTCCAGTATTTCATTCCAACTACTAGGTTCTATTGTATCATTATTTTTTACATAACAGACATATCTGTCTGGTGGTACCCCCCTGTTCATTCTTTCGGATCTTCTTGGTTCATTGGTCGGTTGTTTGGACGCGGTTGGTTCTTCGGTTGTGTTGTTTAGCTCTGTTTCAATGTAATGTTTGTCGTCATATGAGTTTTCTGTCTCTTTGCTTTCTTTTAGGTTAATTTTACTATTTTCCATGAATTTCACTGTTCTGCCAATTACAATTTTATTTTGTTTTGTGTATATGCGATATCCCTTTGAGTTGTTATCGTATCCTACAAAAATCCCTTCCTGAGCCCTGTCGTCCAATTTTCCTCGATGTTGTTTATTCACATATACGTAAGCTTTGCACCCGAATGTTCGCAAATAGTGTAAACTCGGTTTGCGATTAAACCATAGCTCAAATGGGGTTTTATTTGTCGATCTTGTTGGTAAGCGATTTTGTAAATGATCCGCGGTGTTAATTGCTTCTCCCCAAAATCTTTGTGGCAGATCTGCTTCTCTCAGTAGGCTTCTAGTCATGTCTAATAGCGACCTATTTTTCCTTTCTGCAATGCCATTTTGGCTCGGACAATACGGCACTGTTAATTGATGTTTAATGCCCCTTTTTCTTAAGTAATCCTCTATCCCTCTATTTATGTACTCTCCCCCGTTATCGGATCTTATTGCTTTCGGATATATCCCGAACTGGTTTCGAACCATAGCTATATAGTCAGTTTATCCTGTACTTCATCTTTATGTTTTAATAAGTATATTACAGTAAATCTAGAGTAGTCGTCAATGAAAGTTACAAACATTGTTTTACCACCTATTGTGGGGGTTCCTATCGCTGTGCATACGTCCGTGTGCACTAGATCGAGTACTCTACCTGTTTTGTTTCTATACACTGTTTTGGGATAGGGAGCATCGCTTGTTTTTGTTTGTATGCATGTTTCGCATGTTGTTCCATGATTGAAATTATTTAATTTTATGCCATAAGCTAAGTTGTCTTTAACCATTTCCTTTATGGAATTATAATTTCTATGCCCTAGGCGTTTGTGCCAAAGTTCCAGGTAGTCTTTACTTTTGCATTTATGTGCCGTATTTACTATATTCCTATCTGCATTTTCTAATAATTCAACTTCGTATAGGTTATTTTTCATTTTTGCTCCCAAATAGATTTTCCCATTTCGTGACAGCGTGCATTTATCTTTATCAAATAATAATTTATATCCATTCTTTGTGGCTTTACTAACTGAAATTAAATTAGATTCTAGCTCCGGTACATATAACACTTCTTTTAACGTAAATTTATTTATGCCTCCATCGGATGTTTTTGTCGTGAATGTAGTTTCTCCGGTACCTAACGAGTTTAGAGTTTTTCCGTTGGCAATTATGACGGCTGTTTTTTCTGTGTCATTTAACTTAGTAAACTCATTTTTATTGTTTAGGATATGTGAAGATGAACCAGAATCAATAATCCAGGTTTGTTTTCCTGCTTTGTCTATTAGAAAGGCTGCGTCGCTGCCTTTATCTGGTTTTGTTTCCGTTCTATATAATTTCTCGTGTTTACTGATTCGCGGTCAGTGTTTCCTATCTGGTTATCCGATTGCTGATAACACAACGATGATGAGTAATATTTATTTTTGTATGTTTGTTGTTTTTGTGTATTTGGGTGATTGTTTCGATTTTTCAAATGCCAACATTCTCTGTACGTGTGATTTCTCAATTTGCAATACGTGCACTGTTTATCTTTTTTAAAGTTATCATTAGGAAATCTTTTCTGAGTTTTAAACGCTTTTGATGAATTTTCACCCTGGTCTGTGTTTTCAACCCTTCTGTTGTACTCATCTGTTAATTTACTTCTAATAAATTGGGGTGTGAGCTCGTCCTCATTTCGCGATTCAATGGCAGTAATTAACGTATTATAACTAGGGGGTAGCGAACACAGCAATAAAGCTGAAAGATAAGAGTCGTTAATTGTTTCCCTGATCGCTGAAAGTTTGTCAATTAATTCTAGAATGTATGTTATGTGTTTGATTAAGTTCCCGTTTTCTTGGAGCTTGGCTCCATAGAGCTTTCTTAACAAAAATAATTTACTAGAGAGGTTCGCCCGTTCGTGTATGGTTTTAAGTGCGTTCCAAGTGTCTCTAGCTGTGTTAAGCCCCTTTACATGGACGATTTGGGAATCGTCAATTGATAGGTTAATTATGGCTCTTGCCTTCCTGTCCTTTTTTTCCCAATCGGTTGTGATTGGCGTGGGCCTATCTTCGGTTATTACGTTGAATAAGTCTTCTCTAATCAGTAACATTTCAGTTTTAAATTTCCAATTACTGTAGTTACTAGCGTTAAGTTTTTCTACAAGCTGTATCTCACGTGATGCGGCCATTTTACTAGTTATTTAAGTTTTGTTGTTAAAGAGGAATTGCTTTTTTATTATTTTATATAAAACTTCTTATATATATCTAGTTTTCTTCAATTGTTTAACATTTCATATATATCAACAAGAAAATGCACAATATTTATTTCATCATCAAATAACTAATTATATTTTCAATAATTTTCAATTTCTTTTTAATGTGCACACATGTATGGCCAATAGTTTTTTTTTCACAAATATTATTTATCTACTAAAATATAAGACTTTCTCAGTCTCATAATCGACTGTTGGCAAAAAAGCCGCCTCTGCTCTGCGCTGTAGGTTACGCGCGCTAATACTTATATAAATAAATATATATCATTCTGGCGATAAAACACAATTAATATAATAATATAGGTAATTTCTTACCTTTATCTTTCTTCAGCAGCAGTATTCCTCATACTTTGGCTTGGTGCACATTTTTAACTGCGGTAGGTAATCCATTTATTACGAAGCTAAAGTGTTAAAAACAGAAAAGTGTTGGTTAAATGTATTATATTATTTATATTGAGTCCACACTTGAGACTTGATCACTTTTGTTATAGAGAATTATATTTAAAATTTTGACTTAATATTTTCAATTAACATTTTACATACAGCTGCCTTTTGCAGCAACAGATTAAAATTATTACATCTTTCTCTATTGAGATGAAAAGGGCAACTAACTTAATAATAAAAAGAGTTTTTGAGTCAGAGTTCTTTTGATGACGTCAGACAGACGCAACATGCGTGGGTTGATATTAAAACTAATTTCGCGAACATATTTCACATATTAATATCATTGTTTATCTTCTTGAGTAGGATGATTTGGCTAAAATAGAAAAGTTTGTTCATTATAGAATGATTTATTATCACTTAATGTATTTATTTACGTGTTCAAATGTTTGTGTCCTTGAATTGCTTCCTGTTTTGAAATCAGTTAATGATATCTGAGATGGTTATAAATCCATCATTACCAACAAATATTTACAAATTCAGTAGATGTGTAAAATTATAAAAGAACGACTCACCAAATATTCAATCCAAGTCGTCACAGAAGTAAATATATATATATAATATTTATTATATAATAATACATAATTTAATTTATTTTACAATTATAATATATTATATTATATTATTATTTTTTATTATAATTATAAATTAATTACTAGTTACAAATAAATTTTTATAATTTATAATTATATTAATTTAAATTTTAACTTTTTTAACGTGAGGTTCTTTTATTAAATGATGTTTATTTACTCGACTCATAATCAAAAATCTACATTTAAATATTATTAAAAAGGAATTCTTGATCTCTGCTTTTTTGAACCTCAGAAATATTGTTGAAAATATGAAAAACCTGCTCCAAAATATAGCATTACGACATGAATAAGTTTTAAAAAATATATAAAGCAATAAAAATAAATTGAGACAAGTATAATTAGTTTGTTGTAATTCTGTTGTAATAATTAGAATGCCAAAATCCTTTTGACCATAAATTATAATTATTACTGCGCTGACGTTGAAAATATAGTTATTATTTTGTACTTTATTTGAAGTAGAATGCGAGAGACCATAAATATTTATTAGTTGCGCAGCGCCACCTTAATTTATCTACGAGAAAGGTTTGCGAAAAATGGGTTTAATTATCTAAGAAAAGGGAAGGAAATAAATTATGAACGAATACATTGCTTTTAATCCATCAGATGATATGACCAAGTTATCAAGTAGCTATGATCTTACCTCTGATAAATGCGGGACACGGGAATTCGAGTAGATATCAAATGAGTTGGTATATGTGATTGTGTTAGCTGAGAATAATAAGAAAAGTTCAAAATCGAAGTGTTCTAGTTCATTTTTTTCGTTCAACTGAGAATGAGATGATGCCTTGATCGACAACAGTGTGGTTCTCAAACTTATTTTGGTCACGCTCGACATCAGAATATCTGAAATCATGATCCCCCCCCCCCCACCCTTAAAAAAACATTTATTTCTTCCCAATGATATCCCGTATACTCCTTTTAATTTTTAGGCACCAGCTTTTGCAAATAGTAATTTTTGGTTTATTTAATAAAGGGAAATCGATGTTTAGATAAGATTAAAATTACGGTACAGAATTAGTGTTATGCAAATTAAAGGAATTTGTGCATCTTTTAACTCACGTGTACGTGCCGTGCCGCTAATCACTAAGTGCTTAAAAATGTTTAACGGTGGTTGATTATATTTTAAAAATAATTACATAAATTTAACTACGCAATACATTTTTTATATTCCTATCTAGATGAGTTTTGTTGTTCTGTACCAACTCACCTGAATATAAAACAAAAGTGTTATATGATCTCCAGTTTTAATATTTTCATAAAACGTCTGGAAAAGATTCTCGTATTTGGCATTAAATTTGATAGCCATAATACATTTTAAATTAATACTAATTTATTTTTTTATTTTATGAAAGTTTTTTATATTTTTCCGGTAACAGTTATACTTCCACTTTTGAATGAAAGAATTTAAAAATTGAATAAAAACTTATTTTTCATTTCATTTTTGAAATTTGCATGCATATTTTTTATTAAAATACTTAACAATACTTTTTCAGAAAAGACATAAGGAACTGGTAAAAAATTGGTGTGTAACTAATCTGGAAGCGCCCCTCTGAAAACTCAATCTTTTATCGTACACAATGTAAGCTAGTAGAAATTAATGCTAATACGAACTGATTTACAGCAGGTCATCTAATACATATGACCAGGGCTCCCAAAACTTTAAAATAGACCTAATAAAAGAAATAATGCACATATATAAAGTTTTATAGGGCTCGTCTCATAAAAGCGTGTATATCCAAGCCACTGAAGTCTATAAATCAGTCCCTGAATGCTAATCTATTAGATAGCACCTTATCATACACAAGTATTTTATCCAAGCATACCAAAATATTTTAAACCAGGGCTTTATAAATTTGATAAAATGTGGTAGCCAGCAAAAAATTCTAGTTACCAGTAAAAAATACCGCCCGCCCCCCTTTATTATATATATATCATCTAAAAAAAAAAAAAAACACCTACTGTACAGGTTGTAATAAAAAGCATGCACGGTAAATGCTGATACGAATGCTTCAAATGGCCCTATAGGAGTGCTACAAAATCTGTATTTGATGAGGGGGGCGGGGAGGCATTTATGAACTAGTGAAGCAGGAAAACATTTTTTGCCTATTTTCCTGTCGAAGTTAGTCAAATAATTCTTTTTATTATTTTAAAATTTACAATTGATGAACTTAGTATTTGTGCCAAATAACATTAAAAAAATATATATTTTCGTTTTGAATATAATTTTCAAGATTACTTCTTAATATTTTGTAACTTTGCAATATCTATGATGAGACATCATATGAGAATTTTACTTTAACATTGCGGCTAAGATGAGTAACAGATGCTGCTCTTGATATAAATTGTAGGCAAGTTATTGCCGTAAACATATTGATTGTATAAACATGAGATTGTTTATATACATAAGGCGACTGGAATAAAAATCTGTACGTGCTTATAAAATAAATCCCAATATTAGAAATATTAAAGCTAAGTACGTTTGAAAAAGAACTTGAGTTATTATGTAATATGCATTTTTGTCAAGCCCTGCTTTTGACCATAAATTACGATAATTACTGCGCTGACGTTGAAAATATAGTTATTATTTGGTACTTTATTTCAAGAAGAATGCAAAATACCATACATATTTATTAGTTTCGCAGTAATATCTTAATTTATATACAATAAAAGCTTTGCGAAAAATGGGTTTAGAGACGTAGAAAAATGAGAAGGGAATAAATTATACTTTAAATGAATATACAGTTTTTAATCCTTCTGACGATGGATACTTGTATTAAGATATAGATGAATTACAAATTATAAAGAGTGGATCTTGTCACTGATGATTGTTTGTAAAGAAAAAAACGATCGAAATCCTCATTAGTTTGCGGAAAACTGTAATTAGAGATTGATAGTTAAATGTTTTGATTAATTCTATAGAATAATAATAATAATAAGTATTACGACGAATACATATTTTATTTAACTTGTAAAACACTAAGTATTCATCTTGATATCTCCTTTTTTTTTCTTTTTTGGTAACGATTATAAAGGTCCTCTTATATAAGAATAAGAGGAGTAATGCGAATAGTATTTTTGTAAACAGATTATCGTTTGTAGCGGTACACTGTACTTTCAACAAAATTGTTCTCTTAATTGACCTGTTAATAGCCAGTCGAAGCATAGCCATTATCTTACATAGCTTATATCAAAAACATATAAATTTCAGGAATCCCACTGGTCCTTTTTTAAAATAGAAATATTTCTAAAAAATAATCTTCGTTGTAAATTTCTGAAACATTTTCAAAAGACATTTAACACGAAGATTAATGTTTAACAAAAAAAAATGTTCTAAAGGGTGAAAAATGGGACCCTGAATTTTGATTTTTACTTTTTATTCTTCAACTTCACTAATTGTAATATCTTTACACAAAATTCTAATAATACTAAACTTATAGTCCACATATATTTCAATAAATATTGTTAGAAAATGTCTTTTTGTTTCAAGAAAATGCCACCAAACGCCAGCACCAAACAATGCTTTTAAAAATGCAATCTGAACTCAGAAACCTTTTACTTAATTGATGTGAAATATTGTAAGATGTAGCAAGCACAATGCTGCACTAGGATTTAAAAATCCTATATAATACCACAGTATTCGGAAGGAATTAACATTTAAAACTCCAACAAACTAAGCTTAAAGTAATTCAAAGTATTTCTGCATATTTGTGTTTTGTAAATAGTTCAAGAATTCTTTTGTTATTGTGATTCTGTCCTTCAAATATTTATCCAAGTTTTATATTCCATGTGTATTTTTCATCTAATGTGTTTTTTGTTCATCTTAAGAAAACTATATTCCTTATAAATAATTCACAAGACATAAAGTTAAAACTTTTAACTTTTTTATTATTTGTTATTTGAGGAATCTTTTACTCATGCCTTAATATGGAATAACATTCCAACATATTTTACAAAGTTTATCATGCGTTTGATAAAGAAAATAAAAAATTACAACAACTGGAAATCCTTCAATCTTGATTATGAAGATTCTTAAATTTTGAAGCGTAGACTTCTTTTATTAATTCATGTGCTTTTATTCTAATGCTAAATTGAAAATGTGAAAAATGTACCTCTCATATAATATAGTCCAGTCACTTAGTCAAAAATAGATGCAAAAAATCTGCTAGAATATGTTATGTTTTTAAACTGTTCATGGGGATGCTAATAACAGGAATTAATGATTTCCCAACAAAATATCTCGAGCATAAATTTTTTTGGAGCCAAAAAATCATGAAATTTTTGGACTTTTTTCAGATTTTTCCTTATAACTCAAAATTTATAAACTTTTTGAGTACCATACGTAATTACAAAAAGAAAGACCATTAAATTCTCTACAAGGCTCATTCTAAAACTTTTTTTAAACCCATTACTAAGCTTTTTGAAAATGACACTTTTTTTCAACTTTGGGGAAAATCGCTAAAACCAACTTTTGACACCATTTTTCATTCATTTTATCCTCTTTAACGTAACTTGTTTATATTACAGGTATTTTCATGATATCTATAATGATTAAGTGAAACGGTAACATTGTAAAAAAATTGACAAGATTGTAAAATATTTCGTATTTAGAACTTAAGTGGAGAACATTAATAGTAGGTATTTACATGAATGTAAGTAAAAAATACGTACAGTAACATTTTTATTATACTTAGTAATGTCTGGAGTGCTTGTGGGTTGATGGGTCTGGTTCGTCAACCTCAGTTTGAGGAGAAGACGAGCAGGTTGCTTGTTCTTCAACAGTTTTGATCTTCTTCGAGCTTCTTGCGATATCATCAATCTGGTCGTAAAAGTCATCCGCGTTGTTGGTTTGGTCGATAGTTCCCAGACATTCATTTGCTTCATCATCCTTTTCTTCTGGGTAAAGAATGTCATCCACATTTTCGCAGTTGACCCCGTTACAGTTTTTGAAAATTGCCGAGCACTTCAGTTCTGATTTTTGACAAGAGCATGCCTTACTGCACCACTTTTTATAGCTACATGAAACAACATGCAGCAAGGATTCGGGTGCTGGGTTTTGGCCCATTTGAACTGGCTAAAAGAGACCGTCAGACCTGCGAACCTACCCCCATTTTTCAGGAGGGATGTTGTTTCCCAGCCAAGCTTGCATCTGATGGTAAATCGCAAAAATGATGCTGCGCAACCTCTTGCGTTGGTGGTAGTCTTACAAGATGGATTTTCCTTTATGTGGCAGATTTAGCAAATTAATGGAACCTCAAGATATTCAATGTCTGTGTGGTGCCTATGTATCCATTGTGCAGTGCGATAATGAATTTTTTCCCCGCCTTGATGATTTTTTGATGGATAGTTTCTGATTTATTGAACACACAGGCTATCTCCTCAAGCTGATCATGTTTTTTCAACGTGTTACAACACTTTGATTTTACTTGTCCAAAAAGAGCAGATGTTGTATAGCATCCGCTGATTGCATAACTTTGAACAAAACTTTGTTGTAAATGTATTTGTATGACATGGTTGAAAACCACTTGGTTTCGATGTTACCCCTTCCTGATTTTGGAAAAACAAATTTTTGTGTTGGTTTCCCAAATCCGTCATGATCACGAGAAGGTCAATATCTTCTCCAACAATAACGACACTTTCAGAAGTTTGAGTTCTTGAAATGGCTGAGGTAACATCAGCGTCTTCTGCTGCCTGGTCAGCTTGAATTTTATAATTTTTAAACTTTGTTTTCACTAATGGAATGAAGTGGTTCTTGTTTCAGTCATTGACCAGAAATTTGTCCTGGGGGATTCTGTTTAACATTTCTGCTGCAAATATGACTTCCGTAGGAGTGTGCATTCAAGATCGATGAACTCTTTCTGCACTTTTCGTTCCATTCTGATTCCCCTCAGATGAATACCTATCGAATACAACGGCGACCTGTGATCCAAAATTTTTCTGAATGTAAGAAACATAACTTTTAGCAATAGATTTGAAGGAAACATTTCGAGGCCAACTTACTTTGTGAAGAAAGTACCCTCCGTCAACAACAAAAAACTTATCTTTTCCGATGAGATCCAGGTTGTTTAATGGGATGAATAAATTGTAGAACGAGTATTTTGTGCCTTTTCTCATCCCTTCGTTGGAGAACAGAGACATTGGATATGGAGAAAGTTCATTATGTTAGTAAACTCTGCACGTCTCCATCACTCTGCTTCATTAAACAAACCCTTTGAAAGAGAGTCAATAGATCAACAGAAGTAACTGTAATGTTTCCGAATTTTAAACTGTTGACAACAGAAGCCAAAGTTACTACCTTATTCTTTTTCTTGAATTTCACACTCTGGAAATTATCTCCAACAATTCTTCTGACTCCCATCTGTCCTCTTTCTTTAGCCAAATAGCAGTTAACGTCAGCCCCTCCAACAATCCCAATACTAATGGAAATTACGTAATCACTTTCGGAGAAAGGAGGATGCACTAACAACCGCGGTTTATTTGAGTCATTACTGTCTCTATCAATGCGCGAACTTCTGGCATCCAAAGCTGTTCCGGAACTTCAAAACCAACTTCGCAGTATGCCTCTATTTCATCGCATATTTTTTGCATATGAATCATTCCCAGAGTCGATCTAGCTAAAATTTTCCTTGAAAGTTTTACTTTCCACAGTAAGTGGCGAAAAGAAATTTTTTTGGGATAGGAGGCGAAAAACAGGCCACATTCTGTGAAGTTAAATAAAAAGTGTCATTTTCAAAAAGCCATAGTGCGCTTAATAATGTGTTTAGAAAAAAGTGTTTTGGCTGAAACTTGTAGAAAATTTAATAATCTTTCTTTTTGTAACTAAGTATGGTACACAAAAAGTTTATAAATTTTGAGTTATAAGAAAAAAAACTGAAAAAAGTCCAAAAATTTCGTTGTTTTTTGGCTTTAAAAAGTTTAGCTATTTTGTTGGGAAACCATTAATTCCTGTTATTAGCATCCCCATAAACAGTTTAAAAACATAAAATCTTCTAGAGGTTTTTTGCATCTATCGGCCCTTTTTTTTGACTGTTTAACTGGACTAATATATATTTGGTCTAAAATCTGCATTTAAACTTTAACTGCTGTGCCAGATATTGTCATATAACCAGTGTGAGCGGTCTGTGAAACCAATCGATAGAAAGATGAATAAAAGGTGTAATTAATTCATAGGATACTTTTTCTGTTCTGAACTGTTTTGTACAAGATTATTATAATTAAAATTCACCTATTCAGAAATTTCTTGCAATAGTACTAGGGCGCCAAACGAAACAAAATGTCACTATAGTTAAACTGAAAATTACAAGTTAAACTGTGAAAACTGGAAAAGCAGTGGTCTGTGAGGCCGCTAACAGCAGTTAAATGTTAAATTATTATAAACAGATTCTTTCTCTTTGATTTTACAGCTCCAGTAGCATTATAGAAAAATTGTTAAGAAAGTGTGCGAAAATACAGCATATTAAAACAAACTGCATGAATATGTTTCGGTAAAATAAAAAAAATGACAATCAATACAAATGAATTGAAGTAGCGCGCTATAATATGTAGTTTTTAAAAAAAAACTAAAATCATTAAAATAATCTTGAGCATAAATTACGATTTTTTGCTGTACTTATGTTGAAAATATAGTTATTACTTGGTACTTTATAGAAAGCAAAATTCAAAAGACAATAAATATTTATGAGTTTCGCTGCGACATCTTAATTTATGTACGTTGAAGCATTACGAAAAATGGGTTTAGTTATCTAGAAAAAGAGAAGGAAATAAATTATCCTTTTACGAATACATTACTTTTAATCTTTCTGCCGCAACTTGTATTAAGATCCGGTTGAACAACTAATAATTGGATTACAACTTATGAGCAATGAATTTTGTCTCTGATGAATGTCTGAGAAAAAAATATGAAAAAAAATCTGCATTAGTTTGCTGATAAAGGTAATATATGGGCCAAATTATCCTAAGTGTGATTTTCGGCTGCTGATTTTCTGCTGATATATAATTTTCAAAAATCTCATATTATGCTGAATTTGAATTTTTAATAATCACTGATATTTTGCAGAATAATAATTAGAAGTTGGGTAAAAACTTTATTGAAAAATAAATATAAGGCAGTTTTTATCACGCAAAACACAAATTGTAAGGGACAGTAGTGACCTTTTTTACAATTCTGCCACTTTACTTAAAAAAGAACATTTTTGGAAGGTTGTATGTATTGTTTTCAGAGACATATTAAACCTACGATCAAATGACTAAATAATAATTAATCTCTAAATATCCATATTTAAATTAACAATGAGGACAGTAGTGACCGTTAATAAAGGTACGCTTACCGTTTCCACATTCTTTTCAATTCAGAAAATCTTCTTTAAAAACAAACAGCAATGGCCACTTTTTTTAAATAACATGTGCTCCTGTACTGGAAAAAATACTCAAAAGGACTGCATACTAACATCTGGTGGAAATATGGGGGAATTAATACACCTGGGCAGAAGTGACCAAAAAAGTGGGTGACACAACTTTAAACCCTACAAAACAAATATTACGCTTTTCACTCATATAAAAATTATATTTTTATGCTCCATGAGTTTCAAATTTAAGGTATGTCCGACCGAAATAAAGCCCCCGTAATTGTGTGCCGTAACTGGAGGCTAAACAAACCAATAAGAACGAAACAAATATATTAAGAAAGTCTATATACAAATACATATTTACAAGGAGTAACTCACTCCCTACCCCACTGGGAAACAAAAAAATGAATATTAAAAAAAAGGAGGAAAAAAAGTGTCCACCGAAATAAAGTCCCTACTGTTAATAGCCAATATATCCACCATGTTTATATATGACTTGGAATATACGATGTGGCATACTATTTACCAATCCTTGGAGGATAATATCATCAATATTATCCCAGGCTTCAATGATGGCGGCCTTCAACGCGGCCACAGTCTGAAACTGTCTGCCATTGGCATACACAGCCCTACTGAGGATACCCCAGAGACTTTCTTGGAGGTTGAGATCATGGAAAAGGGCAGACCATTCCATGACATGCACCACATTACCCAAAAACCATTCGCAGGAGGATTTTGGGACGTGAAGGGGGGCGTTTTCCTTCTGGAAAATCCAACTTAGGCCACTATCTCTGCAAATGACAGTAAATGGATTTCTAGCATTTCTTGGTAATCAGTAGCCTTCATGTGACCTGTGGGAAAAGCCAGATTAAGCTTACAACAATAGCCGAAGCCTCCCCACACCCTTAATAAGCCTCCATTTTGCTGTCTTTTGGAAAAAATTTCCTCTTCTTTCCTCATGTCATGCTAATAAAAAGCAAGGCCGTCTGAGCCATACAAATTAATTTTTTTTTTCTAATCTGAGAATATAACACGATACCACTGGTACTTAAAGGTTTTTATGATATTTGGCCCAATCCACTCTTCTTTGCTTGTGGAAAGCTTTCAACATGGGCTGCTGTTTCCTTTTTTTTATATCGCAAGTTTCTTGAACGTTTTACAATCCGTGACAGGGCTTATTTTGTCTCAGAGATGTTATCTTCTTTGGTCAATTGTCTTAGAGAAATACCACCTCGTGAAAGACGACGCACACCATCTCTTTCCTGCCTGGAAGTAATTTTTCTGCATGTATACCTATTGTTTTCATACCCGTACGCATTGCCCTGATTCACAAAATTGTCTATTACCGTTTTAAATCATTTGATTTGTTTAAATATATGTCTATGAGAAAGGCCTTATTCCTTAAAAGCTGTTATCTGGCGTTTCTCGAACTCTGATAGCTGGGTTCCCTTTCCCATTGCAGTACTCCAGGAGAAATTGAAAATACAACCTTCTGAAATATGCACAAAATGCGACTGGCATAGAACAGATATTTGACAACTTTCTGACGTTATAAAACTGCTGACTTGTAGCAGCTCGAATGTCAGGAGTTCCCATAAACACTAATTGGGGTGGTGGCTTTATTCAACGGGACATTTTTCCCCTCTTTTTTTACACTTTCATTTTTTTCCTGCCGAGGTGGGGCAAGGAGGGAGTTACTCTTTGTAAATATGCATTTGTATATAGACTTCCTTAATATATTTGTTTCGTTCTCATTGGTTTGTTTCGTATCCAGTTGCAGCACGCAATCACGGTGGCTTTATTTCGGTGGGACACGCCTTATAATAAATGCATTGGTTTTCCAAAATTTGTTTAATAATTATTGTTTGTTCATGACTTTAATTATCAAGTTATGGGTTGAGAACAGGGGGAAGTAGTGACTTTTGATAGTGACTGACCTGGAGATATTTTAATTCCATTTTAACAATTAAAGAAGCAGATTTTCGCAGTAGAAGTAACATAATATTGTAGAACAATCATGGAGAAACATGCCAACATTAAATGAGAATATATATTGCAAAGAAATGCCGAGAGATATACTGGCCACTGGGAAATCACACTTATGATATTTTGGTCCATATGTAATTTCATTTAGTTAATTCGAAGCTATTAGTTTATTCGAATGTGTTAGTGGAATTATTAAAACAAGAGGTATCAAGACTGATAATTAGTTTGCTACTGATAATATTACACGATTATCAGAGTAAAAGGAGGAAATGAGATTAATCTTTTTGTAACAGGCTTATCATTTTCAGTGGTGTGTCGCGTTGTATCTGCGATAACCTTTTTATTTAAATTAAAATATCAATAGCATGTCGAAGCAGTGCTGCCAATTTAGCCCCCTTTTTTATTTAAAAAACTACCCTACTAGAATTTCTGTGCAGTATTTTTTTATTTAATCACGGAATGTCTGTCATTAAATAAAATGAAAATTACTATACAGACATTCTGGTACGTCAGTGTTTTTTTAATAATAAAGGGGTTGTATCAAAGTGCGGCTGGATAGAAAAATAATCTTTTATAGCTTATACTTTATAGTAACAGAACTGGTTTATAGCAGGACACTTTGTAGCTAACAGAACTGGTTTATAGCAGGGCACTTAGTATACGTGTCCGGGACTACCACTCTAAAAGGAGCCGAAATCTCTAAAAGGAGTCAAATAAAAGATAAAATGCTTTATAGGGCTCCTAAAAAAGCGTGTATATTAGGCTCCGAAATAAATAAAACAGTCCCGGAATACTAATATTTTGAACTGCATGATTATATTATTAGTTAATTTATCTTTTTTGTATTGGCATTCATTCATACATGCAGTAGCATCATGGCATATATTAATAACATTCAAAAGATCGTTAAACAATTCGGACGCGAGAGAGGGGGCTACAAATAGTTATGACTTATGGACATACGATTATGTGTACTATTGATTGACACATACACACACACACATATATATATATATATATATATATATATATATGGTTCAGTATCTGTAAATTATAGCCATGTATAATTCAATACATAAATTATTAATGAATTTTATTTTCATCTAAAGAAAAGAAAATGTACATAGATAAGTTTTGCCAAACACAAAAAGAATTTCTACAGGTTTTAGCAGAAATCAGAAGCTATGTCATTCGCCTCAACAAACAAAACTGCGTTAATTTATCGTTTTAAAATGTTCTCAACAAACAGAATAAGTTTCTTTCCTTCTCTCTCGTCAGGTGAATTTGAAGGGTATTTTCAATGTTAGAGATTTGTTTAATAAAAATTCTTTTAATTTTTTGTAATAGTCACTGAAACCTACTATGTAGCATTCCTATTATCCATTTATATCACTCATTATTTCAAGATGTACTTTTATTATTTTATTCCCACAAATAACATTATAAAAAAGTAGAATTAATAGTATTCTTCAGTTATTTACAAAAGTTTAGAGGAAAATGATTTCAATTAAAACTAGATGGAACCCGTCAAAACTTGATAGAAAAAATTACTATAACAACATCAGTAAATTAAGCTTCTTTATTACATAAGAAGGTAAGGTGTACGTATGAAACAGTCTTCCAAATATTTTATTTAAAAAAAATTCCCCCAGTGAAATACAGTACTATTTCCGATGCAAACTCTAAACAAACAATCCGTAAACAACTGTGTAATGCAAAGCAGTTTGACATTACCGCCATATTCCCCACGGCAAGAAAGAAAATTTCATGGACCTATGAAGTATCATACAAATAGCATATTCCTACGTTTATCTCATATTCAGTAAATAAAAGAACATAGTAAATAAAGCACACATCCTCCCCCCCACCCCTCTTGTGAAAATGCAACCGAATGAGCTCCTATAAGCAATTTTATTGCATCTGCCCAATAGCAACGTCGAAATTCGACGTTAAAAAAGTTTTAAAATGTTTAAATTAAAAGTTTTAAAATGTCCTCTTTAATCATTGTTCGTTCTAAGTCCATATCTTCTAAAACGCATCCATTGTTTTAAGATAATCAATTTTTATGTAAAGATGGAGAATTTTTTTTTTTTACAATAATAAATCAATCTGCAGATGAAGGAGATTTTTAATGTTTTCAAGTGTAATTTATTTGTATCGTTTCTTCGGTCCCTTTACATAATCAGGATGATTATTCCTTTTCCCTCTTATACAGTTAAATATCCAATGGATCTTTAAAATAATAATAAAATACAGTTCCTAGCATATTCTGATGCAACATATACATCAACGAATTCAACATATCAATATTATATTAATCATAAGCTGAAAACAGTTTGTTTTTTCTAGACAAATTTTAGTTTAGCGCCAAAATGCTCTATTTTATGGATAATCTGATCATCTGATTTATCAGGTTCTTTTATTATTTTTTTCCGGTTTTCATGATGGTTACGGAAATCTATTTTCAATTGTAGCAACTTTCCCAGGGGCTATTTTACATTATTAAAGCAAACTGATGGTTATTGTTGAGATAGAATTGAAAAATATTTCATGCGTGAAAATTATTTCAAAAGTCGTGAAATTAAGCGGCATTTTTCAAAAAAAATTCAATTGACAGCTAATTTCTTTTTCTAATTGATGATCTAAGAATTAAAATTGTAAAATGTAGTAAAAATTTGAAATTTGTAGTATTTAGAAGTGATGTAAGCGCGATGAAAGCAAAAGCGATAGCGCCGTTTGTTGTTACAACCGTTATACCTTTCTAAAAATTGCCACTGTGTTTTGGCTAGCGTCCAAAAGTAGACTACCATTTTTTGACATCGAAAGAGAAATTCACAATGAAATAAATATGACTTTGCCGCTAAAAAGGAACTGTTAAATGAACGTATAACAAACCTATGAAAATAATTCCTATAAACCGTTGTTTATTCTAGCTAAAAATACAATCATTATTTCAAGGGTTTTATTTTTTACCGTAACAACTATTTTTTTCCTGAAATACTTTACTTTTGTGAATTTTTTTATTAAAAAATGAAATCTTCTAACCTATAATTAAAAAAAAAGTAATTGGTAACATGTAATCAAGGTATGCAATCAAGATAAAGCAACCAATAAAGGCTCCAGTTCTAAGCTTTAAAATGGAAAATTGAAAAATCAGTTAAAATTACGTTATGTTTACACAATCATATAAATTTTTCTTTTTAGTTTTATCAATGTTAAAATGCATTTCAAGCTAAGTATAACGTCATTTTCACCGGCGCAAACTTTTCACACGTACTTCGTATACGTTGCTTTTATGCTTAAACACCATGTATACAAATAAAAATATGTTTTGTATTTAATTATAATGAAAAAATAGCATCTACAAAGTTATAATGCATAATGATAAAATAAACCCAATGGACAATATTCCCGTGACGTCACAATAAAGATAAATTTGTATTCGCTTATAAAACACGCGGATAAATATATGTACCGAAATTCAACTTGCAAATTAAAAAATTTGGCCTAAAAGCCACGTGCTTTTAATATTTATTATATCCTCGGAACCACAGAGTTTCTCGTTACTCTGTGCCTCGCAACAGTGGGCGTTATCTGATTGCTGACTATTATGACGTCATACGCAGAAGTAAAAGTTTAATTTAAAATTACGGCTAATTAATTAAATTTTCGAACAAACGAATGTACGATAACAAATATGCGCCAAATATATTTCATTTAAAAAAAGAATGGTGTAATTTGATGCAGTAGTTTGTTCTCGCGGACTATCGAAAGAAAACGCTTAGCGTTTTAAATATATAGATTTTCTGTTTTGTCATTGGTTCAGAAAGGTGTGTGGACTAAATTTAACCAGCTCTTAATTAAGTCTACTCGATTCATAATAGAATGTTCGCGTACCAGTACCAGAAGGCTTGCGTATCAGAACTAGTACACGTGCCATAGTTCGCGAAATCCTGCTCTAGAGGCAATAATTTCTTTGGTGCCATAACAAAATTCTATTTTGAAAATGTCGGCAATAACTGGTGATAGCACTTCTATTCTGCATTAAATACAATGGAAATCCATTGACATTAATTTCAGTTATGTTTAGATCACGTTTATGGACTTGATCCACTTTGATTTTAAGCGCCTTATGTATCAGATATATTTTTTAAAGAAGCAATGAAGAAAAAATAATTAGCTTATTAGCAAGCTTTCGAGATTATTTTAAAATAAGGTAATATCAATAATATATATACACTATATTTCCAATGATGACCGGTCACTTGCGATTTTAGACGTTTTGTTAAATATCTGGAAAGATACATAAGGAATTATCCTGTACCTTCAGGAGTATAAACAACATGATAAACGTCATATATTTCCGTGAAGATTTTTTTCCCGAAACCCTATAAGAGACCGTCAACAAATTGAAGAAAAACGAATATATTTTGGATAACCCTGTAAAAACTAATATTGCAAAAGCATTCAAACTATAGATTATGATTAAGTGGATTATTGTAATAATTTGGGTTCATTTGTATGAAGACAGCATATATACTCGAAGAGAAATTCAGGTTTTTATAAAAACGGTCCCAAATTTTACCAAGTTTTTTGCTTATAATTTGCAGAGTTTTTAATATAAAAACAAGTTTTTTTTCAGAAAATATGACAAACAAAATTATACACAATACCCTGCAATCAGAATTAAAAAAAAATAAAAATTGTATGAAAAATGAGCAGATTTACTAAATATTGTTTCACTGCGCATGCGCGAATTCAATTAAAATATACTGTGCATAATATATTAGCTAAATGTATAGACCAACTTTTATGAAAGTCTCAAAAACATAGCTTGAAAATTCTGATAGTAATCGTCGATAGAGTAAGCTCGAAATTCGCTGTTTCCAAAAGGAAGCAAAAAGATGAGGGGTTGTATCAAATATAGAATGAGAGACACTTCATTCTTATTATGTCAACTTTGATTAGCTAGTACATTTGGATACAACCCCTCATCTTTTTGCTTCCTTTTGGGAACAGCGAAATTCGAGCTTATTCTATCGACGATTACTATCAGAATTTTCAAGCTATGATTTTGAGACTTTCATAAAAGTTGGTCTATATATTAAGCTAATATATTATGCACAGTATATTTTGATTGAATTCGCGCATGCGCAGTGACACAATATTTAGTAAACCTGCTAATTTTTCATACATTTTTTATTATTTTTTAATTCTGATTGCAGGGTATTGTGTATAATGTTGTTTGTCATATTTTCTGAAAAAAAAACTTGTTTTTATATTAAAAACTCTGGAAATTATAAGCAAAAAACTTGGTAAAATTTGGGACTGTTTTTATAAAAACCTGAATTTCTCTTCGAGTATACATGCTATCTTCATACAAATGAACCCAAATTATTACAATAATCCACTTAATCATAATCTACCGTTTGAATGCTTTTGCAATATTAGTTTTTACAGGGTTATCCAAAATATATTCGTTTTTCTTCAATTTGTTGACGGCCCCTTATGGGGTTTCGGGAAAAAATCTTCACGGAAATATATGACGTTTATCATGTTGTTTAAACTCCTGAAGTTACAGGATAATTCCTTATGTATATTTCCAGATACTTAACAAAACGTCTAAAATCGCAAGTGACCGGTCATCATTTGAAATATAGTATATATATATATATATATATATATATATATATATATATATATATATATAGGGCTGTTTAATAGCCTCTGCTTGTTAAATAGGAGAAGACCCTTTAAATGCCTCAAAGGAGGACTTAAAGGAGTCGACTGGGAGCAGAGACTTAATGTCCAATCCGCACCTTTCACCGGTTCAGCCTGTTAGTACCCTTGCCTAGTGCATGGGGAACGAACGCGGATGGGCTTCCTCCAACCCGCTTGGCCAGCGTGGGGGAATTTGGCCACCTCCCCCCTTATTTTACCATGAATTCACAAAACAAATCACGGCCCTCAATTCCCGGTACTCGGCATGTTCCTGATTACGGCAGCGATCAGAAAGACATGAAGACAGAGTGTGCTAAGAATCACCGGGCTCGGCTTGGCTGCAATAAGTTGATGACCTTGGCTACGTATAATGGACGATCCTTATCTTCTGAAAGTCGTTTACAGGAACTTGAAGAAGAAATAGAAAGAATCAACTGGGACATCCTAGGATTATGCGTAGTAAGAAGAAAAGGTGAAGAGAAGATTGATCTTGCCAGTGGACATGTATTGTACTACTGAGGTACAGAAGATGGAAAAACAAGTGGTGTAGGATTTCTGATTCATAAAATGTGGAAAAATCACATCGTAGAATATGATAGTGCATCAGATAGAGTTGCAAGCTTAGTTATAAAAGTGTCAAAAAGATACAAGCTGCAAATTACCCAAGTTTATGCACCAACAATTAGCTATACTGATGAAAAAATTGAGGATTTCTATGAAGAAGTAGCTTCAATGCATCAAAAGGGAAAATGCTACATAAAATTAATAATGGGAGACTGGAATGCTAGAATTGGGGAAAAAAAGAAAGGTGAGTTCTCAGTAAGAAATCATGGATATGGGGTGCGTAATGAAAGAGGAAACAGATTGATTGAATTTGCAGAATGTGAACAGATGTATATCATGAATTCATTTTTCAAGAAAAAGCCACAAAGAAAATGGACATGGCGTAGTGCAAATGGCTCAACAAGTGAAATCGACTACATCTTGCCAAACAAAAAGCATCTTATTCAGGATTGCAGCGTTCTCAATAACTTCAACACATGAAGCGATCACAGGTTAGTTAGATGCAAACTGCTTTTAAATACTAAAGTGGAAAGAATGAAGCTTTTGCAACGCTCAAAGAAATTAGTCGATATTATAAATCTCCAGAAACATAAAGAAGAATTTAATTTAGAACTTAAAAATCGTTTTCAAGTACTTCAATCAATCTTAGAAGAAGAACAAGATGTTACAGTTGTGAACAAGAAAATAACAAATACTCTACAAGAAATTGCAAGGACGATAGCTGGTGAAGCACAAGTAAAGCAAACAAAGAAAATAACAGAAGAAACAAGAAGATTGATGAAGAAACGCAGAGAATTTAAAATGAAGAAAAACTTTCCTAAATCAAGAGTTGAATATGCAGAATTATGTAAAACGGTAAGAAAATGTGTTACAGAATATATCAGAAAATTTAACTGTGATCTTGTCAAAAAAGTTCTAGAAGATAACAAAAATTTAAAATCAGCTAAGCGCAAACTGTGTGTTGGAAGAAAAGGTATTTTTGCACTGAAGAGAGCAGATGGAACAATCACCAAAATCAATAATGAAATTGTACACATTGTCGAAAAATTCTATAACGATCTATATAAATGTGAAGATCAAAGGTAAATCAACCAACATGATCCCCCAGTAAACATAACAGAAACTGAAGAGATAATCCCAGTGATGACAGATGAAGTTGTTCAAGCCATTAGAGGCGTGATAAAAGGTAAATGCCCTGGCGAAGATGGAATTACAATTGACCTTATCAAAGAAGCAGGAGAAGAATTTGCAAAAATGCTAGCCTTACTGTTTCCAAATGTCTCGAGAAATCAGATGTACCAGAAGATTAGAATAATGCTGTGATGGTGTTACTTTATAAGAAAGGGGAAAAGGAAAACATTAAAAACTACCGTCCAATCAGCTTACTGTCAGTGATTTATAAAATTTTCACCAAAGTTTTAATGACAAGACTTGAATCAGCTCTGGACTCAGCTCAACCTAGAGCACAAGCAAGATATCGAAGTGGATTTAGCACAATGGATCATATTCAAACAGTAAGGGAAGTTATAGAAAAACATAAAGAATATAATTTATCTCTCTGCCTTGCCTTTATTGATTATGAAAAAGCATTTGATTCGGTCTACACATCTGCAGTAATTACTTTTCTGGAGGACATTGGTATAGACAAACCTTACATCAATATCATAAAGAAGATCTACAAGAAAGCAACAGCCACCATCCGTTTGGATAAAGGAAAAACGAAGATCAAGCTTGGAAGAGGAGTAAGACAAGGAGACACCATTTCGCCTAAGCTTTTTACTGCTGTCTTAGAAAGTATTTTCAAGAAGCTGGACTGGGAAAACAAAGGGATTAGAATAAATGGGGAATATTTAAGCCATCTCCGGTTTGCTGATGACATTTTAATTTTCAGTAATAGCTCTGAAGAATTGCAAAATATGCTAAAAGATTTGGCAGAAGCTAGCATTAAGGTGGGATTAAAAATACATTTGGAAAAGACTAAGGTGATGTTCAATTCATTTGCATCAAAAAAGAAAATCGTCTACAACAACACCGAGATTAAAGATGTGAAAAGTTATGTGTACCTTGGACAAGAAATATCATCAGACAACAGTATCATGAATGAAATCAATAGAAGAATAAGAAACGGATGGAGTGCTTTCGGGAAGAACAATATTATTCTGAAGAGTAACATGCCTCTTTGTTTGAAAAGAAATGTGTTTAACCAATGTGTTTTGCCTGCACTAACTTATGGAGCAGAAACTTGGACGCTAACAATACGGATGGTACAAAGATTACAAACAACACAGCGAAGTATGGAAAGATGTATGCTAGGCATAACCAGAAGAGACAGAAAGAGAATAGGATAAGAAGTCAGACGAAAGTTTTTGACATCATTGAGAGAATTAAACGGCTAAAATGGAAATGGGCTGGGCACATTGCAAGAAGACAAGACAAGAGATGGAGCACAAACACCCTACAGTGGTATCCCAGAGATGTAAAACGACCAAGAAGACGACCTCAAGTAACATGGAGTGACGAAATCAGAAAAGTGGCCGGTGTTAATTGGAGCACTAGACAGGCAACAATGGGAAAATCTGGGGGAGACCTACATCCAGCAGTGGATTGAAAACGGTTGTTGTTGATGATGATGATGATATATATATATATATATATATATATATATATATATATATATATATATATATATATATATATTTATATTCTTTTCGTGAATAATGTTCTTGTTATTCAGCAGTATTCTGTATCATCCATAAACATTTTGACTTAACCCTTTGAAGGGTGGTGGTACATTCTTTATACCCCTTAATTTTAATGAAAAATTTTACCAGAATTTTTCAAAAGAATTATTCTATATCTTTGGTGAATAAAGTTGTAAAATTGTCTTTCTTTATTTTCTAATTAATTGTTTTTGGAAATTCTGATGTGAATTCATCATTACTAAAATGCAGTTACTTGCCCCTGAAAGGGTTAACTGACATATTAAAGGTTTGTCGAAGTGTAGCTGTGTCTCTTTCATAGCTTATGTCTGAAAGTATTAATGTCATTTTGAACTTTGATTGAATAATAGTAATATTTGTAATATTGCTAAGTTTATTGTTTACAATATATTTAAAATAGTTACTATAAAGTTTATTATTATTTTTGATAAATATTTAATTTAACTGGAAAGATTTTATATCATCATATTCATCCGCACATTTCGTATGTGCACATGATTACATATCAAGTTTATTTAATTTTAATACTCTAGCTATATAAAGTAATAAGTTAAACTAACATAAGAACATATAACTTTTTTAATTGTAAGAATAATAATTTTGCAGAAAGTTATTCTTCTCGAAGAAGATATATATATCTGTTCCAATGCTGAACTGAATAGTTAACTATGTACTTTTAGGTAAAGAATAAGATGAAAAATCAGAATTTATACATTATTACAATATATTCTTCTTCCTTGCCTTTCCAATCTCTGTAAAAATTCAGAAAAAAGTGATGAAATATAACATAATTAAAGAAAGTACATTAATATGGTTCGGAAAAAATGGCAAGCAATAAAAATAAACTGCGACAGCACGCTGTAATATATAGATCTTTCAACTTAGAATGCTAAAATCCTCTTATAATAAATTACTGTTATTACCGCGCTGATGTTGAAAATATAGTTATTACTTTGTACTTTATTTGGAGTAGAATACAAAAGACCATAAATATTTATCAGTTACGCAGCAACATCTTAATTTATGTACAAGAGAGCTTTGCGAAAAATGGGTTTAGTTATCAAGGAAAAGAGAAGTAAATAAATTATCCTTAACGAAAATCATTGCATTTAATCCTTTTGACACTGCATGTAATGAATTCTGGTGAAATAACGATTAAAAATTATGAGCAGTGGATCTTGCCTCGGATAAATAGCTGAAAAAATGATTCTGCAATAATTATATTAATTTCAAAGGTCAATTGAAAAGTTAAATGTGTATCAATCAGACGGAAAATATATGATCAAAGAGTTGCATTTTTACAGTGTTATAAAGAAAATATCTTTTTATATTGTCTTTTATTGCCACTCTTATAATATGTGTAATAATTTTAAAAACTGCTGAGGCAGCAAACAAAGTACATGAAAATGTTACGTAAAGCAATGGCAAATAATAAAAATAACAAGAACGAAAAATCATGCGTCAAGCATAGATTATGTAACACTTTCCAACGCTTCTAAAATAATTTTACAAATCATTATCGTTTAATAAGCTGAAAGATAACATCGAAGTAAACAATTTGGAAAACGCATAACATATTTAAAAACGTAATTTCATGAATTTCCAACATATACAATATTCGGAAAAATATCCGAATACTTTTATTCAGCCCTGTATATGATCTATAGATTTGTATATATACTACATAGGATGCTAAATTTTAGTATAGTCAGGAAACGCGTAGCACACTTTAAAATTCTCCTTCTGGAGTTTCTGTCAATAAACGGAAATGTGTTCGCGAACTTTTGTGCTGTCCTGTATATGATCTACAGACTTTAAACACACCAAGTAAAAGACAAAAAGTGAGTTAAATTTAATATCGCGCTCAGGAACTTAAAACGCACTTCCAGGAATTATTATTAACAAACAGTAGATAATTCTTTTGTGTGTCCCTGTAAATGAACGATGACTGCTATACACACAATATTCTGTAGTAAGCCTCTTGTAATGCACCTTAGTGATATATATAAATTTCAATGCGTTTAAAATAGTGAAACATTTTTTAATTAAACCGCAAACGATTTTTCTCTATAGTAGTAATGTAACGGAATTCTTTTGACTATCCCTGTAAAGTAACTATAAGTGCTATGCACACCTTATTCCATATTAAGCTTCTTGTAATGCACCTTATTGATATATATCAATTACAATGTGTTTGAAATTGTGTAACATCATTAAAATAAACCGCAAATGATTTTTCCCCCATAGACCGTAATGTAACGGAACTCTTTTGAGTGTCACTGTAAAAAAACTATAAGTGCTACACACTTCAGTTAAAATATTGAACATGCTATAGATAAGGACAATAACATATAAAAATTGCAGAGCAATCCGAGTATATTTACGGGAGTTAGAGCACGGACAGACGGACAGACGGCCAGACAAACCGAAGTCATTAACACTTTTCAACTAGGTTGGAAAGTGTTAAAAATAGGTAGGGCTGTATAATACGTAGATCATTTAACTAAAAATGCCGAAAGCCTTTTGACCATAAATTATGATTATTACTGCGATGACGTTGAAAATACAGTTATTTCTTTGTACTTTAAGTGAAGTAGAATACAAAAGTCGATAAATATTTATCAGTTTCGCAGCAAGATGTTAATTTATGTATAAGAGAAAAGCTTTGTAAAAAATGGGCTTAGTTATCTAAGAAAAAGAAAAGGAAATAAATTATCCTTTAACGAATACATTGCTTTTAATCCTTTAGACAATACTTGTAATAAGATATGAATGAACAACAAATAATTGGATTATAAGTTATAAATATCTCAAAAAAATATATACATATGTTAGTATGTCGGATTTGACAATTATAGTATATATCAAATGATTTTGTAAATTAGAAGTTATTAGTGCAGCATAATATATTAGTGGAATTTTTTCAAAGAGAAGTATCAAGACGGATAATTAGTTTGTTGAGCAGGTAAGATTACACAATTACAAGAATAAGAGAAGGGAATGAGGATATTCTTTTAGCAAACAGTTTATCTCTTTTAGTAATAAACCTTGCGCCGTTTTTGCAATAAACAGACACCCGTGTCTGCTATAAACATTATTAGCACGTTAATCTTTTATCAATGTGTAACTGGTATTTCTTTTAAAGTTTATGTGAAACTACATAAATTTGATTTTTTTTGCATTGAATCTCCAATACATAAATTTCTAATGCTGCTATGTTTATAATAAAACTATTTTAACGTTAATTATTGTTAAAAAATAACTACAGAATACAACAGAAAAAATAAATTGAAACACGTGCCAATAACTGTACAGCCTTTTAGACAGAGCAATTGCGCACGGACACATAAGGCTCGTGCAAGTACACTCAACAAGTTTCGTAAATGCCAGTAAAACTGTATCGAATGTTGCTGCAGAACAACTGCTTTTCCTTAACTCGAGATAGATATTAAAGATAATGTACATACTATCTTAGATATTGAGACAGTTTGTTGAAAAAAATAATACTTACCATATTTAAAAAGCCATCGATCCCTACAGTTTCTGAATATAGAATTGTTCAACTTATTAATGCATACCACGACAAATACTACAATATGAGGAAGTCATATAAAGAAATATAGGAGAAAAGGAGAAAGAAATTTTCATAAAAAGAGTTGATGACTTCAAAAGCGAAGCAACTAAGCTGTTTGATATTTCAGCTTGTAAATGAATGCTGAATGAATGTATGCTGCTTTTTCATGAGTGTGAATTGCACCTGTGAAAACAACGAAGCTCAGCATGAGTGTATTATTTTAATAAACTGCATGTGTGAGAAAGCAAAAAATATTCCTTTTATTGAGCAACGATTTAACTATCTCCAAAAGATGCACGGATTAGGAAAAATAGGCACCATAGACCTAAAGGAAACCAAAAATTTGGAAAAAGTTTTAGCCTATCCCCAAAATGGGATATTTTAAAACCAGTTTAAACCCATGCCGTCTCTATAGAAACTGAGATAGTATAACTGTATAGAAGAAGAGGAAGTAAATGATGGTGAATATAAGCCACCTAACTCTGTGAAGAAGTCAACTGCGTGGCAGATGAGAAGGAAATTGGAAGACAACAGCATTACATAGAGATCATTATAGTGTTTCGGAACAGTCAACTCCTGCTATTGCATCAAGCGTGCTTGAGGACGTTCGCTTAATAACCGTAAAAGATTCTTCTCAAGCTATTGGCAAATTTAAAATTCGAAGGGAAAAATGTCGAAACAGAACCGAACTACGAAACCAAAGTCCTCACAACAACTTCGTGGTATTTATTTCGATGGGAGAAAAGATGAGTAACCGACTATAATTAACAGTCATAAAATCCGTGAAGAGAGTCTTTATGTGACTATGAACATATGACTGGAGTAATGTTGTAAAATCAAATATAGCAATTACTGGTTGATTGGTAATTTCTAATAATTGTTAATTAATTCTTATTGCTGATGCTATACTGATTTCCACGATGTCCAATATAACATTTTAAATTCAAAAATACGATATTCCATTAATTTCTGCAGTACATTTGTAGGGAAAAAATCAATGACTGGAGAGATACTTCTCTCCATCAGTAACAAAAACAGAAATATTAAGAAACACAAAAACAACAAATCAATATTACAAGTCGACCGACACAGCCTTCGCTCATCAGTGGGTAGAAAGACAGCTTAAAGTCTTTCCCCCTCTTATTTTCATAAAAACAACTGCGCTATCAGCAGGTTTTACTAGGTGATCCTATCATATATCAAACACAAAATAATATCAGATGAAATAAATCCTTTACTGACTAGTAATATAAACAAAAACTATTTCAACAAAATGTAATGTTCCAAATTAAAATAAGTAAACCAAAAAAACAATGCAAATAAATGTGTACAAACTTAATATATTGAATAGTTTATAAGTAAATAATTTTCAAAAAGTAAAATGCATGTAGTTCGTCTCCACTCATACCCGTAATGAAAGTACTATAAAAATGTCTTCTTACTAATTGAGCGTCTGTCCATCAATTCACAACTTTAAAAACTTTTATCAATTCCTCCGCCAGTATTCCAAGACTAGCCAAAAAGAATTTCCGAATCAGAGGCTTTCTTGACATTACTGTAACATCCACCAAAAACCGTTCTATAAAATAGATTTTAGGGCAATCGTTTCATAATAGTATGGAGATTCAACGCTAAAAATCAAATTTATATAGTTTCACACATAATATTCCAGAAACTGCAGTCATAACAGGGCACGCCTTCAGTCCGTAATGTTGCCAATTCTTCTTTAAAAGTAATTTAGTCTAATGTTGTAAATATTTACATGGATAATTATAAAATAAATTTTCCAAAAACCTATATACTTGTTTATTAAAATAGGAATTATTATTATTACAAATTTTACTGATTCAAATAATTTGATTTTTTACTGTATTTACAATTTTTTTATGCAAACTAGAAAACCAATAAGGTAAACTACTTATATAAAAAAAATTATAAATGTCTCTTTTATTATAATGATCTAAATTTATGCTATTGATTGAAATATCTAGAAAATCTGCAATAGCATAATTAATATTAGCCTTATTCAATTTAAAAAAAACTGGATAAATTTTATTAGATTCAGTATAAAAATGAAAGTCAAAAATCAGAATATCATCAATATATCTATAAATATGGAAATTTCTATTGTATTTAACATTATGATTATGCTCAAAATAAAAAAAGAAAGCAATTTGCAGCAGTACTAGAATAGTTTGTACGCATTCCAATGTCACAATATTGATTAAAAACACTATTATTAAATGTGACATACATGTAAAAACAAAAATGACACAAACATACAAAAAAAAATCTATTAATATTTTAATATAAAATAAATCAAAAATATCTTACAAAACATTATAAAGTAAATCAGTAAGAATATTATTGAATAGACTTTCAACATCAAAAACTTCTATTTTATGAGACGTGAAACACATTTTGTCCACCATCTCAAACCTATTACCAACAGATAAAAATGGCTATTGTTTTTAAACTAAAATTTAAGAAAATCATATATCTTTACTTAACAAATTCTGGGGGGCAGTATTGATATTTTTGTTGACACTTTTAGATATACAGCTGTGACTCATACTTTAAATTAGATTGGCTAGAACACAACACACGTATATGTATTTACGTTTAAAAACAATTTCACATCGAGTTACAAACAGGCAAAACACTTCGAGAGTTTTTTCAAAGTTCTATTTAAATATTAAATTAAATCTATTTAAATATTAAATAAAAAAAAGGTTGCCGAACTTTTGGTATATTTTCACTTCTCTGCCCGTGGGTATTCGGCAATATCTTATGCCCTCGCTATAACTCTGATATTTTAGAGTCACGGCAGACCTGCTCATCTTAGCAGACCAAAAGATTCGGTAGAATAAAATTATAAGAAAATAAGTATTTGCACTGATTTTTATGAGCTACAAACTTTTTATGAATTGGATTTAAATCCCCGTTTAATTTAGTATACAATTTCTCATTTTTTAATTAATTATTTACTTTTCAATGTAAAACATTTTGCATAAAATAGCATAATTGTTCGCTAGTTTATCAACTGGAACGATAATAAAAATAGATTGAAATCCTTGATGTAATTCAAATCATTACTGTTAAGTTCTTGATATTCATAACTTTTACTATTTAAAAGATTGTTTAAAAATAGTTTAAAATGTTTTACAATATTAATTTTCTACTCAAAAAAAAGCCTATAAAGGTAAACTATTACTTTGATTTTGTTTTATTTTTACTAAAATCAATGCCATTATTAAACATTGCTAAAGACTTTCTAAAACCAACTTTCTCATTCAATCTATTTTTTGTACCAAAATTCATTAAAACTTTAACATTTTTGCACACATAATTTAAAGTTGTATCCGAATCCGTAAAAGCAGTTTACTTATAATTAAATATCATATTACTAAAAGGTTTAATATAATTATCATTAGACATTTTATTGATTTTTAAATTTTCAAATGATTTTTGTTGAAACTTAATTTCAATTTTAAAATAAATTATATTTTTATTAAAATTTTCATTTTTTAACAATTTGTAAATAAATAAATCTTTAAATTGTAAAATTTTAAAACCAAATTTAACAAAAAATGATTTTATCCTCTTTATTGTTTTAGATTTTAATTTAAAAAAATCTGCTTTGAAATTTTTTCTACATTTTTTAAACAAATTTTTGAAGCAATAATATTCATGATCCTGCTATACTGATTTGAATCTCTTTTACCTCTGTTAACAGCATTTAAAACATTAAAACTATATAATAGATCATAAACATTAGCTATGTTACTCATATTAAAATTATTTATCGAAGTATTTCAACTATATGAATAAACACTTCTAAATTTGAACATGAAACAATTTTATTTTGGTAATCTATTGCATTTATCCTCTATAATGATATAAAATTTCAATTCTAATATTGTTGAATGAGTGTAATCTGAAATAAAAAAATTCACATGTGAGATTTTCACTGTATACATGTGGGAAAAAACTGTATTTAAATGTGGGAAAAAACTGTATTTAAATGTGGGAAAATTGAATATTAATAATGACATTGCCGATTTTCTAGATATTTCTTTTCGTATTTCAAATATTGGGCATAAATTTATATATTTATGATAAAAAGAATAGTTTAATTTTTTCAGCAGAAGTTTACCTCATTGGTTTTCTAATTTGCATAATTTATTTTTATATATATAGATTAATAAATTAAATTATTAGATTCAGTAAAATTTGTAATACCAATTTCAATTTTAATAAACAAGTATATAAGTTTTTGGGAAATCTATTCTCTAATAATAATTATCCATGTAAATTTTTACAACATTACATTAAAATACTTTTGAAGAAGAATTGGCAGTAATACGGACTGAAGGCGTGACCTGTTATGTCTGCAGTTTCTGGCAGTTACTATTATGAAAAGGTTGACCTAAAGTCTATTTTATAGAAAGAATTTATGGTGGATGTTACAATAATGTGTAGGAAGCCGCCGCGCAGTGGAGTATTTGAGCCAAAAGTGGAGGAAAAATTACTTTTCATGTGTTTTAAAGTTAAAACAATTGCCATTGACTTACTATTAGTATATACACTTAAATTACGTTATACACACATAAATTTATACATTTATTTAAAATATATATATATAATACGACGTTTACTTAATTGTTTACAGTTTATGAGAGGAAAGTAATTGTTGATAAGTTTGTTTTATTTATAAATTATGCTTAATTAAATGTGGTTAATTTTGCTACACATATATGTTTAATTATTTATATAAACCAATGTATATAATATACGTATGTACATTACTTGCATTTAGTAATTTAGCAAAATTGAGCATCTATTGTATAGAGATGCTGGTTTTTGAAAGTTTCTAATAGATTTGCAGTCCTCCCAAAAAACATTGATATCTAAAAATGACAACAATATGCGGGAAAAAAATACTTTCAAACTATAACCAAAACGATTGTAATTAAAAAATGGCCCGACAAACCCCGACACTGCTTTAAAAAGCTTTGAATATATTATATAATATATTTCAATAAATTAGATCTAAAAGGGCTTAAAAATAACACATTTTCAATTAATTTTTTCTACTATATAAAAAGTAAAATTATTTAAATGTACATGTCAAAGTATACATTTAAACACATAACAAAAAAGCACGTCTTCTCACAAAGACACTTTCATTTCAACTTAGGCTAAGAGCCGCCGGATATGACTGATACTCCTGAAATAGATCGACACACCAGTTAGCTATTATGAAATATGCTTTTTACAATTGTTGGGCAAATTTTAATTTCTGCCTTTGTGACTAGGATTTTGCATCGAATGCTCCACTGTGCGCCGATTCAGAAATTCTTTTTGACTTGTCTTGGAATACTGAATGAAGAATTGATAAAAGTTTTGCAAGTTGCGTGTTGATGAACAGACGCAGACGCTCAATTAGTAAGCAGACATTTTTATAGTATTTTCATTGCGGGTATGTGTGGAGACCAGCTAACTTACATTTTACTTTTTAAAAATTATTTACTTATAAATAATTGAATATATAAAGTTTTAACACATTTATTTGTATTGTTTTTGGGTTTAATGATTTTAATTTGTAAATTTACATTTTGTTGAAATAGTTTTTTTTTATATTACTAGTCAGTAAAGAATTTATTTCATCTGTTACTATGGTGTGTTACATGTAAGATTGGCTAGCCTTGTGAAACTTGCTGATAGAATATGAAAAAAATTAAGAGGAGGAGAGGAGTTTAAAATGTCTTTCTTTCGATTGAAGAGCGAATGCTGTGTCAGTCGACTTGTAATATTTATTTGTTGCTTTTATGTTTCTTAATATTTCTGTTTTTGTTACTGTTCAAATAATTTTCATAGTTTATTTTATATACCTCATCTTAATTCTTAAAAAGTTTAAATTCATACATCGATTTATAATTACATATATCTATAATAATATTTTCCTACTCTAAAAGTAAACATATTAATTATAATCAGTACAAAGTCAAAACAAATTTAAAATATCAGGTTTAAAACTAATTTTCAAGGTTCCCTAACTTCAGGGTAGCAACAGAGACATTGTCCAGTTGGACCATGCTTTAAACAGGCCCTGGTTTCTACAATAATACAAAATAAACAATTTAAAATTATTATTATTGTGGTGGAAGTGCTCTTATGTTAAAAATCATTAATTTCGAAACTGTAAAAGGAAATATTACTGTTTATATCTATATTTAAAAATTGAAACTTTCATTGGAAATGTATGCACACTTTATACTATTCATTAGAAAAAAAAATGTTTAATATACAGGAGCACTTTTTTAAAATTATGAAATCAATAACATATATACCAGTTTAATTCGAAATTTAAGATTAACCTCATAGTCAAATTCTGCCATTACATGAATGACTTGCTCACTGATATTATCAGAACCAAAAGCTCTTCCTATCTTGATTTCTGCACGTAGCATGTATATATGTCAATGATTTTAGAGATGAACGGGCTAAGTAGGATTGATTCGGACTTAGAATTTGATGAAAGGGATACGCAATACTTGCTGAATTCACTTGAAAACTTTCGATTCATTTCTCCGAAAGGAAAATCTGTTGCTTTTCACATTTGATTTTCATAGCTATGTTGAATGAGTAATGAGATTTGTGTATGTGAAGCATTTAAAAGAGTGGGAGCAGTTGCAAAATTACATGTAGAACAGCTTTTATTACTTGTATTACTTTTTTCTGGAAAACTACTGCAGTGATTTCATTAGTTTTTTTAATAGTTTTGGCAGTAACTAAATTATCAATTCATCGTCCGGCAAAAAATAAAATAAAATAAAATAAAATAAAAACTATAAAAGTTGGGTGATTCTGAAAACAAATAATTAACACATGTAAACAACGTTGTACTTATGCAATTTCGCAGACAAATGAAATCTAGATTTTTTTTTTAATTAACATAAATATTGTATTTATTTTTTTCCTTGCCAAAGGATCAATTTATAGATTCGGTCTGCCAAAACTATTAATGAAACAAGAAAAAAAAATCATGCTTCAAGTATAGATTATGTAACACTTTCCAAAACATTCAGAACACTGTAAAAAAAAACTTCACCGTTGAAAAAGGTTAAAGATGATTTTCAAGTAAACAATTGGGAAAACGCATAACAGATATGAAAACCCATTTTCACGTATTACCATCTACTAGTGTATAACCCCCGTAAAAAATGACGGAATGTTACGTTTAATTTTCATAAGACTTCATAGAAACAAACAGCATTAAGATGTTATGAAATAATATTCAATCCTTTGATATAAACAACGACATTCCAGAAGGAAATAAACTGTTTTGATTGAACTTCAATAGCTTAAAAATTTCACTATAAAAATATTCCGTAAATATTAAGAACGATAAAATCTTCAAAACATTGTTTAGATCAACAATGTTGTTTAAACACCCTTTGCTGGGTTAACACATCTCCGGGCCCGCTAGCGGACCCTTACTTACATCGGGACGGTGCCTTGCATACAAACTTTCGTAAAAAAACTGCTCTAATACTTTACCAGGCAGCGCTGCAAAGCATATTTTTAAGCGACATTGAAAATTTCGAGTAATTTCGGCAATCTACGTCATTTCAATCTTTTAAACTGCACTGCTATATCAGAGTAAACATTTCATTATTCAAATTCCGATTTCACAACTGTATACAACTGTAATAAATTTCGATCATTAAAATAATTTATTTTATTTTATTTCTTAATCTATTAATTGTATTAATATGACTGATAATTTTTTTTTCACTACAAAGTTACTATGTTAAAATTCAAAATTTTATCTGCATTGATGTAACTAATACTTGTTGTACCACAGTATTACATTATATTCTTTATATTTTAATTATATTTGATATAAAATATTCATTTTATTTACAATGCAAGCAAAATTGATAAAGTACAGAACAAAGTGCAATTTCAACAGAAAGTTTATTTGGTAAAATAATAATTAAATAAATTTAAAAAAAGTTCATCTCAAATTAAATTCTGATTTTTTATAAACATGCCAAAATAAACCTGTGATAAATTTTGATCATTAAAGATAATCTTTTATTAAATAAGTATTTTTTTTAATTCTCTTATTAAATTACAAATTTATTTTCACTACAAAGTTTCTACTCTGCTAAAATACAAAATTTTATTTAATTGATATAATTAATATATATGTAGCACACGGCATTACAATTACATGTTCCTTATATTCTAATTACATTTTATAAGAAATACAGTGACCTCTCGATGTACGCGATGTTCAGTAATTACTTTTTGTACCACTATTTTAACCAGTAAAATTCGATTTATAAAATCTGCGATTAAATAAGGAGAAAATTATTTTAAAAAGGAACTGGTGCTGAAAAAAATTACAGTGTATCGCGTATAAGTGAGAGGTCACAGTATTCAATTCAAAATTCTGTTTATATTAATCTTCGATAGATGGCGAGAAAGGCTCACGACGAATGAACGAAGTAGTTTAGCGAGTATCACGGAGGAAAGTAACTTCTTCCGTGTGCGATCGCTTTCCGAACGGTTGCCTTCATGGTTTAATATTTTAAATGTTCACGACGAATGAATCATTTGTTTGTTTACTTTCATGCAGCAATAAACCTAATTTCAACTGAAGTTATCTCAGAATATAAACATAATTTAATGTAAGCCATCTCACAAACATTAATTTTTTTTGACAGACATGATTTCAAGTAGGAGAAATTATCGTTTAGTTGTTATATGTTATAATAGGTTCTTCATTAAGCCTAACATGGTGTTTAACTACGGTGAATTCGCAGACCAGAGTGGTTGCGCCTGGAATGGTTACAGACAATTTTTTGCCTATGGATTTTATTATAAGTAGATAGTAGGAAAAATATCCTAATTATTTTGTGTAACTCTGTATATGATATAGATTTTTTACTACATAGTATGCTAAAATTTAGTTCAGTTAGGAAACGTATAACACATTTGAAAACTCCCATTCAGGAATTTCCGTCAATAAACGGAAATGTACACGAAATCTTTTGTGCTCCCTGTTTATGATCTATGGAATTTATACACAAGTAATAAGCAACAAATTAGTTAAATTTAAAAATGCTTATCACAACGGAAAACTAACTTCCAGCAATTATCGCTCACAGACAGTAACAGTACTGTAACCGATTTATTTTGTGTGCCCCTGTAAATTAACAATAAATGCTGTGTAGACCATATTCTACAGTAAGCATCTTGTAGTACACCTCACAAAGCAGGTTTACATAAGCGCATACTAAAACAATTTTGAAATAATTACAGAATATTCTTCTCGTGAGGACATACATGTTTATAAAAAAATTGCTGCGGAACTTCGATATAACGTCCGTAAAAAAAATTTAAAAAAAAATGAAAATTTCGTGTTTTTTGGAGATTTATCGTTGGTTGGTGACACAACGAAATAAGCAAAAATAAGCTTTTATAATCAATACTCTTTTAGGAAATTTTTTTCTTCTTACTGAACTACTTTAAATAAGTTTAACTTAAATAAAAACACTCTTTTAACTACGGTTTTGTCGATATAGATTTATATGTATATATAAAGAAAATCAACGATCGTATTCTACGATTTAGAACAAAATATAAATGGATTAAAAATGCTTCAAACTAAAATTTAAAGCCCAATTCTCAGCACTGAATATTTGACTTACGCTTATCGTTGTTAGCATCGGAGACAAACAGAGAAAAGTATTGTTGGCATGGAAACAACGACTTATTCAATATCGAACTGTAAAATTATATATCTTCAGCAACACGCAACTTGTATATATATTAAAAAAGCTTCTAGAAAAAAATAACAAACTATTTAATTGTTCAAGTTTAAATTCATAAAAGTACTGCGCATTTAAACACTCATTTAACCAGGAATTTCCAAATGCATTAAAATCGCTTGCATTGGGCGTGGAAAAAGTGTTGCTCGCCAAATAGCGTCTTTTCCCGGCAAATACTGGAATTTTTTTTTCAGATTTTCTCCCGGAATTCCGCCGATAGATTTGACTGGTCCTTTATTACGTACATGAGTAGTTTCATTAGCATTTGTTTTTTCAAAATATTTTGAGTATGTGCTTTTAGGAGACCTTCCTTGTCAGTTATTGAATGTATTTCAATACGTTTGATATATATATTAAAGCACATATACACAATGTGTCTGATTACTTTATTTATAATTTAAGAACATATTAATTCAGACAATTAAATACACTAACCCAACATGAGTGAAATTTGACCAGGACTCGAACCTGGGACCTTCAGCGTAATGTGCTTCTGCCACCCCTAGTCGATAGCCTAGCCCGGCAATTTCTCACGTTTATACATTGTATGTCATTTGAAGCTGCAGAAATTACTGGCCGGTGACTCTTTCCAACGTGTGTTCGTTAAGAAAGGGATTTCTTTCTTATTTCTATTCTTCTTTTTGCTAAAAATCTTATTGAAATGAACAGATTTGTTACCGGTTTTACGTATTAGTATTGTTTCTGATTTTCTAGCTCGCAAAAAGCGTGAAAATCTTAAAATGCAGGGTGATTGTAATATAAGTATCTCTATTTGAAGCTCTCTGTAGCTTGAAGGAACAACCGGAATCAAACCAAAACTTACTATTCGAGAAGAGGGAAGAAGAATGGAACAACAAAAATATAATTGCAATAATCGCCGACAGATGGCGTTTTTGAGTGTGACATGTAATGCGTAATATTGTGTACCGTAGAGGTGTCGCAAACCTCAATGGCTTTACCGCATAAAACTATCCTGCGCCGCCAGGCGCCCACGGGGGTCGCCGATGAGCGTAAACGACCATCGCACCCAAGCCTCTGAAGGGCTTTTAACGCACCAGGGCTTTGTCTCGCCCGGCGCTGCGATCGGCCTGAGGCCGCTCCCCACTGCGGACCCCCAGGTCATTTTACCAAGGTTGGTGACATAGGTCGTCACGGTAGTAACCCCACACTTCGGAGGAAACTTCCGCAGAGACGGAACCTTGATGAACCGCCATGGAACCCCCGACGACTTCGTTCGCGAGACCCCATAGGGGGAGACGGTCGCTAGGTCATATGTCGAGCTACCATGACGGCTCTTGCTTTACCACAGCTCGAGGGGTGTGAGCAACCTACAGAGGTTGTCACGTTCCCTTTTGCAGTGGATCCTGAAAGGGAAAGGATTAGTACAACAACATATAAACTCTAAATTTACAACAACAACAACAAACATGCTTAAACATTTTAAACATTAACAACAAACTTTAACTACAACAACATATATATACACAACTGTGACTAGCCCATTTTATCACAGACAACTGCCGGCTTATGAGACGAATCTCAAGCCTGCGTACTTATTGCACCATTACCTCTACCTCTACGTCCTGCGCCGTGGGGACCACGGGCATTTCGCAGTGCGTTCAAGTGTGGGCGTGGAAGAGCTCGGTGATTTCGGCCTGCTCTTTGGCGACCAAGGTTGCGATCTAATGTACGCATAAGGAGTCGGTGAATGATCAGCCTGACACCCTTTCTGGCGTAGCCGCACAGGCAGAGATCGCGCGGCGTTCGCGTCCGAAAGTCACGAGGAAAGTACTTCCAGCATAATGTTCATGTGGAACCTGAACTTGATCGACACCGCCGTGCGAAAGCGTAATCACATTCACTGTGATATTTTCCAATAAATTACGCATGCCATCCGGATTTACGATTTAATTCTTTGTTCTTGTATTACATATTACATTTCACACTCAATAGCGCTATCTGTCGGTGATTATTGCAATTAATTTTTTTATTATTATTCCATTCTTTTTCCCCCTTCTCGAATAATAAGTGTACCGATTTTGGTTTCATTCGGGTTATTCCTTCAAGCTACAGACAGCTCCACTTATATTATAACCAGCCGGTAGTTTAAATAACGAACCATTCTTACCGAGAAAATTGATCGTTTTTGCTTTGTCATCGTTTTAATCGTGCTCGTATTAAATGAGTTCGACTACATCTGAAAACACCAGCTTCTATTGGAAATTTATATGTACTACTTTATACTAGGCCTTTTACAAACTAATGCTTCATATAAAGACGTAATGCGTTAAAATTTTGAATTATTTAACATGCATAAGAATAAAATTCTTATTCAAAGTCCTCTCAGAATGTGAAATTTTACTTAGGCATGAATGACTCGATTCACTGATTATCATCAGAACTTTAAGCTTTTCCGATTCTGAATTTTGTACGCAGCACGTATACGAGCCATGGCAATGATTTTAAAGATGAACGAGATAAGTAGGATTGATATGTAGTTTGAATGTAATTAATGGGAGCGCAATATTGGCTGAAGTCATTTGGAAACTTTCGATTTATTTTTCCCGAGGGGAAATAGATTGATTTTCTGTGACACATGAGATATTTTCAATAAATTAAATTAACACCGAAAATCAATCTTTTTAACTCTTCAAATTCGACATATTATCTGCAGAAGCGATTTTCATTTTTCCGATTGTTTTAAGTTATTGAGCCTCTAACTGAGACAAATGTAGCTTATTTACTGATGTAAGTTGTGCACCTCTGTTTTTGATTTTAAAAAAAAAGACGAAAAAAATTATGACTCGTGTATAAGGCGCACCATAGTAAGGTAATATCTGTATATACTGCCATACTTTAAAGGCAGTAAATGTGTGAATTTAAAAAACATTCTGTAGAAATCCTTAATAATAATAATAATAATAATAATAATAATAATAATAATAATAATAAAAGTCACTCAGTAGGGACAGTTACTAAAAGTTTCAAAATGACAGGAATATCAAAAGTGATGTATGAAAGTGAATATGATACCAACAGCAGCAGCAATAGTGACAATCACTGATGCACATGTTACACCTTTGGTCAATTGTCAACTACATATAGGGAATTTTTTCCCTATTGTTTTAGTTGTGAACCGCTAATTTTATAAATACCTATGAATTTTTTCTATTTGGTAAGATTTTACAATACTTATTTTGTGATTACGGTTACTTAAGGTTGGATAAAATTATTGCTTTATCCGGTCATTTGTGCAGAAAACGCAGAAATAAGTAATTACTATGGTCACGATAAACAAACTACAGCAGGTAAAACTGAAATTACTTCGCATATATTACTTACTAGACCGGAATCCGAAAATTCTGCTTAAAGTCAACCCGAAGTCTGACACGAACCCGAAATATTCAAACCCGAATCCGAAGTGAAAATACATTAATCAATATTTTAATACAATTATGGAAAAATAATGTACAGTTAGATCTCTAATATCAGTTTTACCTTTTTTTCATAAAAATGAACATATATATTATATAGTCATTAAGACTATCACAAGATCTTTCAAATATAGGGGAAATTGTCCCAAAATAACATACTTAAATAAAATGACATACCTTATGTTTCTTAATATTGTCGCTAGAGGCGAGCATCCAACGATAGGCAGTTATGTTGTGGAATCGACCGGCAACGATAAACATTGAATGACGAAGGTTACATGTTTGTATTTTTCATAATTTAAAAATAAACAGATTACACATTCGTCAGAAATTTTTTGGGACTGCTTTTGGGTGCTAATTCAGGTCTGTTTCTTTTCAGTGATTATATATCTGAAGTATAAGGTGAGTATTTATTTTTTCTTAAATTATTTTATGTGTATGCAAAAATTTATAAATGCATATGTTCTCGAATACTGCTTCTGTATGTACAATATGAAGTTTATAGGTAAAATGACATGCCGCCAGTTTTCAGATCATGTTTTCTGTGGTTCAGCTGTGACAGAAAGTCCACTGGAAAATAAGGAAAGCAACAATAGCAACACAAGTTCTGCAGATAACAGTATATCTAGACCTAATCCGTCAATTCTCAATGCCACCTTCTCCAATTCCATCGCCGACACCATCTGTTTCCGATACCCCGAAGACGTGCGTATCTTTTCAATGGACAGCAGCTTCAAGTTCATCATCTTCATTTATCAGACAAGTTAATGTATATCCACTTCCTTGTGCACCACATATTAGGTCATCCTCTAAAAAGAGGAAGCCTGAAGGTGCAAAATTTCTAAATTTCAGTCCTAATAATGCCGAAGCGAATGCCAAAACTGCTGAGAAAAATGTTTCACACTAACTATGGAAGGTCCCCAACTGCCAGATCGGGATTTTGTCGAGAGCGGTGTCGTTGGAAAGCTCTTACCATGAGGATCAAGGAAATGTATACAACTACACGTCCGAATGCAACTAGTGAAGAGTTATAAGCCAATGTATTTCTGTCATTTATTGATTTCTCCAGGTCGCTAGCTATGCAAGAAAGACACTCTGTGTGGTAGAAAAGAGCGCTGACGGATTACAGAGAAGACAGTTTATGCTTGATAGAAAAAGTAACTTCACGGATGGTAGTGCATTTCTGAATAGAAATGACTGAAGCACGAGTGTTTCCAACAGCCGGTACACACAATGAAATGGTGTGTTTCGCAGTTGTCACAGTTGTTATTAGTTAAGTTAAAGCATGCCTGTTTAACTGATCGAAACATGGGATCCGTGTCTCTAATTAAAGCCTTTTGAAAAACATAACGACGCATGTCATCGAAGGTGGGCGAAGAGAATTGGTTATACACTGTAAAAAATGACCAATGTTTCTTATTTTATGAAAATATACTATAACCATGAACTAAAATATAATATAATCTTCTGAGTTATCCGAAATTCCGAATAGCGAGTTCCATTGTCTTTTGAATCCCCAGAAACCAATACATTTCCAAAATTTAAAGAATTATTTATAAAAACGAAGTATTTTTCGCTGCCCGTATTTTGTTTCCGAAGGGTTTTTATAGTATGTTAATTAGTGTCCTCAGCCTGGAATACTTATTTTTCGAATGCTATCAATTCTCAAGTAAACATTTTCATGCTAAAAAAAAATGTTTAACAGACAAACATGCAAAATTAACAGCGTTAACAATAACATTAAAATTAAGATTATTTCTTTACTCTTTCATGTATAAATTAACTTATGCGGCTGAAAACGTTTACTTGAGAATTGATGACACTCGAAAAACTGGTATTCCAGACTGAGGACACTAATTAGTATACTATAAAAACTCTTCGGAAACGTTTCTGAAAAATACGGGCAGCGGAAAATACTTCGTTTTTATAAATAATTCTTTAAATTATGGAAATTTATTGATTTCTGGGGATTCAAAAGACAATGGAACACGCTATTCGGAATTTCGGATAACTCAAAAGATTATATTATATTTTCGTTCGTGGTTACAGTATATTTTCATAAAATAAGAAACATTGGTCATTTTTTACAGTGTAGGGCAACTTATGCAATTTTATTATGCTTTCTCTAATGGTCATGTCGACAAAATGTGGTCACAATCTTCTGTTTCTTACTAGAGGGAACATGGAATCTTTACCAACTTCACACTACAACAAGAGGTTACATAACTGTACTGTAAGCTGTCTGTTCTACTACACAGAGTGTCTTTTCTGCATAGCTAGCGACCTGGAGAAATAAATAAATGACAGAAATACGTCGTCCTATAACTCTTCACCAGTTGCATTCTGACGGGTACTTGTATACATTTCCTTGATCCTCATGGTAAGAGCTTTCCAACGACACCACTCTCGGCAAAATCCCGATCTGGCAGTTGGGGACCTTCCTTAGTAAGACGTGCATCTCTACAGGCTAAGAAGAAAATTACCTTTGTTACAACCAATGATGACGACAAAGACATGGATCTTTCTGCCGATGATGATGATGAAGCCTGTTTTTATTTCAATGATTTATTCAGTCGCTCGAAACCGAAGGAGAGTGGATAAAATATTTTCGCTAAAACGTGTTCAAAGTGGGCACATAGTGAATATGCCGGTGTTTCTTGGTGTGCAAAAAATTATTTGAGATGTAGGCAAGTAAAATTAATAGCAGCTTATATGTGTATCGTTTTAGGAGAGCACTGTTGATAAAATGAGATAATGCAGCATTCTATATAAATCGTTATTATGACGTTGTTACTTTATTTGTTACTTTTTTATATGCACCATTGCATTTTGTATAATTTGCAAAGTCCGTTTGTAAAAAATAAAGGTCATGAGAAAAAAATATATAAATAGAAGCATTTTTACCTTAGGGTATGTGATTTTAGGACAGTTTCTCCTATAGTTATTTTCAATTAAAAAATATTCAGGATTTTCTCAGGGAAAATCAGATCAACCGAACCTGACCCGAAAGAATCTAAACCCAACCGGAAAGCGACAAGATTCCGAAACACCCGTCCCGCAATGAAACAAATTAGCATCAACGTCAGAAAATCTGTGAATTTGAAATAAATTCTGTAGAAATCATAATGAAAACTCTCCCGACCAAACCCGTGGTTCGTATCGAGTCGAGTTCGGTAAAATCGAGTTATCCGACCCGATGCAGAGCTCTAGTTTCATATAGTTGTCGATATTATTCCGTGTTTAATACGCACCTCATTAGAATTCTAGGGAAGAAATGTGCTCAATATACTAGAGTAAATTATACACGATCATTATACACGGTATGCATTACACACGGTGAAAAGAGTGTGAAGAAATTTGAAAATGTACACTGGTGTCCAGAAATTAAGGGGCAGTGGCCAATTTCAGACGTTTCTTCGAATATCTACTGAAATTCGTGAGGAAATGGCCTAAAGTCTTGAACTTTGAGTATGTAAAGAACATGTTTGACTTCATGCTTTTCAGTGAAGATTTTGTCGGGAGGATAATTAGGGGGGGGGGGCAATAATAATTTTAATAATAAAATAATATTTTCGATCACCCAAGTAACAAAAAATTCTGAAAATAGTCTGTCACTGTAACAAGTGACTATGTAGGTCCTGTTCAACATTTGTGTGCATTTGTGTAAGCATACCACGTATATTCGTGAAGATGTTAACGTTTATGTGAAATAATCAAAAGTTTTTTTTTTATATAGCATGCAGAGTTTTCAGCCGAATTTAACGCCGCTTTCCAAAAACTTGACAAAAATCATAGAAACAGTATACTGTGATTAAAATATTAATATATTGAATATTTGATGAGATATAGGTATTTTTATGAAATAAATTTTAACTGCGCATGCGCGAACTACAGCAAAGATTTTTTTGTCATGATTTGATAGTCAATACTATAGGGCAACTCATATAAAAAGACCAGTGAAGTATGGTAAAAACTCAAAAAGTTACAGCAATAATTGAAAAAATGGGGAGGAAAATCCTATATAATCCTATGGGATGTTAAAAAGTGTATCGTATAAAAAGTTAATCGTTGAAATAGTTTATACAAAAGTTGGTTTATTGGTTGGTTTTTTACACTTTTATAAAGTTTTAAATAAAATGGCCAATACACCCTATTAATTTGTATTAACTTTTCGCTGCAATAAAACATTTTTTTTTTCAATAAAATTTAGAATTTGGTGTATTTGTATTCCCATCAAGTTAAAAGTCCCATCAGTCTATAAAATAATTAAGCATCTTTCTATTTGAAAAAATCATAATTTCAACAAATTTCAATAATAAGAGTTTTCTGTAATAAGTTCTGCTGTATATACAGATACAAATTTACATGAACACAAGTAGAAAACTATAATAAATCGGCGTTCTTTGGTTCCTAAAAGACTTTCTTTTGTAAGAAACCTTATGTTTAAGAGAATATAAATCATTCTACCATTTTAAACTATCTATTTTAAACAGTTATTTAAACAAAAACGAAAAATCATGCGTACGGCATAGAATATGAAACACTTTCCCACACTAATAGAATACTTTAACAAATTTCATTTTTTCATACGATGAAATGAGATATCTAAATAAGCAATTTAAAAAATATATAACTCAGCAAAAATCCATTTTCATCAATTGCTGCCCATATTCGAAGTGTTCCGTGCAGCCCTGTATATGAACGGCAGAATTTGTAAACAACACGCAATACACCAAAAATTACATAAAATTACATACCACAGCGGAAAAAGCACATCCAACAGATACCGATTACAGTCAGTCCTTTAACGGAATTCTTGTGCGTCTCTGTATATGAACGATAAGTCCTACGCGCTCCATAATCTATAGAAAATAAGTTGTTTTGAACCTTAATGATCCTTTTAAATTTCATTATGTTTCAAGTATCATAGCATGTTCAAAATGCACTGCAAAAGATTTTCCCCCATAGATCATAATGTAAAGGAATTATATTGTTTGTCCCTGTAATTGAACTATAACTGCTACTAATTGTATACTCTGGTGAAAGCATTCTGTTGTCCACATCAGTAACGCATGTTAATTTTATTATGTTTGAAATATCGTAACATCAATAAAATGCGCAGCAAAAAATTTTCCCCATAGCCCATAGTGTAATGCAATTCTTTTGTATATCCTTGCAATTGAACTATTAATGCTACACACTTCATTTTCAATACCGAACATTCTATAGTAAAATTTAATAATATATACAAATTTCATGACAATCCGAGTCTATTTACGAGACTTAGCGCACGGAGACGGACAGACAGACAGACAAAAGGAACTCATAAACACTTTTCAGCTATGTTGGAAAGTGTTAAAAAGCAGTTTTCAACATTCTTTAAGACCTTGTGGCAGATGATTACTATGCTTCCTACGAAAAGCTTCATTAACACCCAAAATCTTCCTGCAGAAATAGTCTAAAAAATAAAAAGAAAAGGGGAAAATTGTTTGCTTAGCTCCCCCCTGTAATTAGATGATTGACTGCTTATTTATCATTACTGCAAAGTAACAAATAGAGCAGGATCTTTTTTTAAATTAAAGGAATGTTCGGACACAATAAAGAGAAGCAAAAATTTTGGTGGGGAGAAAATAATAATTTAGATGCTTATTTATTTTTTGTAACCGCAAAGTAAGAAATAGGACAGAAGTTGTAATATATTTTTAAGGATTTAAATTTTATATACTGGAGAAAGCACAAGAGTCGTGTAAATTTTGGCAAGAGAAGGAGGCGAGAATTTTGAAGGATTTTTTTTTTATTATTAAATTAGGATTTTTGAAAAATATTTCTGATTTTTGACTACTTCAACTATTTTTTAGGAAAGCAGTTCTGACCCTTATACTGTTAATATCAAAATCCATAACTCTGTTTAATATGTAGATGAAAATTCGATGAAATTATGGAATATTTATCATGTTACCAGTTAAATTCACATTTAAGAGTCTTTTCGTTATCAAATTCTGCTCTTGCTTGAATAATTGGCTGATTGATATCATCAGAACCAAAAGCTCTTTCGAGCTTGATTTCTGCACACAGTTTGTGTACCTGTCAATGACTTTCAAAATGAACAGACTAAGTAGGATTTAGGTGTGCTTTGAATTTAATTAGTGGCCACGCATTATTTATTAAATTCAGATAGAATATTATAGTTTCATTCCTGTCAAGAGAAGTACGTTGCTTTTCCCACTGCATATGCGATATTTTGCATGAGTTGTATCAGTTTCATAAATACTAAGACACGTTTTCGTTTTTATTTTTTCATATTATTATTAAAGTTTCATTTTTTAAAGCTATTTTAATTTCAATAACTGTTATTACTCACGTATTTGAAAATAAGAAAAAGAAAGACATGATCGCGAATCCATCCGAAATTTCGGAAATTTCGCATTTAAATTGATTAATTTATCTTTCAATAGACGTTAGTTTTTGAAGATTGTGTCGTATTAACTTTATGGTAATAGTAATAATAATAATCGTTATTATCGTTATTATTTTTTTATACACAGAAAAAAAAAGAGAAAAAAATTGATTTTACAGTAAAAATTGAGAGCTAGGAAGTCTGTATTTAAAATCTAATTGAATAATTAATCTAAAAATTTTATTGTTCTGAATTATATTTTGGTGGACTTTTTCATAATATTCTGACTGATATATTTATTTTCTGAAACATTATCTAAAGTTTTTTCTACAGGACAACAGAAAGAAAATAAAATTGTCAGTCTTCCGTTTCACTGTATCGTTACATTGTTAATTTTACAAGAAAACACTCCCAGTCAGGATTTATCAGATAAAGCAGTTATCCTTTTCTTTCATTTTACAAAAAAAAAATTCTGCATTTATCTAGAGAAACACGGTAGTGCCTTCACCAAGTCGAGAAAGCACATCCGTAAGCATCCTTTTCTGGAAGGAACCCAGCGTACATTTGAACCCCATATCTTTGCGCTGGAGTTTCTCAAAATCGTGTAACTTCGTTTATTTAGAGTCTGTTACAAACGGAACCAAATTTTCAAATTTCATGTATCTACCTTTTCTGATTCAGAAGATATATGAACTCAAAATTTCGATTTTTTAACACTCACTCACTCACCAATCATAAAAAAGCTAAGGTACATTCCGTAGCCCTAGAAACTCGAAATTTGGCACAAAGGTAGTGTTTAGAATACAAAAATAAATAAATAAATAAAAAATCTGAAAAATTCGATTTTTATTTTTAAATTCGAAAAATTTGAAAAATAACCAAAATTTGAAAATAATTCGATATTGTACTTATAAGCTTACAATTTGGCGTAAAAGTAGTGTTTGGGATTCAAAAAACGAAAAAATTATAAAAATCGAAAAAAAAATCGAAAATTTGAAATAAATATCGATTTTCCAGCCCTAAAAACTTAAAATAACTAAGCATAAAGGTAGTGTTTAGAATAAAAATAAAGAAAAAAAAATCCACAAAAATCGGAAAAAAAATTAAAAATTAAAAAAAATCGGAAATAGTTCAATTTGTTGGAATTTTCCGGACTTTTTTTTTTTTTCGAATTTTTCGACTTTTCAAATTTTTTTTCGAATTTTAAGGATTTTTAATTTTTCTTTTTTTTGTAACGTAAACACTACTTTTATGCCAAATATCAAGTATATAGGATTGCAAGTAATACCTCAGATCTATACCACCTTTGCTATAAGTAATTGAGAGTAATTTTGATCTCACCCCCCCCCCCCCCATAACTTAGCGCTTGTCTAAAATTCTTTTTATCGAGAGGACATTGCAAACGGAACTAAATCTCCAGATATTTGGCATTTTCAAAAAATAGGGACAGGGGCTGGGGGGCTTGATGAAAACCAGTTGATGATGTCCAAAAAGAGCCCAAAGTCAAGAAAAGGAAGTTTATTTACAAAAAGAAGTGAAATCCCATCAAAAACATCACATGTAAAAAAAGTAGCCAAGTATATCGTGTCTCTTTTACCGAGTAAAAGTTCTGAGATCATGTAGAGTCAAGTTTAATTCTCTTATTAACTCTGAAATTTTCATTCACAAATCTCTCCTAGTCTCTACGTTTTAAGTTTGTAAAGAATATTTTGTGATTTGGTAATTACGCAGCACAAGGAAGTTATTACACCTTTCTATGAGTGTTATAGGATGAGATGGGAGGGGATTATTTGATTACCGATTATGAATGCGAGAGACATAAGCCTAAAGGAGGAAAGCCAACCGTCACATTCTTTTGCTGCGTAATTGCAAAGCCACAAAATATTCTTTAACTAAAGATGTAGAGATTATGAGCAATTTGTGAATGAAAATTTCTGAGTTGTAAAAGAGATAAACTTGGTTCTACATGATCTTAGAACTTTTTACGTGAAAAGAGTTGGCTACATTTTTTACATGTGATGTTTATGATGGGATTACAAACTTTCTCTTATTTTAACAGATTTTGTCATTAAAAAAAGTTTTTGCTTACTTTCTGACAGTTTTTTTTCCTTGTTAAATTAACAGACTTTTTTAACAGTTCAGTAGATTACAAATAATTGAACAAATAATTAGTTATTACAATCACTTGTTTTCTTTTATGTCAAACTAGCTGACATGCCCGGCGATGTCCGGACTTGTGATAATAACCTTAAAAATACCTAAAATCAATGTTGAATGTATTTATATTTTTAAATGAAAATCTATCCAAACGAACTCAAGGATAGTCGTTATAGTTATTGCGGATTTAATTTCTCACGTTTTGATATATTCAACTTTCAATTGTGACCAAAAATTCCTGAGGAAACCTAAATAATATAAAGCGCTCCCCCCATCTTTCCTCTTTTAAACTCAAAATCATATACAGTATTGGCCAATTTATTAGTCCCATTCGAGAAAATTTTCATAAACAGATGATTATATTAAAATTATGCACTCGTGGCATCATAATTCACTTTTATATTTTAACAGAATAGTAAGGCTACTATAATTCGTGACTCGAGCTATAGCCAGTATACGTCAGGACACATGGCCGTTATCATTATCTTTTTACGCGTGAAGATTTCACTATGGTACTCCATTGTGAAATTTGGTAATCTTTTAAATTCAATATTTGAAAAACGCATAATCATTAGATTTGAAATTTATATCAAGAAAAATACAATTGTTTACCTTTCTAACGAAGTTTGTCTAACAATTTTCTGACAAATACTTTTCGAGCTATTAATTTTTTCAGCAACTTCAAATGTTTCATTTTATGATATTATTCTGTGGCAACGATTATCAAAAATCCCAATCGTCACCAACGCATAGCTTTTTATTAAAGAGGACTTTTTGCGCGTGAATATTTCGCTATGGTACTCCATTGTGAAATTTGGTAATTTTTGAAATTTAATATTTGAAAAACGGCATAATCATCAGATTTGAAATTTATATCAAGAAAAATACAATTTTTTACCCTTCTAACGAAGTTTGCCTAACAACTTTCTGACAAATACTTTTCGAGCTATTAATTTTTTCAGACACTTCAAATGTTTCATTTTCTGATATTATTCTGTGGCAACGATTATCGAAAATCCCAGTCGTCAGCAACGCATAGCTTTTTATTAAAGAGGATAGATAAACGAGAAAAAAGAGGATATTTAAATTTATTGCGTTATTTATTCTGAGTTTAAAAGTATTCTCCTTATTGAAGCAAATGTGTATGGAAAACACCACCTATGGAAATCACTTATTGTATAATACCTTTACGATTAAATGCTTTTATGTTGAATTTGTTTAAAAAATAATTTTTGAATACTTTAACTCGATTGTTTTTTTTTGGAAAGCAATAATTCTTGTCGTTATACTATTTATATTAAAATCCATAACTCTGTTTAATATATAGAACTTCGGTGAAATTACGGAATATTTAGCATGTACACCAGTTAAATTCACATTTAAGAGTCTCTTTGGAATCAAATTCTGCCTTTGCTCGAATAATTAGCTGATTGATATCATCAGAACCAAAAGCTCTTTCGACCTTGATTTCTGCAGTACAGTATCTATACCTGTCAATGACTTTTAAAATGAACGGACTAAATACGATTGAGTTGTGCTTTGAATTTAATTAGTGACCACGCATTATTTATTAAATTCACATAGAATATTTTAGTTCATTCCTATTAAAGGAAACTAAGTTGTCTTTTCCACAGCATATGCAATATTTTGCATGGTTTGTATCAGTATACGTAAACTTGTATATTTGAAGCATTCAGTGTAAATTTTACTTTCATGTAAGTTAGTATATTTGTTGAATGTTGATGTTGGTTGTTGACGTATTTATAAGAGTAGGATAAAAGCATAAAAATATCAAATGAAATAAATTTTGAAACACATTGTTTTACTTGGTTTAATAAACTTATCATCAAATGTCGTCATTTGTCGTCTCTAACAAATGCTTCTCTAATTGAACAAGTGCATTAGTTTATTAAAGATAAACTTATCATAGATAAACTAGTCGTTGGGATCCACCGTAATACTTATCCATCATGGACACGTATAATGTAAAATGTGAAAATAAAACATCTTATAAAATAAATTGCAATTCGAATAAAATCGTGGCTTGATGACGTCATAAATTTTGAATAATCTATTACTGATTTGCGTAAAAGAAACATCCTTATAACTCCAAAAATGTTAATCATATTAACTAACGGTTTATTGCATCGGATTAAGCGTCTCATTTACAATTAAAATATATCTTTGAATTTAAATTTGGGTTTAATACAGGGTCATGAAAAATCGAAGAGTGTTGAAAATAGGATTACAACTGTCTCGGCAACTAATTATCCGATCGACTGCATTCTTTATGCAAAATTTATGATTTTTTATTGTCTTTTATATTTACTTCTTAAAATAAACAATTTCGAAAATTTTGATATACCTTTTATCAGAACGAATTTCGAGAGTCCGAAACAAATAATTCTGTATAATCGAAGTTACTGAAATTCAATAAGCTTCTTCCCATTATTGCATACTAAGTACATACCAAATTTCAAGTGTCTCTCTCAATTTGTTTGGGAGATAGAGTGTTTACAGACACACAGACAGACGGACGGCAATTTTTTTTTTTTTTAAATATGTTTTTCGGAATTTCCAGTGTCTGAAATGTGTAAATCCGTCATTTTTTTTTTTTTTTTTTTTTTTGCGATTTTCAAAACAATTACAAGGCTTATCCTATACTACGTATGATGGGTAAGTAAAATTACCGTATTGATACTTCATGGTCAAAATATCGCATATGCAGTTTGAAAACAAACATATTTCTCTTTCAGATTTGTGAATCGAAAATTCTCACGTGAATTCAACATAAATTGCGTGTTTATTAAATATATTCAAAGCCCATATCAGTCCTACATAGCCCATTCATCTCTGAAGTTATTGACATGTATACTGCTACGTACAGAAATCAAGATCTATGATACAAACGAACCAGTTATTCATGTGAAAGTAGAATCTGTTCGTGAAGTGACTCTTAAAGCTCAATTAAATTTGTCTACAAGTTAAATATTTTATAGTTTTAACAACGTAATTCTGATAAACATGATTAACAATTTTAAAATGAAAAGTAAAAAATTCAAAAAGTTTTATTTTTAAAAATACGTTTTCAAATACTTAGGAAATAAAACAATTTTGAGAATGAAATAAAAAATGAGTTCAAGTTGTTGTTTCTGAACTCATTGTATTGATATTTTCATATTAAATACTGGTTGGCGTATTTCCGAAAAAGTGGTTTGGCACAAGAAGTGTTTTTATAGCAACTCTTTATTGTTATCTCTAATCATTTTAAACTCCATTGTTTCCTATTTCACTCATTTTGACGGATTCTAATGGATCATAATGAATCGTCTCAGAAGATTATTATATATTTAACTTTATCGTGTCCCTGTAAAAAAACTATACATAATATATTAACCATTTTTAAAGTATTAAATAGTACCGTATACCTGAACAACATACTGAAATTTCGTGACGATGAAGCATTTTTTTACGAAAGCTAGAGACTAGAAAGTCTAATAAGACAAGAAATCAGGCAGACATTTAAAAATCTATGCTCAGCGGTGATACAGTTTGTTAAGGATTGTATCCTCCAGTACCTAATTCGGCTTTCTTGACCATAGGTTCTGAGTTTTTAGACAACAGATTCTAGTCCCGTTCAGGTGGTCATCATAACCCAGAACTCCCAGTTTTTAGTTTACAAGCATGCTTGGTGCTAATTTTATCGACCTGGAAGGGATGAAAGGGTAAGTGAACCATGCCCAAGTCCGGAGTCAAAATCTTGGACCTGTTTCGTGGCAGCGCGCTGTGCTGACAACTAAGCTACCGATCGGCTTTGTGATAGACATTTAAACACGGCATTCTTCAATGCTAGTGAAATTTATACAGGGCCAACGTAGAAAGATTTTTTTTCACAAACATAATAAAACAGTTATCGAAATCGGAGCACCCGTTCTAAAGTTATGCATGGACATACATAAAAAATATATACACCCGCATATAATGAAAAATAGTTTAGATATTAAGCTGCAATTGAAATAGAAGTATTTTTTTAGGCACTGGAAACTTCATTGTTATGAATAATTATAATTCCTTAGCCCGTGTATGTTGATTTACACAGAAATCGCATCAAACGTAATCTGTATACCAACATTCAAGGATTCAAAGTTTATATAGTTATTAATATCCAGATGCAAAAAAATATTATTTCTTGACAGTCGAAAAAAACTTCCATTTAAGAAAAAAAAACATAACCAATGTTACTTTAAAACCAAACTACAAACGTTTTCTTTTTTTCTTTACAAATATAATAATTAATAAGCCAGGGTAATAATTTTATATTGTTACCACTTTAATGTTAAGGATTGAACTTACTCCTACCTTCAGTTGATTGGAGATGACTTAACACATAAAATAATCTCGTCAATTAATAATAAGTTCAAAATTTAAAGAACAAAAAATGAAAATCCAGTAAAAATGTTTATTAGTTCAGTCTACTGGCGGGTATAAAATGCTTCTTGCACCTTTTCTGTATAGCTTATCTCATTTCCATAATTCTAGTTCTTTTTGTAAAATCAGGAAAATCAAATGCAGCTTCTTCATTATCAGGTTTTCCTCGTGTTTTCTTGCGAAACACCAATGTCTAGTTACATTAGGAAACAAATCTGTATACCTTTTGGATGCAGTAATAAAACACATTGTTTAGCAGTTATATTACATATTTCCACAAGTTCTAAATGCCTAACTTTTAGTTTCAACTTTCTAAAACTCGCCCTACTAATTTTTTCCAAATTTATCTTTAATTATTTTGACTTCTGCTCCTCTTTTTTATATAATCTTTATTTCCATTGTTATAAACAGTTAAAGCAATAGGGGTTTTTTTAAGCTATAAGATTAAATATTTTTTATTGACTTCTTTATCTGTATCTTTAGATGTTTCATATTATTTTCACTTTTAGTTAAATTAAACTTTTCAAATATTTTGGCAAAATCTCAGCATACATTGGATTCGTAATATCAATAATTTTTTAACATATTCAACATGTATATCTGCATTAACCACTTTAGTTTTACAGTTTACTCATTACTTTTTGATTTCATATTTGGTTTGAACGTTGTTATTTCTCTTTTTACGCCGCCTGTTTTTTAATTTTCTGCTTACTTCTTTTATGTCATCAGCATATTCATCCTTATCAAATGAAAGTAATGTGGCAACTTTGTTTTTTCAAAAGCTGGGAATTTCGTTAGGAACAACTAGAACAGGCTGTACAACGGCATCTGAATCAACACCTAGCTGCTGGGCTACTTCAATTTTTAAAGGCTAAAATATCATTTACTGCTTTTTTTTCTCTTGCAGCTTTTCTTCTTTGTCCTAAATGTTGACTTTTTCCAGTAACTTTCTTTAATTGTTCAAGATGGAGTCTCTCTGCTTTATTAACTGTGACAGCTACTTGAAAATATCGTCTTTTTGGCAGCGCATTTTTCTTATTTAATTTCATCTTAATTTCATCGGTTATCCCTAAAACATCTAAATTGAAATGATTAGAGTTAGTACCTTTCTTTATGAACGTTGAAATCCCCCTCATTGCAATATCTTCCCTTTCATAGCTCAGTGTAGTTTTTCCCATTAATGTATATCCTAGGAATGTATCTACGTCAATTATGAACGCAAGGGAAAAATTTTATTTACCTGTGAGCAATCCGTCACTAATCAGAATATGCATTGGTTCAGTAGTCTTTTTAGTATTATAGGTATTAATTTAAGTAGCTTTCAATTTACTGCTCCAAGTAACATTTATTGAGGCCGGAACAGCGTCACATAGTTTTTTTTTATAATAAGCATTAAAACTATAATAGAATTTCAGTTTTAAATTTCCTAATTGCACTTTTTACACAATATGAATCTTGTCACATATCTTTCATTTTCCCAACGAGAGCTTGAGATGGAATTTGCTGAGATAATGAATTAAAACCCATAACTAGAAGCAATTTTCTTTCGGATACAGGATCTTTATGAACCTGAATCTAAAAGAATCGCAATCGACTTCTTACACATATCACCTTTTTTTCAATTAGATTTACTTTTAAATTTTTCAAAAAAAACCTGTGAAAATGTTGAGGTACTGTTTGAATTAACAAAACTTTCATTCGCGCTGTTTACTTCTTGAGTGCTACATAAAATTAGTTTTTCGATTCATTATTGTTTTCAGGCAACTGTGGACACATTTTGACACTATGGTTCTTATTGCAAATAATTCATTTTACAAAATGTCCTCCTTTATCACCACGGTGTCTTGATTTAACACATCGGAAGCAAAATCCTCTGTTGTTGTGTACTTCTTGATTTTCATTGTGTGACATTTTCTGAATTTTGAAACAACATAAAATTTCGTTTTTACCATTGCCAAAAATACACATTTTTTACGCATTATAACCGGCATTCAATAAAATAGCTGTAATTGAAAATCGATTTGAATGTAATCTTCTAGACTTTACTTATATGAAACTTAATCTTTCAAATTAAAACTGGCCATAGATAAACTGATCTGCTCTTCGTATCCTATTTACAATTTCAAACGTTTTAATAATTTCTCGTCTAATTTTTGGATCCGCTCCATAATCGATATTTGGACTTTTCTGCCAACCTCTAAGAAAATCTGCGGCAAACAAGATTTTACTAAAGGATAAAGCAAAGCTGCGCTTTTATTCGCCAAGTGTTTCAAGCGCACGAATTTGCCGTCTAAAGTTATCATACAGTGCACAGAAATTATTAGATCTTGAATGTGTATTAGCATTGGTAAGTACTAACTTTAATAATTCTTTTACATGAACTTCCACTTGTAAATCATAAGGGTGAAATCGAAATTTTAAAGAATCAACAGAAAGCTATAGCTTAATTGTCCGCAGTAGGTGGAAAGCTTTCTATTACTTCCCCAGCACTGGAACCTTTTACAGTTGCTTGAAGTAGATACTGAAATTTATCAGAATCAGCGATTCTAGAATCGGCACCTATATTTTCAAATTTACTCCCTTAATAAAGCCTATCTTTAATATTGCCTTTAAATTTACATAATTCTAAATTCTGCAGTTTATTTATTTTTTTACATTTTTAATAATTTCGTTATTAGAAATCTGTGAAATATGTGAATTGCTACGCTACCATTTCTATACAAGATATTTCTGTTTCTAAAATTAGTGATAATCCTATTTGCTCTCACTTGGGTTCGCTTAGATTTATCACGAAAATCTTCAACATTGTCAAAATCAGTTTCAAAGTCTTTTTCAGTTAAATTAGACATATCTTTATGAGTTTTATCTAAGTTGTTCAATAAGATCTAGTAGGTTATTATATGACTTTGCAAAAGCAGCTCCTTGAGCTGTTCTAGTTTTTTTTTTTTTAACTTTCATAAACGGGTTTTACAAATAAATCGATGATAGTTGAAAGGAACTAAGTCCATATTTTGGCATTTTCCAAGTAATGGACATAGTACCTTCCAACACTCAACTTTTAAATTCCTCCCTTTCAAACATGCATAGGTAGACTTAGTTCCTTTCTTCTCGAAACGGCCAAGAAACATGAAAAAACACTGAAACCTTCTTAAAATGAGAAATGTTAAAATATGGACTTAGTTCCTTTCAACAATCATCGATTCAAATAGTAAATAATACAGGCTTAGCCGTTCTCTTGCTCTGAATACAAAATTCAACTTACAACGTCCGGTAGAGGGTACCATTAAAATATATGTCGATTTACGTTGAAATGACATTGAACTACAAATGAACTTTGAAAAAAATAATATGCATACCAGCATTCTAGGATTGATGTCATTTTACGTATATTAATACGCAAATGCAAAATAATTACTATTTCTTGACAGACGAAAAACACCCATATTTTTTAAACATAACAACTGTTATACTCACTCATACTGTATGATAAAGATCTCTTACGGTTTGATATTTTTCCAACTGAGTGAAAATGTGTCCATGCCGGGAATCGAACCCAGATATTGTGGCTTTAATAGCCAATGGCCTTTCTGTTGAGCTACCTGAATTGACAACTGGCCAATACAATTCACTCAGACAACCTTTTGGCAATAATATCTGGTTTGTTATCTAAATCAGCTCAACATAATAAACAGCAGGTAATGGAATTCCATTAAACTATGGATACATATATACACTTTATAATTATTTTATTCTGTTAGACGGTTTCGTATAAAAGACCAGGTATTATTTCCAAAAAGTTTCCTGAGTGAATTGCGTAGGCCGGTTGTCGGTCCAGATAGCTCAATAGGCAAGATATTGGATGTTAAAGCCACAGTTTCTGGGTTCGACTTCCAGGCTGGATACTTTGCACTCAGTTGGAAAAATGCTGATTAGTAAGATAACAAATGCTACTTCAAAATCAAACCTAAACAAACGTTTTCTTTTTTCTTTACAAATATAATAATTTGGATGGCAAAATAATAACAAGGTACCTGTACCAAATAAGGCCACGTTAAGGTTCTAGACCACAAGAAACTGTATTATATCATAATTTACATTTCAAATTTTGTTGGATGTAATATTTATACATATTTTTACAATATTAAATCAAGCATACTCTTGTCGCTGTTTAATTGTGGCCAGCAGAGTTCACAACAAAAGGCACTTTAAAATGGTTTTATTAGGAGTATAAGTTTCCATACTTATCTAATTTTTCATAATTTTCTAAATACAATATTTAACTTTAATTACCATATATTTTGCAGATATACTACAAAATAGAACAAAATAAAGAGTTTTGCTTTTAATACAATAATGTGTGGCTGCTCTATTTATGGCCATGCCGTTTCGAACATCCCAAACTGCTGATTCCATTTGCCATTCACACTATTTGACACTCCCCCTCTTTAATACCACTTTCATGGATTCCATAGTTTTCTACAAATATTGACACAGAAAATGTTTAATTAGCCTTGGTAATGAGAATATACGATGAAAATGAAGTGTCCCTAAAATAGGACCAAGCCTTAATGGGGATCTGGACTTATAAGACGTTTTTTATTTTCCCCCATATTTTACTTTCAAACACAAATGGAATTAAAAATACAGAATTTTTCAATATTACATTCTAAGAGATCGATAAATTACGTCGAACGTCATGCAAAGATGGTAAAATTCAATCAATCACTGGACAACAAATCTGAACTTTTGCTCTGCCCCAAAACCAAAATTCATTGTTTCTTATTCGTTTGTTTTGCGCTGATTCCGAACCTAGTTTTAGATTTTCTACAGCACGTCCAGTTTTTGAGATATTTGCATATTTTGATTTATGAAATTTTTGTAATTTTTGCGCTGTTATATGCATGTTTAAAGCATAAATCATTATCAGACTGCATTTTTCGTTTTATGTTATGCTTACTGGCCAGATAACTTTACAAAAATGTTGTATCAGAGATTATACTAGCGTGTGACGTGGAAATATTGTTCTTAATTTCCATACTTTTAATCTTTTTCTAATACCGTTTCTGGACGTCCAAATATTTCTGCCACATGTGTACGTTAATATGTTTCTAAACCAGTTTTTTTACGCGGATTTCAAATCTGGAGTTCGTTTTCTTCTATCATGTTCAGTTTTTGAAAAAAGTGAAATTTTATTTTTCATCAAAAAAGCCAGAATATGCTTTTTTTTTTGCTACTTTGTGATGTACTTCAGCTAAATAGTATAGATTCTACTACTTTTTATTTACCCATCATACGTAGTATAGGGTAAGTCTTGTAATCGTTTTAAAAATTGAAAAAAAAAATTCACGGATTTACATGTTTCAGACACTATAGATTCCGAAAAAAAAAATGTTAGAAAAAAAATTTGCTCTATCTCCCGAACAAATTGAGATAGAAACTTGAAATTTGGTATGAACTTAGTATGTAATAGTGGGAAGAAGCTTACTGAATTTCAGTAACCTCCATTATCCGGAACTATTTTTTTCGGACTCTCGAAATATTCGTTCTGATAAAAGGTACATAATTTTTTTCGAAATTGTTTATTTTAAGGCGTGAATATAAAAGACAATAAAAAAAGCATAAATTTTGCATAAAGAATGAATTTGATCGGATAATGAGTTGCCGACATATTTATAATCCTATTTTCCCCACTCTTCGATTTTTCATGATCCTGTATTTCATTCAAATTTCAATTCAAAGCTATATTTTAATTGAAAATGAGACGCTTAGTGCTATGCAGTAAACTGTTAGTTAATATGATTATCTTCTTTAGAGTTATAAGGATGTTTCTTTTACGCAATTCAGTAATAGAGCATTTAAAGTTTATGACGTCATCAAGCCACGATTTTATTCGAATTGCAATGCATTTTATAAATAGTTTACACGTGTTTTATTTTCATATTTTATATTATGCATATCCATTATGGGTAAGTATAACGTTGCCCTCAACGACTAGTTTCAATTGTTTTTCGATTATACCCATTGGTGATTATGTACCTGATAGCAATCTGACACTGTTCACCCTTTTGACAATGAGGTACTTATTCCTGAAAATTTTATACCAAACGTGTGCCAATACAATACAAAAGTAGAAATTCATTTTACTCAAAATCTAGACGTGATATAAGGACATGATATACATAAACTGTCAGGTATATGCTGCTATTTGTCGGCCCAAGATCGTTCCCTACAAGATATGGGGTGATGGCTTTATTAATAGCATGGCCATATTTGGTAGAAGTACTTTATAAAAGTGTTGCAATTTTGCTATTAAAGATTTAAGAGCACGGTCATATTCCTAATTACTTTGAGCGTTTTCTGCCACTAAAAACACGTCTTTACATTTTTAGTGGCGAAAGCGCTAAAAATTTATAAAATGAAAGTATAATAACTCGGGATGTTTTGGTTTTAAAAGATTGGAATTTTTATTGTTTTACTTGTTACAGCTCGAAGAAATTTAAATTTCGTAACATTTAAAAAATAATTACTTTGACGTAAATTGGTTATTATAGGATGAAGTACAGCATTTGAACATTTTTGCAATTGGATCCATACTTCTAAAATTAACGGTACAGAAATTTGCTATTAGCCAGTGATAAGAAGGGACATCCTTCATATTTATCCTAATTAAAGTATTGAAATGAAATGAATTAGGTTCACACAAATTTCCCACTGTAATTTCAATTTCTGTGTTTAAGGAAAAGAAGAGATGTTTATTTTTACAAATTTAAAATTAATGAAATAATGGCCGGTTATGTGAATTAGTTTACGACAGAAATTTGATTGCAGAAAGAGAATAATTTCGAACAATGAAAAACAGGAAGTATTTATTTTTACAAATTTAAAATTAATGAAATAACGGCTGTTTATGTGAATTAAGTTTACGACACAAATTTGATTCCACAAAGAGAATGAACAAAGAAAAGTATTAATGAAAAATATTATTTCAGTTCTTAATTATTTGATTCGTTTAAACGACAGATTGAATAAATCACTAATTTATATTATGAGTATCATCGCTAAATTATATTAAATATAATTAGGAGAAACTGTCCCAAAATGACATAGGTAAAATGACATATTTTGTGTTTCTTAATATTGTCGCTAGAGGTCATCACTTAATGATACGCATTTATACTGTGGAGTCATTCGGCTAAAATAAGCATTTAATAGCGAAGGTTTCAGGTTTGTATTTTTCATTGTTTAAAAAAATAGTAATAATAAAATGAATATTGTTTAAAACTTTCGTCAGAAATTTCTTGGGACTATATTTGGTGCTAATTCACGTCTGTTTCATTTCAGTGATTACATATCTGAATTGTAAGGTGAGTATTTATTTCTTTTTAGATTATTTTCTGTGTATGCGAAACTTTTTCAATGCGTGTCTTCTCGAATACTGCCTCTGTATATACAATATGGTGATTGTAGGTAAAATGGCATGCTGTCAGACATCTTTCCTGATCATGTTTTCAGTGCTTCAGTTGTGACATAAAGTTCACTGGAAAAAAGAAAGTAACGACAGCAACAGAAGTTCTACAAGTTAACAGCCTATCTAGAACTTTTCCGTCATTTTTCACAGCTTCAGTGCCACCTTCTCCAATTCCAGCGGCGACAACATATGTTTCCGAATCTCCAAAGACGTGTGTATTTTTTCTACCATCAGCATCTTCAAGTTAATAATTTTTATGTATTTGACAACTTTATGAATATTCACTTCCTTGTACGTACACCTTATGTTAGATCATCCTCTAAAAAGAAGAATCATGAAAGTGCAAAAGTTCTGGCTACCCGCATAGCATGCACAGTCACAGTGACGTCATTGTAACGTCACTGTGAGTCACGTACTTCACGTCACATCTGTGACCAAAATGACACCACTTTGTAACGTCACACTGTGATCAAAATGTGAACGTCTTGAAGATCTAAAGAAAACTTAAAATAAACTTTAGAACATCTTATGGCATGAAGAAAATTACTTTTTGACAGCTTTAAAAATTTTTGTGACGCTGCAATGACGTCACTGCAAGTCACATAAGTCACGTAAAACCTATGACCAAAATGCCAACACTCTGTGACTTCACGGTGTGATCGGAGAGAGAATTTGGAAAAAACTCATAAAATATAGAATTGAGTTATGTCATGTACCTAATTCATTAATAAAAACATTGCCACACATTATTTAAATATATTGTATTTCCAAAATAAAATAATAAATAAATATTTGTCTACATATATGAGGCAGATATTTTTTTACAATTTTCATTGCCATTTTCATGAAATTCAACAAAATATACTATATAATACACAGGTAAAAATCCTTAAATAGAAATTTAGTAACGTAGGAAAGTTTTAGCGGAAAGTAATTCAGAAATAGATCTCCCATTCTAATAAAACTGTTAGCGATTTAGAGATTCGTTAGCATTTTAAATACAAACATTTAATCTTTTTTCCTACCACCGCATAGAACTCATTTGCTAATTTTGTGATACTAAAAATATTTTAAAAATCTCCTATCTCTTATTATTTTGAGGTTCCACTCAACCCAATCATCAGCTTTCTGTTTAAAAAGTGAGGACACCATTTTTGCGAGTTCGACATCGGGGGTGCTTGGGGTGACCGTCGAACGCGTTCAAGATTTTTCTTGTACCGAATATTTAAGGTGGTTCTCAACTGACCTGCTCCACAACGCGAAGCTTCCTGACATAATTTCTGACTCATTTTTAAACGCAAAGGCATAAAATGGGCAGGACTGACTATGGAAGCAATTTGGAATCGAAATGAGTTTTCCATTTTTTGATAAATAAATTACTTATCGAGTTATAAGCAATTCGTGTCACGTGGCGACTGGTTTTTCTCTTTTCTTTCCCTGTTACGTCGGGTATTTGGTTCAAAACGCTGACTTTGACATTCTTTTCTGAAAGATATTCTGATTTTACTAAAAAATGGAAAACGTCTTTCAATTACAGAGTTTCTGAATAAAAACAAAAGCCAATTTCATGTTTTTCCGAACAAAAACGAATTAAAAATATGTCATAAAGTATATGTCATTCCTATAGCAATTTATTCCAAAACTGGTCAGTGCTTAATAAGATATCACCTCTGTTAAATATATTGCTCTTTTCAATAGAGTATAAAAAATGAAAAAATCGTATTTAGGAAATCTGATTGCAGAATAGTATTTATATTTATGTCGTAATTATTTTTATAAAGACTATTAAATCCATTTTTATTTAAAATTTATGTTTACTTTGGACGCCTAAAACAAATGCAACTGATTAAAAAATATATAAAAATTTAAATTTTCACAGCTTATTTCCAAGAATATTAAACTCTCTCATATAAAAACAGAATATTATAGTTTTATTAGAAGTTATTTGTCAGCCATATAAACTATAAAGCATTTGAAATGTCTTTATTTAACTGTTTTCTTTCTATTCTTTTTCTGGAAACACCTGCTAGATGTTACTTTGTGGTAAACATTACTGTGCAGATCATGATCGCAGATGTTGAGGGCAGACGATTATTCTCATCGGCGGATTAGAGTGTGTGGTGCTTTTAAGTTTGTGGAAGTATATTGTGGAATTTATACCGTGAAAGTAAATTAACGTTTTAAAGTGAATCATCCATTTTAACCTATCCTTATGTCTAGCTGGGTGCGTTATTAAGGTCTGCGTGATATTTGATATCTCAGATCTATGAACACACCTAAGCTGGACACTTTGAAAATTAAAGCAGTGGATTTGAGTCTCATTTTTCAATGAAAAGGAAGCAGTCAACGACCATTAAAACTTAATCCCTAGAACTGGTGGTTTTACTTATAGATTAGCAGGTAACTTTTAATGTCTTCGCAGTTTTGTTAATAGTGCATATTTAGTAATGGTACATTAATAGTGCATTATTTAAATGTTAAGATGTTTAAATCTTTTTTTTTTTAAATCACTTGTATAAAATTTTATCTTTAATGTTTTAAATCGTTTTAAATAGAGAGTTTGGAAAAAGTATTTACTAACAATATATATTCTAAATGTAAAGTGTTATTTATAACGAGGAATGTATTTATATTTTGCGTTTCTCAGTTCAATTTTCATAGTTATTCATTGTAATTAAAAACATTGCAATTTTTAAAACTATTAATATTTGATTTACAATTTGAAAATTTCTTAGCTAGTGGAGGTTTTGAGAAATAATTTTCTGGTATATTTGAAATAATTGCGACAATTTAACTCATTACAAATTTAGTTGTCAAGATATGTCAATATTAGGTGCACAAAAATAATGAATATTGATGAAACAATAAAACAGCTATTCAGTTAAGGTAATTTTTCCAGTTATGTTATCGAAATAGTATGTAAGATTATCCAGTTATGTTATCGAATTCTGTAGTAAAAATTGATATTTAAGCTCTGCATTTAGTATTCTATCAAAAACTATAAATAAAATAATTTGTAAAGAAAAAAAAAATATTTTTTTTTCTTTGCGTTTATGATCCGAAATTTTAAATTTCATTTGCTTCGAAAAATGTTTTATTGCTTGATACAATGTTTATTATTTAATAATATCGCACAATAGGTAGATCTATTATTTAAATGGATTCCTAATATAAATTTTTCACAATGCTTATTTAAAAATCTATACTTTTATTTTCATTAAATTTGTAATCAAATCCAAAATAACTAATTTCTGAATTCATTTTTATTCGGAAACACATGAAATTGGCAGGTGTTCTTATTCAGAATATATGTAATAGAATGGCATTTTCCATTTTTGACAAAAGATGTTTCAGAAAACACTATCGAAGTCGGTGTTTTGAACCGAATTTCCGACGCGCAGCGTCAGAAACGGAAAAAACGTGACCAAAATTCCTCTTAAGCATTTCATTTATCTAAAAATGGAAAACGCTATTCATTCCAAATCGCTTTAATAATCAGGCATGCAAGTGCCAAGCGTTTAAAAATTTGTTCATAAATGTGTCAGAAAGTTTCGTGATACTGAAAGAGAGGAAATATGGCAAAGTATACACATTTAAAAACTTCAATACTTAAAAGCAAAATAGCATAGTTTTAATTATTGTCAACATTTTTGGTGGTTACATAAAACAAATGGAAGTCGAAGTTATTTTTAAAAGTGGTTATTTGCACAATAGAATTTCATATTATTAAAATATTTAATTTTATTATAATTTTTAATGGATTCATCTATTATTTTTATATTAGTATGCGTTTTTTACATTTATAATTTTCTTGTTTAACGGCTACATTAGCCGGTTTCCCAATCAGATGCAAAGTTTTAATTTGAATACGAGTTGCATAAAAAAAATGATTGCCGATCCAATCCTTATCGTCGATCTTATCCGTATTTGGTGAAATCTTGTTATCCGAATCTATGCGAAATCATTTATCAGGTTCGGTCGGGTTGTGGGCCTATAGAATTTCTGTTGTTGTTGTTGTTGGGTTAGGGTAAGATTACGGGTTGAATGTAAATAAAGTTTCAGTCAACCACCATTCATGTTCAAGTAGACATTCAATCATGTTCAAGAAGTATATAACCGGATTCGTGCATGACTCTAGAACCGAGCCGACATCAGAAATTGTATCGTAACACAATTTCTGATAAAATCTGGTTACTTGGTCGTATGCAAGATTCTATTCTGAACATACAGTAAAAACATTATACCCGACTCGGGTCAGATCGGGTTCACGAAAATCTGGTCACACGACAACTAATCCAAATCTATTCTGTAGCCAAACAAATCCAAAAAGATCGATCCGAAGTTTCTGGATTGTATTCGGGTAAAATCTGGTCACCCGACCAGGTGCAGTGTCGTCACGAACGTCACAAACTTGAACCATAAAAAAATTTTGATCCGAACAATCCGTATAGGATTCGGGTAAAATCTGGTCACCATATCCGATGCAGATTCGTCACATTTTTCACATTGAAGTCGCACGGTGACTTCACAAAGTAGTCACATTGTGAGGTCACAGAAAGCCTTGAAAACGGCCATAACGACCTCGCATTTACGTCACAGTGACTTCACATCGACGTCACGTGACGTTACGACGACTGTCACAAAGTCACAGTGTGACTTCACAGTGACGTCGCCGTGATGTCACCATGCCTTACGGGTAGCAGTCCTAATATTGCCGAAGCGAAGGCAAAAGCTGCTGAGAAACATAATTAACACTCAAGATGTGCATTTCTACAGGCTAAGAAGAAAATTCGCTTTGTTACATCCCATGGTGATGACATAGACGTGGATCTTTTTGCCGATGATGATGAAGATGAAGACTGTCTTTTTTGCAATGATTTATTCAGTCATGCGTAATAGAAGAGATGTGAATAAAATGTGTTAAGTTTTCAATATGGTTGCATATTGAATGTGTCCGTGTTTCTTGGTGTGCAAAAATTTATTTGTGATGTATGCAAGTAAAATTAATATCAACTTATGAGTGTGTCGTTTTAGGACAGCACTGTCGGTCAAATGATATAGTGCAGCATTTTGTATAAATAATTATTATAATGTTATGACGTTATGTGTTACTTTTTAAAATGTACCATTACATTTTGTATACTTCGCAAAGTTAGTTTGCAAAGAATGGAGGCCATGAGAAAAACTTTGTATGAATAGAAGCTTCTTTTTTAAGGTATGCCGTTATAGGACAGTTTCCCTTATTATTTTTATCACATTAATTCAATTAATATCAAATTTCAAAAGTTCACTCCTACCAAAAACAAAAAAAAAATAAAGTACTTTTAATTTGAAAGGTTTTGGAAATGGAAAATAATTTACTAATAGTTTTTCAACGTGTAATTGTTTTTGCAATAAATCTTGAGAGGAATTTCATTTTTAAATAATTTTAATATATTTTTAATACTTTTCAAAGTATTAAAAAGAAATCAGTATGAGAAAACCTCATTTATGCGTGAGATAGATTATATAAATATATAAATAGTTCAATATGTGTTTTTGAGCCAATATCTGAAATTTTTTAACAAAATAAATAAATAAATGAAATGAAAAAAGAAAGAAAGAAAAGAAAGAACGAAAGAAAATAAATAAAATAAAATAAAATAAAATAAATAAATTAGAAACATAAATTGATGAAAAGGAAACTAAGCCAAATACAGTAATGACCATCCGCACTCTAATAAGTACTTGTACAAAAAATATATACAAAAGCGTATCAAAGTAAAAGTAACATTGATTCAGGTTCAGTCCTTTACAAAAAAAGATTTAATACTAATAATTTACCGAATTAAAAATAATCATTCAAACTATCTCATATGTTGCCAATTTCCTTTTCAATGAAATGAATTCACAATTTAAAAGTGAATTTAACAAATATCGAGTGGCTATTAATCAAAATCAAGACTTGTACCAATCCTACTTATCACAGTTATCTCTAAAATCAATGATGTGCATACGTGCTGTATACAAAAATCAAGATTGGACGAGCTTTTGATTCTGAAGATATCAATAAATCTAATGATTTATGCAGAAGCAAAATTTAATTCTGAAGAGACTCTTAAATCAGAATTTATCCCTTATACATATTAAATATTCCATAATTTCAATGAAGTACTTTCGTACATCAAACATTAGTTAAATATTTTGAAATGGATAGTATAAGTCCACATAAATTTCTAATAAAAGTTTCAATTTCCAAATGCTTTGGAAAAATTAGTAACGTTTTCTCTACCAATTTCAAAATTAGTGTTTATTTAAATTATTTCTTATGATTAATTATTACATATTAATTAATATTATATATATATACAAGGTTCGTACAGACTCCTGGAATTTTCAGGGAAATAACCAGTATTTTCGTATAGAAAAACTTGCCGTATGTAATCGCATGATTACATAAGGCGAGTTTTTCTATAAGAAAATACTCGTCCGTACAAACCATGTATATATTATTTTAACTTATTTTTTATAATTACTTTTATTTAAAAGGGATTCGCATCTCATAAAATTATTAACTTTTTAAGAACGTATTTTATTATCAAATAAATGCTAAAAACAAATTTAAAAATTTAAAAGAAAAACTCCAAAAAATGTTCAAGAAGTTGTTTTATACAATATTTTAAATGGTATATTCATTAAAAAAAATAAATCAGTATTTTACACGGTGTCGGAAAAAGTGAAAAATATTTCATTAAACTACTCTTATTTATTATTTTTTAACACCTTTGCAATTAATTTACCTATTTATTTTTTAAACAAGTAAAAAATTAAAAAACATGTCAACGTTTTGGGGACATCCTGTATACACAGGCTTTATCAAATTACATTGACAAATGGCTCTTCTGTTTATTTCAGCATATTATTTTCATTCCAGACTTAGTAACCAAAAATTTATACTGGCATAGAATAAGCACCTATATTGTAAGCATAAAAATTGAGTATAAACAAAGTTTTCCACATTTTCAAGCAAATTTGTGCCAAATATGAAAAATGGTTGAGAAATTTTGGAAACTGAGAGATTACGTGATTATATATTTTTCAACGGTTACTTTTTTACAATAAAACTTGAAGGAAATTTCCTTTTTTTAATATTTTTAATGCACACTCTTCAAAGTAATTTAAAGATATACGGTAAGAAACAATGACATTAATATGGTATATGAAATAAATTTTGTAAGTAAATCGTACGATGTATTTTTTTTATGCCGTTAAAAGATAAAATTTGTTAACAAAAAATAAAAATAAATAAGAAATTGAAATCTTGATGAAAAGGCAAAAAACTCAAATATAGTAATGACCATCCCATACTAAAGGATATTTATTCAAAAAGTATATCATTAAAGTTAAAGTAATATACCAGATTGACTTCTTTACAAAAATTGATCTACATATTCAAACTATCCCATATGTATTGCCCATTTCCTTTTCAGAGAAATGAATTCGCAATTTGAAAGTCAATTTAACAAAGATTCTGTGTCCATTAATCAAAATCAATATTTGTATCAATCCTACTTATCACATTCATCCCTAAATTCAATGATTTGCATGCGTGCTGTGTATAAAAGTCAAGATAGGACGTCCTTTTGATTCTGAAGATATCAGTGAATCTTATCATTCATGCAAAAGCAAAATTTAATTCTGAAGAGACTCTTGAAACAGAATTTAATCCTTACACATATTTCATAGTGTTAACGAAGTACTTCTATATATTAAATATTAGTTAAATATTTTGAAATAAATAGTATAAGTCAAATTTCTAATAAAAGTTTCTGTTTTCTAGTACTTTCGGAAAATGGATATTTTTTTTTTTTTACCGATTTAAAAAATAATGATTTTTTTTTTATTTACAAGAACTCAACTCGCATCTTAAAACAATATATTAATTACGTTCTAAAAATTATAATGAAAACTAAAAAATAATTAATTATAGAAAAATAATAAACCTTTCAAAAAATGTTCAAAAAGCCATATTTTTTACAAAATTTAAAAAATCTGTCCTTTTTATTTAAAAATTTTAAATCTTTTATATGTTGTCGGAGGTAATAATATAGGCAGCAAATTTATTTGTCGGAAATATATTTTAATTGAATAATCAGTCTAGATTCTCTACTCAAAATTTAAAAAAGGATACTTTTGAAAAATAATAGGAGGAGTATTTCACTAACATAGTCCTATTTACTATTTTATTTTGAAAAAAAAGTGCAAATTTAATTTGCTTATTTATCTTGAACAAGTAAAAATTTTAAACGCGTTTCAACGTATTAGGTACACTTTCTTTAAATAAACGTTTTCACATTTATATTGTCATTGCTTTGTATTTCTATTTCAGTATATATTTTTCATTCCAGACTTAATAATAGAAAAATTCATATTTGCATCGAATAACCACCTCTAATGCTTTCATTTTTTTAATGCAAGCAAAAATATGGATAAACTACATTATCTCTACATTTTCATACAGATTTATTCCAAATTTGTAAACGGGCTGAGGAATGAGAGAAAAGAAAAACATATTTCCATCCTTTTTTATGCTTCTTTTATTTATCCAGGGATTCCCTTAGCAGAGAAAAAAGGAAAATATTATCGTCTATTATCTTTTCCAAAGCTACCATGAATAGAAAAGGATTCAGCTAAGGTAAAAAATGGACAAATAATATCCATTAGAATATAAATATATCTGTAGTTACCCAATACAATGAATAATATTTTACCCCCCTTTTTAAGGGTTACGTATGACAATACGATTTGCAAAATAATGCAATTTTAAGCTTTAGTTTACAACATATTAGAAATAATTTCAAAATAAAATGATATAAAACCATGATATTTTATCATATTATACACAGTTAAGTGTCTAAAACAATATGTTATATGCAGAGTGCCGACAAAAAGTCCTGTCCACCCCATTATGCCCCGTTCAGATCGGATGTTTAAGATATCATAAACCGTCATTTTGGAGGTGGTACATCTCGGAATCAGAGCACTTGTTCACACTTCAAAATTCATCTAAGATATATCACTGAAATATTACTCATTAAAAGTTAGAGGAACCCCATCCCTCACACGGAAAAACTGCTGTAATGTGGAATTTCATCCAATTATAATTAACCTTCTAAATTCCCAATCAAACCCCATTTGAACTCATCAAAATTTAGAAAAAGCTATGTCCAAGCAGTTGAAAAGCTCAAATAACTTCCAGAGGAAAAGAAAGAAAAATCGCCCACCCCCAAAAAATGCTAGTAATCAGGAAAAACCAGTCCCTACCCTCCTGACTGAGCAGCTCTATGAGCTATTTGAATTTTCTATCAGTATTCAAAGTATTTCAGAAATAGTCACTAAAATCAAGAAATTTAAGTAAATTCTTTCTCTGAAATTCCTGTTAAACTTAACACTGCTCTGAAATATATCTCTTCTCATAAAGATAATTTTTCTAAATTATTGGTCTTCAGTAAGAGGATGGAAAATACTTCGCCCTTACATCTTAAAACTAACAGAAGTACTTTTAGGTAAGTACTTTTACTATATTTATGAAAACAATATATTTATAAAACTTTGTAGTATTTATATATTTATGTAGTAACTGAAAAGTTCTCTGTTTTTATTTCTTTGTCTTTTGTACCAATCCTTTCAACAACAATAACGAAGTGTTAACATCAAGAAGTGTTAACATCTGTGTATCGTAAGGGTACGAATTCTGGACAATATCTAAATTTTGAATCCATAAATCCAATTTCTCATCGAATCGCAGTTGTAAGAACGTTGGCCCATCGTGCTAATCGTTATTGTTCTACTGATGCAGCCCTCCTATTGGAGAAAAAGAAAATAATTTCTGACTTAAGAAAAAATGGTTACCCTTTGCGGTGGCTGAAAAGGTTACTTTCTGAGCATAGCTTGTCAACCTGTTTAGTTCGTAGAAGCCCCACTGGATATGTGTCTATTCCTTATTACAAAGATCTTTCTGAAAGAATTTCTAGTCTACTCAGGTCTAATAATATCAGTACAGCCTTCAGGCCACAGAATGTTTTAAAAGAATTACTTTGTAAGTTTAAACCTAGAATCCCTCCCCTACTTAAAACCGGCGCGGTCTACAGTATCCCTTGTGGGGTCTGTGACTCTGTCTATATCGGTGAAACGGGCCGCACTTGCGCCATTCGTCTTGCCGAACATAAACGTGCCTATAACTCTGGTAGCCTTCAATCAAAACTAGTACAGCATTCTTTGGATACAGATCATATTCCGGATTTCGCAAGTATCGCAGTAATCAGATCCAGCTGCAATAATCTTAAGAGTAGAGTATTTTTTGAGGGTTGGTTCACTCGTAAACAGACTTCGCCAATTAATGTATCTTGTGCTGTTCCGCCTGAGTACACGATCTTGCTCTAATGGAAGTTCATCAAAAAAATTTTCAAGTTTTAACTGCTTAACTTTATAAACTGAAAACATGGTTGAAAATTCTCCGGTCAGCGTACATAATTGCACTGATGAGGGGCTAGAGTATAGCCTAAAACGTTTGCAGTATTTTTAATGTTTTTAGTGTATTTTATGTAAATTTTATGTCTGATAAAATGTGATATTTTATTTAATATCTTACCAGTCTATCATTTCTTTGCGTCTCTGCTATACTATCTTTCTTAGTTATGTCGACTACACTTTGACTGTTTTCTATGGCGCATATTATTGTCAAGACGAATCATCGTCAATCAATTATCGATTGAACTTAAATTGATGTTAACAAGGATTTGCCCTTGGATTTGCTTCACACTATTCGGCACTGTTCAACAGAATCCCGTAGCGAAGAAAATTTGTTTCTAAAACATTCCTTTTTGTTATAGGCAGAAAAATGTTCCGTGTGAAGATCTTGAAAGCCTTTATGTACCCTCACCCCCTTTAGAATGGAAGGTTTGAATACCAGAGTATTGGATATATCGCGTACCACAGTTTGGGAAATCTTGTTATATAGTGTACTATTCAGCTTTCACAACCCGGTATCAACATGCAATATCGTTTTTAACACTTTCCAACCTAGTTGAAAAGTGTTTATGACTTCTGTATGGTTTGTCTGCCGTATGGCCGTCTGTCCGTGCTCTAACTCCCGTAAATATGCTCGGATTGTCCTGCAATTTTTATATGTTATTGTCCTTATCTATAGCATGTTCCCTATTTCAACTGAAGTGTGTAGCACTCATAGTTTTTTTACAGGGCTACTCAAAAGAATTCCGTTACATTACGGTCTATGGGGAAAAATCATTTGCGGTTTATTTTAATGATGTTACATAATTTCAAACACATTGTAATTGATATATATCACTAAGGTGCATTACAAGAAGCGTAATATGGAATAGGGTGTGCATAGCACTTATAGTTACTTTACAGGGACAGTCAAAAGAATTCGTTGCATTACGTCGATGGAGAAAAAATCGTTTGCGGTTTAATTAAATAATGTTTCACTATTTTAAACGCATTGAAATTTATATAAGTCGTAGGCTAATTGGGAAATCCGGCTCTTTGCAAACAGCCTAGGCTCTTTGCAAAGAGCCGGTCTAATTGGAGAATCATTTCCTTTTTCCCAATCAGCCTGATGTTTTTCAGGCTTATTGCAAAGAGCCTAAAGAGCGTTAGGCTAATTGGTATATGAGCACTTATTTTTCAATCAGCCTGACATTTATAACACTCATTACAAAGAGCCTAGATAGCGTTAGGCTACTTGAAAAAGGACCATGCCTATTTAGAAAATGACCAGTTCTTTGTCAAAATATAGTGTTGTACCCAACTTGAACATGAAACTTCCATTCGTAATCAATCCGAACCCGACAGAATAATTCCAAGGGACCGTAACCCGATCATAAAAGGACAAAATAAATTCCTTCGAGTCACAACCCGACCCGAACCAGAAAACTCAAGATAACCCGAAATCCGACACGAACCCTACAAAAAAAAAAAACATGCAAGCGTAACCCGATCCGAACCAGACAAAATAAATTCCTTCATATCGCAACCGACCCAAACCTAAAAATTCGATATTAACCAGTAACCCAACACGAACAAGACATAAAAATTCCATCGAACCGTAACCAGATCCGACCCGATAAAATAAATTCCTTCGTGTCGCAAACCGACCCGAACCCGAAACCCAACCCGAACCATGAAAAAAATTCCATCGAACCGTAACCCGATCCGAACTCGAAAAATACATTTCGTCGTCACGCAACCTGAACCGAAACTGAAAATTTAAGTTAACCGAAAACTGACCGAACCTGAAAATTTAATTTAACCCGAAAAATAACCAAAATCTGAAAATTGAAGTTAACTCGAAACCCAAAGTCGACACGCAACCCGACCCGAAACTGAAAATTGAAGTTAACCCGAACCCGTCAAAAATTCCATCGAACAGTAAACCGATCCGAAACTGAAAATTTAAGTTAACCCAAAAACCGACCTCAACCTGAAAATTTAATTCAACCCGAAATCTAACCCAAACATGAAAATTTAAGTTCATGCGAAACCCAAAGTCGATATGCAACCCGAAACTGAAAATTTAAGTTCAACCGTAACCCAACAAAAAAATTCATCAAACCGTAACCCGATCCGAACCCTACAAAATAAATTCTTTCATGTCACAACCCGTTCCAAGCCAGAAAATTCAAGTCAACCCAAAACCCAACCCGAACCGATAAAAAAATCCATCGAACCGTAACCCGAACCGAACCCGACAAAATAAATTTCGTCGTCACGCAACTCGAACCGAAACTGAAAATTTAAGTTAACCCAAAACCGACCCGAACATGAACATTTAATTTAACCCGAAACCTAACCCAAACCCATAGGCGTAACTAGTGGGTGGGCCGGGTGGGCACGGCCCACCACAGACAGCTCCAGTGCCCACCCCAGAATTTTAAACTCATGTGGAAATATTATGACGCAATAATTCTAATTTTGCATATTCCAACCCAAATCTTTGTAAGGTTGCACAGTACACAAACAAATGTAATACACATATATTATTGAATTGCGCATTCAGAGGTAGTTCTTGTGCATGTGAGTATGGGGTTGTGTTATGTGACGGGGGGGGGGCACTATCTAAAGGACAATTCTTCTATAGCATGGAAGCATCAAGGATCCAGAAAGAACAAAATTAAATATTACATGAAGGATTTTTTTCTTCACAAGCTGATGGGGAAAACATAGTTTCAAGAAGTGCAATTTAGCATCCTTTTGACAAAGTCACAAGTCTGTTGAAAGCACTGGGTGGTCATTCCATCTAAAAATAGCAGGATACTTCCTGTCATTTTTTCTTTTTTTTGTGCAAAATAGAAGAAACGACCGTATTACCTACGGCCATAGAACATCTGACAACGATTCTTCGTTCGAACAAAGTAACGAGGGGGATAAAATCCAGGAAGTAATTGAAAGATCGGGTGTACGCACGATAGAGGGTTAAAACAGTTAGCACTTATAATGAAAAATATAATACAAACCTTTATAACAAACATATTTATACAAATAAAAGAAAGTTGTGTGCGTGCGACGCCGACGGCTAACAAAATCTACCGTAAGTAGAAGTCTAAATATTTGGGTCCTGATGTACCTGAGACAAGGATTTTTAATTTTTTAAGACCCGGGACCCCTGAGTCTCCTTTAAGATTTTTGTCCTAAATTGTTAATAACTTGTCCCATTTTTATCCAATCTTCTTCGTTTTGGGAGTCCTTTTTTTTTCTCCAATTAGCTCCCCCCACCCCCATTCATACATTCCAGTTAAGATCCTGGCCCTCTGGGGCCCCTTTGAAGTTTTTGTTTCTTAAATTGTTAATAACTTGCCCCTTTTAATCCTATCTTCTTCGTTTTGGGGGCCATTTTTCCATTTAGTTATTCCCTCATATCTACATTCCCATTCGGACCCTTCATCGTAGGGCTCAAAACCATCAGTTGACTCTTTTGAGCCCCCTGCTATAGCTCTCTTAAAGTCATCAATAGTTTTTTTAACAACTTTTTAGGACTTTCAGCTACTACATGAACGACAAAAAAATTCTCCGTCCAGGCCCGGGCCTCTCGCTCCCCTTTACGTTTTGTGCCCTAAATTTTAAATAACTTGCAAACTTTTTATCCGATCTACTTCGTTTTAGAAACCTTTTCTCTATTTTGTTAATCCCTAATTTCTATATTCAAATTAGGACCCTGAACTCCTGGGCCCGGTCCGGGGCCCTTTAACCTTTTGTGTGTCATGCATTTTCACCCCCTAATTGTGTCATTATCTCAATGCATAGCTTAAAAGTTGAGTCTTGAACTCCTCTCCCTGGGACCACCCTGATATTTTTATTTGGGCTCTAGGGACCTTTTTAAGTATTTCTTTAATATTTTATTCTAATGATTAATTTATACATGCTTAATTTCGACTATTTGAAGATCTAAAGCGCTACGTGCTAGGACCTTTTAAGATGTTTTCGTCTTAGGTTCCTGCTCAAAACTATCAGTTGGCCCCTTTTGAGCCCTCTACTACAAACCCCATCCCTTAATAATCGTCCGATTTGCTAGGTTTTTTTTCTAACAAATTCTTAGGGCTTCCAACTACTGTTTGAACGACAAAAAAATTTCTCGGATCTCAGCTACCACCAATTTTGAATATTAATCTCCTTTCGTCCCTTGATGCAGCTTCTTTAAAAATGATCCGATTCTCTTTCAATTTTCTTCATAGTTCTAGGGTACTCCAGCTACTTTATAAACTTCTAAACATTTCCTTAGACCTGAGCTACCACCTTTTAAAAATATTAATCTTCTTTTTCGGCATAAACTTACGTTCTCACTTCAGTAATAAATTAAAAATTGCGTTACTATTCAAAATAAGTGGTTAAGTTTAAAGAGAGGGGTGATTTCATCCATAAATTAAATTTTGCGTTAATGTTAAAATTAATTTGTTAAATTTACAGGGGGGCATCTTCCACCCTCTGGGAGCGCATTCTTTTCTTTGGTTCTATAGGCCCGATTTCAACAGGGTTTAGGTCATTCGACTTGATATCGAAAACTTTTCCCTTTTTAAAACTTTTCCCTTTATCGAAAACTTTTCCGTTTTTTCCCTTTTTATTTATTATCTAAGGCTCGAGCAACGCCGGTCGGGTTAGCTAGTATTACAATAAAATTGCAATCATTGAATAATCAGTTCATTAACATTCACAGACAGTTTTTATATTAATATTTCTTAATATATTTTTTTTTAATCTTCTATTTATAAAAATTTAGGATAGGGGACTTGGCTCTCTCCTACCCCACCCCCACCCCCATCCCCTCTTCATATACCCATGAGATTTCAAATGCTGTTCGCACATAGTGTTTTTGCTACATTTATGCTTCTTAATCAAATTTCTACTTTTTCAGAACTTTTTCCGATAAATTTCTAAATATGTTTAAAGGAACAATATTTTGTTATGAAATGTAGAAAGTGCAATGAATCAATTAAACTTGAATCAAGATAAAAGAATATTCTTTTTGTCCTAGAATTTAGACACATGGAAACAAAACTATCTTATAAATATAAAACTGAACGAAAGATGTACTACATTATTTAACCATAATACTCTCAAGAACTGCATGTGAAGTATGAAGGTATATGAAAGGAAGAGAACAAATTAGAAAGATGTGTCCAGTGCTTATTTCAGACGACTAGGCTCTGAGGGAGGGGGGGGGGAGGTTACAAAAATTTAAAGAATGTACTTCATTATAGCATTGAAGTTATACCTCGAAAATCTCCATGGTTTCGGCAATATGGAGTAGTAGCAGGGATGTAACAGATTGGGGAGAGGTTTGGCTGCCCTCCACACGCACACAGCAACTTATTGAATCCTTTTAGATTTCACAATATTTAAAATAATAATAGCATCTATATTACATTTAAAATTTCTAAAACTTTGCAATAGAAAATTTTATGACATGGGGATTTGACCTCTTTTTTTCTGTTTATGTTTTGTATCATTAAAGTGGTAGGGAAAATAATCAGATGTTAATTAGCTTCAACAAATAATTTTAAAGCCCCTTGTAACTTTGCTGGCTTGTTAGGGCCCTGAGTGGCACTGTCCTCCTCAAGTCCCAAGACTGGCCCGGCACGAGTCTGAAATAAAAAAGCAACCCCGTCCCGGCCCCGAATTTAATGAAAGAAAATTGGTCCGAGATCAGCCTGGCCCACGCACCGGGCCGGGCTTCTGTTGCTTGCCAGCACTGTGCCCATGCAGATTTCTATAACACTAAATTTGCATTCATACTTTACGGCAGGCGTAAATAGAGTGGTAAGCTGCAAGTAGCTCCAGTAATTTCAAGACTCATGTATAAAATTTTTGATAAAAAATTTTAATTTTCCAGATATTAAAAAAGGCTACACACACAAATATAATAAATATAACTGTTGTGAAAACTAATGTAATCAGAGCCAGTGCGAACGCGTATTTGAATGTTCATGTGTGAGCCGAGAGTTGAGATCTAAAGAAGCGCAGAGAGTAGTACTGTTTCAAAGAGGCTGCTTGATAAAGATAGAAATACATCAAAAGTTCGAAAAAAATATCATTTTTCATAAATTACATTATGTGATGTATCGACTTGTATCTATCATAAATTCGGCTTATTCGTATTTTTTTTCTTTTTAATTCTTTATCCACATATATTCTCCTCCTTTTATAAAGAGAGAGGGACTGACAAAGAATTATCACACAACTTGTGATTTTCTTCCAAAAAGTGCAGTTGATGCATGTGGAGAATCCAACAATTGCTAAAAACGGAATCCTATTCATACAACTCATCAACCAAATTCACAACTTTAAAAGTAAAAAAAAATCAAATTACTGGATCAATTAACGGAAATAGGCCGTACACATGCTAATTAGTGGGAAGACAGATCACTGAAAAAAGGTATAGAGATTTTACACTCAGCAGGTGGAGTACTGATAAGAATATACAAAACACGACTTGATCTTGAAAGGCAAAGAACGAGAAGGAATCTAAATCCCAATCTTAATTTCTAAATATTTTTCAAGCTAAGTTGGAAAACCGTACTGTAAGTATGGAGAAACGTACTGTCAACAATTTACATGAATGGGTGCAATTATGACACGGCAAGTAAGTGGAATGTAATTTAATATGCATTGTTATACGCATTTAATATGCATGTTTCCCAATATAATTTTAACTTTATTTAAACTTCCATTAACAACACATGTGTAAAATAGAGATGAGTTCGGACTCTTTTTTTTTTTTTTTTCGGACACCGAGCCCGATGATTTGAAATCCAAACCCAAATAATTTTGTGCCATCAGAGCCCCAGCCTGATACCAAAAGGATGCATTATGAAACTATTAACATTTTAATATTGTTTCAAGACGAATTTGCTCATTTAAAAATATCTTGTTAGATAGAAATAAGTATTAATTTTAAATACTCTCCAATGACAACGTTTAGTGACTTTAATTACTCCAAAAATCTGTTTATAATTGCAAATAATAAATCTGCAAATTTATTATTTATATCCAACAACGGGAAGAAAAAAATTAAAAGTCATACTTCATTTCTGTTCTTTTTTTTTTTCAATATCATTGTACGACTGTAGCAGAAAGACATGAGTTCTGTTTTACAGTACTTTAAACAGGAAATGAGGATAGACAAGGGACATCCAACGGCTTTTTCTTATGTTGCTAACAGGGTATGTGTTTAATATCATAATCAAATAGAATATTTCTCTTTATATTTCACCAATAACAATTTAATTCTCTTTCAAGCTGATTTTTAAAAGATTATAAAAGACTTTAAGATACTTAGAATCCTTTTTTGTTTCTCAAATAGCAAGGTACTTTTTTTTACACTTTTTTTTAAAACTTGTTTCTTGTATATGAAGGTGGAATTTGGAATCGATTCACTTCTTGATGTTTTAGAATTAGAAAATTTATATTCTCATGCGTGTTTCCGATGGTAATATAACATTTTAATATTTTTAAAACTTAATTATAAATTATTAAATTAATTTTAAAGCGTTTTCCCATTAACTGTCCACAGGTGAAATATTGCCAAATATTATATAGGGTTACAATTAAATAAGAGTTAGAATAACAATGGATTTAATTATGCTCCAAACCAAGCTCGCAAAAAGAGCCCAACTAGCTGTGAAATTGAAACATCTAAAAAATGAAAAACTTTTCTTTGAGAAAAGTAGTTATAAAATTTATTTTCAGTTTAATTTAAATTCAGGCGACGTTTATTTTTTTAGGTAGATTTCATAAGAAATACTATCTAATACATTCTCCCCTATGTTCTGAAACATTTTTGCAGATCTACGCCGATAATGACTCCTAGAACCCAAAATAACCCCCCGGTTCAAAACTTTATCTATCTATATATACAGTAGTGCTCAAAAGTATTTTGACAGTATATTCGCTCTTATTTTGTTTAACATTAAAATATAAATAAAATATATTCCATACCATTGAGAATATGATTATTATTAAAATTCTGTGAAACATTGAATATAGTTAAATAAATTAATTGATTGATTTTTTAAAATTTTATTAATGTTTTTAATTAACTCAATTATTATCTTTGTCAAAATACTTTTGAGTTCTGCTGTATATTAATATCACTTTTTTATGGACTCGATAACTTCTGTAATTCTGCACAAATCTCTTCCAAACTCATACATAAAATCCAGGGCGATAAAATCTTGGTCAAGTTCGTTAATGGGCAAAATCGGACCAGAAGGGATGAGGGTACACTTTTTGTGAAAACAGAAAAAAAAAACATAATTTCTTAATTATGATACATATAGCATTCCGCATCCGTTTAAAGTTATTACTTCTAGGAAAAGGGCCAAAAATATACGCATGACAGATTTTTGATATCTCAAGCGGTTTAAAAAAAAACAGGGTTTTAAGGAGAATGATAAACATAACTTCTTCAATTCACAAGATATCAAATCCGTTTAAATTTAATTTAATTCTTCATAATATTATCTACAATTTTTGTACTGACAAGTTTTTGAAAGAACCAACTCTTACAACAAAATAAATAAATAAAAACAAAAACATGTAAAGCGAAACCTCCATCCTCCCAATAAAAATCAGCGCATTCTCCAGTGCAACGCATCACCTGAAAACCTGAAATTAGTACTTAACTTCGAAATCTACCTCTGCCTGTGTGCTGGGCCCGGGGGGATTTTTTTCATTGATTATATTATTTCTTTTCTGATTTTAACTGCTTTTAATTTAGTCAGAGATTCTATATTATATTTGACTATTGAAATGCTAAATTAAATTAATGTTACTGTTAAATTATTATTTGTATTGTTTTTTGTTTTTTTAATTGCTTTAATGGTCAAGTTTTGCAGTGTCAAAATTTTAAAGGATCTGAAGTCTAAATCTAGACTGTAGCACAAGTCTATTTTTGACATGAGTCCAAGAACTTCATTTAAGTGATTCGATACTATCGAAATAAAATATATTTTGCAAAATTTGAAAGGGGCAAAATATGTTGATAAAAGATTAAAATAATTTAATGTCAGAGGAATTTACTGACAAATTGATTTGAAAATAATATTCTTCACACACTAAAAATAGGCAAAAATTTATTCAAAATTTCTGGTGCAATTGTAGCCAGTCGCGGAGATTAAATTTAAGTTGTATAAGTAGTATACCACCATCCTTCAAAGGGTTAATACAAGTTCCGTTTTCATAGATTTTACGGTTTTTTTATACAGACAGTGCATTGCTTCAACGATTTTGTTAACAGAGAAGTAGAATTTTGTGTCTTCCAACGTTTTCTTTTAAAGAATCTGTTTTTTCTTCATAAGTTAAATTTTGAAAACCCGGATAATTTAGGCGCAGCGCTCGTCCATCTTTCTACTATCACTGGCTAATTTGAACTTTATAACCATCTTCATCTTTGTGGGAACACCTTCTTCCTTTCTCTCACGTACACACACATATTTATTTAACTGTGAGTCTATTACATAAAACTTCACAATTACACATAAAGATGTTGAATGGATAGAGATATATGTTTATGAAAATTAACTGCAAACCGTAACAAAGATTCTTCTCAACCATTGAGGATAGAAATGTGGAAGATAATGACAAAATTTTCAGTGTGAATGAATCTTTGATTATTTTGTCAACAGAGATTTTAAAAGAAAACTTCTACAGACTGAGAACGTTCGAAATACCCCCACGTTTAAAAACCCATATGTGCATTCACGAGTGCAAAATAGAATATATATATAAATTGATAGAAAGTTTCATGATCGTAAGAAAATGAATCGATGGGCTCAAATGTGCCCGCAATCGCTAGGTTGACTACCCCCTATTTAAGGATTCTGTTAAGGCTGTTCTCAAATCCAAAAGAGCTATTTTCAGACATATTTTTTTTTAATTTTTGTTCGGAAAGCATGAAATAAGCAGGTCTGGTTATTCAGAAACTTTGTAATCGAAACACGTTTTTCATTTTTTTGTAAAAACAGAAGATCTTTCAGAAAAAACTGGTCAAAGTCGACGTTTTGACCGAAATCTTGCCGCGACAGCCCGAAGAGCACGAAAAATGCGTGGTCACGTGACCAGAATTGCTTATAACACAATAAGTAAGCTATTTATCAAAAAATGGAAAACGTATTTCGATTCCAAATTGCTTAAATAGTCAGGTTTACCAATTTTATGCCTTTACGTTTAAAAATGAGTTAGAAATTGCGTCAGAAAATTTTACGTTGTTCCGCAAATCATTTAAAAACCACCTTAAAAACCTGGGGGTTAAATCTAGAAGTTGGGAAACTGACACATTGTCTAAAACTAGCACTGTCTCAGTACGTCTGGTCATCTTAAAAATTGCAGTATCACAGGCAAATAATATTCTTTTCCATTAACCATAATAATAAATTGTTGCTAATTTTTACTCAAATTCTTCATTAAATTAACGAGTTTGGTATCATTACAAGTTTGTTAGATATTTCCTTACATGCATATACACACAAACACACACACAAAGAACTTTTCAGGTTGGGGGCCTGTGCCCACCCCACAAAAATGTTCTAGTTACGCCCATGCCCAAACCTTAAAATTGAAGTTAACTCGAAACACACATTCGAAACGCCACCCGACCCGAAACTGAAAATTGAAGTTAACCCGAACGCCGAACCCGTCAAAAATTTTATCGAACCGTAACTCGATCCGAATCGTGTCACGGGTCGGCTTTCGGGTTAACTTATATTTTCATTTTCGGCTCGGGTTGCGAGACGAAGGAATTTATTTTGTCGGGTTCAGATCGGGTCAGGGTCCGATGGATTAATTTTGTAGAGTTCGGGTGGGGTTTCTGGCTAACTTAAATTTTCAGATTTGGTCGGATTTTGTGTTAGCATAAATTTTTAGGTTTGGTCGGGTTTCAGGTTAACTTCAATTTTCAGTGTCGGGTCGGGTTGCGAGATGACGGAATTTATTTTTCGGGTTTGGATTAGGTTATGTTTCGATGGATTTTTTTTGTCGGGTTCAGGTCGGGTTTCGGTTTAACTTAAATTTTCAGGTTCAGGTCGGTTGCATAACGACGAAAATTATTTTGTTGTTTTCGGTTTGTGTTCCGGTTCGATCGCATTTCTTTGTCGGATTCGGGTTGTATTTCGGGTTAAATTCCATTTCCAAGTGTGGGTCGGGTTGCGACATGAAGGAATTTATTTCGTCGGTTTCGGATCGGGTTACGGTTCTATGGTTTTTTTATGGGTTCGGGGTTCGGGTTAACTTCAATTTTCAGTTTCAGTCGGGTTGCGTTTCGACTTTGTGTTTCGAGTTAACTTTAATTTTCAGGTTTGGGTTATGTTTCGGGTTAAATTAAATTTTTATGTTCGGGTCGGTTTTGGTTAACTTAAATTTTCAGTTTCGGTTCGAGTTGCTTGACGACGAAATTTATTTTGTCAGGTTCGGTTCGGGTTACGGTTCGATGGATTTTTTTATCGGTTCGGGTCGGGTTTTGAGTTAACTTGAATTTTCTGGCTTGGATCGGGTTGTGACACGAAAGAATTTATTTTGTCGGGTTCGGATCGGGTTACGGTTTGATGGATTTTTTTGTCGGGTTTGGGTCGGGTTTCGGGTTAACTTCAATTTTCAGGTTCAGATCGGGTTGCGTGACGACGAAAATTATTTTGTCGAGTTCAGATCGGTTTACGTATCAATGGATTTTTATTTCTCTGGTTCGCGTTAACTTCAATTTTTAGGTTCGGGTCGAGTTACGGTTTGATGAAATTTTTTTCCTGTTTCGGGTAAACTATTACTTTCAGGTTCGGGTCGTGTTGCGACTCGAAGGAATTTATTTTGTCCTTTTAGGATCGGGTTACGGTTCGATGGAATTTTTCTGTCGGGTTCGGATCGACTTCGAATATAATTTTTAGCTTCGAGTTGGATTCAACACCATATTTTGACAAAGAACTGGTCATTTTCTAAATAGGCATGGCCATTTTTCAATTAGCCTAACGCTATCTAGGCTCTTTGCAATGAGTCTAAAAATGTCAGGCTGATTGAAAAATAAATGACCATATTCCAATTAGCCTAACGCTGTCTAGGCTCTTTGCAATAAGCCTGAAAAACATCTGGCTGATTGGGAATAGAGAAATGATTCTCCAATTAGACCGGCTCTTTGCAAAGAGCCGGATTTCCCAATTAGCCTACGACATATATATCACTAAGGTGCATTACAAGAGACTTACTACAGAATATCGTGTGTATAGCAGTTATCGTTCATTTACAGGGACACACAAAAGAATTCTCTACTGTCTGTTAACAATAATTCCTGGATGTGTGTTTTAAGTTGCTGAACGCGATTTTAAATTCAACTCAATTTTTGTCTATTACTTGGTGTGTATAAATTCTGTAGATCCTATACAGGGCAGCACAACAGTTTACGATCACATTTCCTTTCATTGACAGAAACTCCAGAAGGATAATTTTAAACTGTGCTACGCGTTTCCTAACTAAACTAAAATTGAGCATCCTATGTAGTATATATACAAATCTATAGATCATATACAGGGCTGAATAAAAGTATTCGGATATTTTTTCAAATATTGTATATGTAGGTAATATATGTTGGAAATTCCTGAAATTACGTTTTTAAATATGTTATGCGTTTTCCAAATTGTTTACTTAGATGTTATCTTTCAACTTATTAAACGGTACTGATTTGTAAAATTATTTTGGAAGCTTTGGAAAGTGTTACATAATCTATGCTTGACGCATGATTTTCCGTTCTTGTTTTTTATGCTATCGGTTTTCAAGGAAACGTTTTCAGCTGGTAATAGAATTTATACAAGCAAGAATACAGAATCATGTTCATTTTACGCTGTTAATTTACCATGTTTATCAGTTGAACATGTTTGATGAAAATGAAAATGTTTACTTGAGAATTGATAACATAAGAAAAACAAACCGATACTTTGTGTTGATACCAGCTTGAGATAGCTGATTAATATACAAAATTAAAACTACTCATAAACCTTTCTAATTTAGATAGATTATTAAAGATGTCAATTAATCTTTTTTTTATCAAAATTAACTTACGTTTAAGAAGTGCTTCTTTAATTCTTGGAAAACTACTAGTTTCTGAAAATAAATAAACATTGTTCGGAATCTCCCGTAACTCTAAAGAGGTTATATTATATTTTCGTAAACCTTCTTTCTAGGTAAAGAAATATTTCCCTATTACAGTATATATTGACGAGTTCCAATTGGCAATCGGCCACGGCGGCCTCACATTAGAATCAAACGACAGTCATTTCAGAGTTTTTTTATAACTAATTGGAGAAGTGACATTTTGATCACGTTCTGACTGACTGCTACATTTTTGACACAATATTATGTCAATGTCACTTCGAGTCAAAACACTAACAGAAAAGACTAAAAGACAAACCATTAGTGTAATGTAAAGATTTCTTTATATTACATTATTTTCTGTTTTCGCCCTTTTCGTGAAGCAGGTGAAATTAAGCAAGCAAACAACAGAAGAAAATATCAACATTTTGTTTATGATTTTCAATTATTTGTGGGAATGGCTGTATTTTTGATAATACACAAATGCAATAATTATTATTTCTAAGTTAATAAAAATCTCATGCAGTACCTATCAGTTTTTCGTTTAAAAATAAAGAGCAGGGAAGACCGAGCTATGCTCGGTCAAAATTAGCTTTGAGTTCAAATATCATGACCCATGACCAAAATGACCCACTAATCAAATTTTCATCAACATATGACTAAGCCCAATTGTCTTTTCGTGCGCGAAACCCGTAGGATATAAAATATAGTCAAAATAGTATGAGCCATTTTTTAGATAAAATTAGCTTGACCCATAGTGACCCAAAAATGACCCACAAATCGGATTTTCTCCAGCATGTGACCTAGCTCAATGATTTTTTCGTGCCAAAAAACCTTAGGATATAAAATTTAGTTCAAATCGTCTAAGCCGTTTTTAAGATATAAATAACTTCACCTATAATGATCCATGACCAAAATGACTTTATAATCAAAATTTCTCGAATATGTGACCTAGCCCAATTGTCTTCTCGTTCCCTAAAACTGCCGGATACTAAATTTAGTTCAAATCGTCTAAGCCGTTTTTAAGATAAAAATAGCTTCACCTATAATGATCCATGACCAAAATGACCTTATAATCAAAATCTCTCGAATATGTGACCTAGCCCAATAGTCTTCTCGTTCCCTAGAACTGTAGGATACTAAATTTAGTTCAAATCCTCTGAGCCGTTTTTAAGGTAAAAATAGCTTTACCCATAATGACCCATGACCAAAATGACCCACTAATCGAAATTTCTCGAACATGTGACCTAGTCCAACATTCTTCTCGTGCCCGAAATCCATAGGAGGTAAAATTTAGTCTAAATAGTCTGAGCCATTTTTAGATAAAATTAGCTTGACCCACAGTGACCCAAAAATGACCCACTAATCGAATTTTCTCGGACATGTGACTTAGCCCAATGATTTTCTCGTGCGCGAAACTCGTAGGATACAAAATTTAATCAAAATCGTTAGAGTCGTTTTTCAGATAAAATTAACTTGACCCGCGTTGACCCAAAAATCACCCCCTAATCGGAAGTTCTCAAACATGTGACCCAGCTTAATAGTCATCTCGTGCCCGAAAATGGTAGGATACAAAATTTTGTCAAAATCGTGAACCGTTTTTTGATAACCGTTGAACCGTTTTTTAGATACAATTAGCTTGACCCTGACCCATAGTGACACAAAATGACCCACTAATCGAATTTTTTCGAACATGACCTAGACTAATGGTTTTCTGGTGACCCAAAACAGTAGGATACAAAATCTCGTCAAAATCGTTCGAGCCGTTTTTAAGATAAAATTTGCATATATATATAACCACACACAAGATCCTCGTATTAGAATATATGATACATATTTTTTAAACGTCAGAGGGTGATTTATCATGTTGGGAGAGAAAAATTAACGTTTAAAAAATGTCTAAAACAGAGAACATGAAAATCTAAGTCGTAGATAATTTACTGATAAGAGACATAATGGATTTTTTTAAATTATAAATCTTAGCACTTTTTTACATAAATCATTGAAGACACATAAAAATTAGATTTAATTATCATTTTACAAAGCTTCGAAGATGACCTTCTTAACATAAGAGTTATTTCGAAGAACATATAATTAAAAGACTAAAACTTTATAAAATATATATATTTAAATTAAAATCACAAATCTGTTTAATGACCAGATGATCTATATATTTTAAATCACATAAAAGGTTTAATGAATGCCATGCAAGACATTAAAAACAATCTCTATATTACTTTTTTTTTACCTGATTTTATTCTTCTTTCGGAAGTCGGCGAAATTATGACAAATTTGTTTATGATTTTAAATTCATATCCGATAATGAGTTCATTGGAGAATGTGCACAATAATAGTAACTTCAAAGCTTATAAAAATCTTATGTTTCATCCATGGAAATCTGTAACGATATTTCTTATTTTAAAAGGGTGATTTATCATGTTCAGAGGGAAGAATTAACGTCTAGCAAAAGTCCGAAATGAAGAACATGCAAATTCATGGTGAAGATGATCGATTGAAGGGGAAGATAACTGGAAAATTATAAAGTTAAAAAAATGTGGCACTTTTTTACCAGAAAGCAGTTTTGGGAACCGCTAAAAAGACTGCTTTTTAGCTAGATATTATTCAAGAAGGTAGATTTTTATCTTAAGTTAAAATCTTATTTATAAAAGATCAAATATTATGATATAATATTTTTGGTCCTTTAATATGAATTTCATGGGAAATGTTTTTAATTCTTTTGCATATGTTATCGAATTGAGCTGTTTCTTTTTTTTTCATTTTTTATATTCAGTGAAACAAACATCCTAACAAGAGAAATTATCAAAAATTATTTTTCTGATTTTCTTCTATGTGTGTAGATGGTTCCGTTTAATAATATGCACAATCATGATATCCGTATACATTTACTTATAAGTCAAGAAATTTAAGGCAAAAAAAAAGGGTACAGAGTGTGAGGATTCGACTTATGCTCGAGACAAAAATAATCCCAAATTTGAAGTACTTATTTTCTCAATCCGTCAATCGAAATACAAGTAAAAATGATGAAGAACACTAATACTAAGATATTACGTACCAATACAGCAAATATATTGAGATAATACGTAATTGTATGTATTTTAATATCACAATTTGAACAATTAGCACTTCGGTTATCTCCTCCGTCAACCGATGGTCTTCCCTTTTAATTTGCATGTTCTTCGTTTTAAGAGTTTGAGGGAAAATAGTTTTTGCTTCGTCTGAAAATTGTTTTCACCTTCAGTTACAATATTTTAGGCGAAACTTTCTTCCAAACAGTGCCGAATTCCAATATTGTGTTCGTGTTTACAAAGAAGTTTTCAATAAACGAGGTCGGTGCTAAGGATTGGCTAAACAAAATACGGGTCAAAAGACAAGTTGCTATTAAAAAAAAAAAAGCTTTTGTAGTGGGATTTATTTGCTAATCACCACAGTGATTCTGTAATAAAAATAAATAAATAAAAATAAACAAACATTTGCTGTCATCCACAGGAATTTGACATTATTCCTTTAGCTCTTAGATGTCTGTCTCGTCAAAATGTTGAAATGCTGTGTCCGAGAATACTTGTAATCTGAAGTAGAAAATTGAAAAAACCAGATATTTTATTGATTAGACAAAAAGGCAGGGGACCGCTATACTAACAAAAAACATCATCAGATCATTAGAAAAAAATATTTCATGAGCAACGAGAACGGTGCATTGTGATTTATACAAAATGTACACTGTTGAAACCGAAGATAAGTATGATGATGAGTGAATGACCTAAATGACTTTGTTGGACTATTTGGCGACTCTGACATAGGATCAGAATTTGCAGGATTTCACTGATTACATTTTCAGAGATCGGCGCAGTCAGTTACATCAATATCCTTTAGAATCATCTTTAATATCCTTTAATCAGTTGCTTCAACATTTCCTATTTCCAAACAATAACCTTCATTGTAGATATTTATTGAAAATGTTCTAGAAATCTAACACGAAGATTATTGTTTGGAAATAGTTGCCGTCAAATAAAGAGACCTTACCGACTCCTACATTTTTATGAAGAAAATCGTCAAACTTTTGTTTATAATTGTTTTAGGTATATGTGTGTGAGTGTGTGTGTGTGTAAGATAAGACGCAATCGTGGATATGCACAATAGTTGTCTATTTATATCTTATAAATGTAATATTATCGAGCAATATTGATCTATCGTAATAATTATCTTGCAATATTAATCGAGCCTTGGAAATTATTTTTGGATTTTGAGAGGATAATTCATCATGTTTAGAAGCGAAAGATAAATGTACATCTGAAACGTGGAACATGCAAATTGAAGATGAAGATGATCGATTGAAAAAACTGATAATGGAAAAAGTATAACTTTTGAAACAATTTCTCGTTGCAACTGCTCTTTGAAATCGGTAAAAAAATATGACCTGTTTGAAATATATCTTTATATGGAAACAGGCAAAACGTGTATATTAACTAAAACCTGAAATTTAATTAAATCTTTTAATAACACAGGTCTACTCGACTTTCGGAACAGATAAATCAATGAGTGTTTTATAAAGTATTTGTAATTATGAAACAAAAAATGTAATAACAAATGCCCTATGACGTCACGTTTTCTAGTTAAGTTAAATAACTTTAAAGATCCCTATTATGTCCATTTTCGCACACAATAACCACGATCTACTTTCTTAAAAACATGGGACCAGTAAATAGGGAGCTATCCACCCGGCACCAGTGAACAACGCTTTAATCAACCAGTCATTATTCTCTCGGAATCTGTTTGAAATCACGCTTTCTGTAATTGCAGCTAAGACCATTTGCGGCTGTGGTTTTGTGTGGTAATCCGCGTTAAATTCTGCGAGTTCAGAATGTGTCCTATACTTCTTCCAGTCACGTGAGTTTAGTTAATTTCATTGTTTATAAATTCATGCAATAATAAACTTAATTACTTTGAGTATTTTATATTTTTCTTGTAATTTTCCAAGGTTGCATAACAAAAATGTGATCCGTGACGGAAGAAAACGGGCTTCATTTTCATATTAACCGTCGACAAAAGCGTAAAATTCAAATCTTGTGATATGTGTTAGAAAATATGTTTTTCAATTTCTTGACTAGTGTAATAAAATAGTCTTACCTTTAATACAGGTGAACACAAATCAGTTGGACAATATCATAACTGAATAAAGTGCTAAATATTAATTGTAAGGGTAGCAGTTCAATGACAGATTACTAATTTTGTTTCATACGTTTCCAGATATATTCTTTAACTCAGTACTAAAATCTGAGTTTAGATTGGTCTTGTTATTCCATAACTACTACGATTACCTGTCGTTTCACATTTACAGCCCACCCCTTAGAAACCCAATTCCTGAATTAAAATGCATAATCACCACTGCACTTGGTTTGATCATCGTAAACATGCACCGAACCAAAAGCGAAGTACTTAATTACCAAAGGGACATTTGCAAAGTAAAAGGGCAGCCACATAGAATATACCGGGTGGTTATAATATAAGTATATCTATTTGGAGCTCTCTGTAGCTTGAAGGAATAACCGGAATGAAACCAAAATCGGAACACTTACTATTCGAGAAGGGGGAAGAAGAACGGAACAATAAAAAAATTAATTGCAATAATCGCCGACAGATGGCACTTTTGAGTGTGAAATGTAATGTGCAATATTGTGTACCGCGGAGGTGTCGCAAACCTCAGTGACTTTACCGCATGTCACAACATGTACGAAACATCACTCCTGATGCGTTACATTTCGCAGTTGAGCACGTCATGCATCGCCTGGATTGTGTCCTCCAGCACAATGGTGATTTGGAACCTGAACATGATCGGCGCCGCCATGCGAAAGCGTAACCACATTCACTGTGACATTTTCCAATAAAACAGGTATGACAGCCGGTTTGACGCCTTAATTATTTGTTCTTGTTTTACACATTACATTTCATACTCAGCAACGCCATCTGTCGGTGATTTTTGCAATTATTTTCTTATTGTTACATTTCTTCTCCCCCCCTACTCGAATAATAAGTGTACCGATTTCGGTTTCATTCAGGTTATTCCTTCAAGTTGCAGGCAGCTCCAAATAGGGATATTTATATTATAACCACCCTGTATGTTAAAAAGATAAACTTTGTGAGCTCCTCTATCTTATAATCATTTGTACTCTCATGTTTGGTGGTATAACTGCGTATAACAAACCATTCTTTTCGCCCACCTAATTTTTATCCACTCTGAAAAATAAATAAAACTTGTTTTCAGTTTTTTTGGGGGGGGAGGGGGAGGGGGGCGTGAAAGATGTAGTGTCCCCTTAAAGTTATTTACATTCGTCTGATATACATAAAATCATATCATCAAATTTCGCAGAGTTTCCCTCATTCTATACGGACCGTAAAATTATTTTACCTCAAAAGTTTATGTTATGTGATAAAACAGGACTTTTCTATCTGTATATGTTTACAGGCTTTAAATGATTATAACAATTAAATAGAAGGTCACATCATCAATGGTGTAGCAAAAGTTTCCATGAATATGTGTCTCGCATGAATAGAAAAATACATTATTTATTGTATTAATAATGTAATATAATGGAATTTACAAGAAAATTTATTTCTTTGCAATTAAATATATTTTAACTTTCAGAGAAAAAATTTATTATAGGTTAAATTAACACTTTGCGGTAAAACGACGCGTCCTGCATGTCGAGAGTATTTCATGTTAAAGGGTAAAATGACCAGTAATGCGCGTCATCTGATTAAAGTTACTTAAAATTCTTTTACTATCACAAAATTTGTAAATTTTAAATTTTAAGTAAATTTAATTAATATAGAAAAGTTTTGCCCGCCTTTTTCACCACCTGACATTTGTATGCTGTTTTACAAACATGTTCCGAACCCTATTTTTTACTTTTTTTCTTTAAATAGTAGTAAGTTATAACTACAGGTATACCATTCCACTTTCTTTAATTTTTTGTCTCTATCCTTAATCTTCTTTGCTTTACCTTTTTATTCCAAATTTGTTTTCATCTCTTTTCTTAATTTTTCATCTATCCTTTACATTGTAAATGTTCGTTTTTCTTGTGGTTACTACTACATCTTAACTTTTTCCAACGGCTCAATTTTTTTACAAGACACTATACTCACTTATAGCCTGGGCGTAAAGTTAATTGCAACTCGGAAGTCCCTTAACCAACATCAACTGTTCGGCAACTGTTCGAAGCCAAATCATGGTGATTTTTTTTAGCAAAATACATAAATTATGAATTAAACATGTTTTTTCCTTAATGAAAAAAAATATTTCTTTCATACAAAATTTTCACGATTAAATCTCACGTTAAAAGTTTAACTGTCGAAAGGAGTTCCGTGGGCTTCCAAAACAGGTGTCGTTAGTCACCATTTGGGATCCCTTTTATAAAACAACACATTAACTTTAACATTTATTTGCTTTATTACTGGCAATATATTTAAATATTCAAAGAATTTTATTGAAATATTTTCAGGTATTATTCTCCATGCAATTCATCAATTAAAATTTGATGTATTTTTATTATTATTTTTTTCTTCCCTTAATGAAATTATTTCTCCATTTTCATTTAAAACTCAGTTGTCTCTTATAAGTAAAAACTTCTACCTTCAACCGCGGCTTTTAACGGAAAATTATTCCTGACAAATTAAATCACGAGCTCCTAAAATGGTCCCTTTTTTCTCTTCCATTTCTAAAAAAGCAGAAGTTAAAAGCTTTCATGACCTTGCAAAGTAGATCGAGAGACAAATTAAATAAACAGAGAGAGAGTGAGATTCGCATTAATGAATACGATAAAAGCGAAGTCATCCATAAAACCTTCATTACTTAATTGAATCATATTTTCCTGAAGATAGAAGCTGCCCAGAATACTTTTAAATACTTTCATGTTTAATTTCAATATTAAAAAGGAGAAAAAAAATGGATTTTTTTTTTTTAATGGAAAGTGTGAGAAATCTCGTTAGTGAAAGGTGTTCTTGTGGAATAAATATTAAATTTGGCAAATAACGTTTCACCAAAATTTAAAGAGATGTTTTTAGTCATCCGGATAAATACAGGTTGTTCGTGAATCCTATCAACCAAAAGAAAAGGACGACAAGAAAAGACAAATAACACAAATCTACAATGAAAAATATTTTGAGCCTGATCTAGTCTATAGTTTCCTTTACTGGATACTTAATTATCTGTAATAGACTCTAAAAATCAGAACAACAGATTTATAGTTAAAACAGGGAAATACCACCTGGCAAGTCACTAATTTAGAAACGAAATTTTATTTTCGATATTGAATAAACGATGTAATTAATTAATTATAGTATGCACAATAAAAGATAATTGGAGATTAGTTGAGAGGGGAGGCGAAGTTAACCAAATAACCTAGTCAGTAGATAGAGGCGCGACCCAGAGGTTGGAACAAGATTGGAACAATTAAATAAACAGAGAGAGAGATTCGCATTAATGAATACGATAAAAGCGAAGTCATTCATAAAACCTTCATTACTTAATTGAATCATATTTTCCTGAAGATAGAAGCTGCCCAGAATACTTTTAAATACTTTCATGTTTAATTTCCATATTAAAAAGGAGAAAAAAAATTGATTTTTTTTTTAATGGAAAGTGTGAGAAATGTCGTTAGTGAAAGGTGTTCTTGGTGGAATAAACATTAAATTTGGCAAATAACGTTTCACCAAAATTTAAAGAGATGATTTTAGTCATCCGGATAAATACAGGTTGTTCGTGAATCGTATCAACCAAAAGAAAAGGACGACAAGAAAAGACAAATAACACAAATCTACAATGAAAAATATTTTGAGCCTGAACTAGTCTATAGTTTCTTTTACTGGATAATTAATTATCTGTAATAGACTCTAAAAATCAGAACAACGGATTTATAGTTACAACAGGGAAATACCACCTGGCAAGTCACTAATTTAGAAACGAAATTTTATTTTCGATATTGAATAAACGATGCAATTAATTAATTATAGTATGCACAATAAAAGATAATTGGAGATTAGTTGAGAGGGGAGGCGAAGTTAACCAAATAACCTAGTCAGTAGATAGAGGCGCGACCCAGAGGTTGGAACAATTAAATAAACAGAGAGAGAGATTCGCATTAATGAATACGATAAAAGCGAAGTCCTTCATAAAACCTTCATTACTTAATTGAATCATATTTTCCTGAAGATAGAAGCTGCCCAGAATACTTTTAAATACTTTCATGTTTAATTTCAATATTAAAAAGGAGAAAAAAAATTGATTTTTTTTTTTTTTTTTTTTTTTTTTTTTTTTTGATGGAAAGTGTGAGAAATCTCGTTAGTGAAAGGTGTTCTTGGTGGAATAAATATTACATTTGGCAAATAACGTTTCACCAAAATTTAAAGAGATGTTTTTAGTCATCCGGATAAATACAGGTTGTTCGTGAATCCTATCAACCAAAAGAAAAGGACGACAAGAAAAGACAAATAACACAAATCTACAATGAAAAATATTTTGAGCCTGATCTAGTCTATAGTTTCCTTTACTGGATACTTAATTATCTGTAATAGACTCTAAAAATCAGAACAACAGATTTATAGTTACAACAGGGAAATACCACCTGGCAAGTCACTAATTTAGAAACGAACTTTTATTTTCGATATTGAATAAACAATGTAATTAATTAATTATGCACAGTAAAAAATAATTGGAGCTAGTTGAGAGGGGAGGCGAAGTTAACCAAATAACCTAGTCAGTAGATAGAGGCGCTACCCAGACGTTGGAACAATAAAATAAACAGAGAGAGAGATTCGCATTAATGAATACGATAAAAGCGAAGTCATCCATAAAACCTTCATTACTTAATTGAATCATATTTTTCTGAATATAGCAGCTGCCCAGAATACTTTCAAATACTTTCATGTTTAATTTCAATATTAAAAATGAGAAAAAAAAAGTTTTGATTTTTTTTAAAATGAAAATAGGTGAGAGAAATCTTGTTAGATAAAGGTGTTCTTGGTGAAATAAATTTAAAATTCGGCAAATAATGTTTCACCAAAATTTAAAGGGATGTTTTTAGACATTCAGATAAATACAGGTTGTTCGCGTACAAACAAAATAAAAGAGATGACAGGGAAAAACAAATAAAAGAAATCTACAATGAAAAATTTTTTTGATAAATGCAATAAAAAAAAAAAAAAAAAAGAAAAAAAAAAAAAGAAAAAAAAAAAAGAAAAGAAAAATGTCAATTTTATGGTATAATATTGGAATCCCTGCTGCCATTATTATATCATAAAATTAACAGAAATAAACAGTAAAGTAAGTAGTAATTCGCGTATTACTGCTTATTTTACTGTTTATTACTGTTAATTTTATGGTATGATCCTAGCAGCTGGAATGCTAGTATTATACCGTAAAATCAAAAAACTTTTTTTTAGCACTAATTTTTTTAAGTTGAAGTTTAAAGCCATAATAAAAATTGTATAGTATGAACCATTTTGCGTAAACATTTTGTTAAAATAATGTATTAGCTATATTATATTCTTTTTATTGTAATTACAACGCCCAATTGAAATTTCTTGTAAAAATATCTTTTGTACAAAAATTTTGTTATTCGACAAAATGGAATGTATGCTCAATGTTTTATTTTATCGAAAACTCTTTTACCTTTACATAGCAGAATATATTGTAGCAAATGAAGTAATGATGAATCAATGACGTATTACTGAATTAACAAGGAAGGCCTCTTTGCGCATACTCAAAATATTTTGGGGTAAAAAAATAATTAATGAAACTATTCATGTTAGTTATAAAGGATTAGTCAAATATAGCTGCGGAATCCGAGTGGAAAATATGTAAAAAATAAAATACTTTCGAATATTTGGCGTAAAAAGACACGATATGGTGAGCAACACTTTTTCCACGTCAAATGCAAGCGATGTTAATGCTTTTGGAAATTGCTTGTTAAATGAGTGGTTAAAATCGCAGTGCTTAATGAATTTAAACTTAAATAATGTATTAGTTTACTATTATTTCTATAAACTTATATAATATATATATATATATAAGTTGCGTATTGCTGCAGTTATTTAACTATGCACTTCACCGACTGTATAAGTTTTAAGTGAATTTTAAAATTAACTGCCTGATTAGGAACGCTGTCATTACATATTTCAATATTGAATAAGCCATTGTTTCCATGATAATAACACTGTTCTCTTATTGCCTCCGACACTAACAATATCGAAGTCGAATTGACAGTGATCAGAATCGTACCTTAATGTTGAGTTAAACAATTTTAATCAATTTAAATTTTGTTCTAAACCGTATAATGCGATTTAGAAATCTTATGATGTATACATATAAATGTATATGATAACACTGTAGTTATAAAATTGTATTTATTTAACCCTCTGAGCGTCTGAGGGCTTTCCTGCATTTTCATATAAATGTTCATAAAATTTATATTAATTGAACTTTTCTTTCACGGTTTGTTTCTAAAATACACATCACATCCTTTTATCATACACATATCTTAAAGTACAATTCTATTACAGATATTTGTGTCTACAGCCGATTTAAGTTGTTTTGGGGAAACGGAAAAATACGCGCAAAACGCTTAGAGAGTTTTAAGTTAAACTCATTTAAATTAGTTCAGTTTAAAGGGTGGAAAAATAGTATTTATCATAAAAACTTATTTCTTTTTAAATTTTATTGTGTCGCCAACCGACGATAAATCGCCAAAAACAAAACAAAATATTCTTTTTTTTTTAATTTAACACTATAGTAAGTTCTGCAATTTTGTTTTCTTTGTAAATATAGATATCCTTATGTCAAGAATATTCTGTAATTAAAAAAAAAATCTGAATGTGCGCTGATGGAGACATTTTTTGTATGCTACAGCTATATAGTAGAAGACAGCAATAGAAGGTGTACGCTGCCGATGGGGGATACAATGAGCATACATAACTTGGTTTTCTTATTAAAATAAATTGTACCTTGCTTACATGTGTTATTTTTATTAATAAATGTAAATGTATAATGCCCCATTTTGGCGCGCAATAATTGAATTTTTAAGACGGTAATTGGATGTCGAAAAACTTACATTTCAGAGCTTTAAATAAAATTATTTTCATATGTAAGACATCATTTTATCATCATACATCGAGTACCCCGCAGAACACGTTTGTAACTGACTTTATTTTGTTAACTGCCATCATAGCTTTCGGGATAGGGTCGATAGCTTCCAAGCTCTTTGATCCTCGTTTTAAATTTTCTATTCGCCATTCTTATATAATATTGCAATGATCAATCGGCTTTGGTGAATGATGGATCATTGTATTATTATATAGGAATGACGAACAGAAAGTTTGAAATTAGGGTCAAAGAACATACAGAAGATATCAAATACTAAAAGTAAACTACAGTTTTAGCCAGACTACATAGAAAATAATTAATTACGGATGAATTTTAAAAATAGTAAAATAATTCATCCATCGAGATTTTAGGCCCAATCCATTATCCGTGAATCAATAGAGAGCAACGCAAGCATATGCAATGAATCAGCCTCATATGAGTTACCTAGAATTTGGCACGAGATTCTTCATAAGTTTAAAAATAAGATAAAATAAATCACTATTATAGAATATCATTTTTATTAAAGCACCTGATTTCGTGATATTTCAAATCTCTTGAGATTTGTTTATCAAGTAAATATTTGAAGTTGCATGCGAAAATATTTTATTATCATTACAGTTCTATGAGAATGTCACCATTATTGTGAGTACGAAACTGGTCGGATTATTTATTAAAAAGTTTTTTGGGCCTTTATTTTTACTGTAATCACTATTAGCATATGCATTTTATGATAATTGTGCGAGTTAAAAGAATTACAATACAAGCGAAATTTATTGCCCACATCAGTAAGCTAAAAGAATTTTTTAATTTTTATAGATTTAAACTACTTATTTTCTTTTCACTTGTAAGATGTTAAAATTACAACAGATTTTTTCAATGAAGAATATACGTCAATTCCAAATGTGTACTTTATACTGATAGAAAATTGTTTACATCACTTCATAACTTTCATCATAAATACTTTTGTGAAAAATCAAATGTAAGTTTCATTGTGAGACATATTGTTTTCTAAATAATATCTTTGGCCTTTTTCTGCTTTTATTTTAAAAGTTTTCGTGCACGAAAACATTTCTCCATCTTTTTCATTGAAAATTTGAGAAAAAGGGGAACCCTATGTTTAAGGATAGAAGCTTTTAACCAAACTCTATTTCGTATAATTTAAATCATGCTCTGCAACAGGTTCCGTCATAACAGAAAAGGTAAATTTTAAAAGCTTTCACTGTCTTAGTCTATGCATTTATAGATTGATTAAATAAACAGAGGGAAGCTTTCCATTACTACGCACACCATTATAGCAAATAAAATAAATCTGCTTTCTTTAAACAGATTAAAAGTTTGCATATTTAAAGGAACATGTTACGAAAGAAAAAAAAAACATGAACAGCAATAAAATGTTAAATTCTTTTTTATTGAGACAGTAAATAAAAAAAATTACACTTTGTTTAAAAATTGAGCACTTTTTAAGTGATAATATACTTTGTATCTGAAAGTAGTTCATGTTTTCGAATCCTCATTATGTTTATTCATACTGACTTTTGGAAAAAGTTTCTAAATCGTGACATATATTGAAAATGATTTTGAGGGGCATAATTACTTCTGGAATTACACTGCATTCAAATTGGTCCCAGTCGATTTGATTTCATATTGTCTAAGTAATATGGATGATATATTATTTACGCGGGACTTCATTTCATTTTAATACTGTCAGACAAATTCAAAAAGTACAAATTTTAAAATGTCGCTTAAAACACAACATAAACAAAATAGAATTGCAAAATAAAAATCTAACAAATATATATTGGAGTTGATTTCTAGAACCTTCAAATACGAGAATGAAGTTTTCATCTCACTCCGCCGAGTAGTTTTTGAATTATGTTTAAATAACTACACGTATTGCTGCTTGTTTTACAAATGATAAAAATGAACATAACAATAGGATTTCATAACGTTACATCTGCATAATTTCTAAACTTCTTCACCAAATGGCTTTCCATTTGGTATCCAAAGATTAAATTTACCAAACAATTTTTGGTTGACTGTAATGAACCAGCATTACACCATATTCATGAAAAACTTTCATTAGAATTGTATTACCGTGTCCTTTCTCATCCTGGCCATCCTCGTCACACCTGTATTTTAAATACCGACAATGATATTCTTTATCAGCATCGACCACATTGCATACAACTTGGCTCCTGCTGTTTTCCAACAATTATTTGTTGCACTTCGTGCACAATTTAATAACTATACTGATATTTATTCAGATGGTTCCAAGAGTGGGGATATTATTGGTTGCGGGGTTGTTATTGATAATATTAGTTTGAGTTATCGGATTCATGCTTCAATTTCTGTTTTTACGGCTAAGTTGATTGCGATAGAGAGAGCCATGTTGCACATATCTCATCATCATAACACATCCTTCATCATATATACTGACTCAAGTAGTTCTATTGACGCAATAAAATCTTTTAAAAACCATCCTTATATCTCAGCTATTCTAGATTTTTATAATAAATTGACTAGACGTGGTTATAATATTTTATTTTCCTGGGTACCTGGATACATGGGTATTCCTGGAAATGAAAAAGCAGATGAGGTGGCAAAACTTGTTCTTAATCCGTAATTCCACTCTCAAACATTAAACTACTTATAAAACACTTTATTCATAATAAATGGCAAGCAAGTTGGAATTTATAATAATTAGCTGCACCATATCAAACCTACAATCATGACCTGGCTCCGAGTTATCCAAGGAAAACAGATGTTCTTCTGATTCGTCTGAGAATTGGAAATTCAAAGATCACTCATAAACATCTCTTACTTCGGAGGATGCACCCATGTGTCCACATTGTCATTTTGATTGCCTGACCATTTACCATGTTTTAACTGGCTGTCCGGGCCTCCGGCACTTGTATAGAATATATTTTAATTCATCATCACCAATCTTGACAAACATCATTGGGGAAACACCTCATAGGGCACTCTTTCGTTTTCTAAAGCATGCTGGTTTTTATTTTGAGATATAGTTTTTTTATTTATCCTTAACAATGTTAGTTTACACTTGTTTAACATGACATCTGGATGGGTAACCCCATCCATACAGTATTTCTTAATGTATTATTTTACTTTTATACTTTATTGTTTTGAGAATTCATATTTATTTTATACACTGTATGACAATATCTGGATGGGTAACCCTATCCATACAGTATTTCTTAATGTATTATTTTACTTTTATACTTTACTGTTTTGAGAATTCATATTCATTTTATACACTGTATAACTATATCTGGATGGGTAACCCCATCCAGATAATTTTCTCATTAACCTTTGTTCCCGTTTTTGTTTTTGTTCGCATTACATTTTGTGATTTTTTTAATACATTTTCTCTTTGGCGCAGCTTGCCCTAATGGGACCTTCTGCAATTAAACCCTATACAACCAGCAATTATACAACAATCCTATACAACAATTTAGTTGGTTGAACCAAAGAATTTTTGTTTTTCTAAACATGGGTATGGTGATAAACTAATATAGGGTTTCCGTTTTCTTTTCATTTTTCTTTTTTTTACATGATCTTTCAACAGAAAATAGTTTCAGATAACCTCATAATCAAATGATGCAAGTGTGGATAAGGAAAAGACATGTTTACAAAGAAATACTCCTGTCAACAAATCTACCTACCACATTTTTGACTTACTAGCAAACATTGCAAAATTCATCGTGGCGTCGTCGATCAATCCTATCGCAAATGAGTTTTTCATAGACCAATCAAATCGTAGATGAATTATTCCTAGACCAGTAAGGTTGTCTGAGTTACTGTGTATCTGTCATAAAGCATTTAATTGGATGCCACATAGTACATCTTAGTATCGTGGAATTCTGAATTCATATTTGTCAAAATCTGGTGCTTGAAGATTTTAAGTTTAGTCACACACTTGCTTACTGGGCAATTTCGCGATATTTTTATCAGTCTCATATGCTACCGTAATGTAATTTCGTTCAAGGATCGTTAAGATAGAAAAGATAAATAAATTTTCACATTAGTTTCCTTTTCCAAAATCGAATGGTTTATAATGCAATTTTTCTGAGTATTAAAACATTTTCTTCCCGTCAATACGAAAAATCCGAATCTCTAAAAATATGAAATTACTTATAGCGGCTCTATAACACATGTATCAGTGCTTCGCCACCATGGAAACAAAAGGAAAAAAAATCACTGGATTCCGCTAAATCGTTGTATTGTAATTTCTAAAAATGCGATATTCATTAAAATCGCAATCATTCTAATCAATATTTAAAATATACACTTTGTGTAAATTGATAATACTCTTTTGATTTATTTTTTATAACTTAATTAAACATTGAAAAATAGAAACTTTTCATTTTCTCAGTCTTTTCTCAGTATAACTTATTTAAACATTGAAAAATAGAAACTTTCCATTTTCTCAGTCTTTTCTCAGTATAACTTAATTAAACATTGAAAAATAGAAACTTTCCATTTTCTCAGAATTATTTTTTTTATAAATTAATTACATTAAAAAAATAAAAACTTTCCTTTTTTCATATTTTCAACTGCTTGTATCCGAATTTCGTCCTACAGATCTGGAGGCAAACGGCATGCCACATACCTACTACACACGCATTCCGAAGCAGTTTAGAACAAAATTTTAAACAAACTATACTTGCTAAGGATGCTTTAGTCTTAAAAATTCGCCAAAAGTTAGCCAAATGGAAATTCATAACGAAACTGAATCTTTGATCACATGATCGTACATTTCGACGAATGAGGTTGCAGAATCCGATTTGTTATCTATCATTCGATTGTTAAGACGTCAAAAAGAATTGCGGTCTCAAAAGAGAGCCATTGAATAAGACGCCATTTTGCCAGTCATGAATTCAGCTGCACTTTTCTTATATCTGGAGCTATGCATTACGAAAAAAAAATTCTTTCCGTAATTTTTTATTGGTAGTTGACAGAACAGCTCCGTCTATAAATGAAAATCGTACTTATTGTTCTTGTGTCAGAAAAAATCCGACTCTTTGATAAATCTTAGGGTGCAACACGCAATCTGGTACGCTATTTTTTTGTAGTTTTTATGATTTTTTTAAAATGCGAGTAAATTTATTGGATATTCGATTTATCTATGTATGTATCACCATAACCACTTTTTTTTAAATTAAATATTATTTTACAGTAGGGCGGCGTAGTTTACTCCCACCCAGTCATACGGAATAACATCTAGCCTGGTGCACCAGAGACTCTTGATGGAGGTTTATGTAACTTACTATTGCTTCACAATTCGCTATAGAAGAACCTGTGTGTACTTGTGACCCAAAGTAATATTTTCAAGGGGGTTCTTGCAATTTTTGGACCTCACAGTACGAGGAGTTACTCAATCTCTCAAAAATCTTTTCAATCTCTTAATAAAATATTCTCAAAATACTACTCAAAACATAAAAACCTATACTAAATTCATGTAACATGAAGATATATAGTGATAAACCTAGTTCAAACAAATATGGCGGTTCTGAGGAAAGATGACGAAGATGACAATGATATATAAGACTGTGACAGTAAAGATTGGATTATCTGTGGGGGACAGGACATGAATGAACTCTGATTACAATGTTTCAATGTGCAAATCTTCAACTCATACTGATTGTACGAGATAGGATCTAGATAAAACCATTCACATATCCTAGCGATATGATTTTTGCTTTTAAATTTTAAATGTGCAACTTGTTTTAAATAAATTATGCATGTGCCTGGTGTATTTTGTCTATGGGGGACAGTACAAGGATGAACTCTGATTACAAAGTTTTAATGTACAAATCTTCGACTCATGTGGATTTTTCGAGATGGGATCTAGATCAAGTCATGCGCAGATGCCATGCGATATGATTTTTTTCTCTTTTAAATTTTCAATCTACAACCTGTTTTAAATAAATTATGAATGTGCGTGGTGTATGTTGTAAAATTAGTTGGAATAAAGTTTCATAGATATCTTGATAAATATTGTTATCTATATTAAGTACTAGCGAGCTACGCCCGCTACGCTGGTCAATTTTTTTTAACGAACCTTTAATCAAACAAAATATTGACATTTCATAAATAACTTTTATATTTATAGCGGCCCTCCCTCGCTTTGCTTCGGGTTAACCTTGAAAACCTTCATCTCTTTGTGTTTTCTGTAGACCTTTTTAATGTGTACAATAATTAGTATATTATTTTGATAAATCTTGTAGGGTTCAGCCTGCGTTTGCAATGTATAAGCGGAAAAAATGAAATTATTTACGACATCGCATTAAAAACCTCAAAAATAACAGTATTTCTCCACTATTTAATGGATGTTATTATACATATAAACCTTCCTCTTGAATCACTCTATCTATTAAAAAAAACCGCATCAAAATCCGTTGCGTAGTTTTAAAGATTTAAGCGTACATAGGGATATAGGGACAGAAAAAGCGACTTTGTTTTATACTATGTAGTGATTGTTGTCTAAATGTCATATTACCTCCTAGGTGGAGCAAGAAGATTAATATGACTTTTTTTCGGAAAACGCATTTTGTTTTATCCTTTAGAAGCTGATGAAAAGCTTTCAAATATTTTTTGTTGGAAAAAACGGTTGTAATAAGTGTCTCATATTAATTAAAGCTTTTTAGTTTACCTACTCCCCTACATTATTCACTTTACATTGTTAGCAACTAAAGTTATATTCATTAATGATATACTTCTTAAACTCAACCAAATCCCAAGATGTTCCTTATGTAACGTATTCTGAATTCTCGATAGCAAGTATTCTTTGTAGCCTTACTGACTCTGTTTTGAAGATGATTACAAACCATTTGTAATTATTGAATTTTTCATTTCTAATTTGCAGTTTAATGAAATCTTCGATTTTATTTAAATCCGAGAGTCTTAATCTACAAAAAAAAATGTTTTGTATAATGTCATTAAGCTGTTTTCATTAAATGACTTATATGTGTACAACAGCTTCACAAAATGTCGGCAACTGCAACTGATGAATCAAAACTATGATAAATGTACATAAACATATAATTTTAAATCAACATTCAGCAGTTTATTGTTTGAAGTCGTAACAAATCTTGATAAAATATAGTTTTGTGTTGTATGAATAAGATTTCTCGCTTCATACCATAGTATGTATAAATGTTGATTACTGGCATAACAACAACAACAAAAAATCTTCAATAGATGTTCAAATTACCGTCCTCTTATTCTAGACACGCATCTGCTTCATTAATATAATGTTCACGAAGACTTTTTTCACACATGTCAGGTTATCGTATCATCATTATGAAATCGCTATGTTTTTCTGTCAATTGTTAAGTCAAATAGACATACTGTTCACCAGACTTCTCACACAACAATCTTCTCACTTAATAGAACGACTTCTTGTCGAAATAATAAACTTCGATAATGTAAACACATTTTTCCATGAAAAATACCATGTTGGTATACACATGTGAACGCGTTTCCCTACATTAATCTTAACACCGTTCGCTACGCCGATTTTGCCGCTAACATAACAAACTCCAGTGTTGCTCCAGACGAATTTCAAAACTATCTTGCCCTTGCCTGGTCTCTTGTTCTATATCTAGACCATTCCAGTAAATTGACAAAATAACCCTACATTGAGAAAGTGAGATCGTAATTATGTTCTAAACAAGTGTAATAACACAAAATGAATTTTCTATTTTATTAATTCATGATTTAAGCCGTCCTAACAAATGGCTTAGTGCTAGAATTATTTTTATTATAATTGCTTACAATCTGTCTATTTATGATCGCTATTAACTTTATTAAATAATAATTTCTGGATACTTTTATTGGTTAGTGTAATTTTCAAATTAATCCGGTAGAAAAGTTTGCAAATTCATTCTTAACATGTTCGCATTATAAGCAAGTTCTGTACAAAAGTTTCAAAATGATTTATAAAGATATTTTTCAGTATTCGTATATACATTATATACTTTCAGATTTCATTAATGTATTTTATGTATTAGCTAGGAACAAATATAAAATATATAAACACATCAGACATTTTTTTGTATTTAATTTTTTTCTTGAAAATTCTTTTCATTTAAATATCACTAAAATAGCTGTCATACTGGCAAAAATTGTTTTTAATTTTTAAATTACCTTCATGTTGAATACTTCATACACCAATTCCATTTTACAAACATATTTTTCTTACTGTTTTGTTTACATACATCAATTATAATGCTTACAACCATCTAACATGCTTACACACAATTTACATCTTTACATATAACCTATAACAAGCATACATAATTGCGTACCTACAATAACTTTCAATTCATACAGTAGATATAAAAAAAAAAACAATTTATTTATGAGTTTATTTTCCAAAAATGAAAGTGATACTTATAAATAACAGATTTTCCGTAATCCTTAGTAATTAGTAGAATAATGGTTGCATTCTATCATCAGAGATTTTATCATTAATGACACGATTTTCTTTCGGCAATTGAAAGAAATAAGTAATCTTGTCAACTAATATTTTTATAATTAGCTGTTTGTAAGAATACAATTTCACCGCAAGCATTATTTTATTTATTTATTTATTTATTTTATTTATTTATTATTTATTTAATTTATTTTACTTTTCAGTTTTATCAATACGTACTACACAAAGGTATACAAAAAATGGATAATTTAATAACATTGCTGGAAATGTAATAAATAAATACATAAAAAAATATTCATAGATAATCTTTTTTTCCCATTTCTAACCCATTATGGCTGGCCGTCGTATTAAGATGATAACAAAAAAGCAAAATAATGCCAAAGTAAATTATCTTTGCTAAAGCCTGCGTAAATATTGAAGGATTTTCGCAGAGAAAGCCAGAAAACAAAAATGTAATTTTCTCATATTTGGCGCTGAGATGCAACTGGGCATCTTTTGCCATTCTTTTAGGATATAAGGTTTTGTATTTGTTTTATGCTTTATGCCTAAGATGGAGTTCTATTTTTGTTATATGTTTTCATCTGGGAATGATGCTGCCATATTTATGAATGTACCATGTAAGTCTCGAAAACAATGAAACACACATTGTTAAAAAAATATATGTATACTCATAATGAAAACCTGCACTAACTTTTTTTTTTAATTAAAAGATTTTTTTAAATATATCATAGGGTGCTTGAAAAAAAAATTGAAAATAATTTTGACCCTTGTGAAAATTTAATCTTCGTAAGTTTTTCAAAGTGTTTTTGTCGTGGATGGATTTTCACATGACAAATAACAACATTTGAAAGTCCTGTGGACGATTATAAAATCGTCCATTTTCAATAATTATTATAGAATGCTTTTGGATCGTATTTAAACTGCGTAGAGAACCAAGTATTTTAAATAAAGCTAGATCAAGGACATTAGACAGACATGTGAAAAAAAGAAAAGGTTCAAAAAAGCAATACTTTTAATTAATTCAACAAAAACTGAGAAAAGAATACCTTAACGTATTTTTAAGTCGCTTACGAAACAAAAAGTTTTAGCGATAAAAGCACATATATCAGTCGGGCACAACTTTATTCATTTAAAAATATTCCCTTTCGCAAATGCATTATAATCCTTGTAAATGTGACTAATCTAATTTAGTTGAAAACATGATTTTTATATCTATATATAACTTATACAGTTAAATTAAGAGGTTGGCTTTTAAAAAAATGGCATTGGAGTGCAACTATTCCAAACGACTTTATAAAAAATGTAGATCATTTAAAATACGTAAAATGACTCCCAGTATCTCTTTTGACAACCTTGTCTATATTAAAACGCAAATACATGTCCATGAGTAACGCTAACGTCATATTTACGGTGGAAACATCTTACTAATAAGTTTCGCTTCTACTGCAAATTTTTTTAACTTCTAAATATTATACAATTTTAATTCTTACACAACTAAATACGAAAAAAAAGTTCTTTTAAATGAAATTTGTTTGAACGCTGTATCTCAATTTAATGATTTTTTGTGGTTTTTAAAATTTATCTCTATAGAGTACAGCCCAGTTAAGGAAAATTAACCCGTTTGCACTTAAAACAATATACATAATTCAGAATTTGTTTTTGTGTAATATTCCATTACGAAATTAAAACTTCATCAATCAATAAATAAAATGATGAAATAATATAAATAAAACACAAATTTAACAAACATGTAATCGAACTACGCGCTTAAGCCATTGAAATTATTAAAATGAAAAAGACTGCTGCAAGTAGCGAAATCTTTGGTGATTTCTTTGGGTTATAACTCCTGGCATGCAGCTAATATGCAAGTATTGTTTTTAATGAATTTAGAAACGTTATTTGAATACGTTATTGATATTTTTCATATAAAAATGCTTTTTGTTGTTACTAGCGGGTAATCTAATATATATATATATACAGTGTGATTCATAAATATCGAAACAATAGGCTATCTCCTTAGACACATACTTCCAATTCCAAATTTTCATAAAAAACGGTGAAAAATTTGATGAGATAAGTTGCAACTCCATGGGGGGTCTATTTGAGAAAATACAAAAAATAAATTTTTATACGGCCCCCTTAGGATAAAATTTCCAATTAGGAAATTATTCTTTATCCAGTCCTGAATTAAACAAAAAAAATTCCATCTTGATATCAGCAAAATTCACAGAGATATTAAAATCCAAAATTCGTGACTTACACCACTTAAGCATACCTCTGAGAGACGCGATATCAGTTCATTTGCAATGCAAGTTAGGGATCGACCATAAATTTACACATTATTAAAAGTTGATTTAAGACAATGCCTTAACTTTTAAATATAAAATAATAGCGTATAGATTTTTACGTTAAACTTGCTTGAGAAATATGCTAGAGGTCTGCATGAGGCCGAGATTGGCCCCAGGGTCGTAATCGGCACGGCCGCTGGCCGGACCGTGCCGGCCCGTGTCTTTATTGTTCTTAGGACGTGTCGGGAAGGCAATAAGTTTTATAAAAATAGTAATAGCGATAATGAAACTTTTGTTAACGGAATCATTGGAAATATATTTTATAAATTACACAGAAATATTTTCAAAAATCTACTTTTTGTTATACAGCTTCAGAAGTTATGATGTTTTTAAACCTATTTTTCATTTATTCCAAACGACATTGTTTTTTAAAATAAATCTTTATTCGTATGTAACAGTCTAATAGTATAAATAATCATAAACTTTGCTATTGGGTATTTTTTTAATAGATGCCAAGCTCCCACTTATCTTCCGTTATAAGTGTGTTTATTTGAGTAAGTTCAATACGTTCGAACCAGAAACTCTTTTAAGAAATTCAATTGAATGAAGTAATGATTCTGCTTAAAACATTTAAATTAAGTAAGTCAAAGATTCATTAAAAAAAATTTCTAGTTTTAAAGTGATTAACTGGTTCAAATTAATCTACATATTACGGAGGATTAGTGGGAGGTTTGACAGCTATGTTTCTGTCATGCGAAAACATAGTAATCTAAAATATACTCTAAAAGTTTCTTGTAAATATGTGTGTAGTATTCTTTAAAATAATCATAATTGTATCTTAAGATAAATGGGAATTTTTTTGTACCAATTTCGGCTTGTGCAGAAATCTAAAATATGCACAGACACCTCTCTAGATAATGAATTAAATAAAATTAAGTGCATCGCAAGTGAAAATGGTTTTCATTCACATCATATCAATAAACCCGACCTGAAACATAAAGTGCATAAAAGAAATTTATATCTCTAATAAACTTAAATTTTGTAAATTTCGCTGTATACCAGATTTGTATGAGAGACTAGGGTATGCGTTAAAGAAATTTAATATCTGTACCCGAGAGCCAAACTATCGTAATCAGAAATTGAAGCTACAGGAAGGAGTTACTTATTCACCTGGAAGTTTTTAAAATGCATTTAAACGTTCTATTAGGACCCAATCTTTGTTTAAAACTTTAAATGCATTTTTCGGCATCATAAGTTTTTTTCAGCATTTCTCATCTTTAAATTTATATTCTATAAATGGTTCAAACTTGTAATATAGCTTTTTCAGATATTTTAGTTAATTTTTAATTCGGCAAATTTGAAAAAAATTATTCACTTTTGAAAATATGATTTGTTTAAAATAAATTGCATCTTTCTTTTTTTTTTAAATTGCTATTTTAAATATTTTTTTTAATTAATATTTTTCAAAATGCTGAATGAAAATTAAAACTGATATATTTCTGTTTAATTAAAGGAAAAAAATTCAATTCGACATATAATATTTCGAGTTACAACAATTTTTAAATTGCTCTGCATTTTTTTTTTAATTATTATTTTTTATTTTGTAAAAAGTCCTATGATGTGATTCTGTTTACAAATTATATGTCTAATCATCACAAAAAATTCAAAATTTTAACTCTATAAATAAATAAATAAATAAATAAAATGTTTCCCGGACACCTTACAGTAGCATTGTTTCTTGAATTACACGCATTTCAATTTGTGTCTGATCCCTTGAAACCTCACGGATTATTAAAACGTGCATATCTCCCTGAGTTTTGCAGATATCAAGATGGATTTTTTTTGTTTAATTCAGGAATGGATAAGGAAGTTTTTCGTAATTGGAAATTTTATCCTACGGGGGCCGTATAAAAATTTAATTTTTGTATTTTCTCAAATAGACCCCCCCCCCATGCAGTTGCAACTTATCTCATCAAATTTTGCACCTTTTTTTATGAAACTTTGCAATTGGAAGTATGTGTCTAGGAGCAATATTTAAAGAGATAGCCTATTGTTTCGATATTTATGAATCACACTGTATATTAAATGTAAAAATCTCTAACATTTTTCGAATAATAAATAATTTTTACATATCTTCTGAAACCGGGGAATCCCGGGTTAGTTCCCCTACTTTTACTAAATTCGGCATAAAAGTAAATTTTAAGAATAGGAAAAAATATTGATATCAAAACAATAAAAATATTTTTGAACTATTAATTGAGTCGAAAACATAAAATAATAAATTATGCCTTTTGAGCAGCCATTAAACAACATATGAAAGGAGCAATTAACAGAGAATTATATATTCGCTTAATGCATCACGGTATCCACTAGCTGTGTTGGCCAATTTTTGCACACATGAACTATTTTCCAGATATTTTAGGGTTTCTCTTCACTTGAATTTGAAAGTGCACGGCATGAAAAAATGTCTGTATATAAAAAATGCCCATGGCCGATAATGTATTCGAATTCTTTTGTGGATTTGTACACACAGATTATAAAAATTGCATTTTAAAAAGTTTTAACATTTTCAATGGTTATTGTAGTTTGCAGCTATATCATAAATTTGGAGGTAATCCCAATATTTTAATGAAAGTTAGACACGAACTGTAGACAGTTTTGAGAAAGAAGTTATATACTATCTGTGATCAAAAAGTATCCGGAATGCGGCACTTAAAATACATCTACTGAAGATATCTTCTGCAAACTTTTATCAAACATTTTTTCGACTTCTATGAACATCTGGCAATAGTCAGGAATTTATTTATTTTATCGCCTGAAAAAAAAAAATATTTTTAATGAGATAAGAATTTTCACTCTGTTGATTTTTAGAAATGGCGAATGTTATTGGGCAAAGAACATGCATTAAATTTTGCTTTCGTAATGCAATTTCTGCTACAAAAGGATTTGAAATGCTGCAAAAAGCTTTTAAAGACGACGACTGTTTATCAAAAACAACAGTACTTGATTGGTATGATAAGTTACGCCGCCAAATGCAGACATACTTCACCGCCGAGTCCAGATTCTCGTGAATCCATACGAGTAATTCGCCAGAAAGGACCGGTTTAAAGGTTTACCCGGTCATCTCCACAGGCGGGCTCTTCGATCATGGGGAGCATACACACCTGCATATCACTCCCTTAACCCCTAAGGGACGAGCGACACGTATACGTGACGCATAAGATGCTCAGAATCCTCGATTATTACCACCAGTTACTTTTACTGTAAGCTTTGCTTTATTTAATGTTAGCATTTCTGCGATTCAATTAGGAGAAAATTTCTGTTTTGGAAAACCGGTGGTAACAGATTAAAACTTCTGTAAAGGACGCTCGCCGCGAAGGGGTTAACCCAAGCGAGTGACGGAGGTCATCTCGTGCGATGACAGAGCCTATGTAGAAAGGAAACTACTGCTAGACACTTGGAGAACGTGCAGGAATTCCCCAGAAGCTTCGGGGCCGGAAACACAAGAAGGCGCCGGGCCCTGGGCTTTAAACCAGGAAATTAGTGCACGTTTTTGCTATACCGGCGCCTTCGAACGTGAGAGCTCTATAAATATAATCTTAATCGATTGCTATAAAAAGTTTAAAGATGGTAATCAAAGTCGCTCAAAAATGAAGGTAATGTTGACTGTTTTCTTTGATTCTCGTGTTGTTGTACATTATGAATTCCTACCGACTGGCCAGAGAGTCAATAAAAATTATTATTTGAGTGTTTGCGTGAAGCAATTTGTCGAAAACGGTCTGAATTGTGGCGAGAAACCTTATGAGTTTTCACCATGTTAATGCAATTATTATTAATGAGTTTTTAACAAAATATTGAACAAATACGGCCCACAAGCTTCGTATTCACCTAACATGGCACTGTGTGAACAATTTGTCGAAAACGGTCTGAATTGTGACGAGAAACCTTATGAGTTTTCACCATGGTAATGCAATTATTATTAATGAGTTTTTAACAAAATATTCAACAAATACGGCCCACAAGCTTCGTATTCACCTAACATGGCGCTGTGTGAACAATTTGTCGAAAACGGTCTGAATTGTGGCGAAAAACCTTATGAGTTTTCACCATGGTAATGCAATTATTATTAATGAGTTTTTAACAAAATATTCAACAAATACGGCCCACAAGCTTCGTATTCACCTAACATGGCGCTGTGTCAACAATTTGTCGAAAACGGTCTGAATTGTGGCGAGAAACCATATGAGTTTTCACCATGGTAATGCAATTATTATTAATGAGTTTTTAACAAAATATTCAACAAATACGGCCCACAAGCTTCGTATTCACCTAACATGGCGCTGTGTGAAATTTTTTTTTACATTTCCACGGTTGAAAATACCTCTTTGAGATTCCCGTTTTGAATCCATTAATTCGATAAAAGAAAATTATCTACGAACTTTGAAGGGCTTGCACAAAATCGACTTTAAGGCATATTTTGATGATTGGAAAAAAAACGTTGACAAGAGTGCATTGTAGTCGGAGGAGATTACTTTGAAGGAGATGCAATAACTGTTGACCAATAAATTGATGCCTTTTGTGTTATGCCACCATTTGGGTACTTTTTTATCACATTACTACCAGCAATATTGACACTTATAACCTGAATCATTTTCTGTTCCCGAAAACGATTTCTCTTCAAGAAAGATATTTTTCTATAATAAATTAAACACGCGTGTTTCTTGATAATCAGAAAGCATCCCCTTGTGTCGACATTTGTCCTCCCCCAAACCAACTCCCTTTTCATAATATTAATGCTCTGAATTTTTCTTTTCAAAATAGATTTACTTTATTAATACAAACTTATACTTAATTTAATTTTAGAAAAAATAATTATTTAGTATAAAATCCACATATTCTATTGACGCGATAGAAATTAATTATTAAATCTCTTTATTTAGGGTCTTATTTTATTTTCCACTTTCACAATCTCTCAAACAAAAGTTAAGAAAAGAAAATATCTTAGTCGGAGCCATGTTTTTATATTTCAAAAAACAAAAAGTTCAAGCGGAAATGCACATGTATCAGTCAGGGATGACTTATTCATTTGAACAGATACCCTTTTGTAAATGCGTTATAATCCATTTAAATGTGACTAATCTGATTTGCGTTAGAAAGATGAATTTCCTTTTTATATATATAAATTATGCACTTCCATTAAAAGGTTTGCTTTTTTTTTTAGAAAAAAAAGTAAAATTACGTTGAAAGAAACGTGCAACTGTTCAGGATGAATTTATGAAAAATGTAGATAAATTAAAAGGTGTAAAATTCTTTTGTTTTCTCCGCATCTTTTTCGACAGATTTTTTTCAATAAATGAAATAATAAGAGTATCAGTGTATGATCATTTTGCGCCCCTGCGCGTATCGAGAGAAAAAAAAATCTCGATACAGAAACTTTGTTGTATCGAAATCTTAAAACTGCATGAACTGTAGTAGTGCCGCGATCACTATAACTCATGAATCAGCATTTCGTGCCAATGAAGAAAAATAAAAACACTGGATTCTGCACAACGAGTTTGAAAACTCGTTGTGCTGAAATCTCTAAAATTCCAAACAGCATCGGTTATGCCACGAACAGTATAACACATGTGTGAGCGCTTCGCGCTCATGAAAATAGAAAAGTAAATAGCTCCACACAGCAACATGACTATATGAATCTTTAAAATAGATAAACGCTCAAGGAACGAAGGGCACAACTCGCAAAATCTGTAGGAATGCTTAGCAAAATTGGAAAGTGCTATAGAGAACATGGGGAAAACACGGCAAAATTGTAGGAACTGTAAGCAATAACGTGAAATGATATAGACAACCTGTTAAAATTTTTGGAAGACTGGGAAAAATTTTACAAACGTTGGAGAAGTGTCCATGAACGCTGGGAAAACCTTTAGGAACGAGAAGTGTTATTAGAAAGCGACCCCTTAGTGTCGACATTTATCCATTTCCAAACCAACTCTTTTTTCGTAATATGTTTTCATAATGCTCTGAATTTTTCTTTTTTACATACATTTCTTTTTTTTTACTTCAAACTTATATTTAATTTTATTTTTTTAAATATTAAAATATAGTATAAAATTACCAGATCCTACTGGTGCCAAAGAAAGTACTTTTAATCTCTTTACTTAGCTACTTTTCTGTATTTCACTTTCACAAACTCTTATTTAATTCATTAAATTAATGCTAAGAACAAAAAAATCTTAACATATTATTAGGACTTTCCAACAAATTAAAAGTTAAAGCGAAAAAAACCTATGAATCAGTCAGGTATACCTTATTTATTTGAACAGTTTTGTGAATTTGCTATAATCCATTTAATTATAACTAATCTGATTTGCGTTGGAAAGATGAATTTCGTTTTTTTAACATAAAATATGTACTTACATTAAAAAGGTTTTTTTTCCCCACAAAATAAATAAATAAAGTAAAATGGAATTGAAAGAAACATGTAACTGTTCAGTACGAATTTATTAAAACTGTAGATAAATTAAAAGGTGCAAAATTGTTTTGTTTTCTTTGTATATCTTTCGACAGTGTTTTTTAATTAATAAAAGAATAAATGTATGAGTGTATGAGCATTTTGCGACCCTAAAGAGAAAATTAAAAAAAATCTCTGGTTGCAGCAATTTCGTTGTATAGGAATCTTAAAATTGCATGAAATGGAGTATTATTGCGATCACTATAACTCATGAATAAGCATTTTGTGTCAATAACAAAAACACTGGAACACGCAAACTCTTTGTGCAGAAATCTCTAAAATTGCATAAAATTTGCTAATGCTGTAACGCATGTATACTATAACGCCTAGCGTATATTATAAAGTATTCGGTATCCTATAACGCAAGTATGAGCGCTTCACGCTCATGAAATCAGAAACAAAAATCACTGTACGTAGCAACAGCATTCTATAAGAATTTCTGTGCAACTCGGGAAAACTTTAGATATACTAAGCTAAACTAAGCAATGCTATAGAGAAAATGTACAAATACCGCAAAATTTTAGGAACTATAAGCAAAACCGTGCAATGATATAGAAATCCAGCTAAAATTTTAGGAATGCTGAAATATTTTTAAAAAGTCAATGCACATTGGACACAACTTCAGGAACAAGAAGTGTTTTTTGATAATTTTCAGATTGCGCGCCTTGGCGTCGATATTGGTCCATCCCCAAACGAACTCTTCTTTTCGTAGTATTAATGCTCTGAATTTTTCTTTAAAAAATAATTTTCCATTTTTACTTAAAAGTTATACTTAATTTTATTTTTAAAAAAATTGAGTATAAAATCCATAGATCCTACTAGTTCAATAGAAAGTACATTTAATCCCTTTATTTAGGGAATTTTTTTCTATTTTTCACTTTCACAAACTCTGCTTTAATTCATCCATTTAAAGCTAAGAAAAGAAAATATCTTAAGATATTATTAAGATGTTCAACAAATTAAAAGTTCAACGGAAAAAAACACAAGTCAGGGATACCTTATTCATTTGAACAAATCTCCTTTTGTAAATGCGTTATAATCCATTTAAATGTGACTAATCTGATTTGCGGTAGAGAGATGAATTTCTTTATATATATATATAAATTGTGCATTTCCATTAAAAGGTTTGCTTTTTCTTTGAAAAATAAATAAACTTATTAAAATGACGTTGAAAGAAACGTACAATTGTTCAGGAGGAATTTATGAAAAATGTAGATAAATTAAAAGGTGTAAAATTGTTTTGTTTCCTCCGCATCCCTTTCGAAAGATTTTTTTTTTCAATAAATAAAAGAATAAATATATCAGTGTATCATCACTTTGCACCCCTGAAGGCAAAAAAAAAAAATCTCTCGATGCAGCTACTTTGTTGTGTAGAAATCTTAAAATTTCATGAAATGAAGTATTATCGCTATCACTATAACTCATGAATGAGCATATCGCGTCAATAATAATAATAATAAAACACTGGATTCTGCACAGCGAGTTTGAAAACTCGTTGTGCTGAAATGTCTAAAATTCCAAACAACTTCGGTTATAGCACGAACACTATAACGCATGTATGAACGCTTCGCGTTCATGAAACTGAAAAAGAAAATAGCTCTACGCAACAACATCATTCTATATGAATCTTTAAAAGAATATGAACGCTCAAAGGACGAAGGACACAACTTGAAACGGCTGTAAAAATACTGAGCAAAACTGGCCAATGCTATAGAGAACACGAGGCAAATACAAGCAAAATTGTAGAAACAGGAAGCAATACCGTGCAATTATATAGCAAGCTTGCTAAAATTTTTGGAATGCTGGGTCAAAATTTTACAAACGTTGGACAAAAGTCCATGAACGCTGGCAAACCTTCAGGAACGGGAAGTGTTATTAGAAAGCGATCCGCTAGAGTCGACATTTATCAATCACCAAACCATCTCTTTTTTTTTCGTAATATTAATGCTCTGAATTTTACTTTTTTATATAAATTTCTGTTTTCACTTCAAACTTATACTTAATTTTATTTTTGTTAATATTAAAATACAGTATAAAATTCACAGATCCTACTGGTGCCATAAAAGTACATACTTATAATCTCTTTTTGTTTTTCCCTTTCACAAGTTCTGATTTAATTCATCCAATTAAAGCTAAAAATATTTTAACAAATTTAAAACAACAATATTTTAACACATTTAAAAATATTATATATAAAATATTTTATATTTTATATATAATATTTAGCTATAAATATTTAATTAAAGAAAATGTTTTAACATATTATTAACACTTTCAATAAATTAAAAGTTCAAGCGAAAAGACACATTTATCAGCCAGGAATACTTTCATATGAAGAAATCCCCTTTTGTAAATGTGTTATAATCCACTTAAATCTGCCTAATCTGATTTGCGTTAGAAAGATGATTTTTTTAAAACATAAATTATGTACTTACATTAAAAGGTTTGCTTTTTTTTTGTAAAAATAAAAATTGAAGTAAAATGACATTGAAAGAAACGTGCAAATGTTCAGCACGAATTTATGTAATATGTAGATAAATTAGAAAGTGTAAAATTGTTTTGTTTTCTTCGTATCTTTTTCGACAGCTTTTTTTTTAATAAATAAAAGAATAAATTATGGGTGTATGAGCATCTTACGACCCTAAAGAGAATAGAAAAGACCTCTGGATGTAGCAATTTCGTTTTATAGGAAACTTAAAATCCAAGAATGTAGTATTGTCGCAATCACTAGAACTCGTGAATGAATACTGTCGGTTCCTATAAGACATGTATGAGTGCTTGCGCCTATAAAACGAGAAACAAGAATCACTGTACGCAGCAACATCATTCTATATTAATCTCTAAAATGCATAAATACTCAAGGAACGAAGGGTGCAATTCGGAAAAACTTTAGGAATACTGAGCAAAATTAAGCAATGCTATAGGGAACACGTACAACACACGGACAAAATTCTACGAACTATAAACAACACCGTGCAATGATATAGAAAGCCAGCTAAAATTTTAGGAATACTGAAATTTTTTTACAAACGTTGGGCAGAAATCAGCGAACATTGGACAAAACTTCAGGAACAAGAAGTGCTTTTTGATAATTCAAAAAGCGAACCCTGGTGTCGATATTGGTCCACCCCCAAACTAAATCTCTTTTCGTTTACTATTAACGCTTTGAAATTTTCTTTTTAAAATAAATTTTCTTTTTTTTTTTACTTCAAAGTTATACTTAATTTGGTTTAAAAAAAAATAAAAATACAGAATAAAATCTACAGATCCTACTTGTGCCATAGAAAGTAATTTCAATCCCTTTACTTAGGGACTTTTTCTAATTTTCACTTTCACAAACTCTGATTTAATTAATTGAATTAAAGCTAAAAAAAAGAAAGTAACTTAACGTATTATTAAGACTTTCAACAAATTAAAAGTTCAAGCAAAAAACACATGTATCAGTCAGGGACACGTTATTCATGTTAACAAATTCCCTTTTGTAAATGCGTTATAATCCCTTTAAATGTGACTAATCTCATTTACTTTGGAAAGATGAATTTCGTTTTTACGCACTTATATTAAAAGGTTTGTTTTCTTTAAAAAAAAATAAAGTATAATAAAATAAAATGACGTTTTCAGAAACCTGCGAGCATTCATGATGAATTTATGAAAAATGTAGATAAATCAAAAGACTTAAAATAGTTTTGTTTTGCTCGTATGTCTTTCGTCAGTTTTTATTTAATAAATAAAATATTAAATACATGAGTAATAAATCCCTCATTGAAAAAGATAACTCTGAAGAATGTTAAAATATTGCTATGAAGCCAGTAAAAACAAACATTTTAAAGTATTAATTGAGCCGATAAGATATACAAATCTGTAATTCCTGTCGATGTATTCTGCACTTAATCAACCAGCGAGAAAATTAAGAATTGTCTATTTTTTTCTTTTTTAACACCTTCCAACATAGTTGAAAAGTGTTTATGAATTCAGTTTGTCTGTCTGTATGTCTGTCCGTCTATGCCGTCTGTCTGTCTGTCCGTGCTCTAACTCGCCTAAATATATCCGGATAGTCATGCAATTGATGTATGTTATTTAATTACTTATTTGTGCAATGCCATTTTTTGCACTGTTATAAAATTTTTAAAAAATACAGGTTTTCCTCGATTAGTGTGGTTACTTAATTCCGCGTTTCCATCGCTAATCAAAACATACAATGAATGTGAAAAACTGTAATAGACCCCCAGATAACACCCAATGTAAATAAATAGACATTTGCAATAATGTACTGCAATATCGTTTTTAACATATTCCAAAAAATGTTTATGAATTTCGTTGACTGCCTGTCTGTCTGTCTGTCGGTGCTCTAACTCACGTAAATATACTCGGATTTCCATTCAATTGAAATATATTATTAAAGTTTACTATAGTATGTTCTGTATTTAAAATGAAGTGTGTAGCGTTTATAGTTCAATTACAGGGATATTCAAAAGAATTCTGTTACATTACGGATTTGGGGGGAAAATGCTTTGCGATGTATTTTAAAGATGTTGCACTATTTCAAAACTTTGAAATTGATATATATGACTGAGGTGCACTACAAGATGCTTACTATAGAATATTGTGTGCATAGACTTTATTGTTTATTTACAGGGGCACACAAACTAATTCGGTTATAGTACTGGCTATGAACAACAATTGCTGAAAGTGCTTTTCAGTTGTGGTGAGCGCTTTTAAATTTAACAAATTTTTTGCTGTTACTTGGTGTGCAGAAATTCTTTAGATCATATGCAGGGATGCACAAAAGATCTCGAGTACTTTTCCGTTTGTTGATGGAAACTGCTGAAAGGGAATTTTCAACTCCTAACTGAACTAAATTTTAGCATACTATGCAGTATATATATATATATATATATATATATATATATATATATATAATTCATAGTTTGAAATAGCCAATTTTTACCTACTGTTGCAGATTTTAAAAAATCCAAATAATATCATTTGCAAACCTTTTCAATTGAAAAATATACTTACACGTGAATTTTAAAAATTAAAGGGAAGATTAAAACCATTAAGCTATTACGCATGAAAAGCTTTAAATGGTGAATGACGTTTCCAAACACTGTATTTTTAATTGAAATATATATTTACTCGTAAATACTGAAAAAAAACGAAAACCTTAAAATAATTCAATTATTACGGAACGGGGAAAAGCATTTAATGGTGAAAATTACATCATATTTAAAAAGATGTAGCTAAAATATCAAATGTAAACGATTTTCTTATAGCATCTAAGAGGAAACTTTTCTTCTAAATATTATAAAAGTCCGGAAGGCAACGTCTTTTTTTTTACTTAACCATTTTATACAAGCTTATTTTCAAGAGTATACTTGATTTTTCTTAATCGATCATGAAAATAGCCGCCAGCTGTCGCGACAACGTTGCATGCGACCTTGGATACCAAAAAATTCCCCAGTCAAAGATAAATGAATGGCAACTCGATTACAGAAGATCGCCACTGGTCGTGAAAATATCGTGAAATCTTCCGTAATCGGTTAATGTTTTTAAAACGAAGCATATTACCGTGTTTTTAGAGCCTGCAGGGTTGGTACTGGGGGTTGCCGACCGTAATACGTATGAAGAAATGCCCCCTAGTAGCTTAAAAATGTTATTTTATATGATCAATACTCATAGATGATAGTATATTTTTAATTTTTTGTGAGGTACTGTAAAAGAATTATAAAAATTACAAAGACCGTTTTCGGAAATTTTATTTTGATTTTGAGTAATATATTTAAATTCAGAACCTATTCGACTACTTTTTTTTAAAAGTAGATCACGGGCAGTAATTACTGCCCGTGATCTACTTTTTTTCTTCATCAAGTCTGTTTAAACAGACTTGATGAAGAAATTACTTAGAGGAACTGGGTGAATGAATCCTGTTTCCATGTTTGTTCAAATTGTCAACAAAAGAGAAAAATACCTGTAATTATTTTCATTCTATTAAACACGTATTTCTGCACAAGGAAGTATCTTTTACCGATTGCATTTTTTCATTCCCGAAGCAAAGCCATTTTAATACTTTAAATATACTTGTGTGATTTTGTCAATTCCAAAAACGAATGAAAATATACAAATAACTGACGGAGAAACCTTTTTATTCCGTTAATAATCTCCAAGTGTTGTGAACGATGGAAAGAACACTTAGAACATGTTAAAAAACAGACACCAATTAACTGTAGTACCTCAAGTGATGAACGCAGCTGGAAACCAAGCCGAATAAAACCAGATGGACCTTATGTTGAAACTAATCAACTAAGAAATACCCCATATTGCATCTTCAACCTTCAATCTGATACCGCGCGCGTGAACTCAATAACAAACTTTCTCAGTATCTAAAATGTAACCGTACCGTAAAGACGCCCAAGTAAATATGATGTAAATATCTCAAATTTAATGTAAAATTAGAGCATTTTTATGCAGCCTCCAAACCCGATAGAAATGTATATATGAAGCCAAGAATTTCAATAATAATATTATATTCAAACCAAATGGATATCTACTTACTTCATGCCAATTTATTATTTTCTACTAATATTTTTTCTCATTACAAAACAGCGATACGTCAATGATTCGAAATGATAAATATCAGTATAATACTGTGGATTACTCTTAGCGCAAAAGGCAAATTTCAGGTAAGCTGAATTCATCTTTTTTACCATTATCAAAAGATGAAAATGTAAATTAAAATATGAAGACTGATATAACAATTTATAAAGATAGAAAATTTATTATGCTATCGAAGGTTCTCTAACAATAACGTATAAATTTTTATCATATTTAGCCAATTATTATTTAGTTTTACTCACCTCTTCCAAAATATCTTTTTGACACTTCTGTTTTAGCATCCCTAAATGAGAAATTAATAAAATTATGGCATTATTTTGCCGAATTTTGCTAAACCATCAGTACTGTATACTCACTTTTTTAACGCTATAAATCAATAATATTTTTAACCATGTGTGACACACCAGTCGGCACACCCAAATACGAAATAAATTATACAAATTAAATAAATTTTGCCGATTTTCCCACAACAATTATTTAATTTCGCCCATCTCTTTATAACGATATAAATCAAAAATTTCGTTTTTGAACTTGTATAAGTTTTTTTGCTTACCTTTTCTAATGATAAGAAACCAAAATTTCTTTTTTGACCCAATTTTCGTTGTAGAATCCCCCAAACGGGAAATAAAAAAATAATTGTAGTATTATTTTGTCCAACTGTTCCTAATTTTTTCCCAACCATTATTTTGTTATATAGCGCTACAAATAAAAAAATATCTGTAATGACCATGCGTGAAGCTGGCACCCCCAAATACGAATTAAATTATATAGTTGTATAGAAACCTCAAAAATGAATAAAATTTGGTAAATCCGCGATCATTATAAAGCATGAGTTGCTTCGTGACCATGAAAACTAAAAGAAAGCATTATTAGATACATAAACTGTAACATGCAAAAGATTCTTTAATACTCTAGAAAGCATGTATGAGTGATTTGCGGCAATGAAGAAAAAAAGAAAATCAGTAGATGGAACAAATTTATTGTATAGGAATCTCCAAACTACTCAATATTCGGCAATTTTACAAAACTGAATGCAAAAAGGTCGTTGTGTAGCAATCTCTAAAAATGCATAAAATTCAGTAATGCCGCAAATTCTATATTGCGTGTATGAACGCTTCGCACCCATCAAACCTGAAAAAAAAAATCACTGGACGCTACAACATCATTCTATATGAATCTCTAAAATGCATGAAAGCTCAAGGGAAGCAAGGCACAACCGAAAAAACTATAGACTACTGAGCAAAATCTGGCAATGCCATAGAGAACACGGCCAAACTCGACCACTAATCTAGGAACTCTAAACAAAACAGTGCAATGGCATATAAACACAGCTAAAAATTTAGGATAGTTGGGCAAAATTTTACAAACATTGGGCATGAGTTTGAGAAAAAAAAAACTAAACAGGGCAAAATTCTAGGAAGAAGGAGCAAAACTTTAGGAACACTAGAAAATCAGGACAATGCTAAAAGCATGTTGAGCAAAGACGGTTGAATAGTTCAAAAAGGTTGCACATCACACTTGGCCGATTGAGCAAAATTCTACGAATACTGCTAAAAACGTACAGAGAGTAAAAATCACGGGCAAAACCCACATGAACTTTATAAACGCTGTAATCATCTTCTCCTGGGAGATATTATCTGAACAGGACGCTGGCCATATCTCTATAGAAACGTTAGAAAAACTGTAAAGACGTTAAGCAAAACTAGCCAAAATTCTAGGAATTATGGTTAAAGCCGGACAATGCTAAAGAATCATGGTAAAAGCCGGGCATTAGAAACGTTGGAAAAACTCTAGGAACACTGAGTAAAACCGGGCAATGCAATAAGAACAGCAGCAAAGACGTAAGAAACTTTAGAAACGCTGCAATCACCCTCTCCCTGTCAAAAAACCATGAACGGAACGCTGGGCATAATTTGAAGGATGTTTGGCAAAACTCTAGGAACACTGGTTAAAACCGAGCAACGTCATACCAACACAGGCAAAGCCGCACATTTTTTTAAGAACGAGGCAAAACTCTAGAAACACTTGAAAAACCGGCAATGCTATAAAAACGTTGAGGAAGCTGAGATAATGTTTACGAACGTTAGGTAAAGCTCTAGGAACATTAGGAAAAACTTTAAGAACACTGGAAAAGAACGGGCAATGCTATAGAAACACGGACAAAGCCGGGCAACACTTAAGGAACTCCATACAATGAAGGGTAATATTATAGCCTGGCAGTGACGGGAAAAACCTTTGGAATATGCTGGGCAATATTCTACGAATGTTGGTCGATGTTCGCCAAAACTGTAGAAACGTTACTACATATTGTAAAAGTATAATTTTTAAATGTACATGATATTTCGGTGCTATATGTTTAGCGGTTCTATAAAGAAAAATTGGTAAAAAAATATGTTTGATTTATAATGTTATAAAAGGTGGGAAAAACTAAATAAACGTTGGTCAAATAGGCAAAACATGAGTAAAACATAACGTAATTTTTATATTTTATTTCGTTTTGAGGGATGCCAACTTGACACATGTCAAAAATATTCTTTTTAATATTCAATGACCTCTCACTAATCTGCAATGTTCTATAATTATTTTTAGTACCACGATTACTGAATGGTAATTATCCCTTCATTTAATCTCAGAATTTATAAGTTAAATATTACTGTTTAGAAACAGTGGTATTGAAACATAATTATAACACATCCTCTGTAAGTGATAGGTCACTCTATCTTTAATTTATCTCTTTATATTTATTCCTAGTTTAAATTAAAAAAATACATATTACAAAACATGCAGATCCTTATTAGTCTTCAAGACTGATAAGTATATCATTTTTTTTTCTCAATGTATAATTTAAATCATTCGACCAAAATTGAATAAAGAAAATAGTTTAACATATTTTTAAGTCTTTCCACAAATGAAAAGTTCAAGGAAAAGAGAAAAACACAAATATCAGCCGAGCATACCTTATTTATTTTAACAACCCGCCATTCCGTAAATGTGTTATAATCCATTTAAATATGACTAATCTCATTTGACTTGGGAAGATGAATTTCGTTATTGTATAATTTATTCAGTTAAAGTAAAAGGTTTGTTTGTTTGAAGAAAATTAAATTGGCATTCCAGTACAACTTTTCAGGACAGCTTTATGAAAAAAAAAAATTAGATAATTTAAAAGGTGTAAAATGATTTTGTTTGTCGGTATCTCTTTCCACAACTTTACTTTAATAAATTAAACAATCAGTGCATCAGTAATAAATATATCAATTAAAAATAAAACTTTAAGAATTTTGCTGAAATTATTGTCTGTTTTTAAACCTATAACATAAAAAACGTTACTTTATCCTAATAAATATCCATCGCAATGGATGGTATATATTCTATATTCGGTACCTTTTATGAAGTCCAGTGAAAGTATTATAAAAATTATAAAGACCATATTCAGTTGTTATTGTATTTTGCTTCAATATCTTGCTTAAACTGATAGCTTACTGGATATGTTTTTAAAAAGAAGATCACGGAGGTAGGTAGACTTGAGACAGAAACTACATATAGAGGGTAAGCACAAATACTTTCCCTGATAATAAATATTTATTTTGCGAAAACTGTTATAATTAGACATATGGTTGTTTGGATACATTGTAAGTACTGTTTTTAATAAGACCACATACTTCATGAAATTTCAACGTGTGCCCCCTTGGTAGCTCGGAGCATGTCAAAACGGTATTCTAGTTCTCGCCAAGTGTTCTCTAAAATGTCTTCTTTAATAACACACACAGCACCGTTTATCCTAGCCCTCAGTTCTTCAACATCAGCAACTGCTGTGTCAAAGCCTCTGTCCTTGATATAGCCCCAAATGAAAAAACAAGAGGAATAATGTTAGGACAGCGTGGAAGGCATGGTGGGCACACGTTGAAATTTCAAGAAGTATCTGATGATATTAAAATCTTTATAACAGTATTTACAATGTACTATTTAAAAAACCATATGTATAATTATAATAGTTTCTTCACGATAAATAATTATAATCAGGTCAAGACTTTGTGCTCAACCTGTATAGGAATGCTGACTTGATATATCGTGTCCTCCTTTCTGTCCCCGGAAACAAGATGTCAACGAAAAGTAATTTGGCTTGTATTAGACACATGTTTCTTCCCAATCAGGAAGTGTCTTCTCGTGCTGACATTTCCTATTCCCAAACCAGCGCAGTTTTAATACTCTAAAGTATTCACTAGAAAATATATTTAATTTCTTAATTCATATTTATTCTTACATTAACTTAAAACAAAATTTAAAATGCATATTGTTACATAATTCAGGTTCGTGTAGATGATAGTCAACGAAAACCATCCATTGACGATACACTTATTTATTTTTACGAATATTCAATATTCCAGAAGTATCAGGAACTTAACAATAATAAAATGTTTCAAATATACATCTACTCTCTCACAGAAACGTGAAAATCAGATGGTCTAAACAGACTCGCAACAAAAGAAATTTCTAGTAATAACAGGAAATAATTCCACACTGAGACCACAAGGTATCTCAAGCGTATAAAACACAGCTACTAGCAAATCATAGCTGTCATTCACAATCAAGTCGACTAATCACTGACTTCCTAGTTGTAACTCCTTTATTTATAACTTGTGAGGAATTTTTTAAAGATTTCCATCCACGTAACATGTAGGGAAACCTTCCCTGAAAAGTTCCGCATTAAGCAAAGACATCTTAATTTAGAAAGCAGCTCGTTGTAGCCAATGAAGTTAAGCCTCTCGCGTCTCGTAAAAAAAGGCGAATATAATAGAACCAATAAAGCTAAGCCTCTGTTTGCACAAGCACCGCTTCGTGGAAAGCAAAAGACGTTTGAGAGTACTTGTAAAATGAATTATTTACATAATCTCAAATATGTATAACATTGCCACCTCCCAAAGATTGCAAATGCCAGGCAATACAATTCCCCGACATGAGGCCACAAAATAAATTACAGATAAACATGCAAATTATTAAACAAACAAGAAATACACAAAACAACTAGTTACAAGAAATATACACCTATTTACACTATATGCAAAATTAGAAGAGAGATGGTCTAATTAAATTAATTTTCACCCTAATACGGAGCTAGCCTGTCGTAATGTACTACCTTCGGTTTTAAGGAAAGTAATTTCTTACTTTCGAACCACGACGTTTTTCAATCTTTTTACGGGTGTTTACGGACCGACCGAATTTGATTTTGTAATTTGGGTGAAAGTCCTTTATATCGAACTGGGTTTCATAGCCAAGATTTGCACCTTCGCTAAATTTGTGACTCGTTGCTTTCGTGTCGTACATTGTTTTCATACTCTCCGTCAATATATGGCTCCGCGACCGAACAAAAGATCAGAGAGAAAGCAAAGTTCTCGACCGAAAAGCATCTGTGACAGGATATAGTTGGTAGTCTCATGGGTAGCACTGCAATACGAATGCAGTAACAGGGGTAGTTTCTAGTCCCAATCTTGTTGATGTTTTTATACCTGTGAGTGAAAGGTCATTCAAGATATTCAGTTAAACCTCTTCACCATGTCATCTGATTGTGTAACGTAAGAGCATTGCTTGGGTTTTCTCAGGAAGTTGACCTCCTTTATATACAGAACAGCCTAAAATTTGTTCCTTTATCGGAGTAAATCTGTAAAGATGTGCCAAATCTCGACACCCATTGTTGCACTAACACCTTACGCCATTGTAGTCTCTTTGTCGGGTATAGTAGGTTAATCTTCGGGCCCTTCAGGTAATAATTCATGGCTACAAGGATGTATTTTTTGTTTCTGGACATGCTTTAGAAGAGGACTTTTCAGATGATGAGGACGATCCGCATGAGTGGCACTCTTACAGGTGAAATTTCCCCCGGCTATGTCTTTTTAGACCCTTCGAACTGCACAGGATTAACAAGCTTTACACCTTTTCTCTATATCTTCTCTTTCCTTGTTCTAGTAATAAGCGCTTCATAACTTTCTGTAGCGTCTTCATCACTCTGAAATGAACCCCGGTTGATCTATTATGCAGTTCCTTTAACACACCTAGAATTCTAGATTGTAGCAGTAAGAGTTGAATCTTTAAACATTCATCGGATTCCCATTTTATGTACCGCATGCCATTTCTCATATAGAGCGAATCCCATTTTGCCCAACAACATTTAGTATTTGCACTGAAAATATAAATGTTATGCCACTTAGATCTCGTGCTGGATGGCTCATTTAATTATGCTATAGGTTTGATGTCAGAAATTTCTAACTGGACATGTCGAATTTCTTCGTCTCTCCAAGTTTTTGCTTTCGAGGATGTTAAAGCTATAATTTGATGTGCAAAAGGATTTCTGAATTCATATTTCTTCTCGGACCTTGAACAGTACCAACAACTTTCAGTGCAGGCTTTCTAGACAAAGAGTCTGCATGTCCTAGTAGAGTACCTTTTTCGGTGACATATTTCAGAATCGTATCCTTTGAGTCGTTGTATCCACCTAGCTGTCTAACCCTCTGTCTGTAATTTTTAAAGTTAAAATCCAGATTAAAGAAGCATGATCAGTTCAGATCAGGAATTGTCTGTCGTAGAGATAATAATAGAAGTGTTTTACGGCCTTAACTGTTGCTAGTAATTCTTTCCGTGTTGTAGAATAATTCTGCTTTGGTTTAGATAAACATTTGCTCCAGGAAGCGATGACATGTTCTTGGCCGTTGATATCCTGTGATAAAATAGAGCCGACACTTTCATTACTCGCATCTGTATCCAAAATAATGAGTTTATCGTGTTGAGGATACATCAGGGCAGACGATGATATTAACGACTCTTTCAGCTTCCTAAAAGTATCTTTTCACTTATCTGTCCACACGAATATTTGATTAGTTCAAGTCAATTTATGAAGAGGTCTAGCAATGCTGTGTTATTCAATGAGACCAAAGCGGAAACTATCGTTTTCATTAAGGATTTAAAAAATTAAAGTAGCAGTCCTTGGAGGTATTGCAATTCCAGATATAGGGAAAATGGCCTTGGCAAAAGCAGGACATTTTTCATGCATATTTTCTGGAAATTTATTCACTGTTTCATATACACAAGCAATGCAGAAGCCATTTTTCTATTTGTATATACAAACAGAAGAAAATTGTGCATAAAACAACAACAATAATATATATATATATATATATAGGGGAGATGGGGGATGAATGGGACAAGGGATGGATGGGACGCTTTCAATATTTCAGGCAATAAACATTTTTTTTAGTTGCTTCCTATCCTCATAGATTTCACTACCATAGTGTGCTTCAGAATCAACAGCAAGAGCACATGGCTGTTTTCAGTTTTCTTCAAATTTGCATTTCCTGAATACTCTGCTTAAAAGTAATTTTTTTTTTACATTTGAAGTTACTTAAATATCTTATGCAATATAAACAATTAAGATATGTTGTAGTTTTTTATTTAAAGGCTCAATATTGGTAATTAAAACCATATTAACCATTGTGACAAAATAATTTCTGAGACAAAATAGCTGACAATTGAATATATGCATCATGGGGATGAATGGGACGGGACTGCTTCATTCGTCCCTAGAGGATACTGAAATTTTTTTATTAACTAAGTAATATTATATAGGTTGATAAATTAATACTTTATGGTAATTATTCTTTTAACATTTCATCCTCTTTGTAGCCATCGTCTTCACTCCACCGTTTATGGGCCTTTTAAGGCAAAGCTGAGATGAGTCCAAAATCCTTGACTAACAATAATCTTGGAGATCATATTACAATTTATAATCTCTCAGCTTATGCCAAGGCGGCATTTTTGTTCAGCTTTTAGTCCTTAACATTGAATACGGGGAGGAAAATGTTTGTGTCCCATTCATCTCTGCTGTGGGGATGACTGGGACATAGAAGAACGTTTTTTTTAATATATATCTGTTTATTATATATCTGTATAATAATAATCTTGAACAAATATTGTGCATAAGATGTAGTCAAACACTTAAAGTTTGACATGTGATATATAATATTGATAATAACTTATATAAAATATTTAAAATAAATATTTTTGTGAAAATGTCCCATTCATCCCCCATCTACCCTACCTATTTAACACTTTCCGACACAGTGGTCCCACTCCGGGCACACCTAACTTTAATTCCAAAATTGCATTCGGCACCAAGAATATTTTAACAAAATTTTGCTTCTGTAATGGAAGCTTAAAATAAGGAATTTTTCTTTTCTAAAAAAGTCGTTTGTAAATTCCGGTGTCAGTCAGTAATTTCGCATTTTACGAACAGAATTTGTTTGTGCCGGAAAGGGTTAAACAAGGATTCGTTATCATAGCTGTTGATATCTTTTGGCAACAAATCTCAATTGCGCCAAGCTTTCTAAGAAAACGCAAGGTAAACACGCAATATTCTAAAAAAATTCTAAATTTCTAAAAATAAACGCAATAAAGGAAAAATACCCTATTTATATTAATTTCTTATTAATAGGTACAATTAAATGCAAGGAGCTTAAATTTGTTCATGTTTAACCTCCTTTGTTGGATGTAAAAGTGAAAAAAGTTATGATTGAATGGGTTTCTGATGCCAATTTATCTACAGACGATTTTTACTTTTGTAGGACTGATTAATGAAACTTGAAAAATTTAATTTAACCAAATTATTTTTTTTTACCATCCATTTAATGTTTTTATTTCTTAGCATTTTCTCTAAATTAAACAAAGTTCTTTTTTTACGCTATTCATTTAATAAAAAAAAAATTTGTTTTCAATTTTAATAAGAAAATACATCTATAAAATCTAATAATCCCTATCATTTCCCCTTTTCTCCTTTTTATACACAAAAAGGGAAAAATAAAGTTGAAACATTATAGAAATGGCATTACGAATTAATAATAATAATGTCTCAGAAACTAACTTAAATTAGCAAAATTTAGAAGTGTAAATGACATCCTCTGATTCACGTGAATAACTTGTGTTAATTTCATCGGCAACGTTCCATATTCGAAGAAGAGTAGCTCTAAAATTCAAACAGACAGGCAGGTTTTAATATAATAGATAGATATAGCCCCTTGAAAAACAAATGCAATATCTAACATATATACGTGATTTGTATACTTTTTTTAAATTGAAAGTAATATTTCTATCAACAGCGGTGTAAGAAAGAATCGCCATGACATCTATTTTGAATCATTCGGTTATTATTTTTTAATTTGAAGTTTGAAACTATATAACATAAAAAGAAAGTTATTTTATACAAAACTTTCCCATAGACGGAAATGCATTCGAATTCTTTGATAAGATGATGTAAAAGAACTTGAAGAAAAAATTTATAAATCTCTTTATTTCGTTTTTTCTTCTGTTTTCAGTTTTTCACACTCTGTAATTTAATTCATTGCATAAAGTCTGAAGAAAGAAATTATTTTAACAGGTTTTTATGACTTTCAACGAACGAAAAATTCAAGCGAATAAAACACAATTACCAGTCGGGCATACTTTATCTTTTTGCACAAATACCTTTCCTTAAATGCGATCTAATTCATTTGAATGTGACTAATCTCATTTGCGTTGGAAATATGGATTTCTTTTCTGTATAATTTATGCAGTTATATTAAAAGATCTTCTCTTTTGAAAAAAAAAAATCTAGAATGACTTTGGAAGAAACATGCAATTGTTAAGATGAAATTGTTTATGAAAATTGCCGCTAATTTAAAACTTGTAAAATTATTTTCTTCTCCACGTATTTATTTCGACAGCTTTATTTTAATTAAATTAAACAATATTTTATTTCAGCGTAAAAATAAATTTTGAGGATAGAAAAATATTCTTATCAACTGTTATCAATACAATAAAAATACATTTTGTTATTAATTGAGCCGAAAGCGCAAAAATATCTATGTTTCTAAATTTATTCAGGTAGCATTGTGTAATCAACCTGAGAAAAAGTAAAATGTGAAACAGGAAATATATATATATATATATATATATATATATATATGAAACAAATTTTAAAAAAATTTCTCCGTTGGCCTCATTAAAACTATAATTCTGTGTAAATCCCATTATTCTAAATTATTTTCTCGCTCCAGTATTTCGATTGTCAAAATTCAATCTAGCTAAAAATAGTTTATTCCAAATTCATTCTCTTAAAAAATGGCTCATCGCGATGTTCTATTAAAATTACGCACTTTTATTTCATTAAATAAAATGCATCCTAGAATTTAATTCTTTAAAAACACCAATCTCCCAGCTAAAAATATTTCAGTCTCTTGAAATAACAACCTATATATTTTTATTTATTTTATTTTATTTCCCTATGTTTTCTGACAAAATAATATTACTTCTCAAATTATGAAAGTTACTTTAATCTCAATATAAAAATTTATCTTGGCATCTTGCCATGCTCGATTAAACGTATGTATTTCTTTTATTTTCTTCTCTTCTTATTTATTCAAAGGAATTAGATTCTGCGGGAATATTCTCGAAGCATTTGTTTGCCGCGCTTTTTCCAGCTCACGGTAAAATCGCTTCAATATAAGAGCGCCGAAGAATTAATCCGAACGCGCTGATTGGTCGAGAAACGTTTTAGTTAACATGTATTCTGGAGCGTTCAAGAAATGATATACGGCGTTTTTCCCGCGAAATAGTCCGATTGTTCCGGGATGCGGTGGGGCATGCAAACCTCGGCGCGTACGTCATGATCATAGAACATTCTCCTTGGCCGCCGACAGATTCGAAAAAAAATACCTGCCTATACGAACCAAAAGTCTTCTTAATTTATAAATGAAATCATCAAGATTCTTCACGGTATTAAAATCAGCACGTATGGATTGAGCATTATAAAGAGTAAAGCCTAGCCAGTTTGTTTTTGAGTTTCGAATAAAAGTGAAATGGAAATGGACTGTCTCTTCTTTGCATTCTATACGTACACTACGAAGTGAGTTCTCGGTGCTCGACTGTAAAATTCCTCGGAGAAGCCCTTGCCTTGAGTATGATTCTACAAAAACTGTGGTGATACACGTTAAATCGTGACATATATATATATATATAATATCTATGAATTTCAAAAAACATATCAAGTTCTTGTATCATTCTACTTAAATCTCCAAAGAGATAATTAATGATAATGTGTAGACAGAATACCACATAGCTAATAAATTAACAAGTGCAATCATAATATTACATATATATATATATATATATATATATATATATATATATATATATATATGTATGTATATATATATATAGTGATTTTGGTTCAATGTAATATGTCTCATCTGTGTATGTAAAGTTTTCTCTCTTTTAACAGCTTTGCATAAATACTTTTTTAGCTTTTGTTCTGAGTTTGAAATATAAACATTAAAAAGTTACTTTGCACAAAAAATGTCTATTGGTGTAATATATATATATATATTTAGCTTTTTGTAAAAGTTTCTTAAGAAATCATTTTTAATGGGTTTTTTTCTGGTATTCTTCTATTTTCACAAGCTGTGATTTAATTCATTATATTAAAGATAAAAAAATAATTTAACATATTTTTCAACGAAAAAAATAATAAAAATAATTCAACCAAATTAAACACAAACGTCAGTCGGTCATACACTGTTCATTTGGATAAATCCCCTTCCGTTATTGCATTGTAATTTCTGTAAGGATATTTGTGTGTGTGCATGTGTGTGTATTTTCTACAGACATAGTAAAATATTTGCTTATGAGAAAAAAAATTCTAAAATGACTTGCAAAGTAACTCGTAACTATTTGGGATGCTTTTTATAAAAAATGCAGATAATTTTCAAAGCGTAAAATGATTATTTTTTATGGTTTTCGGATGGTTTTACTTTATTAAATTAAGGAATAAGTGCTTATTTCTGTATAAAAATAGCTTTTGAGGCTAGATCAATATGCAGTTCTGTTGATATCGAGCCGAAAAAGAGCTAAAAGGCATAAACAATTCGATAATGCCTGCTGATTTTACCTTTATCTAAGTATTTTTACACTTATCGAATTAAAATCGCACAACAATTTTTTATTGCCTACATCTGTTTAGCCAGTTTTATTTTAATAAATAAGATAATGAAAATTTATTTCAGTATGAAAGTAATTTTTGAGGCTAAGCAATGTTACTCCTTATTTATATTTAAGTATTCAAAATATTTTATTATTATTAAGTGAAAACATAAAAATATCAATGATGCTTATTGATGTGTTCAATTAATATTATGTAATTCATTAGCCTGGGAAAGAAGCAATACGCACAAGAATTTTGGCTATTTTTAGGGTTTCTTTCATCTGACGTACCCTATTCGTCTCACTTCTCTGTCTGTCTGTCACAGAGTTCGTACTCGGAAACTGTATAAATTAGAGACTTGAAATTTTGCATATTATAGCTGAATACCTCCTGTCACAAGACAAATCATATTTTTTAAAAGAAATATCTTATATTATTTTAATTAAATAAATTAATTGGATGTCATCCGACATCTGCAATTTTATTAGATTTTAAAGCAGAACCTTAATTTCAGTCTTTTTCAAGTAGTCTCGATGGTTCAGTGGTAGCGCGTTTTCTCCTAACCCAAAGGTTTTGGGTTCTATTCTCGACGACGGAAGTTGAAATTTTCGATTTTTACATTTCATTATCCGATGGATTTAATTAAAAGAAATTTCGGTTTTTTTTGCCATTTTATTTTTTCTTCTTTTTTTAGCTAAAATTAAATCATGCAATTAATTAAGCTTTTCAGATATACAAATGTATGGTGTTACAACTGTCTGAAAAGCAGTTCTTGAAGTTTTTAGTTTGATTTAAACAAAATAGCTTCCTCTTGTTAGAATTTTATTATTAAATTTAATGGTGCTGCCATCTACGTTCTTATTGACAAAGTGTATTGATAAATGATAAGGATAATTATAAATTAATGATTTGGATTTATTAATTATTAAAAAGAATATTAAACGAAACACTTTCTGCGATCTTCGATCACACGTAACCACTTGTTTTTTCTAATGGATAGCTTAATAAAAAAGTTGTATAATAAATGTCATATATGGCAATGCATTCCAAATCATTTGTGTATTCCTGTAAAGAATATACGAATTACCAAGACCATTTTTAATATGTAATATAACGTATCTTGCTATAATATTATATTGAATATCTGTAGTCACCCAGCTGACTGTTACATTTAAACATACATTCAAACTACGAGGATTCTCACTACTTTTAGCAAAGTCTGCATCAAGAAAATAAAAGTATATCAGAAATCGACAAAAGTATATCATTTATTAAAGAAAAAGAATATCAGCTGTTTTGAATAATATTCAACATTAAAAGGAAGAATTCCAATGTTACAAATGCACAAATAATACACAAAAAAGCAGCCCCAGTCTTGCTTTTTCTAACACGCTGTGTTTTGCTCTTTGTCACACTGAAAAAGAATCTCGCTTGTGGATTTGAAACAGCTGTTTGCTGCTTTTTTTGTGTATAATTTGTGCAATTTTAACGTTGGCATTCTTCGTTTTAACATTCTTGCACATAGGTTTTATTTGCTATTTTTAGATATTCATCATATACATTGCAGGGTTGGACTATTTTTTATTTACTGTAAAAGAAACGAAATAAAAAAGACTGCTTATACTGGCATCCTAAGATGATAATATTATTTTACAAAACATATGAGTATTTTTTGCAAACTCTCCCTTATTTAAAAAGGAAAATATTACATGTGACTATTAAACACATATTTTGTTTTCATAAAATATGTAGTTTTTTACTAGCAGCATCTTTGAAAGTTTTTTTTAATGTAAAATTAGCATAATCATGTGCAACAAATCACATGCAGCGTAATATTATTTTTCATATTATGTAAAAAAAAAAAAAAAATGCTGATTTTAGGGTACAAAACTTGGTTTGCAAAATGACAGGAAACAACTTTGTATTTTACAAAAAATAAATAAATAAAGGAATGTATTTTTTTACAAACTTCCTCTAATTCTAATAGTAAAATACTGTATGTGACTATTAAAAACAAATTAATTTCACAAAGTAAACAGATTCTTACTGACAGCCAGCCAGAATTAAAACAGTATTTTTATGTAAAATCAACACATATTTTTAAAACAGTGTATCTCATATTTTGAAGTTGTTATTTACTTCTTATTAGTTATGATGCAAAATTGTTTCTATAATAAAAAGCGATTAAATATAAAAACAAAATTATAGCATATCAGTAACATAAAAAACTATCAAAAATCGATAAAAGCATGACATTTACCCTTTTATTACAGACCGGTACTGGTGACTATTTTTATATTAGATCGTTCCACAATTTACAAGGATTTTTCTTGTGGTACATTTCTTTCGAAAATATGCAAGTGTAAGTGTATGGCAGATGTTATTCTTCTGAAGGAAGTACGAACGGAATTTTAAAAAAATATATTCCACTGGGACGTGTATGTCCCGACCCGAACTCAAAGAGTTAATATCCAAACTTATCAGTGGCTGAGAGGTTCTGCTCTCAAAGCTGGTACACAGGAGGTGCTGGGTTCAAACCCCTGTCGCGCTCGTCGACCTAACCGTTAAGAATTTTCCGTGGTTTTCTTCGAATCTTGCCGTAAATATGAGTTAGGATCCCTTAGATAGACCCCCATGGAGGACACACCCCCTCTAGGGCCTATATCCCTCGTGTAGGTAATTGACCGTCATAAATCAACCAACCAACCAACCAAACTTATCAGATTTGGTAAGCTTTTTTTTTAATCACATGCAATTTATTCACCGCAGACTACGATTATTTTCTAGAACTTATTTTTAAAAATAATTCCTTATATGCATAGATATGACACAGAATTACTTCTGATTTTAAAAACAATTCAATTTAAAAAGTTTTAGCAATTCAGATTTGACAAGATTTTTTTTAAAAAACATGAAGTACCATTCACTAAACTAGAAAATATATGAAAAATAAAATGCCCTTTTCAAGAAAATACTAACGTAAATACTCATGTTTTTGAAAAATAGTTTGAAACAGCGTGTTTATAAATATTTAGTGACAGCAGAACAAACCGAATCAATATTATTGTATTTCCTTTTAGCCTATTCTTTATGTAATATTTTTGTGTATTTTCCCTTTCAGGAAAAGCTTTTTAAATTCCTAACTCTCTTCATGTGTAAACATAAAAGTATTGGCTTATGTTTCTTCGCCGAATGTTCGTAAAATTTTGAATGCAACTATCACTTATTTTATTTGAAAGACAGAAACTTTATTTACTTCTGTATTGGTTGTACACGAGAGACAACTGATCATTTTGTAGAAGAGGCTGACGTCGATATACATACAAGTTTCAATTCGAATAAAAATACATAATACATCTATCTCAATGTATCATTTTTTTATTTCGATAAAAGAAAGTTTCAGAATCTTTTAAAATAAAATTTTCGATTATATTGTCAAGAAGCTAATAAAGCTTATATACTTGGAAAATAAAAATTAAAAAAGTAATTTTTAGAAAAAAAAAGACTTATTTCAAAGTAATTTCTTTTTAGGTGCTTTCGTAGTTATATAAATACGTAGCACCTATAGTCATCGTCTGGTCCGTCCGTCGGTCCGCATATAACAGCGCAACAACTACCCAACCGAATGGTTTGAAATTTAATATATATAAGCGTTGCATAATTTTGTCGAGTCATCTCAAATTTTATGACAATGAAATCAAAACTGAAAAAGATATTAATAAACGTTTTCTTCATTCTATTAACTCCTATCATACGTAATCTATATAATAAAAGCGCAAGTCATGTGACTGAGGAAACCAAATATGGGCTGACTATTTCTTTTTTCATATGCAAAGAGGCCATTTTTATTCAAAATTATTTTTTCAAGTAAAATTGCATAAAGTTACATTTTTAGAACCTTCGTTCAAAAAAAAATTGTTTGTTAGAGAGATGAGTTACATTAAAAAATTGTATAGATTCTGAGATAACTTCAGTTAAAATTTGGTTAACAACCCAATATTTATCCCAATATACATTAAAGTAAAAAAACTAAAGAGATTCGTTCATCGTGAGTCATGAAAATATTAAACCATGGAGGTTATCATTCGCAAAGGAAGATCTCCAAGGGGAATTTTGCAGTGCTATCTGGATGCTAAAAAAAATTCGCATCTGTAAACGTGGTATACGTAATAAGAAAAAAGAAAGGCATGCTCATTTTGCTCATAACAGACGATATAATTCATTTCACTTAAACAATAACGAATATTTTTTTAATTGTAAAACTGGTTATAGTTAGAACGCACCTCATTTGTCACGCTTAACGTACAATTTCCAACCTTTTTTTTAATTATTATTGATATGATATTTATTTATTGCACCCAAGATGGTATGTTTTAGTTAGCATGGCTTCATTCAACAGACTATTTTGTGACACCCTTTTACTGTTTTTAAGTCCTTTTGTTGACAATATCGCTCATTTTGACGAGCAGTAGACGATACTATATTCATTTTCTTGACGTGTCCTTGCAAAGTAAACTATATGATACGAAAAACCTATTTTAATAAATGGAGTATTATTATTTAACTTAACATCATATAGTGCGAGATCCGGTATAAGAAATATATGCCTTCATTTGTTATTTAATGATAATAAAGAACATATGCTAGATAATGTATACGTTCATATATCGCAAATAGGTTGCCTAGCTAAATCACGTGCCGATAATGTTAAACAATAAAATGTTTAATTAAATTATTTTGATCGACTTCCTCGATTAGTTATTTATGAAAGTCGAGAAAGTCATCTAAATTTTTGTAACTTGGTTTTTATGGTATAAAAACCAAACTATACTAAAAAAAGAAAGAAAAAGTAACCACCGCCGCAGCCGCTGTCAATGAAGATTTTGTTCCTTGAGATCTTTTTCGACTAATATCCAGAAACTATATAAAAATATGCATATAAAAATATGAAAATTGGTAGTTTTATAAAAATATGTTCGATAAACACGCAGAAGTAGACAGTTTTTAAATCGAAGAATTATTTTAAGAATTATTTAATATTAAATTTGGTTAAAATATTTCTCTTAAAACAGTTTTATAGGAACGAAAACTTAGTTTTATAGAAACGAGCACAGGAATTTAACCATAATTTAAAAGGATATAGTTGATGATCTTACAGATTACAGTTATTTTATTAATTTAATTTTTTGAGGTTATATTTCAATTTTTTATTCAAATTTCCATTATTTTCATGGAGATTTATTTCATATTTCAAAAAGTCCTTTATTTAATTTGTTGCCAATTTGCAAAATATCGCACAAATAAAAAAATGTATTTATACTATCATAACATACTATAAATGTATATAACTATCAAAAACAGAAATAAAACTAAATGGGAAAAAATTAAATGATTACGTGTTAAAAGCAGTAATTGTAGAAAATTACATAATAAAAAATATACTTGCGCGTTAATATTAAAAAGAGAAATAATTATGCGTTCAGAGCATTAAATGGGGAAACGTACCACCAAATATTTAGCATGATATTGAGCCAAATATTGAGCATATTTAAAATGTTCAAATAACAATATTTCCAAACAGTTTCAATATAAAAATGAATTTACACGAGAGATTAGTTTATTTCGACAAAGTATTTTACCTATGATTGCAAATTTTAAAACAATTAAATATTTTTCTACGTTTAATAATAGGAAGAAAACTTTGAAAATTACGTCATATTCGAAACGATACATTTAAAATGTCTTATTGAAAACATTTTTCGGTACTTCTCTATTATACCCGTGAGAACTTTCCAGTAAAAAAAAAAAAAAAAAAAAAAACTATCTCCATATTATTCGCCAAACTCTAATGTCCAAAGGACCAATGGAAGAATGGTGCCATTGGAATCTAAAGTCCACTCACTAAAGTGTCAACTAACCCAAACAGCACACACCCATCTATAAGACATCTACAAGCTGTAAACCCAAGAAAACCGACACATCTATAAGAAGTCTACAAATATCCATGATACACCCTTTTCACCTCTTATGGAGATGTTATGTGTGATCTCTCTGAGTTCTATTAGACGTCCAAGATATCCAGGTAGTCTATGAGACCACGTCTATAAGACATCCAAGCATAGATCACTTTTCGACATGCAATATGTCTTATAGCTGTGCTTAAGACTTGGATTGTAGATATCCAGGGACATCTGATATGCGTTTATAAGACGTCTAATGCATGTCTATTTATTGATACTCAGTACTTCTTATAGATATACTTAAGATATCCAAGAAATTTCATCAGAAATACAGCCTTAGGGCAAAAGTATTGAGCACCCCCATATTTATAATATATTTGATAAAAATAATAGATGGATACAAATATTAAATTGTATACAATTAAGAATTTTCTTTAAAAAATAAGTTTTTTATTTTTTTTTCAAAGATAGCAAACGCATAACTCATCTTTTAATGAAGCTATTTTCTTTAAAAAACTTTTTTTTAAATTAATTTTTGTTGTTCTGTTAAGCCAGTTAATAAATAATCAATAAAATAATTATTGTAAGAAAAGACAAAATGAACTTAGTCTTCAAAAACGAAAATAAAGAAAGCTTATGTAAAAAAAAAAAAAAAAAAAAAAAAAAAAAAAAAAAAAATACATTTATATGTAATTTTTATTATTTTATTTTTTAACATGTGTTAATAACAAAAATAAATTTTAAGAAATATTTATGTTGCTGAAGAGATCTTGGCATTTCAGGCAAGAAATATTTCAATTTCCATGATGATCTGTTAACTTATGACATAACAATGAAACTTCCAGAAAACAAAGTAATTTATAGTTTTGAAAAAGTAGGTGTTTAAAGAAAATGACGAGTTGCTTGTTAACTGTCTTTTTTTTTTTTTTTTTTTTTTTTTTTTTTACAAACCATAAACTTAAAAAGAAAATTCCTAAATTATATGCAGTTAAATATTTGTATATAACTATTACTTTTACAAATATATTAAAAATATGGGGGTGCTGAATACTTTCAGCCAAGACTGTATTTCCAATGAAATGACATTGTTTCCTTGCATGTCTTAAGTATATCTATATGAAAATTAGAATAATTCTTGCAGAAAATGTTAAAATATAATGGAATTTGTCTTCAACAATGAAAATAGAGAAATCTTATTTTTAAAATATACTTTAAATTTATATGTTACTTTTATTATTTTAACTTTTAATATCTGTTAATAAAAATTATACAAGTTTTAGGAAATATTTTCATTGATGAAGATAAGTGATTTATATAATTTGGCTTTTCCGGTAAGAGTTATTCTAATTGTCATGATTACCTATTAACTTGCATAGCATAACAATTGCTATACTATGAAAGTTTCAATTCTGAAACTTACTGAAAAACAAAGCAGTTTAGTTTTTTTAAAAACTCATTTTTTTAAAGCAAATTGTTTAATTAAAAGTCGAGTTGTTAGTTTGCTGTCATTTTAATTGTAATAACTTAACCATTAAAGACACAGACAGCAGTTGTGAATTCTAAAATAATTGTGTCACTTGCGCTTCATTTACTGTCTTCCTAAACATCCTTCAATGTTGAAGTTCAAAATTTGTTCTACTTTTTCATTATTTTTATCAGTAAGTCTCCACTGATGTACAAAATACACCGCCATTGAATTTTTATAAACTATTATATTTTCTTTCTTAATTAAACATTTTTTTTTATATAAATGCGATATCTATTACTTGAATACTATTACTAAACATCAGACACTACGACTAATATTCAGGCCCCTGCTGGCACTTAGGAATACGTGCCCTTGCACCCTCTGCCTGAACCACCCTTAATGATGGCACATGATTTAATATGAAAGTGCCAACATAACCCTCTGTCCACCGCCCTTTCAAGACATCCAGCATGGGCCTGCTAACACTTTGAAATAAGTTATGATAAAAATACGAGGGTGCTTAATAATTTTGGTAAAGACAACTGTAGATAAAAATACTAAATGTTTCATTCCAATAATATCAGTATATTATTCCCCCCCCCAAAAAAAAAAAACGAATATTTTGCAATGTTCTGCAACGAACCTTCAACTGATCACAAATGTTCTGTGGGAATAAAAAAATAAAACACAGAGATTTTCTTGTATATGTAGGAGTGCGATTTCATCTTGTATAGAAATACTAAAGACATTTCGTAAAACGCTAACACACACAAAAACCAAAGAAATGACGATTTTCACAATTTTACTCCGATCGAATGACGAATTTCGCTTTTTTTCCCCCTCGTAATAGACGATTTTTGCAATATTTTTCAGATTTTTCTCTCTGGTAACTGGCGAATTTCACTTTTTTTCTCAGAACCAATCATCGAACTCCGCAATTTTTCCCCCACGACTAATTCGAGAATTGCGAGATATTTTCCAACACTTCACTGATGAATTTCGCATTTTTTTTATCCGCGACTGATTGGCGAATTTTAAATATTTTTGATATTTTCTTTTCACTGACTGGCAAATTTGTTCAGCTCTTTCTTAGGACCAATGGGCAAAAATTGCATTTATTTTTTTATTTATTTTTTTTTTATTCAAGCGACTAATATCCGAATGTCTCTATTTTTTTTTTTAAATCCACAACTGATTGTTAACTTTTGCGATATTTTCTTTATTGATCGATAAATGTTGCGGATTTTCTTGTGACAGAATGGAAAAAATTGTGGGTTTTTACAACACTGATTGACGAATTTTGTGATTTTTTTTTCTGACAATCCACCGATTAATTTAGTTTTTTAACCTGCGACTGATAGGCGAATTTTTGCATTATTTTCTTTTTATCAATTGGAAAATTTTGTCGCTTTATCTTGGAATTGATTGAAAAAAATCGAGGGATTTCCCAAAACTGATCAACTAATTTAGTGGGGTTTTTTTTCAGCTGTAACTGATAGCCAAATTTTGCAATATTTTCTTTCTGCCGATTGGAAAATTTTGCAGTTTTTTCTTGTGACCAATTGGAGAAAATTGCGTTTTTTTTTCGCTACTGATCGACGAATTTCCCATTTTACCCGACGATTTACTGACAAATTTCATGGTTTTTACCCACAACCGATTGAGAAATTTTTGCGCTTTTTCTTGGCAAAAAACATGAAATTTCAATCAAAAATCATTCGGTTGATAAACATATTTCACATTTTTTGACCCGTGACTGATAGGTGAATTTTGCAATATCTTCTTTCTACAGGATGGCAAATTTTGTCACTTTTTTGCGACCAATTGGTAAAAGTTGCCGGGTTTTTATGTGACTGACCGGTGAATTTCAGATTTTTTTCCAATGATCCACTGACAAAATTCATGTTTTTTTTTTTTAACTGCAGCAGCTGAAGAACTTCACGATTTTTCCCCATGATCGACTGACAAATTGTGTGAGCTTTTCCTGCGACCAATTAATGAATTTCACAATCTTTTTCAACGAACGATTGATGAAGTTTTTCTGGTGATTGACAGACAAATTTAGTGCTTTTTCAAATGAATGAATAGTGAATTGTGTTGAAAATGAGAATTTGAAATGTTCTGCAGAGAAGTTTATTGTTCTGCGATGTATGTTGCACTCTTAAGCATATTCTGCTTTGGGGACTGTTGCCATATTTATATTGGAATATTTTTATCAAAGCATCGACTAATTTTTTTTAATATTTCGAATGAAATATGTCTGCTGTAATTCACTAAAATCTCATAGCTAAATTAAAAAATCTACCATATTTACTCCTGCATAATGCACACATTTTTACAAAAATTTCAGGTCTAAAATCCAGTATACACATACATGATACACTGAATATTTCTAATTGTATACATCAAACCATACACATTTTCACAAAGTATATATACATATTGCAGAAACTTTATTTTATGATATTTTAATAAGAGAGCAAAATATATATGAGCACATACAAAAGTAATTTAGATTTGAGAAAAGATTGTAAATCATGATTTCTACAGATTTTTTTTTTTAAGTTAAAATAACATGGTACACATTATACACAAGTAAATATGGTATTTAAAATCAGTTTGATAATTTTATCTTGTGAGAAATTTCTAAATCCTCCAGTATTTTGCAACAAGAGGCTAATAGATTTGTTATTTCTCCCATATTATTTAAATTTAACAAATCTTTCTTGCAGAGGATAAAGACTTTTGGTAGATAAATTTTTCTTGGGAAAAAAAGAAATCTTTGTGATAAATGTCACACATACATTACACATCATGCATAAAATCTTTAATTTTTCATACCAATATTTTAGAATATTTTTTTCTTTATTTTATCATATAATTTCTTCAATTAAATTAGGCAAAGGATTCCATTTGTAAATACTAGTAATCAGATTCAAAATTATGTGTGGGACGCTCGTCGCAAAGTTGTTAACACAAATTAATAAATTTCTTATTCTGTTTATTTTGATAAAATTATTAGACAAATGCTTTAAAATCTATTTTGCATATTGAACTAATTTTAAAATTTTTTTATCAGTACAAAAATGTTACTCCAATTAACTCACTGTATGAAAGAACCACTCAGAATTATTTTTTAGTCATTGTCTGCCTACATCAAAAACTTATTTCAATTATGTGAGCTTCAGATACAAAGGGAAATTTACAAATTGACTGCTACCCCAATTTTGCATTTTTAGAAAAACAAGAAAAAATGTAAGTTTTAAATATTGCAACATGATTTAGATTAATACTAAAAATTATTGCATGCTTTCTCATTATCATATCATTTTTGAAACATGTCAGCTCTACTACTCAATAAAAGTTTTAATAAAAATGTAAGTCTTTTTTTTCCTTATCAGCAATATTAGTAACTAGGTGACAGTACTAGGTGGTACAGAATATAACTATAACAGAAAAAGGAAAAAAAAAGAAGTGACTTTATTTTATTTGAAAAAAAAAATCTTTGGAACAGGACAAAATTCTTATTATTCTACTCCATTATCACTGCAATAGTAAGAGCTGATTTCTCCGAGCAGCACCTATAATAAAATAATAACACTGTTTTACTACATATCATTTTACGAATCACACAAAATGACATTTTGTTATATGAAAACTGAATTAATCTTCAATGAAGCAATTGTAAGCCCCCCCTCCTCCTTAATTTTTTGCATGTGATTTCTAGTGATGGGCATAATGAATGATTTTGATATTTGAATGAATCATTCAGGCATGCACAAAAGCATAGTTGTCAAGGCTCTTAAAATTCTTTTTGTTTTACAAAAGTTCTGGTTTTAATTGATCAAAAATAGCAAGAAAGTAAACAGCAATGCTTTTGTGTATGCCGGGATGATTCATTTCAATAACAATCATTCATTATGTCCTTCGCTATTGTTATTCTTAATTTTTAGGGTTACGTACTTAAAAAATAAAAACGGAACCATTGTATATTGAAATACAAACAAGATAACAAACAAATATTGAAATGCAAACAAGAAATTTCAAACTAACACTCCCATAGGATTAACATTAGCCCATGTGACTAGCACAGACTCTTGACTATGGAAGATTTGGAATCAAATGATTTTTCCATTATCCTGTCGACCACTTTTCAAGAAAAATTAATTATCACCAAACAGTAATGCCAAATAAACAAATGGAAGAATGTTGCCATTGGAATATCAAAATAAATACAACAAAAAAATCTGGAAAAGCCCCACTCACCTAAGTGTCAACTATCAGTAAATTTAAACACAAAAAAATTACAATATAAATGAAAATAGAAAAAAAAAATCTTGGATATTCATTTATTTACATTATTTTTCTTAATTATCCTTCTCGGCTGGTGAATATAACGTCAGTTGAAATTGATGTATTGCACTTAACTATGCAACATAACATTTTTTCAATGCATTTTCTCTTTTAATATCATGGTGCAGCAGTTTAAGGACACAATTATTATTTTAAATAACGAAATAACTACTAAATCAGTTCATTTTAAAGATTACATTTAATTAAACAATAACAAAACATCACCATCAAAAATGAAAAATTCTTACATATACTGCTTTTTACTTTTAAAATTGTTGTGGATTAAAACTTAATAATTTATCTTATTAATAAATGAAATTAGCATATATAATACTTGAGAGCATCCATATTTAGTTAGTAATCAGTATTCTAATGTCTTATAAAAATATATTTCAATATGTTTTTTTTTTTACTAAACAATTATAAAACTCATGCCAGATAAGTCCATATGATGAGATTAAATTATGGAATGATCAACGTTGAAAGAGGAATTAGGATGAATATATAATATTTGAGGAGATTTTAGTAGATGTAAGTGTATAAAAAAAGAGAGAACAGTTAAAAAAATAAATAAATAAAACTTGTTGAAATGAAAAGCAAATGTTATTCATATTACTGTTTTTAACAGTGGAAAATGGTAATTTTATTAAATTGTTGTATGTATGATTTTAAAGATATGAGAAATATTAAAACTTGCCTATCAATAGCCCCAGTAACTAATTTGTGTGTGTATCAATCTACAGCAAAACAAAATATATCTATGACGCAACAATGTCTACTATCACAAGAAATAATAGTAACCCATTAAATAAGCAAAATTTTCAATTACAAAGAAAATACAGTAAGAAGATAACAGTAATCCAATGACAAAGTAATTTTTTTTTTTTTTTTTTTTTTTTTTTTTTTTTTTTTTTTTTAAGTACAGTATTTTTTAAGCTATTAGATTAATCTTCAAAAATCTGCAATGCCCACTGTCATGTTGCATTATTTCTACTAGTGGGTTAATAGCCTTTAAAATTAGTTGAGTAATAAAATATGTAATTAAACAACTGTTGTCCTATTTAATTATTTAAAGAAGTAAAACTGAAAAAAAAGTGTAAATTAAATTAATCATAATAAAAAAAAAGCTTTTATTTTAAAAATATAGCAATAGTTAAGCACTAAGTATGCCTTGTTAAAATTTAGGTAACATATTTACAATTTTGACTCAAATCACCAGTCTGCTATGTGTTATTCCAATATTAATGTCTTCATTATTGAGAAATTAAGTTATTTATTAAATCCTAACTCAATAAAATGTCTTTTAAATTAGTTAAAAAATACTTAAAAATCTACAGTTTATAAATAAATTGCTTCAACGTATAAAAGCCAATTTTGACCAAAAAAGGCCAATTTTGGCCAAAAAAAGCCGGTTAAAACCAATAAAAGCCGCTGGCCTGGCTTTTATTAATTTTAGCCGGCTTTTTTGCAACCCTGCTTATCAAGTTATAAGTGCTTCCGGTCATGTGGCGACCCTTTTTCGCACTTTACTGCCAACCACCTTGGTAGTTTGGTTGAAAATGCCGACTTTGACAATCTTTTGTAAAAGATCTGCCTTTACTAAAAAATTGAAATCGTGTTTAGATTACATAGTTTCTGAATAAAAACACCTACCAATTTCATGCATTTGTAAGCAAAAATGAATTAAAAAATGTGTCATAAAGTAGCCTGTTTGGATTTGAGAACAGCCTTAATGGTGCCAAGTCGCATTTATTAAAATACATCAATTGGTTGCAAACCAAATTACAGAACATTCCACTACATCACACATACATATGAATACATCGATGATACATAATTAATACATACATGATTTCACAAATAAATGAGTGAAACGCTTAGCAAAATGCTGGCATGCAGTTAATACGAAAGTACAGAAACAAAAATACATGCAAAATATAGAAATCTCATGCTTATACATGTTTTGAAGATACGACATGATGAACTTTAAATGTTTGTTTTCTATGTTTAAAAATTTACAAAATCCTTTAAAGTTAATAATCTTAACTTTAGCAGCTTCTCCTGCTACACCATAGTTACGGATTAAGAAATACATAAAAAAACAAGTCAGTTTTATCTTTATTTTTTAAAACTCAGAAATTCATGTATATAACTTTTTTTTTTTTTTTTTTTTACTCTTGGTTCTCAAATGATCTGCTCAACAACACGAAACTTTCTGACTCATTTTTAAACACAAAAGCATAAAATTGGCAGGTCTGATCATGGAAGGGATTTGGAATCTAAATGAGTTTTCCATTTTTTTTTTTATCAATAAATCACTTATCGAGTTATAAGTGATTTGTGTCATGTGATGACATGTTTCTAACCTTTTTTGTGCTGCAGCATTGGAAATTTGAAAAATGGAAAACGTCTTTCAATTACAAAATTTCTGAATAAGAATACCTGTAAATTTCATGCGTTTCTGAACAAAAAAAGAATTAAAAAAATAAGTCATAAAGTGAGCCGTTTGGATTTGGACCTTAAGAGAAAAAAAATATTTTTGATGTGTTACATTATACATTAAATATTATGTTAAAAAAAATTAGGTCTTGTACTGTTATTTTCCAAAGTATAAACTTCTAAGATTTATAAATTATACATTAGTAAATAAATTGCCATTTATATCTCTCTTCCCACTCTGCTCCAAAAAATTTGAGTAAAAACATAAGATCTGATATTTAAAATTAATCTAGAATTTCATAATGCAATCTAGTGTAAATTTTGCAATCTCACAACAAACTAATTATTCTAAAAAACAAGGCATTTTTTAATAAAAAATATACTAACCAAATATTCATGCAAGTCTTCCTGTCTTCAAATGTTTGTGATGGTGTGTTTCAACTGGGAGTCTAAAAAGATTCAAAGAAAGTTTCATTAGTATTCAGCAACATCTATTATAGTTAAAATGTGACTGTTTATATTTCACACCAACTTTTCACAAAATGATTAATTATGGGTTTTTTTTTTTTTTTTTTTGGAACAATTATTCGCAAAGATCCAAGGATGTCAAACTCAAGAAATCTCAAATTTTAAATCAGTTTGAGTTATTAAATTTTAATCAATAAGAAATTTCTTTTAAAAAAAAAATTATTATGCATGCTAAACATCTTGAATCAGCCATACTCATCCTTTTATTACCGCGGGCCGCAAACGTATATTTGCGACGTTAGGTGGGCCGCAACACATACTTGTATAGTAATGTAAATATATAGATTTCTATAGCAAATGCCCCCCGTTTTTTCCCATCTCAAAAAATGCCCAACACGCCTAAAGAAGTATTCACTTCAAAAATATAATTTAAGTAACATTTATTACAAGGACAAAGCCATTTTATAACATTAAAATAAAATACAGCAGCAAAAACAGAAAAAGAAAATCCATCCAGAAGATTAAGCAATCCTTTTTTCATCAGGGGTGGGACTCTCATAACTTATTTCTATCCTTCCTCTGAGATTAAATCCTAGAAGGAGCAACAGTTTGGTTTATTTACGTTTATTTTTATTGCGAGAATGAAATCGAAGTTGCCAAGAAAGCGATCACCGCCAAAACAGACAGTTTCTAAAGCGCCAAATCCGAGCTGATCCTGGGACTGGCTTTTCAACAATATAACAAAGGAATGTACTCTCTAGTAGATTCTTTCTCTGAGGTCTCTGATCGCACATAAAAGGTCGCCAGGCCACATGCCCGCTTGTTGAGTATGGCTGTCTTGAATAGTTTAGTTTTAATACCTTCTGAGTCCCTTCAGTACTGTTTTGATTTTTTTGTCTCTTCCTTTCACTCCGATTTTTCAGATTTGTGAGACCTGAAGTATGCCGAAATTACAAATTTATTCTTTTATTTAAATTTTTTAGTCAAAAACCTCAAATGCTACATTGATATGTAAAATTTTATATTAAATATCACACATATTACATGAAACAGTACAACATTACATGCAATGTTTAAAAAGTCTTTTACTGTATATCAATAATTAATATTTAGTAAAATATTACTGATACGTGCAAATTTTAACTTAATTTTGCGATATTTACCAGCATCCTATTGGCGAATTGAGCAGTTTTTTCCTGGCAACAAATTGACGAATTTCACGTGTACTTCCTGTAACCAACTGACAAATTTCGTGATTATTTTCCTCCTACCAATTGACAAATTTTGCTTTTTTTTTTGGCGACCGATAAACGAATTTCTCAAATTTTTTCTGCACCTTACAAATGAAACCGGCATGTTTCATTTTTTTTTTCTTTTTCACACACGACATATTGAAGAATTTCACGTTTATTTCTTGTAACCAACTGATGAATTTCGAAAATATTTTCCTGCGATTGATTGAAGAAATTTGTGATATTTTCCTGCTACCAATTGACAAATTTTGCTTTTTATTGGCGACCGATAAGCGAATTTCTCAAATTTTTTCCCGCACCTTACAGGTGAAACTCCCATGTTTTTTTTTTTTTTTTTTTTTTTTTTTTTACACGTGACTATTGATGAATTTCACGTTTATTTCCTGTAACTGTAACCAACTGACAAATTTCGCGATTGTTTTCCTGCAATCCATTGAAGAAATTTGTGATATTTTCCTGCTACCAATTGACAAATTTTGCTTTCTTTTGGCGACCGATAAACGAATTTCTCATTTTTTTTCTGCACCTTACAGGTGAAACTCACATGTTTCTTTTACTTTTTTTTTTTTTTTACACGTGACATATTGACGAATTTTACGTTTATTTACTCTAACCAACTGACAAATTTCATGATTCCTTTCCTGCAATCGATTGAAGAAATTTGTGATCTTTTTCTGCTACTAATTGACAAATTTTGCCTTTTCTTGGTGACAGATAAGCGAATTTCCCAATTTTTTTTCACGCACCTTACAGGTGAAACTTGCATGTTTCTTTTCTTTTTTTTTACATGCGATTGTGGTCAAATTTCATGATTGTTTTCACGACTCATCGGCAAATTTTGATATTTACCTGCAATAGCTTAACAAAATTTATAATTTCCCCCCAACGAGTACAAATATTGGGAAATTTTTGTGCGATATTTTCCCGCAACCTTTTGGTGAAATTCGCGACAGTAAATTTTTGCAAACCCAAAATAATCAGGGCACTTTTCCAGCTATATAAAAATGGGCAGAGCGCATTTACAACTATAAAAAAAAAACAGGCAGGGCGCTGCACCCTCTTGAAAACGCCTTGGGAAAACACTACAAGGGTCGATCCAGACAAAATTTGGAGCCTATTTAGGGCCCCTTCACAAAATTCCTTTTAACAAAATTTCCCCCTTTCATAAAAAACTTACTATTTAGGGGAGACTGGTACACAGTGGACTACTTTTTCAGTTAATTTTTTTTTTCTCTTTAACGGACAAACCGGGTGCATCCCTGCATGAAAATATTTTTGAATATTCCTTATACCTTTATACATTCATCATAATTTTCTCATAACATAGTTTTCAATACATTTTTCAAAATAAAAATTTTTATATGCACCCGTAAATTGGACCAGTATGCCCCAGAAATGGGGCACACTGGTCCACCCACCGGAGCACAGTGGACCGCTGTTAGGCATTATCTGAAATGCAATATAAATCTATTTTTCATTAATCTAATTCTTTTTTATTTCCCCTTTATCCGCAAAATAACATAGTAATATAAATTTACAAGTAACATTTTGAAAAAAAAAATATTATTATTATATTTTGAAAATAACAACAGATTAATACAGGAACAATTGCAATTTAGTTGAAGTTATTACTTAAGTACAAAAAAATCAGCGCACATTAAAATTTGCAAATGAAATTCCAAAATACTTATGAGTAAGATTGAGCCTGGAATTTTCCTGAAATACTTTCGGGTCTGGGAGCAATATTATGAAATCATTGACATCAACAATAGATTCATCTACAGTTTTGGGAAAAATAAACTGATTTCCATTCAATTTGCATCTCATGAATCTTACTTGAATAGAATCATCACCAATTAGACTACAGTTATATTTATCACAGGCAGTAAATACAAAACAAAATATTTCTTACTATGTTAAATAAATTGTTATTTTTCTTTGTTTACTTTATTTTACAGTTAAATAACTTTTAAACAATATTTCTTTATAGAAAATAAGCAATTATTAAATATTTTGAACATTCTGCATTACATGAGCAGAGTGGATTGTGGACCACTGTGCCCCATGTTGAAATTCAATAAATAATCATATTAATATTGTTTATAGCTTTCTTTTAAATATATTAACTTTAAAGTTAAATAAAAACAAGCATCTTAGCTTTGCAAAACAGCTGCTTTATAGGATTTATCTACAACCTTTAATTACTAAAAAAATTAAAATATAATGTTGAAAAATTTTACTTTTAGAAGATCAAAACAACCAATTAGGATAAAATAGTTCAATCTGAGCTAAACATATTTTCTGAATGTTATAAATAATCAGTACAGTGCTGTTGTCTATTAGGATAGAAGAGAAGCTTAAAATTTTTTTAAATAAACAAAATATTAGGGGGTTGGTCCACTATGCCCATAGGTCCAGTGTGTACCAGTCTCCCCTATTATTTATTATTCTTTGACTTTTAAAATGTGTAATTTGCAAACAAACAAGTTCACCAGAGAGGAAAACTTCAGCAAAAGTATTTTGAAAAGTTTGTTAATAAACGCTTGGATCGAATTTGAGTAGCTGGATTTCGACTTTCATTACAAAATGTTATTTTTCACAAAAATATAATAAAATTTTACAAAAATAACCTTTACTTTTCACAAAATGGGCCCCGCAAAAAAAAAAAAAAAAAAAAAAAAAAAAAAAAAAAAAAAAAAACCTGCATTGACCTCTGCACTATAACAGTTAATTTTCTTGTTACTTTAAAAAAATAAGCAAATAAATAATGTAAAAGTTATTTAAATATGATTCTATTTCTTAATTTTTCTGAATATTTTTATTTATTGACAGTTAAAAATAAAAGTTATCTAGGGTTTTAAAAATATTTTAAAAAGCATTTTCTTTAGATATTGAGCAGTATGACTAAATACTACATACTGAATATTCGGTGCATCCCTAATGGTTAATACACAAGTACCAAAAGATTAGTATCAAAGTGATTTGAAAAAATATACTTAAGCATAAATATCATATAATACACAATTAAAATATATATATATCTTTTACTGGGTATGTAAAAAAAAAAAAAATGTGTCGGAACACAAGTTAAACAATGACAACAAATGAAGAAAAAAATATAAAATTTAATACATATAGGATCAGAATTTTAATTGTTATACAATGTTCACTCTAGAAAGAAAAGGGCAGGTTGTTAGAAAATAATAACAGCACAAATGAAGCAGAAAACAGTCATTGTTCAGTGAAAATGGGCATTACTTCAAGAAAAAAAAATTATTGTGTTGAGTAACGATAAAAAAAAAGAGGAATAGACGAGATACTGTCACGCACTGAAGTTTGGTGACTTTTTGATTGGCCTGCTTTCCAAGCCCATGCCAAACCAATAATTTAAATACAAGCATAGTAGCCAACTTAGGGGATTTTTTCCTTTAAAAAGGAAAGTTCCCTAAGTTTGGCAACTATTTTCCTTTTTATAACTGATTAAAGAAATAAACTGTGTGAGTGTAAGACATCATAGCCAAAAACAGTACAACATTTATTTAATAATCTCCTGTTTTTATTAAAGAAAGAAGGAAGGTCTATGATTTTTTGCAAGCTTTTGGATACATTAATTTAGAAATACTCTGGTATTGGGGAAGATTTTAACAAGAGACCTCTGGATATAATTAAGGATGCATTTCGATATTTTAAAAAGGGTACGGTGCATTTTGCTAATTTTAGAGCAGGCAGGATGCTGCGCCCTTAAATATTGGTCTAGAAGGGACACTAAATTATAAATAAATACAGGGGAAAAAAAGTAATTTTTTAAACAAGAATTACATTATTTATAGTATTAGTTTTAGTCTTAGCAAAATTTTATATATAGTTATTTTAGTGTAATTCTAAATTGTATGATAAATAATACACGAAACTGTTAACCCCTTTAAGGGCAAAGTATTTCAGTTGCAAACATGTTCAAAACTTTTTTTTTTTACCCTTTGAAATCTGAATTTGTCAAATAAATTCATTTAAAAATAAATAATAGCTATTTTTTCCGTTCATGTACATCGTAAAATCTAAATATTATTCGAAAGTTCTGATAAATATTATGGTTTAGTGCATAAATAATCTAACACTGGCGTTCAAAGGATTCAGTGGGGTCAGGATTCATAATGGTGATAAACAAAACAATATGTAGTTCATTAACACTCAATTACTACTAAAAACAATTACATTATTGCTTTCGTTGTACCTGTGAGAATATATTTCTGCATTTATACAATTTATACAGCGACATTTCGGATGTATTTTTCCTTTTAAACACAATATATATATGACTGATGAAACTTATCGTAACATTAAGCCTAAATCTTGTATATATGTAAGATACAAGAATTTAGTAATTAAGTGTTATATAAACTACACAGGAAAGTAAATAAAGAAATGAATAACTTACCTTTTACAAAAGTTGTCAGTATAATTACATCCAAGATTGCCGCTGTATACAAAATAAACAACAGCCCCAGCCGCGGCGAGAGTGTCTTCAAACGACCTTGTGACTTTCCGTTCCCGCATGCGCGCAGTTGCATTGAAGTAGGAGTACTTTTTCCATAAGATGAGCATAATACGTGTTATTCGCAAATCCATTGGATGAATCGAAAAGTATTTCCATTGGAGGTTGAAAAAAGCATTTCCTTTAGACGTCGAAAAAGTGATAGATATAATACGTCTATTGCAGGTCATAGACGTCTAATAGAAATCTAAATGAGAAATGGCTATTTGTTTAATGCTATGCATATGTAAAAGATGTCATGGACGTTATAGATGTATTTAGACTATAAATCGACATCTTATAGATAGAGTGTGCTGTCTGGGAATCAGTAACTTTAAACAATAAAATTTATATACATTAATGAAAAGAGGAAAAAAAGCAATCTTAAGTATTTATTTATTTACAATATTTTTCTTAATTATCCCCTCGGCTGATGGATAAGTGTTTATCATGTCAGTTTAAACGGATCTGTTGTGCGTATAGCTATGCATAGCAACATTTTTTCAACGCTTTTTCTAGTTTAATATCATGGCGCGCCGTTTCAGGTCCTTATTATTATTTAAATTAATGAAATAGCTATAATAAATGGGTACAATAGCATTAAAAATAAAGATAAATGTTGAATAAAAATCTCTCGATGACATAACAAACACATGTAACGCATCTTATGTCAAAAGAATGTGACGTCATCGGTAACGCACTGTTGGTGTTAAATCCTATATTTTGGCTACAGTTTTTCTTCATTTTGGATAGTGGAAGACGGAATAACGGATAAACACTCAATTTTTATAACGTGTCATTATAATGAACCCGATGCAGCGACATTGTTTACTTAGCCATACACAAGTTGATTTTCAAATGTTTAATTGATCTTATTTAGTAAATCATGAAAACAATTGTTAGCTCTTTCGACAGCAGTTGATTCAGCCTTAAAATCCCTCAGTGAAAGGGAAATGAATGGAAACCCGATTACAGCAGATCGCCACTTGTCGCTTAACTATAATTTAATCTTCCGTAATCATTTTAGAGTTGATCAAACTAGCGTATTTTTAGAGTTTGTGGTGTCACAATGGGGGCTGGCGAGCGTAGTTCGTAGGGGGCAGAGCCCCCTAGTGTTTTAATAAGAAAGAACGACTGCACCAAGTAAAGAATTTTGGTACACTTTCTTACATATATGAATATAACGTCATTGCTTTCAATGACCGTAAAGAAAACCAAATTTATTGCTACTATTTAAAAATATTTTACAACGCCTAAAAATAAATCTATACGATTCTTATGATTGCAGAATTCTCAACAATCTCAATTTCTAATCCCCAGAACTCCTAAATTGCCATTCTCCTACAATTGGCAGAATTAGTATAATATTAGAAGACACAATATAATTTTTTTCTCACCCTGTGAAATTAATATTTTATATATTTTCTTGTTTAACCCGCTCACGTCTAGTGTCCTATTAATATAACGTTTTTTTTTTCATTGAGTATTATTTTGTTTTAACAATTATTTTTATTATTATATTTATGTAGTAACGATACACTGCAAAAAAAGTATTGATTAGTTATACAAACAGATAAAACTCATTAATTTGTATTAAGTTAGTATGGATATTCATATAAGTTTCGTTGAAAATGAAAGTACGTAATATATCGCATGCATAATTTTTTATTTCGATAGATGAAAGTTTTAGAATCCTTTGAAATTAATTTTTCTATTATTCTTTCGAGCTAATTTAACGTTGCATAGGGGGCTTATACTAAAATATGAAAGATAAAAAAAAAAGAGAGAGAGAAATAGCTATTTATTTTGTAAAGAAAGTAATTGTTAATATTCATCTGGAATTCAAGTGTGATAAATAGAAATAGTGTCGTTTTGGGAAAATAAAATTGTCAAAATTTTGCTGATTTTAATTCAATCTCATCTCTCTCTATATAAAAATAACTAACGATTTGGAAATGGACCAATGGGAATCTGCGCAGATATTCCCGGTTATTCTCTTCTCTTTTTTACTAGGGACTTTTTTCAGGAGCAATTACTTTGTTTCTAGCCATCCTACGAATTCGAAAATCATACCACCAGACGCGAAATATAACAAGCTTTCAGAAATTCAAAATATTATCACGGTCGGACAATAAAAACTCAACATATCCTTAAAAATCGAGTAAAAAATCTTTTATTGAAAAAGTCATTTTTTTATATTGTTGCCAATTTCTAAATCAGCGCAAAGAATTATGTTTTATCTCAAATAAAAAAATGTATTTAAAACAATAATGAAAATTAAAATAATAATTAAATGATCACGTGTTGAAAGCAGAACGGGGGTTGGTGAGCGTAGCGAGCAGGGGGCAGAGTTCCCTAGTAATTTTAAAAGAAGAAGTTAGAATAAATTTTCAATTTTTTTCCCTTAACAGACTATATTCATTACAGATTATTTTTTTTTATAAAGCTTATATAATTCTCTAGTCCTTGAGCGATGCTTTTTTTAAATTTTAATTCTTCCGTTTTTTATAAACAAATAAAAATCAGATTTTTTGTTGTAAACTAGTAGATTCAATTTGATATTCCGCCATTTTGTTAAAAATGCAAACTTAAAATTAAATAAATAAATAAATAAATAAAAAACTTCTGACAAAGGGCAGATAATTATGTTAATTTTAACGTGATTTTTGTTTAACTTGTTTTAAAAGAAACCAGTTAGACAATTATCCGGTATCGCGAAACGCTACATACAGCATAGTGTGCCTGAAGGGCAAATTTCCACGGCAAAGGAGAAAATTGTATGTATTTTCCCAATATCAGTCTACTATGTAGAGTTGTTCCCAGCATGATAAATCATATACGTTTTTCTCTTTACATATCGTCTGGTCTCATTTTTAAAAGGAAATATTTTGGAAAAGTCAGAAAAACAAGTGAAAACCATAAATGAGCAACTGATGAAAAAAAAAATTGTTACGTAAGTTCAACTTTTTATATTGTAAAATATTTGTTTTCGTCTTGTGAACAATATTCTGAGCCTATATATATATGTGTGTGTGTGTGTGTAATTAATTGGGTTTTGATACCAATGCATAATTTTTGATTTTTTTTAAATTTTCAAGATTTTCTTTTTGTAAAGTCAAGATTCCACAAAACACCGCAAAATTGTTGGTACATTCTTCTTTTGTAGGCATTTGTGGAGTGAGAAAAGTTGGCATTGCCTGTGCACAGTTGCGAATTTGCAGCATTTGATTGAATAAAGACCCACGTAAAAAATATGCTTCTGCACCAATTTCATTTTTAAAAAATTCTGTTAATTTTTTAATAAAACTCGATAAAAGCATTATAGTTGCAATTATTTTGATATTCTCAATGACTCCAATCCATTTTACGTAACTAATTACATAACAAAGAATATTCAAACATAAGTTTGGGCATTCCCACATCATATGCGGTCCATGTCTACAAAAAAAGCGAGTTCGCCACAGTGTGTATACACTGCAAAACAGCTTTATTTTATTTTACGGTATAATACTGGTACCTGGGATGCTAGTATTATACCGTAAAATCTATGATTTTTTTTGCAGTGTACAGTAAAGGACAGCAAAATGCGCATTTTTCAATTAACAAAACGTTTTATTTTTATTACTTAAAAGTATGTTTTTTCATGTAAATACCTAATTGTTTTATCTCGTTCCTAGATGTCTAAAACATTTGTAAAATATGAATATTTTTCAAACCTAAAGTCTCGCATGTCCATCTAAATCAGTTTTTTTCTGAAAAAGTTGGAATTTTTTTTTTGGTTCATTTCTTTTTGTTATGACACGAACATAACATCTACTTTTTTTAAAATTATTAAAAATTATTTATGCTAAATTATTTCATTTATTTTTAAATTTAAATTATTTATTTCCCATTTTTAATTAATTCCCATTTTCTAAATTTATTTTCATTTGATCGGCAACCATAACGCTAATTTCTATATTCTTTTAATTGTAAACAAACGCCATTTTAATTCATCAGTGGTTGCCAATCAGGTATTAACTTTTTTCATCGACGCACTAGCTTTAGCGATCGCAAACTTGAGTTGCGAATCGTTACGTTTAATCTTTAAGCATTTTTCCTGTTGCATTATCTGCACCGGAGTTTTGAACACCGTTGTAGCGTGGAGGCCTCTGATTGGCTAGGATAGTTTCGGCGCGAAACGGGGTTCTTCAAGGCTTCCTCGATAGCGTCTGGTCTCTTCGCTTCTGGACGTGGGTGTGGAAACAAGTCCGCACTCTGCGCTCCTCAAAAAAAATACTGTTTCCGTATTAGGCCTACTGTTGGACTAAACAGGTTCAGCAGTAGAGTCCTATCAGAAATTATCTCCCAGTTTGCCTTTTTGAATTAACACTTTAAAATATTTAACGTATAATTGTAATAAGAAGATATATGAGTTTGTGATCTCAGATGCTATTACTTTGACGGATGCGACGATCACTCTCTGTTGGAGTTGGAGCTAAGTCCTGATCAACGATTCTTAGCAGAGTCTAGCTGTGGATCATCTTATTTACTTTTGAAATCTACATAATGTTCCAAGAGACGGTAACACCATTTTGTATATTTTCTCTGAAGTTGATCACTAAATCTTCTTGAATAGTGCAGAAACTTCACTCCATGGTTGAGTTATAAGATGAGGATTATTGAATATTCCACTCACCAACGAGGTTAGGAGAATAGTGATATTCTGGTAAATATCTTAACTTCAATCATAATGTATAGACATGGTATAGATCAGTACAGATTCATCAGTTCGAGAAAAGAACTATAGTAACTTCAGATGATATAGTGATGAGATGCAGAATCCAACCAAAAATAGTTTTACTCTTTGAGAGACTTTTTTCACTACTCATTAATCTGTATAAGTACTCATAAAGTAACGTCATTAATAGAAATATATAAAATTTAATAGTTTTATACTTCAAGCTGATAAATATAATTTGTTATATTTATATTTAAATTTTACCATCTATAATGATATTGCAATAAATAATCTAATATGTTGTAAGGTTGTGCGCACACCTAAAGAATGAATATATATATAGTTTACTTTTAATTTTTATTTATATATGAATTAATAAGTGTTGTTCAACCTATGTCTCTTTCTTTTGTGTATTTAAAATTTATTATCAATCTGATATTTATAACGTATTTTTCTTACAGAGTGCCTTTAAAATTAAAAGTTAACTTAAAATCTTAAAAATAATTTAATACCTCATGAATAAATATTATTTAATAACATGAAGATTTTAATGTAACACTAATTTATATTTAAACAGTAAATATTCAGTTTAGATTTATTTTGAATATTCATCTTTCACTCTTAAATTCTTTAAATGGAAAATTCTTTAAATCTAATCTCTAGTGGCACTATAAACATCGTATTTATCTATGTTTTCAGCGATGCAGATCTATCAGTTCAGGTAAGAATTGTTATATTTTACCATGAAGAATTCGCTAATTTATTTTTATAATATTCCCAATTTTTATCTTCTTTTCACAACGCATTGTTTTTATTGTTTATTATTCCCACTTTCGATCATTGGCTAAATTATTGTTCATCTATTTTAGGAAAATACAAAATTTAAAATTACGTTTCAATATTCAAAATTCTCTGTTAATTTCTAGGTCAGAAAATACATTAATTCCATCTTTCCTATTATCTTCCTTTTTTTTCTATTTTTTTTTTTCATTACACTTTTCATACCACGGTAAAGAATTATAATTATCAAAAATATTCAATTTTGAAAACAGTATCTCTGAAAGTGGTAGAACACATTAACGAATTTTCATTGGGTGAAGAACTTTTCTTTCAAGTCTCTACCTACCTTTCGAATACGATAAGTTTTAATCGCGTAATAGGAAGAACGTAAAAACACGGCTAACACTAAGTACAATATTCAGCAATTCCCGGCGTTTTCATCTTCAGTTTTCTCTAATCAGATCCATAAATTGAATAAACGTCTGACGCCGCTTTCAAAATCAAAGAGTTCCCCTTCAATTCAGAGGCGAAAATTAGATTTTCCATTTAGCGCTTTTGATAATCCCATCAGACATCGGAGCACAAAATGTACCCCGCTTTTATGTATGCTCTGCAAATTTCAGTGGGAAGTGGATTGCCCTAACGATGTTTCCGTTTCTGTAAGGGCAAAATTTGACAATAAATTTATTTTGTAAGAGAAAAAAAAATATTTTTCTAGCCTTTTTTTCTTTTTTCATTTTTTTTGCTAACACACTGGTGCAGCTAAAGAGCAAGGGGGAGATTTCGAGATTCAAATCCCTCCCAGAGAATTTAAACAAGTTGGAAATTGTACGTCAAACGTGACAAATGAGGTGCTTTCGTACTGTAGCTAGTGATATAAATAGTCAGATCTTGATGATTTTTAATTCCGTGAAATGAATTATATCGTCTGCAGATTAATTTATGTCATAAAATAAGTATCTTGGCCGCTTGACGATTAAACCTCTCCTATAACAAGAAAGCACCCTTTTTTTAATTCAAATTTCTTAAATATTTTTATTAATATCTTCTAAGGTTTTGATTCGATTTTCACAAAATGTGAAATGTCTCGACAGAATTCTGCAAAGATAATATATCTTAAATTTCAAACCATTCGGTTGGGTAGTTTTTGCGTTGTTGTATGTGGACAAACGGACAGACCAGACGACGACAATAGGTGCTACGTATTTATATATTTACGAACGCACCTAAAAACGGATAAGAGGCATAGAAAACCCCTTGTGCTGAGGTAAAAATAAGATGTATAAAAACCAAAGTAAAGAAAAGCATAAGCAGCATAAGATGTTTACCGTTCATTTGTTTCAAGGATTATAATAGGAGCCTCTATTTCAACGCAAAAATACTTAAGTAAAAGTTAGGGGCAATAGCAGCAAAGCAGTATGTATGTTACTGCTATTGGTCTTTCCCCCGCTATTTTTGTTCTCTTTTTTTTTATTTGAATATTAAAGACTCTTTTTTGAAACCTTTAAACACACAAATGCTAAGTTTATTATTATTGTTTGGGCTTTTCATTATGTAGGCTTTTATGCGTCACACATCGAAATTGTTCATTTTATGAGTAACAATGGTTTAAAACTCCTCCTAGATGAGGATCCTGGCGCATCACTGGCTGAAATATTAATTTCCGTGTAGTGTATGGTACTTTCCATTTGTCACATGTAGCAAAAATAATACAAAATACTGGTACTTTATGTTAGCCAGGCGTAGGGGTAAATAGCCAATTATTATTCATTGTTGGCATCAATGATAATGCATTCATTTCATTTAAAATATAAATCTTTGACGCATTTCATTTAAAATATGTAACTTCCATTGTAAATAATGCATTTAAAATACATATTACATACATTTAATACATACCGTTAACTCATATTATTAAAAAAAGAAAAGAAAAAGAAAGAGTATCATAACCCAAAACATTTTATTTGAACATCAAAGTATTGTTTCTAACTTACACTTGCAAAAAATAAAACCTGCTATTGGTGAGAAAAAAGAAAAAAAAAAGCAATGGGCGGGATTTGTGCCCGACAAACATAAAAGTACCGAAATACGAGGGTTATTTTTAAAGTAAGCTCCGTTAGAAAATATCTCATTAAATCTTGACCGCTTTCAGAAAAGCTCATGCGCGCCGACTCCCGGCATCCCTTGCGTTACGGCATATGCCAATTATGCCCCTGCTCTGTCAGTGTGCTGCTTCAAAGTGAGCGATAAACATGTTCAAGTCGATTGTTCATCCTGCCGACTCTAAAATTCGGTCGGTAATCCGGTTTTAGAATAAATAAAAATGAGATAATATGACATTCATCGTCAGATCTGTGAGGTATCATGGGCCCCAATGCAATGAGTTTCAACATACTGCTGCTAAAACACAATCTCTCATCGGATGTTTTGAGTTGAAGCAATCTGAGCACCCTTCATACAATTCTGACCTTGTGCTCCTTCCGATACTGGAAATTGTTTCTCGGCGGCCAGCGATTCAATACATCAAATTTTGATATACATCATATACAACACATCAAATACATCATTTTTCCTGACGAAAAAGTAGAAACGACGGTTAAACCGTAGCTTTCCTCACAGGCGGTGGCATTCTATGGGGAAGGGTTACAAAAACTCGTGGGACGTTACGACAAATGTTTCAACAAACATGGAAACTTATGTAGAAACGTAGAAAAGGGTTTGAAGAATCTTTCACGGAATGAATTTTCTAAATGGTCTTAGTATTCTTTTTAATTGCAAAACAGACCTTACTTTTAAAATAATCCTCGTACTACCCCTTACTTCCCAAATTATTAAGTAATGAAAATTTCACATTCCAAAGCATTTTTACTGAATTTTTGAAAATAAAGGGTGGTTTAAATTAAAGTATCCCGGTTTGGGACGCACTGGAGACAGAAGCAGTGGGCGTAACGTCTTTATATTTGGAGGGTATACCGTATACCTATAAATGCATGGAAAATTAATTATTGCAAAAGAAACATTAGTTGAAACAAAGGCCGGTAGGTGAAATGAGGCGCTGCGTCCAGTTTAAGGTAAGGAAGATATAATATGCTGCAACCAATAAAGAACAGAATACGAGGTGTCGGTAATTATTTTGATAACTGCATTTTTTTACACACTATCCGGGATAGCTAGGTGCAGTAACGGAGAACAAAATTTGCATACTAGGCGGACTAAAGGGCCGTCGTAAAAGATAAAAAGGAGGGCGAATAGGTTCTGAGCATTCTGAGACCGCCACGATGGTTCCCTCGTTTCCTGAGCGTGCTTTGCTGCAAAATCTTTTCTACCAAAATGGCAATAACACTGCCAAAGCTCTTTGCTTGTACCGAGGGCAGAAACTTTTGCGTACGCGTCCAGTGACACCAAGTACTCTGCGACGAATAGCCAAACGTTTCATGAAAACTGATAGTTTTTCAGTTCAAGGAGTCCGCGGGCGAAAAAACAAATGCCGCCGCAGGTGATGCATGAAATCGCAACCGCTGTCATTGAGCAGGCCAATACGAACACTACAGAGCATGTAGTGTTTGCGCCATTCCAAAGCAACTGGATTTGCCCTACACTACGGTATGGAAGTGCTTGTAGATAGCACTCGAAACGTGCGCTCTAACGTTCTTGGCACGGATGAAGGTGGATAAGAATTGGCCGTGGAACATCCTATGGACCGGTGATGCTCACTTTTACATGTGCGGAACAGTGAACACACAAAAATGCCGTATCTGGTCTACTGAGAATTCTCACCTGATCGAATAAATAACCCTGCATTCTCCACATGTTACTGTATGGATCGCCTTTTTATTGGGGCATTTTTCTTTGGGAAAATCACCCCTCAGGGACTAAAAACCTATTCCGTAATTGCAGCACGTTATCAGGACATGTTGCAAGGTGTGGTCATTCCAGACCTCCAGCAGCGTGGATGCCTCACTACAACAACATTCCAACAACAGTGATGAATGTTGGGGGAACCAATGTGAGGGGTGCGTCCCTCACATTGGACGTGAAGTTAAAAATTTGCTGCAACGTCATTTTGCGGAGGATCGCATTGTCAGTCGTGCATTTCCTACAAGATGGCCTCCACGTTCACCTGACTTAACCCTGTGTGATTTTTGACTTTGGGGTTACCTCAAAGATGAAGTTTATCGAAGGAGCGTAAGAAATCTGGCGGATTTGAAGAACCAGATCATCTTGCACGTACGAAACATACACCGGTATGGTTCATGTTGTAACACGGTTTCACGTGTTGGCCCTGAAGTAAAGTGGACACATTGAAATCCCCCAGTAAAAATTTTGTGTGCTGTCGTGTTACTATGCGCGCGCGTGTCTTTCGTTTGTGCTGTCACTATCATTTTTGTAGGATCGACAGTTTTTGTGCAGAGAAATGTAATAATAAAGTTAATTACCGACGCCTCGTATTCTGTTATTTATTGGTTGTGTCATGTTACATTTTTCCTTACCTTAAATCGCTCGTAGCACCTCATTTTCACCTAGTGGTCTTTGTTTGAACTTTTGTTTCTTTTGCTCCAAGCAATTTCCCATGGCGTGTTATATGTATACTCTCCAAATATGAAGACGTTACGTCTACTGCTTCTCTCGCCAGGGCGTCCCAAACACGGATAATTTAATTTGAACCACCCTGTAAGTTAAACGATTTCTGCAATCATAAAATAAATTTTTGAAATATTGCGTCTTTTAAAATTAATAAAATCAGTATTTATAGGGTGTTTCTGTAATATTCCTGTAATGAATTCTGTTTACATCTGCACTCAAATAACTTCTTTAAAATAGTACTTTTACTACTTTATAGGATTAGAAAAAGTAAAAATGTAATACTTACAATAACATTTACAATATAAATATAACAATTTTTCAGATGCTCTTATTAAGAAACTATGTAATCGAACTCTTTTATACGTTTTTCAGTAAAGGAAGAAGATTTTTCAGAGAATGTGATTGAAATTGACGTTTTGAACCGAATTTACGGACGCAGCACCGCACACTGAGAAAAAATGCTGCCACTGGCATCTAGAAAGTAAATTGCAGCTCTAGAAAAAGTAGTTCCATGTCATCCTTATAAATTCTAGTTCCCTTTGCTAGAGAGTTCTAGTCTCCCCTACTCAAGTTCAAGAGCATTTTCCTGTATTATCGTGGTCAAACTTATTTAAACACCTCTGCAAATAAATGTGAACACAAGAGGTTAGTTTTAGTAACTATAATTCAAGTTTATGAATTTTTTCCTGAAATCAAGCGATAATTTCTCGCAATTCAAACGATTCAATATATAATTTATCGTTTCATCACCTAAAAAACTATAGACTAGAAATTCTCGATAATTTTGTCTATTCAGTTTATTTGTTTAACTTATTCGCATAACTCGGAAATCTATATTTCTATTTTAGGGATTTAGAAAATGACTACTTATTCGTTTTAGATGAAGGCGGTATAAGTTTTCTTTCAGTGCAGGAAAGGGAAAAAAACTCTTGTCCTGCAACAAACAGTCGCTGAAAACACAATATATAAATTCATTAATTGAAAGAAAAAAATCGAATGGAAATCACTTCGATAATCATGCTTTTATGTTTAAAAGTTAGTGTGTAAATATCAGAAAATTTCGCATTGTTGAGCGGGTAAAATGTACATTTGACAACCGCCTTAAATATCGATAACATTTTAAATTTTTAAACATTAAATTTAAACATTTTTATAAAATAATTTACGATTAAAAATATATACACATTTCGAGAAAAAAAAACGAGTAAAGTACAAATAATAATAATAATAATAATAATAATAATAATAATAATAATGATAATGATAATAATGATATTTTGCATCCTGGGTCAACTTGAGGTGAATCATCAGTTCTATGATACTTAAGTACCAAGATTTTCGTTTGTTTCTCTGTTATCTTCAGAGTTATTCGTTGAAAACCAACTCTACAGAATTAATTCTTTGCACACCGATTGCATTATTAATTTTTATGTCAATGAATTAAAGTTTTATTAAAGATATTGAAAATATTCAACATATAATGCAAAATAAAAGTTTAATACAATTGCTGCATGCACCACAAAAACTAATTTTTAGTTTCAATGTTTAGGTTTGCCTTAAAGTAAATATTTTAAATATTTACTTACACCTAATTTTATTAGCTTATATTTAAAAAAATAGCGCCAATAGGTTATGTGTTTAAATCATAATAAATATAATTAAAAACACATTCTAATCCCAACAAATAAATAATACATTGATTAGTTCATTTTTTAAGGTAGAGATTGTAATTAGAATCAATTTTATACATACATGTGCGGAAAAAATAATCTGACTACAAATAAATTATTTTTACAGAGCGCGCAAGTAACAAACCACAGTTTTGGGAAAAACGCATGCAAATTTAAAAATTAATCGAAGTCGCTGTTAAAGTATACACTTTCAAAATAAATTAAACCCTGTTCTAATTTGAATATTTTCACGTGGTAAGTTTTGTTTGATTCAGAATTTCAAAACTTTTTTTAAATAACGAAAAAAAAAATGATTTATGAAAATTTAAAACTGTTAACTCCCCTTAAAGATATCTTTCAACCCATAAATCAAAAATAAGGAATTAATTAAACTATTAGAAATTATTCGTTTTATTTAAACCAATTTTTTTTATATTATTTTGTTCAAAAATCCAATAATGTTTAATGCTTATTTAAATTTCTGTCTGAGCATACAGCATATCTAATTTCTAATAAACGCCGTAAATTTCATAACGTAAAAAAATGGTGGACTTATATTACATTTTACTAGTGAGCATTCTTAACCTGCATCTTATATTATAATTAACGTATGTGACAAACCTTATCTAATAGTCCTATTACGTGGGGCTTCCGTGTCTGGCATTCGTCTGAAAACATTAGTTGAAATATTAATTTATGCAAGTAGAAAAAGAGAACTTGCTTTTGGCTTAGAACATAATGAAAATTCCTTTTATAAAATTTAGTTTAATGAACAGTTTTTCATTTGGAATTTTGGTAGCTTTGCAGTTCAAATCTTTTTATTCACTTTATTTTAAAACTTTAAATTTTTAGCTTAGTGTAAACGACCAACAATAAAAATTTCGAATATCAAATAATAAAAAAAATTAAACTTGTTTTAAAGGGTATAACCTAGTTTCCTATTAAAATATGCCCTTGAGTCGACCAGGTCGAGTCCTATAAGAATCGATAGCCCTTCAATAGAGATGCGTTTCTGCCAAGTTTGAAGCATATATCTCAAGCACATGGGTGGTTATGACCCTTAATGTGCGTTTTGGAAAAAAGCGCATTGTGACGAAACTAGTGATCGAATTTGACCGAAACAAAAATCAGGGATGTGTAATATTACCATTCAAATAGTGGATATGTTTTCAGAATTATTTCAGCAAAATAGCAAGTTTTATTACATTTTTCTTGTTTTGAATTGAACTTTTTAATCAAGAATAAATGGAAATATTTAAGTGACCACCTTCATATTTTTACAAAAAATACTACGAGGTAGGATGTACATTTGGTACGAGTTTCAACTCTCTACGCAGGGTGCATCATACAAAAAAAAATTATAAACTTATTATTAAGGGGGGGGGTGCGGGTTGCGTGTGTTATTCCAAGTACATAAGCAGTATTATGTACAGTTTGTGTTGTATGGTCGAATTTCGAACCATACAACTGTGGATTTAACAAACTTAAACAAAACAGAGCTCACGACTCTGGCCGTGATTACTGTAATTGGAAACTTCGTTGGTAACTTGAACTGAAATGCGTTGTTGCAATATAAATACTATAGAAATGTAATGAAAACGTCAGAAAAAACACAAAGTCATTTAAAAAGGGAACTGTGAAAAGTTTATTTTCAAAGTAAGAGATCAGCAAGCAGTTAATTGAAATAGTTAACCCATTCGGGACCATTGGTATATATATGCACCCTCAAAAAGAGCATACAGAATATTTTTTAGGCACCAGTAAAAAATAAAAGTAATATTTGCTTTCTCTAATTAGAGAATTTTTGTGATAGTTTAAGTAAAGGTAGCTTTTTTTTAAAAAGTGGTGCCAACCGAATAAAATTTGTGTAAAAGACGCCGGTCCCGAAGGGGTTATAGTCACAGCTGGATATTGGTCAATAAGAAAATAACGGGCTAACAAGGCTAATGAAAAGTGGCGATTTTTGTTTCGTAGATCGTGGATTCAGGGACGCAAAACAAATTTTAGAAGAAAAAGGCTTTACTGTGTTAATGCCTGCACTGAAAGGTAAACATAAACAGCTAACTGCAAATGAAGCGAATGACTCGCGCCGTGTAACAAAAATTCGCTGGGTAGTAGAGGCCATTCATGGCATAATATGTCAAAAATTCCACTGGCTGCACCACCAGATGGTTAATAAAGTTCTTCCAAAAGTTCGTTTATTATGCCGAATAGCCTGCTTTTTAGTTAACAGATTTGGAAAACGCTTGAATTCGGATGATGGCTTGACGGAAGAAATTATTGCGCAAATCGAACGACAGCAATATACTGTAAACACACTTGCTTCTCAAATCCAAGAATCGGGATGGAACAGGCGTAAGCTGCCATTTGCAAACTTTAAATCGACGGACATTCTTAATTTTCCAGAAATGACAGAAAATGATTTAAAAATTCTTTTTACTGGCTCTTACCAGCTGTCGCAAGCTGTCTCTTATCTAGCCGAAATGATGGATGATGACAACACAATTAATCTGAAGTATCTAAAAGAAAATGATAGTATTATAAAGTTCAAAGTAAGATCGCGATACGTACGCAGCAAATCGTATCGGTGCTACATTGATTACACACCAAACTCGATCGGATATTCGGGCATTAAAGGCCATTACTGCGAATGTGCAAACGGCAATAGGACGGTCGGTTGTTGTTCCCACGTTGCTGCTATAGTGTTCTATCTTTCGCATACTCGGTATCTATCAAAAATTGTCCGTCCTGCCCAGGTTTTAAGCAGGCTTTTTGATGTTGAAAACACAAATCCTGTTATCAACGAAGACAGCAATGAAGATTAATTGTTAATTTTTCCTTCAAAACAATCTAAACAATTAACTTCATTGCTTTTTTTTTTATTAAGATATTTTTTCAGTTAACAATAACACTTGGTTAGGTATTACATTGTTAATATTTTTTGTGATTATCTATGCACTCTGCGTTGATTTCATACTTGTACCAAATGCACGTGATTAATAAATAAATGTGAGATAAGTGGGAGACTTCTCACCCCCCCCCATAATAAGTTTATATTTTTTTTTGTATGATGCACCCTGTGTAGAGAGTTGAAACTCGCACCAAATGTACATCCTACCTCGTAGTATTTTTTGTAAAAATATGAAGGCGGTCACTTAAATATTTCCATTTATTCTTAATTAAAAAGTTCAATTCAAAACAAGAAAAATGTAATAAAACTTGCTTTTTTTTTCTGAAATAATTCTGAAAACATATCCACTATTTGAATGGTAATATTACACATCACTGATTTTTGTTTCGGTCAAATTCGATCACTAGTTTCGTCACAATGCGCTTTTTTCCAAAACGCACATTAAGGGTCATAACCACCCATGTGCTTGAGATATATGCTTCAAACTTGGCAGAAACGCATCTCTATTGAAGGGCTATCGATTCATATAGGACTCGACCTAGTCGACTCAAGGGCATATTTTAATAGGAAACTAGGTTATACCCTTTGTTAATGTCCTTTTTGCGTTTTCTTTCTTTTCTTTTTTTTAACGCTAAATAGAAATGAGTTTAAAGAAATGGAACCAATTTCCTCTATTTAAAGAAAAATAGCATGATTCATATGTAAAGCTAGATCTTTATTTATTTATTTATTTCTTGCATGTATGCGCATGTGTAAGTGTGTGCTTTCATGAAAAGTATTTGGTATTCTCCATATCTCTTTTAAATAAACAAAATAGGACGAATATTTTAAACTTATTTTTAGATTATTTTCCTGCCTATCATATACGACAGTCTTTCACGCAATTTGATGTCGGCAAAATTGAACTTGTATGAAAACAGATGTTTCACCTTAAAATATCACTCATAATTAGAGTTTGTAAAAATAAATGGTTTCCTAAAATGAAATGGACACTTTTACTATAGTGGCGTTGTATCTAATTGAAATGTATAAATGTGCTTGTCGATAGATAGCACGGTGTTTTTTTTCAGTTTCCAATTGCAGAGAACGACATTGCCTTCTGTTTCCTCAGTTGTGGAAAGTTCTTTTGAGCGATTGGATGTATTATTAATTACATCAAATGAACGCAATTAGCTGTTATCCAATTTTCTCGCGCAGAGCGCCCGCGTGTCATTAACAAAAACAAACTATAAAAAACAAGCGCCGGGGAAAGCTTTCGAAACGGACAGAATTGCTTCAGGACAACGCTAGGCCACATCTAGCCAATAATAATCTAAAACTGTTGAAAACATTTTTATTGGAAATCCTCAAACCTCTCCATGCAGCCAATTATATCATACGTGTGACTCTCATATCATCGACCCTTAAAAAAATATCCACTGAAAGGTAAACGGTTCACCTTTGTCAAGAAAGTGCAGAACGCCGTGGGAAAATTGATTCACAAGCAACGCAGGACTTGCTACGCAGAAGTAATCTATTCCCCTCCTACACATTGTAATGCACACCTCCTACACATATGCATCAGCAATAACTGCAATTATCTAGATATCAAGTTTCACATTAACTGTAATCCAAAAATCCGTCTTTAAAATATTCTATAATTAAAATGTTCTTTAGATATAAGTGTAGTGTCCTTTTCATTTGGGCACACCTTATATTTTACGCTGTATTTAGAAATCGCAAAATTGGATTACATATGGATTGTTTAAACTGTGAACCAAAAAAATCGTTATTGTCTTTTGGCAGCACAAATAAAAAATAAATTGGCCGGCGGCAACTTGATAAAAGTCTACCGCATTATACCAAAGGCGTCAAATGCGCAATCCTGACTGAAATGTCTCTCATTCATAATTCATGGCACGCTTTCCGAGAAGTAAATTCCTTCTACCTCCTGTGACTTTTTTTTTCCTTTATAAATCCATTTCTAGGGATTTTCTAGATTTTTTCCCCATTGATGAGTCCCTATAATCTGTCAGACAAAGGAAAATGTCTGCATGCGGATTTTCTATTCTCTGAGTTGTTAACGTTTTCTAACGACATTATTAATACGAGTTATTAAAGTATTTCACTACTCGTAATCAGAGAAAATTATTATATTAATGTTTATTATCGAAATATAGCCTCGGTCTAAAAATGTTTATGAATTTTCCTCTATGTTTAGTAATGGCAAAATAAAATATAAATAGCAGCAGATGTTTCGCTTTAAAATGTTATTTATAATTAATACTTACAAAAATATGTTACATTTTAATAAGTAATCCCAAAATTTGATTACATATATATAAATTGCTCAAAAATTTAACCAAATAACAGCTCTGTGTTTTTTCGCAACACAAATAATAATTTTTAAAATGACCGGCAGTGACTTCATAAAACTACCTGCATATACCAAAAGCACCAAATGTTCAATCCTGACTTAAATATCTCTCATCTATAATTTATGACTCGTTTATTGAGAAGTTAATCCCTCCTGTGACGTTTTCTTTTCGGATCCTAAATCCATTTCTAAGACTTTTCTAGATATTTCCCCCCATAATCTGTCAGGCGAAGGAAAATCTCTGATGCGGGCTTTCAATTCTCTAATTTGTTATTGTCTTCTAACGACTTTATTAAGTAGAATTATTATAGGATTCCATGAGTCTTACGCAAAGAGAAAATTATTAAATCAATGTTCATTACCGAAATAAACTTTTGTATAAAAATGTTCATGAATTTCCATTTAGATTAGTAATGACGAAATAAAGCATGAATGAAAACTGATGTTTCGCGTTAAAATGTTACTTAAAACTAATATTTGAAAAATATGTTACATTTTAATAAGTAATCACAAAATTTGATGGTATACAAATTGTTCAAAAACTCAACTAAACAATTCATTATTGCCTTTCGTTAGCACAAATAAAAAGTAAATTGGCTGATGGTATTTATAAACGTCTACCCGCATATTACCAAAAACATAAAATGTGTGATCCTGACTAACCCCCCCCCCCCTCATTCACAATTTACGGCACGTTTTCTAAGAAATAAATCTCTTCTGTGACTTTTTCTACACTTTCCTTCCTAAATTCATTTATAGAGATTTTCAAGATATTTTCCCTCTTTCATGAGTCTCTATAATCTGACAGCAGGCAAAATGCTGTATGTGGGCTACCTACTCACTTATTCGTTTTTTTTTTTTTATCTTCTAGCGCAGCGGTTCCCATCTTTTATTCTTTCACGTACCCCTTTCTTAGACTTTTCATTTATGCGTACCCCTTCTCACATAAACCCATTCCAAGTATTTTTGCTTTCGTTCATTAGTAATGTTCTTATGTTAGTTACCAATGCTAGATGCAGTTCTTTTCACATATCTAATTTTCAACCAATTATCCATTTTGAACAACAACACAGTATCTATTACTGTGAACTCACTCAAAACACTAAATATTAGCTAAAAATTTCAAATTAAGCACTCACAAAGAAGGGACTCGTTAATTCATGTTACTGAGTTTGTGGTAATGCTGACCAATCGAACACTAAAATGAAGGTCTGCTTTCAAACGGGCTTTAATCGTCGAAACCAGAATCCTCGATTACGTTTCATGCTTTTTCTAGGTATTTCCACAATTTCTAGAAAAAAAGAAAAGAAAAGGAGGGACACATGCGAAATCGCACGCTATTATTAGGAGAGGGCGGGAGATAATGGCGACATGTGATCAACCAATTACTAAGTTTAGGCATTTTCCTCACATTTTATGAGAATAGCTTATTTTAATTTTACACAAATTTCTCTTTGTAAATGAAAATTTTTCTGTTTCATTTTAAGTTTTATTTTTTGCGTTAACCGCCATTACCAATATAATTTTCACATTACCCCCAAATGTTTCACCACGTACTCCCAGGGGTACGCGTACCCAAAGTTGGGAACCGCTATTCTAGCGGCATTATTAATAGCATTATTAAGGAATTCCATAGCATTATTAAGGCGTCTTAAGCAGAGTATCACATTAAATTCGTTCAATATGGAAATAAGCTTCTAAATAATAAAGTTAATAAAGTTCTATATGCTAAAACTACTAATTTACACTTGTAATTGTTTTAAATTTTTATTAATTGGCAGAGTGGATTAATGTTTTTAAATGAAGAATATATTTAGTATCACTTATGAAAAAATTACCTTGATCAAAGAAGGAAACATCTTTTGTAGGATTGTTTTGTTTTGGAATTAATATATATTACTGACTCATATATTACTGACTTTTATATATTACTGACTCATTTTTGTGCTCTTTAAATTTCAAATGAAAATGTAACGTTACCAAATTTTGCATCAACCTAACAGATTTCATAAATTTTAGTTAAACCAAGTTTATGTAATATTAATCATTATCCGCCGTAACTTTCACTTGTTGAAATAAGTGTTGTTATATGTATTACATGATATGCATGATCTACTTAATTTAAGGGTTCCTTATTACTTTTGAAAAATTATGTTTCTAAGGTTAACATTTATCATAATTTGTTTCCAGGTGTGTTACGCTGATAGAAATCATCGTGTCGAAGAAATGCGAAGTTAGAGCAACCTTAATTTTTGTACTCAATGCAAGGGGAATTGTTAAGGAAATCCCAAGCTTAAAAAACATTCGTTTACGTAGAGTGTATGAGATGAAAACTATGCAAAACTTTGATCCCGATTTCGCCACACCAGCATAGAAAAAAGGATAAAGTATCCAAGAATAGCATGTCCAGATATTGTGCAATATTCGTGCGATCTTTCTATGTTTATCTTAAATTTGTTCTTGTCGATGTAGCCACATCAGGAACAGCATTTTATAAAATTCGTCGTGTTGTTAACCATACATAAAGAGATGTTATTGAAGTTTGCAATTTCTAAAGCAGCTCGCGCTGCATACAATCCATCTAACGCCGTGTTTCTTCGAAATTATTATTGCTACCAGACAGTAGAAAAAACAAGAATTTTAATTCATAACATCATAAACAATGTTATGCAAAATTGATATGAAACACGTGAAAGAAGGAGCTGTACAGTTATTGCCAATTTATCATTCGCAACCTATATAGAAAATTATTGTTGCATGCACAATCGTGGGAAAAAAGTACGCACTACTAACTTTTCCGCAATACATCGTATAAAAATGTAATTGATACCAGTTGATTAGTAATAACGTCTTCTAATAAATGGTATTCTTAACTTTTACTTACTGCATATAAAAATTGTCGCAAATTATAATAGTTTTCAACACTAACTAATTTTAATCCCATATTTTCACTTTTCGGTAAATTTAGCCATCGGATACCAAAGGGGAAGTCATTCGGCCAAATAATTTAGGCATTATGCAGGTTTAAAATTTAAACTCTTATTGTTAAATTCATTTTTCATTTTCGCAAAATAGATTCCAATGCGGATAGTATTTTAAGAATAACTCAAAACTACTTAGCGGTATAAGCTGTAATTTTAGATTCGCACATATTTGAAGCTTCTGAAAATTCATTTCTAAAAAAATTAAAGGTTAAAATTCATATTATTTATCGAATATGAAATTTAAATAATGTGTATTTTAGAGGTCTGTTATGATATGCATATAAAAATAGAAAATGAATGTAAGGATGTATATAGATGTATAGATGTATATAGATATAATAAGGAAATTGTGTATTTAAATACAATGAAAATGTGTAGAGTAATGAGTATTCAGTATGAAGGTAACTTAATCTTAAAAGGTTTTTATTAATTGATCCACTCTGATGTCAATAAAATATCCCAATAAGAAAAGTTTTTATTCTTACCATTATATAATTACGATATAAATGTTATTCTTGCTAGTTGTTAGCCCAATATTATTATTAAAATTGTTATTGTTATTTTTTTAATATTTTGTTGTTGTACTCATGAGAAAACGTATTGACTTTCACTACATAGTCCTATATCAATTTACTATATGTATACACCATTCTTATACCTCTAGCTATCTCATTTCAAAAAATAAATTAATGCTTAGATCATATGCACCATATAATTATCCCCGCATATGTGAGCGATTGTCCATGTACCTGTACTCATCTGAACTTTTCGCTAACATATGTACGCATTTTGTTTTCTTTTATCGCAAATGCGAAGTATTTTATATTATCCATTTTTAATATACGGGTAATATAAAATTGAAGGCGAGATATGGAAAATTTGTTTTTGTAAATAGAGTCCTATAGTTCTAGAATCCTACAAAAGCAAATTTATTTTCTTTCAACATATTCAAATTTCACTGCATCATGAATACGTTTTGTGCAAAAGTTCAACTGAAGGCAGACAGATAAATCGAAAACAACTGTGATTTTTTTTTATAAATTTCAGAATCATTAATACTTATACTTAAAATAAAAGTCAAAACGGCATAAAAAAAATTAAGCACCTTTTGTGTTATATTTTTAATACTGAATTACTAAAACTTTCAAAATTTTATGTAAAACTTTTGTATAATGCATAGTATTAGTCTTATTTAAAATATGTTCATTTTCTTTTCTTCCCGGTGGAATTTATAACTGATGCATTAACATAATTCTTGACTTTTAAAGAAGGTATTTTATACATTCTCTTGGATTTATTTATTTTATTCTGAAAGCTGTATTTTAAATGGTTTTATAATAATATCAGAAGCGTATCTTAAAAGTTTTCTTTGTGCATTCTTCTAAGCGTCAGTTAAACCATTGATGCAAGACAGAAAAATATAAATAAAAGATATCTAAATACTTTTTACCGTGAAAAGAAAGATTTTTTTGGATATTTAAGAAAACAAAAGTTCGCAAGCATTATTATCAATTCATTTTACTCTACTGGGTTGACATTTGCGTCTGAAGATTTTGAAATCGTTTGACCTTAGATCATTCAAAAAAATTTTTGGAGAAACTGAGAGGAAAAAAAAGGAAGAATGAAAGAAAAAAAGAAGGAAAAAAGAAAAATAAAAAGACTAAAAAAGAATAAAAGGTTATTCAATTGGATTATATATATATCGTGTGTGACTATAAGTCAGTACCTTTTTAAAAATTCATAAAATATCATACACGTGATTTTTATCAACATATCATACAATGATGCGTTTTGAATGGTTTGCGGATTGGTTACGAAAATTTTCCTGTAACAGAAAATATTTTAGTTCTTGAATTTCCGTATAGATGACGCTGTACTACCCGTCTACAATACCAATAATCTGAAATTAAGGATGAAATTGTCGGTCAATACAATTTTCAGCTTTTCAGGCTAAAAGATTCTTTGCGACATCCTTCACAGGAAATTACATTTTGAAAACCGGTATATGTTGTTTACCGCTGTAAAGAACATATCAAGCTAGGAATTTCAAGCGGGATAGGGATCAGTTCAGGCAAAGACGAAAGTTACCGTCATAGACTGAGGTCTTTAAGTATCTCGAACAGGCAAACATTGACAGCTGTCAAGTTCAGCGATCGCACAGACATGTCAATAGTGCACGAACTATACTTGAATTTTATAAAATAATAATTGTAAAATAATGAAGATCAGGTTCTCCGGAGCAAACGTAAAGACAATACAATGAATTGTTTCACAGAATTTGGTACATGAGATGATGCCATCACATCTTGTATGGATGTTATTCTACCTGGCAGATTTTTATTCCTGTGACCATGATTCAACATTCTCACGTTACAAATGCACGTATCGCTCTGTTGTTATGTAGCATGTTATTCACATCATATGTCGCACGTGCCTCTTCGAAAAGAAAAGGAACCATATTGTAGAGCGATGCCACACCATTAGTCTGTAGGAGTGTAACTATTCTTCTGTGTAGGTATGAGGATTTCCTCCGAAATCATATGATTTGCAGGATTGGTTACATTCTTGGTTAGAATCACAGAAAATTAAAAAGGATGATAGTTGATCTTAGGCTGCGTATTCTAATAAAATGGATTATAATGAAGATTTTTTTAAATCCCGCTTCAACCAAAACTTAAATAATCTATTAAGTTGAACAATAATTGGTATATATTAGTTTTATTTGAGAGGAATAACAAATATAAATGAATCAGCAATAAATTCTCTTCCACATTACAACAATGGCCCAATAACAGATTCTTTTCATGTTCAGGGAAATTTTATTATAAATGCTTTCATTATAAATGCAACAATGTCCTCGCATTTTTTCAATGATCCGGTCTGTTGCTCAATAACGCATGACTCTGAAAAAAAAAATCACGCTTTAATTCACCTATCATTAAGCATCATACTTTAAACCACGTGTTTTCATTTATATCTATTTTTAATTAAAAACATTTACTTTTTCTCGGGGAAGGCAAATGCGATTTTTTAAATATTAGCCCTCAAAATGTCAAAATTTCAGTATTTTTATCATGTTTAAGTATGACGTGTGAGATACACTGTTTCGAATTTGATAGTTTTCTGAAATAAATGTTTCGCAAAAACTGGGAATCATTGCTGACAGCACAATATATTTATCTTTAGTTGAAATTCGAATGTCTTCCAACAAAGTTGACTAAGAGAAATGACAGCCTTAAAATTGAAATATTTATCATTCTTCAAACAGAAATGTTTTGTGAAAAGGTTTATGAATAAACATATGAGTTTATTGATTGGCTGATCTTGAAATCTATTAAATTTTCTTTTAATGAATATTTTATTTAGGACTAACAGAACCACAAGGCATTTCCAAGAACTAAAAATTAAATATTTTAAAAATTAAATTTGTAATTTTGCAGGATTTTTATTTTTATTTATTTATTTATTTATTTTGTAACTTTTGGTAAACTAGCTTCTTTTTTACAAATGATTCTAAAACAACTTGCGTGCCTTTATTATGAAAGTTATTAAATTTTTAATTGCAATTTTGCGGCTTGTTATAAAACAACCGTAAAATTAATGAGGTTTCAAAATTTAAATAATGACACATTTTGAGAGAAAAAATTTCAGGCATTCGATTGATCTACAAATTTACCTGTTATAACAACTATGAAAAGATACAAACACATTTAAAAATTTATTTTCGTAAAAAAGCTCAAAAAATCGACTTTAAGTAAAAAAATTTTAACATATTAAAAATTATTATTAAAATAATGAAGACTATAAAAGGAATTGTTGAATAGTTTATCAGATCTCATATTCATTTTTAGCCTATCACTTTGTGAAATCTACGGATGGTAATTTAGAAAAAAAACTCTGTGAAAATTGGTGAACGAAGAACCGCCGGCCGTATTGTTTGTACTGGTTTCTGGTAGTTTTGGTGCAAAACTACCTTTGCAGGCATAATTAATGATTTATGTAATTTAACGTAATTTATTTATTAAAAAAATAATTAAAAATTGAATTACCTTAAAGCTTTAAAATTTTTTAATGTGAAAAATTTAATTTGTGTTTCTCAAATGAAATCAGTACAAATTAATTAAAATAGAATTTTCAACATTTTTCTTTCTTCTACGGAAGAAGAGAACGCGTACAATAATATCAACTGGTTTTTGTCAGTTTTCTAATTCCCCGTTTGTTTCTTACTTTCATGGAGCAAAATTACACCACTCTTTCTTCTTTCGCGTATTCAACGAAATCTGATATTCTTTGCTTTCTTAAAAAATCGTAAAAAATCATATAATTGATATTTTTTGCAATTTTTTAAACATTTACCGAAAATTATCTCTATACAGATATATAGCATTAAAGTCTGGATAGCAATGACACATGCCCCGTAGGACATATCTTTTTTATCCCAATTCATTCTTGTGGTGTAGTTTGAGACAGTGTTTGGGAGCCATTTTCTATCGAATGATGTAATAACATTCTTTAATACGTCTATGTGCACGTGCAGTGCCTTTGGACACATGTACACCGAGATTATTCTTAATTTGTTGTACGGACAAATTTTGTTTAGACACCAATCTCCGTATTCTCCGATCCATCTGAACAGTCATCATACGTGGTCGTCCACATCTTGTGTTCCGGTTGAAATTATCATTTCTAGATAGTACTTTGCTTTCATAGATTTAAAATTTTTAGCAATTTTAGAAACAGTTTTATTTTTCAATTTTAATTTTAAAACTTTCAAACCTCCTTTTGTGAATTCTTTTTCCTTCGGCATTTTTAAAATTAGTGGAAATGATTTCTCCACTTTTATACTTTTATAAAACTGGAATGCGACGTCATACAATGTCATTACACCCGTCCAATCTCATGTTTATAAAAAAAAATTGCATAAAGTGCTTAAACTTTTGAGACAGTGTTTCTTCAAGAAAAAAAGTAAATTAAATAAAAATTAACGTAATTTTAATTTTTACCAACAAAAATTACTTATTTTATTTGATTTTGATTAAATGCCGAGTATTTATTGTAAATTGGCTTCACATATTTTATTCTTCAGTTTTTAAACTAGATTTGTAGAGTGCTTAAACTTTTGGGACGGACTATACACCGCATGGTATAGATACATTTGGCATTCTACAAAAGCGCTACTTGTGGGCTAAAAATGTAACTATTATGAAAACAAATTTCTTACATTATATACAAAATCATATACAAAAATTCCATATGTTTCTAAGCATTTCTGTGAAAGTTGCATCTTTCTATTGTATATAGTTTGCTAAATATTAAGTTTTCGAAAGTATTGGGATATCTAGATCATCGTTTACACACATCTACACACATGAACGCACGTGTGCACTCATTTGTGAACTTGTCGCCAACTATGGGCGTATTTAACAAAATATCGCAAAAATTGGCGCAAAAAAAGACACCAAAAACAAGACCAACTTCGTCCCCATTTTATAATTTGGCATAATTTACAATTTAATATGCGTAAATTAACATTTACGTGATTTATCGACAATGTTTGGTGAGAATTCTGCATCTTCTTCATGTATTAAAGATTTTTTTTTTAATCAAAACATTCTCTTTCACGTCGCTTTAATTCTATAATACACGAATTAAGTTAATACGCAAATAACAGTTAAGATACGTTTAATAATGCTTTTTGATTGCATACACTTTTACAACATACTAAATGTTGTAAAAGTGAATACATTTTCAAGTTTAATACATAAATTAAACTAATGAATAAAACGTCAGGAAATAATTGCAACAAATTGCAAAATACATTAGAATTTTTTTTCCAGCTTTCTACAGATGTGTGAAACTATTAAATAAAAAAAAAAGATTTTACTTAAATGCTTACATATAACTTCTAGAAAAATAAACAAAAGGTTAAAAGTAGATGTTAAACGAAAATTTATCTTTTCACATATTCTTCTTCACCATTTGAAACAATTTAAATTTCATTCCAAACAAAAACTATATCTCTTTAGTGAACAACTGTAAAAGCATTCAAAGATACTTTTTTAAAATATTTACATTTTAAAAGGTTCGATGACGAATAATCTAAAGATGAATAAATGTGGTCGAATTAATGAAGGACGAGCCAGAAATAGATTTGAGAAATAAAAAAGACATTTTTGGGTATTATTTCTTTTAGGTTTTCTACAGAAATGTAAAGCTATAAGAAAAAATAATTGATATTACAGAAATGTTTATTTATAACCTCTAAAAAATAAACATGAAACTAGAAATAGATCTTAATCCAAAATATATCTTTTACATCATCTTGTCACCTTATCCTGTCATCAATTCAAATTTATTCATAACACTTCAATTCTATAATATTTCTTAAGTAAATAACTGAGGACCATAAAGACCATAATTTTTTTATTATTATTTACAGAAATGTAAACTAATTAAGTGAAAATAATTGATTAAACCATAATTAAGCTTATTCATAACTTCTAGAGAAAAAAATAACACATAAAAGAAAAAAAAGAACGAAATAAATGTTAGTTTTTTTTTCCTTTTTAAGTAAATATTAAACTAAAATTTATTTTTTTTTAATACTTTTCTTCACCTTTTGAATGAACTCAATTTCCTTTCAAAACTTTAATTTTAAAATATTCTCACCAAACAACTGATGACCATTAAGACATTCAAAAATACTTTTCGATTGTACATTAGATACTTTAATTGTGAATAAACCTACAATAAATAAATAAATAACACATTTATTAACAAACACTGCAAAAAATTGTTGTGACAAATTAAAAGAATTCTTTCCACACTTTCTACTGAGATACAAAGCTATTAAATGAAATTAGGTGATTTTACTGAAGAGTTTAATCATAACTTCTATTAACAAAACCCCACCAGAAATAGATGTTAAACAAAAGCTTATCATTAGATATATTTTCCTTCATCTTTGCATTAACTCATATTCCTACAGTAAGCAAGTGAAGCCCATAAAAATATTCCAAAAAGGCTTTCTTATTATATTACATTTTTAAATGGCAAATTGAATAAATAAAATGTTTAACAAAGAATGCGCCAGAAAATATAAATGATGAATAGAAAAATTTTCATTTTTCATTATTTTTTCCTCCGTGTCTACAGATATGTCAATCTATTAAATGAAAATAGCTGAATTTAGTGAAAAGTTTATAACTAATCTCTAGAAAAATAAGCAAAAGATTCAAAATAAATGTTAAACGAAAATTTATCTTTGCATAAATTTTCCTTCGCTTTTAACAGGAACTCAAATTTTCAAATATTCCCTTAATTCTGTAATCTATTCAGTAAACAACAAAGGTCAATAAAGACATACAGCAATCATTTCTGTTACTCATGCTTATTGATTTTTGTATTAATAAAATTTATCTTTTAATGGTGAATAAATAAAGAACACTTTAATTAATGAAGATCACATCACAAAATAAAAATAATGAATTAAAAATTTCTGTGCGCACATTTTCTCTATGATTTCTTTTAGAGATGAATTAAATAAAACAATATTAAATAAAAAATATTGATTTCGCTTAAAAGTTTATTCATAACTCAAAGAAAAAGATTATAAAAATTTATTAAACTAAAATTTGTCTTTGAATACATTTTCCTTCACCTTTCGTCTGAACTCAAATCTGTTCATATTACTTTACTTCTATAATCTCTTCTGAAAACAGCTAAAGATAGTAAAATCATTCAAAAATAGTTTTTGATTACTCATGTGACATGTTATTGGGGATTAATATTAAGATGAATAAATAAAGGACACTTTAATTAACGGATGATGCATAGCATTAGAACATAGAACCCGCGGATTAAATATTTTCAGGGAGCATATTGATGTTTGCCCGTTTTATAATCAAATGTAAAGATATTCGATGGAAATAATTGATATCAATAATTGTTTTTCTTTATCTTTTGACCACTTCAGTGTTTTTAATGTTCTAATTTCATTATATCATCAGTAAGAGTCCAAAAAATAATAAAATCATCTCTAAATGCCTTTGATAACACAATAGCGTTCAACGACGAATTAATTTAAGGTGCATAAATAAAATATACATTATCTAACGAAGGATGCGTCATTAAAAGAAAATAAGTGATTTTTTCTTCCATATATATTTCCATGCTTTCTACGTAGATTTGAAGTTATTAAATAAAAAAAAATTATTTCGATAAAAATCTCATTAATACCGTCTAGAAAAAAAAAATTTAAACAATTGTCAAACTGAAATTTATCTTTGCACGTATTTTCCTTCATCTTTTGTATCAGTTCCTTCATCATTTGAATTATATAATATTTTCTGTAAACAGCCGAGGATAGTAAAAACAGTCAGAAAAAAATTAATAATTTGTAATTTAACAAATTACAATAACCATTGGGAAAATGTTTTAAAAGCTTAAAAAAAAGAACCGTACTTTTGTTTTATAGCGGTCCCCCACAATTATGATTATGCCAAGTCTTGAAGTTATGATTTCGCTAAGATCATTGCAAAGCTTATATATAGGTAGTTTGGCGATTCATCCTTAGCGGCCGCTATAACACGAAAGTATCAAACTTACAATATATTAATGAAAACAGAAACAAAAATGTTATATATATATCATATATAATTATTATGTCATACATGCTTTATAATTTGGCGATAAATCTTGATCGCTTTTGGCGATTCATCCTTGGGGGCCACTATAACACGAAAGTCCCAAATTTACAATATATTAATGAAAAAAGAAACAAAAAATTTATAAGACGATTTCTCATCCGACGTCAATTTTTGAATTCGGCTTTTTTTCATATCTGATAATTTGCATCTATCCTTTTTGTAACTTTGACATTTTTGTAACGATTTTATGCATTTCTATTCCCTATTCAAAGAAAAATTCTTCTAAAGTTACAGAATTTCGTTAAAAAATCTTATAAAGTTACAGAATTTCGTTAAAAACGCTTAAAAAAGTAAAGTGACGACGTCAATAAAATGACGACGTCAAGAGGTCTATTCTCGACCGAAAACAACAACTATTTTCCCAATGGTTAAAAAAAAAGACTCTTCATTTTATGCTAAGTATTTAAATAGTAAATTATTTTTAAATGAATATATAAGGAACAGATTAATTAACAAAAGACGCGGCAGAAAATAGTAATAATGAAAGAAAAAAATATTTGAGCTTTATGGTTCCCATTTGCTTTGTACAAAATAAAATTGTTTGTTGGTAAATTTGTTGGTAATGTTGTTGTCAATTGAATGTCTCTCATTAACGAAACCAATTTTAATCACGCAGCCTCAAGCAGATATGTACCTAGGAAAGTGCATAAAAGAATACTTAATACATATCAACTTGCCATTACACACATTGATGTTTAAAAATTAATAAGCAATCTCTTTTTTAATAACTAATTTTAAAATGAGATAACTAATTTTACTATTGAATAATAATCAGTAGGAAAAAGGGAAGTTGTGTTAATTTTTACAACTATTTAAAAGAACTAATGTTTGTGTAAAGAAACTTCTTCTTTACTTCTGTTTAAAGAAATATGTTTTAATATTTCAAATTTTAATTGCTTAAAAGGCGTATAACCAACATAGTGAAAAAGTACCCTAGCCAGGACTCGAACCCGGGTCATCAGTATAGCGCACTGACGTTCGTCCAACTGAACCACTTTGAACGATACCTAGCCTGGCACTTTCTCACTATAACATGTTGGCAAGGCTACAAACGCAGCACAAGATGGAATATTTTCCGCGAGCCACTAACCCTGGGGCAAACACGAAACCAAAGAAAATCTAGCATCGATTATTGAATAAATCTATAATTAATATTTGGAAATTTTTCCATAGAAAATTTCACACGCCTTGCATTCATAATATTTCAAATTTTAATTGCTATTTCACTATGTTGGCTATGCGCCTTTTAAGCAATTAAAATCTGAAATATTATGAATGCAAGGCGTGTGAAATTTTCAATGGAAAAATTTCCAAGTATTAAATATAGAAATATGTTTTTTTAAGCTTTTCTTCAAATAGGATAAGAACTCCAGTAATCAGTCTTGAAACAATCCAATATGACTGACTGTTTACTATATGTTGATTTCTTTACTGATGTATTTGGAAAGGTGGCTGTACATTGGAAAATTAAAATATTTCATTATGAATAAAAAATAAACTATTTATAAAGCCTTTTATCACTATCAGGCTGACTTCTGGTAAAGTGGCTGAACAAAAATATTATAAAATACATTGAAAATCGGCGGGCATCATCCTAAAGTTAACGATGAGTGGCCAGGGAGGGGGGATGTTGAAATACAATAAGGTTAGTGTTATGGAATACTAAATTAATTAGCATTTTGTCTCCGATCGCTTGTAGAGAACGAAATTCTAGAAAATATATCTGAAAATCTATTGCTGACAACTCTGCGTCACGTTACTGCTATCCGTAGAAGTTTGTATTCTCCGCGAAAATAATTAGGAGATCCTAACCACTTTTCTAAATAAATGGTAGTTTAAAGTTTTGGTATCATGCAGCTTGAGTATCTCAAATTTTTTGTTAAAAAGTGGCGATTCCGATAATTTTATTTTCAAAAATACTCATTGGATGTACCCTTCTTAACCTTTTCAGGGGCAAAGTATAAGTACTTATGTTGCTAAAATGGTAAAGTGGCTGAATGATACCAGAATTTACGACCAAATTTAGTTGTAAGCAAGTAAAATGTTTTCTCCACGCACATTATATAAAAAAAAAAATTATTCCAAATTTTTAGTGCCATCGTGGCGTTTTGGGATTAAATTTATGTGGTGTAAATAATTTTCCATCACAATTGAAGCAATGTATCCCAATTTACCATCGCTTAAAAAAAAAAAAAAAAAGAATTCTCTAGTTTTTTTTTCTAATTTGACACAGGAATTTTTCTGACATATTTAAAAACTCATTTTCATGCATGTATGTATGTTTGAGAGTTTCAGGTATTGTGATTTATATCCCATAGAATCAAAGAGCGCTTTTTCCTCCCATATATACTACATACTTTTAATTAAAGCCCATTGCTATTTTCTTACGCTTTTTTCGTGATATTCATGTTCCAAATATCGGTTTCAAACATGAATTTCGATAATATTTCCGAAAAATGCTTTATTTTTATCAAAAAATAGAAAACTATATTAATTTTCTTGGTATTCAAGTAAGACTGTAGATTTCATGCAGTTGTGAACGCAAAACATCGATCTTGTGTTCTTAAGGACAACCTTAAATGAAGTATTTTACGCAAAATATTTTCTATTTTATGCATATGAACTTTTTTTTATTTTATGAAACCATCATAGCCAAATATTTGTTGTCCGAATGTCTTCGCCGAAATTACCTTTATACGCTCAACTGCAGTATGCATAGTTACAAAATTATGGTGCTCCACAACACTATCTAGCAAACGTACAATGAGCATTTTACACATTCTATTCTCAGCTTTTAAGTGTGCAAGTTATCTTTTCTTACTAAATCGATGCTGCTATAGAACTTTGTAAAAACTATATTTTATCGTACCTCGTACTGTTTTGCAGATCGACAAGTTAACTCCTATTTTTCTGTCTAGGAGCGCTATATGCAGTCTCTTTGAAGCACGCACAGTCCCTTTACTATACCTAGACAACATATTTATCACTATTGTTGTCGGTGTTCAAAAGTTATGGGAATGAGTGGACACCCTATGTAACCCATATTCTTTTGCTATGTAAGAATTAAATTTAATCATTTAGCTAAGTCTTCATATAAATCATTTATTTCTTTTTATAAAAAAGAAAACATACCGTAAATTTTCTACTAATAACAGAAAACTACCCCTTTTTATTTTAACATCCAAGGAATCCCGCTGGAAGATAACGAGTCAGTGGAATTTGTCTCTCCATTTATTTAAATGCCAAATATTGCTTAAATCTCGTCTGGACTAATACAACGACAAACACAATTTGTGTTTAGGAATTAAATGATCAAAGTTTGTCTGGCAGTTGTCTGAATTCTACAATTCATTGCATTATATAGAAATTATATTATTGTCACAGCAAATTCAGTTAACGGTCACCAGAGAAATGTATTAAATTAATCTCAGAATAAGAGAAACGTTTAAATAGAATTAAATGGTTTATTATTAAATTATTTTAGATAGATTTTTTTAATTTTTCTTTTATTTATACTAGTAGGGCATTTGTACCAATTATTTGTTTATTTTGAATAGCTGAATAATCATTGCACCAGATGACCACTGAGAATTTTTCTTTCGTCACTTCGTGCTTTTGTAGGAGCAGTTGTAATATCGTCAATAAGTAGATTAGCCAATTTTCTTTTTCAAAAATACTTTTATAAATTTTTGCTGTTGTTTTAACAGCATTCAAATCTGTTGCTGAAATTATGGAAAAACAATATATATATATATATATATATATATATATATATATATATATATATATATATATATATTAACAAGAATACGGCCATAATTTGCTGAACAACTGTTATTTCTTTTTAGATATAGATCAAAATTTTAAAGAAATATTCTGTTTTCGTTTGATTATTTTATTCCTGGCTATTTGTGTCTATGTGAGCGCCTGTGCACTTTCGCAAATTACATGCAAAAATAAAACTTAGATATTCTTCTCAAAGTTTCTGATTATAATCCTCCCGTTTCTTTCTGCCATTTTGATTAAATAGGCATAAAAATGATAAATATGCGAGAGTAAGTAAATTTTGTGTACAGATTTTATTAATTTTCGTTTATGGTGCTTCTTAAAAGGTTCTAGAATACACAAAAGAAAATTTGCTTAGTATTATTGAAGATTTTTCTGGCATGAAATTAGATGAGAAACTGTTGCTTCTTGATAAAAATCTAATTAAAATCACCAATTCTCTCAAAGCGATAAAAAAGGGTTATTTCATTCAATGAAGTTTTCTAAAACCAGTTTTAGATAGAAAGGTGAAGCAACAAATTATGCAAAAGCTGCTTTTGAAAGATAAAAAATAGACAGCAATTACCTGTTTTTGAGAAATTGCAAGATTGGGCAATGGAAAAACGATCGTAAAACAATCTATGTTGTACTGCAAGGGATATAGCATCAAACATGAGGTACTATATATACGGACAGGTATCAAAGAAATGTAATGAACTAATAATACAAAAACATCAATTCAAAAGCATTAAAATTCGGTTTTTCTGTCATAAGAAGGGCAACTGTCCACAGAAGCAGCAGAAGTAAGAAACAAGCATTTCAGATAGCTTACTATAAAGAAGCGATTATTGTCAACTTCAGATCCATTTTTTAAGTTTTTATAGAGGTAGACAAATTTAAAAAAAATAAATATTTTTCAAAGGAAGAGTTCGAATTGATGATCAAATGTAGTGCACAACATTCTCAGAATATTGCAAGTAATAAAAGGGATAAGAAATCAGACGAGAAAATAAATATTTAGTGTAGAAAAAAAAAAAAAAAAAAAAACCTCGATTCATGATTAAACTAGTGTGATTAGACTAGTGTGACTAGAGTCATGATTAAACTTCTCGATTATGCTGATTAAACTAGTGGATTATTTTATTATTTTTATTCAGTTCTTTTTATAGTAATGCATTTCTAATTCAGGTACAGCATTGATTTTATGTTATTATTTAAATTTAAAGCATAATACATTTTCGAAATTTAATTGGATATTTGTATTTTTTGAGAGATCGATACTTCTAATATATTGTTTTGCTGTTATGTATTTCCTGTTCAGGTAAAAAAATGCTTTAAGTAAGTTTATACTCCTATTTGAATCGTCAAAAGGTTGAAGTCCACTTTTGGGCGACTGCCAAAAACCAGTTTCTCTTTTTAGAAATGTAGAAAACGCGCCGCAAAATGGTGGCACTACCCTGCGCTATGTTTTCTCTTTTATTCCTCATACATCACTTCTAAAAATCTTTTCAATTTTTATGTCACCGAAACACGAAAAAAAAAATCGAATGAAATTTGTTCGAAAACTGTAGCGTAATTAAATGACTTTTTTCTAATTTTTAAATACATTTTAAGCATGATTTTCAAATATATATATATCAACAATGAGGATTTGTTTTCATCAATAACCTAAAATAACTAGTGAAAGGGCTACTAAAGACATGATTGTCCAAAGCAAATTAAAAATAAAATAAAAATAGTTTAACTTAAAATCAAAGTAATGTATAAGATACCACGATTTGGTTCTAAACTGAAATCTGTCAAAGAAAAGACAGATTTTCTTTTGTATGTTGAACATAAAAATTAATATCGTGTTAAATTAAATTGGTTAAAAATACAATGCATAAGAATAAGAATTTATTTTTTCTGTAACGGTGCTTTACGTGATCCTTAGTTAAAGAAGTGAAACATGGGCAACATTAGGGAAATAAAACACAGACAATTTTGTTGTTGTTGTTTAAATGTATTGAGATATTGAGATAAGTATGATTTTGCTTCAATATATTACAGATATTTACCAATTATTATACATTTGCAATTCAATGTTCACAAAAATAATGAGCACTCTGGAACATTTTATCCTGTATGAGCGACAGTTGTTCTTATCCATGTGAAGCAAGTGTTGTTTTGAACCAATTAACTGATGCTGTACAGTTTTGTAAATGAGCCTTTTGCTCGGTTTCCTTCCAATTTTCATTTTCAATGGTGCTTCACTTGACAAACACTATCTACCATAATATCAGATACTTCCTCATAAAAAGTGTTTATCAGGAGGAAAATAGCGGTAAATACGCAGTGTGATAGTTTATAACTCGCCACTGTACAACAGTGCGATAGGATACGAAAATTGCTATTTTACGAAATAAGTGACTAGTTTTAACAGGTATCTAGTTTTAACAGGTTTTCTTCATTTCTAACTTCATTACGATAATCGCCGTTTTAATGAATCACATTTTTAAATAGAATTTGATTCAATTAAACGGCGGATTCCAAGTAAGCTAAAATATGAATACTGTTTTTTGGTTTTATTGATTAATAATAAATTGGCTTCAATACGAAAAAGCTAAAAACAACGTTGAAGCACACAAATTATAAAACTTTAAAACACATACGGCCGTTTCAAGGATACATAGATCCCCTTCATCAGTGTAAAGTGGGGGAAAAAATGTTAAAAGGGTTCAAAAGACCCACGCTCGGCTATAGCCCCGAGTACTGGCTGTAATCTGACCAAAATGGCAAAGCAAGTGTAACCAGAGCAGAAGTGACGCAACTGACAGGAAATCACCGAACACAGGCATCACCGCGCAGGCTATCTCCAAACGGGAGAAAGAAAAGGGGTGCTAGACATGTCGTTCACCAATGAATCTGTATATTTATAAATATAATGTGCTTCGTAAAAATCAAGATCAAATATTGAATTGCAATTTTGAATAATTTTGGCTCCGGAAAAGTTAAACCTATGGTCAAAATTCCAACAATGCTTCGCTATTGTAGATTTATCAAGTTCTTGCTTTTTGATATAATTTTCGTGTTCTTTTAATCTAAATTTAAGTGCTCGCCTCGTCTGACCAATATAAGAAAGACCACATTCACAATATATTCTGTAAATTCCCCAACTATTATGATTTGGAATCGGATCTTTAAGATTAGAGAAAGTGACTTTATTTATTGGAGAAAAAACAACTTTAAAATGAAATTTATTTAGAATCCGTGAAATTTGAGAACGGACTTTTGGAAAATATGGTAGTACAATAACATTTTTAAAATCTTTATTTCCAGATATAGGATTATCTATCTTAGGGGATTTAGATAAAATACGATCAATGGTATCCTGTGGAAAACCACGATCGATAGCAATGGCTTTAATATAATTTACTTCACTATTGAATAACTTTGTATTCGAACACACGTTACGAACATGGGAAATGAATGTATTGAAAGAAGCCATATAATTGTTACCTAATAATTGGCTTATTTGATAAACCAATGATTCATATAAGCGATTGTAACTACATCTTTTATTTCTGGGAGGGGTTTTAACTCCCCCCCCCCCTCGCTGCACCACTGTTTAAATCCATAATCATCTTTTATTACTCAATAAACAGAAATAAGAAGCTGCTACAATATAATTTTTTTCCCTTTCTCATTAATAGATTGGGAAAATACCGTGTCATTAATATGTGAAAAAGAATGTTTGAACTGTTAATTTTCTATAATAGTGATATAGTGTTTATAACGGAAAATAAATAGAAAAAAAGAACATGCCACTTTAAAATCTAGCTTTTTGAGAGACATGCAATTGAAAGCAGTAACTTGTTTTTTGCTAATCAATCACTCGCCTGGGTACCATTTCCCTCAATTTTCACCTCCAGCCAATTAGATAAATAAGTGGGTGAGATTTTAACCTGTGGAATGAACATTCTGTTATCAGTTACAAGCTTAGTATATATCATTGGACTTTTAAAGTGTCAATCTTTCTTATTGGGATGCGCCTTAACAGTGGCAACGTTTTCGTTTCAATACACAAATTTGATTTTTTAGTTGAGTGAAGTAGCCTCTTAAGCTGAGATCATACGTTCTGTTCTATCATAGGCAGTATCAAATATTTCCTCATAATTCAGGTTTTTCAAGAGAAAAACAGCTTAAATCGCACCCTGTGATAGTTTACCCTCGTCATTGATAAGCATATCTCTGTTTGTATTTCCAAATCTGCAATCGCATGTACTAACCTAACACAGGAATAGGACATATGAGATATTTCCTCATAAACAGGTTTTTTAAAGTCAAAACGATCTGAAACGAATCATGCATTAGTTTACCTCTAGTAAATTCGGAAATGACGAACTTATTTCTGTTTGTATCTACTACGATAGATATCAGCTCAAATTCCACCAATCGGAGCTTTGAAAAATAGTTATTTTTAGTTCTTGGGCTTTGTGTTACTTTTTAAATCGCTTAGTAGCGATTACTCGCCAAACGTTCCGCTTGTTGTTTACATTTGCGGGTTCTGTTCAACCTTTAAAACAACCCTATTTGTAACGCGAAAGTTTTGCTCGAAGAAAGCGAGAGGCAAAAGCATATTTTTCGGATCGTACGATAGTACATGTGATTGAAACTTTATCGTAGACATCAGATATAATTCTACAATAAGAGCGCTCTAAAAATAGTTGTTCTCAGTTCTTAAGCCTTTGTACTACCATTTAAAACATTTAACAGCGATTACTTGCCAAATGTTTCACGTGTTGCTTACATTTGCGAGTTTTGTTTAGTCTTGAAAATAACCCTTCTTTAAGCCCGAAAGAGCAGCTCCAAGCAAGTGACAGGCAATAGCATATATTTTAGGTCGTACATTTTGAAACATTAGCTTCGTCAATGACGAATTTATCGCAATTTGTACCCAATCAGATTGCTTTTAAAATCTCACAAGGAAGGTCTAAAATGCATACCCAGAATATTTTGAAAGAAAAATTTCAATAATTCGCCATATGTACCTAATATAAAATCAGTAAAATTTAGCTGTGGAATCTCAATAAAAACTTTGTAAAAAAAGATAATAAGCTATAGAGTTTGTACCGCAAAAGCGATTTGCCAATGATGACTGGTGCTCGTCAAATGTAAGTAGCTGTGAATTTGCAAATAGACCGGGAGGCGGCAGCACAGACAATCACCTCATTGAATTCACGGCTGAAATTCCAGAATTAGTTAAAACTCTATTCGCATATTAAAACGCAATCGGTCTGCCAAGTATCTTGGTGGAAAACGCCTTAAAACCCGATTTTAGCGGTTGACTCGTAGGTTTACTATTGTGTTTTCCTGCACCCAAAGATATGAAAACATAGAGGACTGGGAGCAGGAACACACAATGGTAAACGTACGAGCCAACCGCTAAAATCGGGTTTTCGGGTGTTTTCCACCAATATAATGAATTGGCAGACCGATTGCGTTTTAATATGCGAATCAAGTTTTAACTAATTCTGGAATTTCAGCCGTGAACTCGATGAGGTGATTATCTGTGCTGCCGCCTCCTGGTCTAAAAGCTTAAATTTGATTAATTACATAGTTTATTGCTTTTCTGTATAAGTTTATATATTAATTAGACATGCAATTTTGTGTATTTCAGGTATTTAATTTCATTATTAAAAAACTTTTATTGTAATTTGTTTCAAGCTGCAAATACTTATTTTAACGTGTCATCAAGTTAACATTTAAGACCTTATTTTAAGATCTGGTTGATTAAATAATTATCTGATTTTTTTAAATAATGACTCTATATTTTTTTGAATAAACGTATACAATGTCGTTTGGATTTTACTTAAAGAATATGAATAAAAAATATGCGAGTAACAAATATTATGGAAGTGAAAACTGAATTAAAAATTACTATGGCGGAATTTTAAAACAATATGAATGTGCAAACCATGTTAATGTGTATTAATAATATATGGAAAATCTATTGATATTGTGCCTCTTTTATCGAACAAAGTTATTAATTCAGAAAACTATTATAAAATACCAATGAATAAATATTGGTATTTAAAATTCCAAAAAAAGGGGTGGGTGCTTCAGATCTATTAATGAAGCATTTTTTCAATATTAATGTGTATTTCTATACAACAAAGTGTGTTGTTTGTATATTTTCCTGCATTAATTATCTCCCCTTTTCTCCTCTCGTTTAGAAGAATAGCTTTATTAAATAGTTCTACTTTGGTACAAAATTTATTTTATTTTCCAATTTGGTTTTTTATATCCTACTCTTGTTTAATCCTCCCTTTCAAAGTTTGTGAAAAAGTTTCATGGCAGGGTAAGAACATCTTTAAAAAAAATTTTTGAGTTAAAAAAAAATTTCAACAATTTAAATATTTTTCCAACCTGTATAATAAAACTGTCAAGTTTAACAAGTCAAAAAATTATATATGTTTATATAGTCATAAAAAATTTACTTATTTAAGTTAAATTTATTTAATCTGGCTCAGCGTGTAGAGCAGTGGTTCTCAATCTTATTTTGGCCTCGCCTCACCTACGAATCTCTAAAATCATAATACCCCTCTTAAACATATTATTCTTATTGTTTAAAATGTGAACTCTTATTTACATGTAGGAAACCTAAAAAGACATTGAGGAAAGGACATTCAGGCCCTAAGAGGAACAAAACCTTAAAAGGTCCTAGTACGTAGCGCTTTAGATCCTCAATTAGTCGAAATCAAGCATAGGGTATCAATTAATCATTAGAATAAAATTTTAAAGAAATGCTTAAAAAGGGTCCTAGATCCCCAATAAAAATATAAGAGTGGTGGCCCGGAAAGAGGAATCCGACACTCAACTTTAAAGTTATGCATTAAGAGGGTGGCACAATTATAGGGGTAAAAAATACAGTGCTCACAAAGTTCAAGGGGCTCCACACCGGGCCAGGGACTTAACTGGAACATATAAATAGAGGAATAGAGGAAATTACGAGAAATGGTAGAAGTAGTTAACATCCTTACCGAAATAGCACTGAACTAGACGCTCAATATTTCAGAACGTAATTAATAGTTCATAAAGTTTTTAATTGCTGTATATTTCCATCACTTTTTATGTTGTCATTGTCTCCCATGGGGATACTTTCTTTAGGTTTTTACGGGCTTCGAAACCCCGGGCACCTGAGCGATCTTTCTTTTTTCTTTTTCCTCTCTCCTTTCTCTTGTCTAATCTTTCATCTTTGTTTCACTCTCATTGTGGTTTTCTTTCTGAGGTTAAGGCGATTCTGCATAAGCCCTGTTTATATCGACTTATGGAGTAAACCACCCACGTGTTTTCCGTGCGTGGAAACCCGTGTCCCTAGAAGGTGGGTTCCTGGCAGTTGAGGGAAACCAACACACTGCTTTGGCCTCTGCTTAAGGTAGATGGGAGGTGCATATTGGTCCCGTATGCATAAATCGGCTGGTCATCTGACTTGTCACTGGCTGGGCGTCAAGTGAGTGGTCATATACTAGTCATCTCGTTAAGGGTGGAGACTGACATAGGTGTGTCTTGTGAACGTATGGGCCCTAGTTAACACTAGTGCACGAATGTGCATCGCCTTGTTGGGCTCGGTATTTGGGGGGTTTTGGCCGGGGTCTGAATTATTTTTCTCTTTACTATGGATGGAAGTAATTCACTTTTTTCTATTTCTCTTCCATGTGGAGAGCAACAAAATGTACAGATAAATTCATTCACTCGCAATTTGTTATTAAACGTACTGACAGTCTTTTTGATAGTTCTTTTAAAAGAACTTCACCATTGCTCATCGCGAAAACATTTCAATCTGTTTTCGAAGACGGTTTTTCACTTAAAAACTACAGTTTGTGGACTTGCTTGTTGAGGTTTCATCAGACAAACAGTCCAGATGTCTCTCAAATTGCACAACACTAGGTTATTTTTCTGTTTTTGTTCAGGACAGTCAAACTCTAAATACAAACCGTGGTATAATATCCGAACCAGAGCTTTTATTCTCTACAAAAGAAGAACTTTTACAAAATTTAAAAGATTAAAATGTCACAAATGCACGCCGTATTACTATCCGTCGGAATGGGCAAGTGCTTCCTACAAAGCACATCATTCAGAGTTTCAATAGCCCTACTTTGCCAACCAGAATTAGAGTTGCCTACCTGAACTGCCTGTCCGACCTTATATCCCTAATCCGCTCCGTTGTTTTAAATGTTAGCGTTATGGTCATACTACTACTTCCTGTCGTGGCTCTGTTACCTGCGCACATTGTGCGGAAGTCGTCACGATGGTACAACTAGGCTGCGCCATCAGGCGCCTGAGGGGCGCCTGGTGCGTCTTCGACCACCGAACCCAAGTGCTGAGGGACTTTTAGCGCGCACGACCGAGTTTTGTCTCTCCGTGTGCGCTTTGGCGGACCGGAGGACCGCCACCTGCGCACCCTGCAACCCATTACCCAAGTGAGCGATGACACAGGTCGTTGCGATTACGCGGAGGATCCCACATCTCAGAGGAAACCTCCCCGTAGACACGTGATAGACCGCCGAACAATCCAGCGACTTCGTCGCTGGAACCCCATCAGGAAAATCAGTCCCTAGGTCATATGACCAGCTCTCCGACGGCCTTTGTTTTTCCACGGAGTCCGAACATCGAGCCGCATTGGAGGGCGAAACAACTAGCTCATCTTCTGTGGGTTGTCTCTACGTGCGACGGAGGAGCCTCTTGCCAACCCGGGACCACGAGGAAACTCGATCCCTTCACATAGATGTGACTTGGCTAGATCGTCCACTTCTAAATGGATTTCCCTCCGGTCAGCCTCTACAGCGAAATGCAGGGAGGTCCCCGGCCGACTCCATTTATCAGGATCATCCACATATATATCAAAGACACAAAACAAAAACAAAAGCACAAAAAATGTTAGGAACAACGGAAAGTTATTGGAAGAGCCATTCCCGGTCTTTGGAGGACATGGAAAATCCCTCCAAATGCGCCAAAGAGGCGAGCCCGGTCGAGGTAAGTGGTGGGAGAAAATTAGGGGAAGACTCCTACTCATCCGCCCGCCAGACGTAGAAAGTTCTGGCTGCGCATAGACGCGCCGGATTGTGTTTCGGGCCAGGGGTCATTTCAAGTTCAAACGCCGCCATTTTACTGACGAGCCTCCGGTCCGGTTCCTCGCGGCCGATCAGCTCGAGAGAGGTTAATCCAGGAGGCAACCAGTACCGGATATGGGCTGAGGCCCCCTCCGTATCTTGGTGCGTCCCCGGAAAGAGTTCTCGCGCCAATCTGACCTTGAGGGCGACTCATAACTGCTTCAGCTACAGAGGGAAATGCAAGGAACGATATGCAGGTCAACAGAACGTCAGCTAGTTCTCGTCCCTGTCTCCCTACCGTCTACGTTCTAATGCCTGCACGGCGCCGAGGGATGCTGCATGCCGCCTCACCCGCCGACAGGCGTCACAATAGAATCCTTGCGCTCCTTGTTCTACAAAGCACGTCCGAACCATCGTCTAACCCTAGACAAGTTTTGCAGCCGTCCGACCCACGTTCGTTAGCTTTTGCCCTCACGCCACCACACGGCACGAGGGAACCGTGCATGATGGATCGGCGTACGCGAATGTCCTTTTGCCGCCTGGTCGCCCCAAGTTCCTGCGGAACACAAGTCCCGTACCCACGTCTGTAAAAGAACCGACCACGGCACTAAGTCAAGTCTCTGCACCTGGGACCTCGAGGGACGACGAACCTGATCATCTTGCAGCCTAGAACTGGCCCTAAAGAGGGGGAGACCCAGTAGAATCGGCTACTCCGGCTACTCAGACATCGTTTTACCACCCGCTTACCACGATGATGTGTGGAATCATCGACTGCTGCCCCCCTCGTGAAATATAAGCACCCAAACTGAATTCTCTTTACCACCAAATGATTCTTCTATTACACTAACCAGGACTATAAAGAAAAAAACCCGTAGTATGTATTGTTCCGGTAGATTAAGACCTATGCCTGCACTAGAACTTTTGCCACCATCATCAGAACCTGTGAAAATAGAATATTCTAATCGTCAATCTAAACAGTCAATCGAACATGAGTTAGGTCAAACTTCTGTTTCATCTGCAAACAAATTGGAAAAACCTGTTTCTCCTACACAAAAAAACAAAACAAAAATCATGTGCACAGAAAGAGAGAAAGGAAACCTCAACCCAAGCCACTTCTGAGTGGAAAACTGTGAAGGAAAAAAACAAGAAACCTTGTCTTGATACATCGCTTCTTTTTATAAAGGATTCCAAACAGCTGCTGTACTATGCAGAGGAAGTTAGGGAATCAGAGTCTTACAGCTCTGACTCAAATGATGATAATATTGTTTTTGAGGTATTCGATACTCCGTGATTTTAATTATGTTCCTTTTGGTAATCTATTGGTTAAGTTAAATATATTTCTGCTACAAACTTTGGACATTTTACCAACTGTAAGTTTAAAGATTGTATATATATTAATTCTGAAAACTTGTGTTTATTTATTTTAGACGTTGTGTTATATTTTCATTGAATGATTTTAATTATACATTTATCATTACATCCCTCTTTTCGTTTAACTGTGTTTTTTTTTTCATTCATCTTGTTTTTGTGACAAAGTTGTAAATAAATTTTAAATTTTAATTTGACATTCTTATTCTAATCTTTTTTTTGGCGCAGCATGTCCCTAAAGGGACTTTGTGCCATACAATCCCATTCAACCAACCAACCAATCATGTTATCAGTGTATTTCACACGAAACAAGAAAAGTCTGTTATTTTTATTTTATTTAAAGTTATTAACAATAGATATGTTCGAATTGAAGTGAGACACTCTGTATTTTTTATAGAGAAAAATGAATTACGAACCTGACTTCCTATTATTCACTTTTGTGTATGCTACCTCTCATAGTTTGTCTATCGTTTTTGAATCATGTAACCTGCCCAAATCTAGCCTTTCACCGAGTTCTGATTTTAATTTCTTAAGCATAGTTATATTTTTAATAATTGCAAAAAATACTTTGTTTTTGGATACTTATTGCATGATTTAATCACATAGAATTAAAAAGTTTGAAAAATTATTTCAATAAATAAAGTTTTTAGTTTCCAGAAATAAAGAGAAACTAAAAGATTTTTATGTAATTTTACAAGAAAATGTTTGTTATATGGAATTTTTTTTTATGCGAAACTTCAATTTAATTCACAACAGATTTGTTTTATGTATTACTTTAAAAGTTTTTATTAAGCAATAGTAATGTCATAATCAAATACATAAACACGTGATAATCTGCCAATTCCTTCAGATATAAAAGAAATTCAAAAACAGCATACATTATAAATAAAAAAAACACTCCATATATAGAAGAATTCAGCATTAAAAGAGTACATTACGTTGATAAAAATTCATAAAAATATTTTCACCACCTTTACTGGGGCATCTTCAATTATGGTATATGTTTTCACGAAACGTTCAATTGAAGTTTCACTGATTTTTTTTCTTGAAGCTCATTAAGAACCGACATCTATCATCAATAGTGTAATGCAATATATCTTTACAAATATTTGAATTTACGGCGATAATTATTTCAATTCATTCTCTTAGTATTGTATAATTTAGCTTATTAAAATTTGCAAGATTTTCAACATTTGTTGAAATCAGTTTTTAATGGGGATTCATTATTCAGTCTTACCATTCCAGTACTTGATATGTTTAATTTTTTGTCTTTTTTATATTATTTTATCTTGCCATTCTTTTAATGTTGACTTCTTCTATTTATGAAGTAGTTTGTTATTTTAACGACGTCTGTACGCTGTTTTGTGAATGTTTTTAATGTCTGAATGAGTTGGTAGATTATCACATGTTTATGTCCTTTAAAAGTTTTTAGTCTATTTAACTCCCAATACATGTTAGTTTTTATTTTAATATTTCACTATGTAATAATTTAATTAATTCATAATATTTTACCTGCATTCAAGTATAAGAAAATATGGAATATAGAATCAAAATTATTTCCTTGAATAATAAACATACTTCAATCTCACATTGCCAATAGAGATGAAAGTACGATCAATGTCTTGAAGTTATATAACTAAAACTGTCTGGCATTTGTCTAAAATGTGTCTTATGAATATTAATATGTGACTGGCGGAGAAGGGCGAATAGACTTTACTTTTAATTTACAGAAATAAAGAGAAACTAAAACAATTTGATGAAATTTTACAAGAAAATGTTTGTTATATGGGAAATTTTTGATGCAAAATTTCAATTTAATTTATAAAACTATAATCTTTTACATTTTCTTATTTATTTTTTAAAATAAATTATATGTTCAGCATAACAGTTAAAATTAAGAATTAAAGTATAGTTCTTTTAATAAAACATTTTTCATAATGTTCGAGAGATCTACTAAATCTATTTTGTATTCTATTGATTTAATGCATTTTTAATGCGCTGAGCAATGATTAATACTCTCAAGGATTACATTCATATTTGTAATTAAGTTTTTTATATTTAATGTTGAAAAATTAGTTTTCTTAACATTTAAAACAAAATGCAGAGAAAAAACATCACAGATTTGCCCTTTTGCAAGAGTGTTAAAAATGACTGACTATATTAAAAATGACTGATTACATTAAAAATTACTAAAAATCTGTTCACTATAGTTACATACCACGAATTTTAAAATGTACCATACGACGAAACCAATTTCACATTTTTTTATTGTTACTGAGCCATTAACAGAGTTTTCTTCATTCACAATAGTGAGAGATACTAAATTTATTTTTTGGAGATTTTTTTCGAAATATTCAAAGTGACAGATTCACAAAAACTTATTTACAAGACTTTTCGAAATAATTTTCTCTGTAACAGAATAAATAATTTATCATTTTTAATTATTTATATAACTTAACATCTAAAATATAAATGATATATTTGAAATGCATTGAATTAGAGTAAAGCATCTTTAATATATTTCTCTTTTATGCATCGTTATTTGTTATTCATCGATTTACCTTGGATCCAAAGAGTACCTATGTACCGAGTACTTCAAAAGTTCATTACAATTCCTAAAATGTTTAAAAGTATCACAAATTGTGTTATCGGAATGCTGTTTACGCCATAAAACTTATCAAATGTGGAATGTTTCGTGGCAAAATAAAAGTAAAATAGTTCAAAGAGTCCCTTAAGTCCGTACACATTTCAGAAACTCATAACCAATTTAACAAATTGTAGTATCGCAGTGTGATTTCCACCATAAGACTTGGCAAATGGTCGGATTTTTTTTTCTTAAATAGTTCCAAAAACTTTCGAATAAGTATATTTTAGCCATACTAATTCGATACTTTGACAAGTTTTATGATGCAATACGACACTTGCACCAATACGACAATTTGTTAATTTTTTTCTTATGAATTTTTAGAGTTGTAACTAACTTTCGTCGCACCAGATGTAACAGTGTTAAACTGTTTAGTTATTAAATCGGATATTCAAGTATCTTTATTTTATTCGTCGTTATCAAAGAGGAACGGGATTGTCCGAAAATTGTTTTTTTCTCACCTTATTATTTAAATCTGCGACTCCCATTTTATCTTTTTTGCTCTAACAAACATCGATGTAGTTGAAACCATAAAATTATTATATTTTGCACATACTGAATTGAACTGTACGGTATACTTTCAAAATTACTTTTTGATACGCCGTCGTAAAAAGATAAAATACCCTTTTGCAAAGTGAATAGTTAAGGAAGCAATTTCAAACAATAAAATAAATGTAAGATTTTAAACTAGAAACATTGTGTATATTTACAGAAAACTATATAAATATATGAAATAAGGTAGAGCAAAATGTAACATAGAGTAAATAATGATAGTGAACTTACATTGTGCCGTTTTTTTTTCACTTAACGTTAATTCTTCTGGTCTTCAAAGAAGCCCACCTAATGATAACATCGTTCAGTTTTATAAAATCCCCTATATCACTTTCACATTTTAAAGGCATTAGGCTGTCACATAATGTGGTCCGCACGTACGTTGTCACGTAGTTCGCACATGATGTAAAAAAAGAAACAGAAAACAATTAGTGACAGTATGAAACAGAAATGAAAGTATTACACATTTATTACTTTCCCACATACCTCACCACATTACTTCCATGTATGTGGTGGCATTTGTCTCAATAATGGATCAGTTTGAAGATCCCGATTTTATAGAACTCCATCGGTTTGAGAAGACCCATCTTCACATGGGCCGTTTGAGTTCGTCCTCAGAGTCAAACTTCTTACCTCCGAGGAACTTCGTCGTTGGTCAAACAGATGGAAATTAGAGGGTGTCAAGTCCGGTCTTTATGGTGGGTGCTACAAAACGTCCCAACCGTATCCCTGCAATTTTTCACGAACTGGGACAGACGAGCGTTGTCGTCAATTTCCATCTGTTTGGACCCATGAAGAAGTTCATCGACAGTAAGAAGTTTGACTCTGACGACGAACTCAAACGGGCTGTGTGAAGATGGCTCTTCTCGCAGCCGACGGGGGGTTCTATTAGACCAGGATTTTCAAACTGATCCATCGTTCGAACAAATGCCTCAACATGCATGGAAGTTATGTGAAAAAGTAATAAATGGTTAATACTTTCATTTCTGTTTAATATTGTCATTAATTGTTTTTCTTTTTCTTTTTTTACATTATGTGCGTTACTTATTGATATACCCTCGTATCTCTATTTTCATGCCGAATGATTTCAAGATAGGAAAATAGAAATTAATTAAGTTTTGATTACAATTATTTAAATGAAAAAGGTGTATTTTTATTATTATTTTTATTGTATTTTTATTATTATTATTATTTATTAAAGGTGTAACTTTTATTAAAGGAACCAATAATTAGAAATTTTATGAATTTCGTTTCAGTATTTTATTTTAGAGGAGGGAATGTTTTTTACGCATAAGAATCATTATCGTAATAGACACATTGCGCATATCATTGGAGTAGGAAATTAGAGCAATTTGTTTCAAGTTGGGAAATTTTTAAATTCTCCCCCTCTCCCCAAACAAAAATTTATCTGTAGCTACGTCCCTGCATGTGAATGCTCTCTAACAAGGAGACCGCCAAACATGATGCGCACATATTTTGATGATTTTAAAGTATGTTGTAGGGATCATACCCCTAACTACTCAGGTCAAAGGTTTCCTTCAAATGGGCTTTAGTTTTCGAGATATTTCGTTTTAAAGTTAAGCATGCATTTCAAATGTCATTACTTCGCGATCCTGGACAATGTCCCAGTGGTCCCGTGGTAGCGTTCGCGATTTGAGAGCCGCAGATGGGTGTTGTCAGGTTTCTCTCACAGCTGCAAGAGTTGAAAGCTATTTTTAAGGAATTAGCGTATTGTATCTGTATCTATTGTGTACCGTTAGAGTCTCGTTTAAGAAAAATCTTAATCCGAAGGGTAGCGAGTTGGGCATAAGGAAAGAGATATTTCCATTGCAATGTGGTCTTTGATAGATAAGTCAAGACAGATCAGTCAAGAGGGAGGAACGGTTGTCAAGCGACACTTGGAAATAAAACAGCAGCCCCGTAGAGAGAGAGCGGGTGCGCTGGGGAATGACTAGAGGTGAAATTAGTTCGAACGTGGTAGTGAAGGTGTAAGGTCGTTGAGAGTTGACGATCTGAGCCACGTGTGTTTAATGGTATCTCTCGAAAGAAAGAGAGAGCGGGTGTGAGATGAATAGAAATCTCAGTGCGGAATGAATTGACGTAGTCTAACGGTACACGTAGAGCGTTTTCTGTAATTGTTTTGATTTAGTGTTAAACCGGATGATTTACATCCGAGTTTAAGTGTAACTATTGTTAATAAATTGTTACTTTAACTTTAATTGAAAGAGTTAGGTTTTTCTTGAATATACATCAAGTATCGTGCCCGATATCACGTATTCATATCGGTGGTGGCAGCATATCAAAAGACCGGATTTATTTCGAAGTTGTGTGGACGGAGAAGTGGAATCCGACAATGTTGGCAGCGACGGGATCTGAATCACCGAAGGCCAGTGCCAGATAGCCGTGTTACAGAGAGTTTGTGCCGGATCGCCCAGTGGAAGTGTTTGTGCCCTATCGTCGTAGACCACCAGTGCCAGTTAGCCGTGTTACAGTCAGTTTATGCCGGATCGTCTAGCGGAAGCGTGTGTGCCCTATCATCGTAGACCAGTGCCAGCTAGCCTTGTTACAGAGTGCCTTGCCGGATCGTCCAGCGGAAGTGTTGGTGCTGTATGTAGTGTTAATTCCAGTATTTATGTGTAGTGTTTGTGTACACAGTGATTCAAGTTACAGTGATTGTTGCCCGAGAGTGCAAGATTTACCCTGTGGAAAAGTGAGCAGAGAATTGCCCCAGCGAATGAAGTACGAGGTAAGGTGTTTTGATCATTTTACTCTACTGACATTCTCGAACCTACTTTTTTTTATTGTGTATAATTGATGGTAATTTAAGTTAATGTTGTGGTTAATTTATGATAATTTATGTGCAATATAATAATTTGTCTAAATCAAATGAGATATTAACAACCATTTTACACTATTGTTTTAAGAAAAGATCTTATATTAATTACTAGAAGTGAGTTTCTAATTGTTTTAAACGGATAAGATTAATGATTAAAATTAATGCATTGTGTTAATAGTTGGAAGGAATAATTGAAATTTCTTAAATTTAAATTATTATTAAAGTAATATTGAAATTAAGTGATGTTGTTTGCTTTAAGTTTGAAATATTGATAGTAAATGAGGAAAGCAAATTTGTGTAGAATTTAAATTAAATTGAAATAACCTTCAAGGAAGAACTGAAGGCCCAGAGAGAAAAAAAAAAGTGCTGTTATTTACTTTTTAATGTGAGAACTAATTTTGAAATTGAAATATTTTATTGAGATTAAATTTAGGAATTTATGTGTATTTCATGCAAATTTTTTGTTAGGTGGATATTTTTATGTAGTGATTGGCATCAGTGTTTTATTCAAATTGCAACGTATCAGTATTATTGTGTAAATTGTATTTTATTATTTATGATAAATTTAAAATCTGTATTGCATACTAATCAAATTGAAATTGTTGGTACTTGGTTATTGGAAGCAAATTGTGGGGTAACGTTTTTTAAGGAAATTTATCAATTATTATTAGTTATTTGAAATATGTTTAATAGTATAATATGTGGAGGTAACTTATGAGGGTAGGATTTTAGGAAATATTAATTTGATATTGTGCTTAAGTATTATTGTAGGATGGTAATAATTATCAGTAGAAAGTATGGCTTTCTTACTAAAATTAAAAAGGGTGTATCTTCAGGCGATATGTGAAGAGTTAGGAATTGAGGTCTCGGAAGATGATACCAGGTTTAAGCTTAAGAAAAAGATAGTGGAAAGCGACGAATATGAAGAGGGGGCCGTTATGGAATTATCTAGCACTATTGTTACAGAACGGTTAGAACAAGAACCGTTAGTAGTAGAACGAGAAAAGTTAGAAAAGGAGGAAAAGTTACAACGAGAAAAATTAGAAAGGGGGGGAAAATTTAAAGTTACAACGAGAAAAGTTAGAAAGGGAGAAGAGGTTAGAACGGGAAAAGTTAGAAAGGGAGTTAGACCGTGAGAAGTTAGATAGAGAAGAAAGGGCTGAAAAATTGAGATTGGAACATGAGTTAGAGTTGGAAAGGATAAAGATTCAAAGTTCGGCAAATAACTCTAATGGGACTAGAGAATCTAATCATGAGAGCAGCCTAGAGAAATTGATTAAAAGTGTTAAAACTTTGTCTATCAACGTTCCAGAAGGGACTGAGGGATGGAATCTGTTTTTTAGCAGTTTAGAACGGGCATTCCAAACAAAAAATGTACCGGAAACGCAGCAGGCCGAAATTCTGCTAAATATGTTAGGAGATAAGGCCGATAACTTGCTAATATACACTACTAGGGAACAAATTGAGAGTTATGAGAAGTTAAAGGAATTAGTTCTAAGGGAACACGAGCCGACACCGAAGGCGTGTTTGGAAAATTTTAAGAAGGCTAGAAGGAATCAAAATGAAACTCATGTATTATTTGTGTCACGTTTAATAATAGCAACGTGGGAAAATTACTGTAAGATTAGAGGTGCAGATACGTATGAGAAGGTTAATCAGTTAATTGTCACGGATAAGTTGTTAAATACCCTAGATGAGGAAACCGCGACGCGTATTGGATTAACTCAGCACAGTAATTGGTTTGAAGTTTCGAAAATTGCTAAGGAATGTGATAATTTCTTTGATGCTAAACAAAAATCTTATGCGGTAACTTATAAGGGCTGTAAAGGTAAAGAGAGGTACGTAAATAATGGAGATTCTAGAAGGGAAAAAGATGAGGGAGTTAGTAGCAATTGGAGACAAAATGGGAATAATGAAGTTAGTCCATTTTTGGGTAGAAAACCGGAATACAGGAAACCGAACGATGCGACGCCTATCTGTTTCAAATGTGGTTTACGAGGACATGTACAGCGATTTTGTACAAAAGGAAATAATGAGGGAAGTAATCAAATTAATAACCGACAAGAACCAAGGGCTAGTATCAATAATGTCTCAGTGCGAGGAATTAAAGAATTACCAGGGGGAGCGAGTATGGCAAGAATCGGAGCAAGAGGGAATTGGAGAGCTAAAGTTATTGGAGAGAAGTTAAATAATCTCGAGAAAGTGGAAGTTAGTGTAAATGGGAAGAAAACAAAAGGATTGGTTGATTCTGGTTGCGAAATTAGCGTCGTTCATAAAGATTTAGTACCAGCAGAGAAACTAAGAGGTAGCATCTACTTACAAGGGATATTTGGTAAGGCAGTTAAATCGCCGTTAATTCAATTACCTTTAGCTATTCCAAAACGCGGTCAAACTAATGTAATTCATCAGGATGTACTTTGCGCAATAATTGATAATAGTAAGGAACAGGTAATTTTACATCCTGACGTGGCTAATGAATTATCAGGGTTAAACAACGAGAAATCATTAAGAGAATCGGTAGAAAGGGAATGTAAGGAAGATAGTAGGAATAAAGTGAAGGAAGGGTAAAGGATTAGAAATGGTAATAATAATCGTTATGTTGTAGAAACGAGATCGGAAAATTTACAAAGTCAGGAGAAGGAAAAAGCCGAGGTAGAGAAAAGTAAAATTAATCAAGTTACGGAAAGTAGTCTAAATGTATTTCAGGAATCCCAAATGAATTGTACAGATTTAGAGAAAGCTTGGGAATTAGCTGAAATTGATAAAGGGTCTTACTATCTTGTTAATGGATTATTATATCATAAAGAAGAATTGGTAGATGAAACTGTAGCTCAATTAGTATTACCTAAAATTAGAAGGGAGGAAATTCTAAAATTAGCGCATACTTCCTTATATGGAGAACATCAGACGGTTAAGAAAATGTTAGAAAGAATCGAGCATTCATTTTATTGGGAAAATATGGCGAAGGAAGCTAAAATATATTGCGAATCATGTGTAGAATGTCGATTAACGAGGGAAATGAATGGGAGTGATAAGGAGAAAGAGGAAGCAGGTCAACATGCATATATAATTGAGTTAGTGGACGGAAGTAAGAAACGGGTTTATCAAAACGAACTGAGGGAATTTATGGCCAAAAATAAAGTAGTCGATATTGTCTTTGATAGTGACGGGGAGTTTGAAGACTGTAGGAAAAATCTGTTGTTAGACAGAGAACAACCGGAAAATAAAGACGGGAAGGGATTTGAAATAAAAGGTTAACAAATATTCAAGTTGGGGACATAAAATCAATCTTAAGGAAAAATAAGGAATTATTTATGGATCCTATCCAACTGGTACAAATGGAGAAGAATCGGATTGCTCGTAAACCGGAGAGGGGTAAGATAAGGCAGAAATTGTACAATATTCTCATCACGTACAGAGAGGATTTGGACAGGCAAGTGCCTGATTGGTTAGAGGAAGATGTAATTGGGACATCAGAGGCAGAAGTTAGCCATTCAAGCGGGTGCGTTACGAAAAGGGATGTACCAATTAAGTTAACGAGGAAGGACTGGAAGGGAAAAGTAGTACCGCCTCCAGCAATCTCAGCCTAAGGACTGACATTGAAATGACATAATACTAGTGTAACTTTATTTGTTTTTGTGTATTTATAATTGTATGTGCATCCTGTGTTTATAAAAGTGTATTAGCATATTGTGTATTTTTTTTCTGTAGTTATCACATTAGTATATGGTTCATTAGAGATGTCAGTAGTTAAATTTTCAGACACCTTGAAATATTTATGTAATTGTAGTAATGAAGAAACCTATCAAGGAACTGTTGAACTCTTCTCAGACATTACATAGTTTGTGGAAAATTAGCCCCTAAAAGGCATATTTTCCACTAAGGTGGGGGGTGTCAGTTTTCTCTCACAGCTGCAAGAGTTGAAAGCTATTTTTAAGGTATTAGCGTATTGTATCTGTATCTATTGTGTACCGTTAGTCTGGTTTAAGAAAAATGTTACTCCGAAGGGTAGCGAGTTGGACATAATGAAAGAGGTATTTCCATTGCAATGTGGTCTTTGATAGATAAGAAAGATAGTGCACCATTTTATTTAGGAAGACAGATCAGTCAAGAGGGAGGAACGGTTGTCAAGCGACTCTTGGAAATAAAACAGCAGCCCCGTAGAGAGAGAGCGGGTGCGCTGGGGAATAACTAGAGGTGAAATTAGTTCGAACGTGGTAGTGAAGGTGTAAGGTCGTTGAGAGTTGATGATCTGAGCCACGTGTGTTTAACGGTATCTCTCGAAAGAAAGAGAGAGCGGATGTGAGATGAATAGAAATCTCAGTGCGGAATGAATTGACGTAGTCTAACGGTACACGTAGAGCGTTTTCTGTAATTGTTTTGATTTAGTGTTAAACCGGATAATTTACATCCGAGTTTAAGTGTAAATATTGTTAATAAATTGTTACTTTAACTTTAATTGAAAGAGTTAGGTTTTTCTTGAATATACATCAAGTATCGTGCCCGATATTACGTATTCATATCGGTGGTGGCAGCATATCAAAAGACCGGATTTATTTCGAAGTTGTGTGGACGGAGAAGTGGAATCCAACAGGTGTTCTGTCCTATCCTGTGACTTTTACCTTTTTTAACAAATTTTATAAATTTGTCGCGTTATAAGTTGTATGCAGAATTATGAATTCTGCATCTTTGAACTTTTTGATATTTTCTTAATAAATGACATTTACGTTTTCGAATATTTCGTAAAAATTTAGATTTTTTTTTTCTTGTGCAGTTTTGAAATTAATATTTTTATTGACGAAATTCCAAACTAACTAATTCCAAAAACATATCTTGAAAGGAGTAATAAAATATTAAAGCAATAACGATTATATCCAAGTTTTAGCCAGTTATATATATATATTTTATGTTATTTAAATACATTTAACTGTAAAGTTCAAACTCACCGTCATTTTTGATTTGCACAAAAAAAAATAATGTATTACAATAAATTTTTTTTTCAGTCTAACTAGTCGATGCCATACAGAAAAATTCAACTAGAAATGAAAAATTGTTTGTAAATTATAATACATATAAAAAATATCTGAAAAAAAAATCGTCTGCAAAGACTTTTACGGTAATATCAGAATAAATAAAATTTTCTTTTTATCAATTTCGTTTCGCTTCCTTTGCAGACGAATACCACGTTTGAAATAATTTCTTTTTCAAATTTAATGCATTTTTAAATATATTTATCACAATTTAAGTATTAAAAGAATATATAATATGCTAATTTATACATTCTTCCAATATTGTTAAAACAATTATTTAAAGGCGATTTTTAATGCGAAATTTCTTTAGAATATTTTTGCGATAGGTATAACACAATTAGTTCCATATTTAATAAACTAAAAATGTCGATGTCGGTGATGATAAATATTTTAGTATTTCAGCAGTTAACATATTTCAATATATTTAGAACAAATCAAATATTAAAAGGATATATTATTTTGTTAAATTTTTCTTAATCATTAAATTTTTTTTAAATAGAAAATGTAAATTTTTAAAAAACTGTAATATTTCATAAATACAATAAATAAATAAGTAAATATACATAAATGTAAACAATAATCATTTTAAAAAGACGAGATATCAAGACATAAATTAGTTTGGATTTTCGTCAGTAGAAATATTAGAATAAAAATTGCGCAAAAACTATAAATCTTCACGCAATATTCGAAAATGTAAATGGAATTTATAAGGAAAATATCAAGAAGTTCAAAGATGCAGAATTCATAATTCTGCATACAACTTATAAGGCGACAAATATATAAAATTTGTTAAAAAATGGTAAAAGTCACAGTAGAGGACAGAACACCCATCTGCGGGTCTCAAATCGCGAACGCTACCACGGCACCACGGAGACCATGCCCAGGATCGCGAAGTAATGGCATTTGAAATGCATGCTGAACTTTAACCCGAAATTTCTCGAAAACTAAAGCCCATTTGAAGGAAACCTTTGACCTGAATAGTTAGGGGTATGATCCCTACAACATACTTTAAAATCATCAAAATCTGTGTGCATCATGTTTGGCGGTCTCCTTGTAAGACAATTCTACCAGCCAAAATGTTAAACAAAAATCAAGTAGATGCTATACAAAATACGTTGTCAATCGCTATAACTCCATATGTTTGTTATTGTTTCTTTTATACATGTATATCCGCAACCAAAGGAAGAGTCAAGCCACGATACTTTCACCCCTCTAGGTTGCTGCGTGATTTAGATGGCTGGTTTCCACAAATTGCCGAACTGGCATGTGATCAAAATAGGCTGAGATCAATGCAAAGGCGCCCGCGAAATTAATTTTGATTAAACCTACATCTGTGTACATATATAAGAACATTCTATATTCGAGCGAATACTTAAATTTCAGTGTAAATATATTTTCTCTCATTCAGATGTGAAGTGATTGATTTTTTGTCATTCAATGCATGTAAAATTATTTAAATTACATTATAAAAATGTTAACATGGAATAAATAAAATATTTTTTTAAATATAAGAATTGAAAGCATTGTTTTTACTGGTTTTCGACTAATCTTAGCAATTTGGCTAATTACCAAGGGAAAACTAAAGCCAAATAAAAATAATATCAGCAACAGATTTGTCAGGAAGTACTGGTACGAAATTGTTATTTGACCTCCCTTTCTTGAATTTCTCTTTTTCCTTTTCGAGATGTATTCCATTTTTTTGTAATTGTTTTTAGGGTGGTTTTTAATCTAAACTGAACAGTTGGATATGAAGAAACTAACAAAAGAGGTGTATTACATATGCTTTGCAATAAATCAAGAAAAACTTTTAACCCAATATTTTATAAATCAGTTTGTGAAACAAAACTAACTCAGGATTCAGGATTGCATGGCAGCAGGTTAAATGTAAATAAATGAATAAAGATTTGAAAACATGACTGAGTTCTAAAAAAAATCAAATTTCAAATAATAAGTTACATTAAAAAGATTTCAATCATACAATAATACCATTGAGAGTGTCGTCAAAAGAAAAAAAATGAACTCTCGCAATTTGGCAATCTCAAGGTTTTCATGCCAAATGAAACATTTTGTTGTGATTTGGCGCAATATCAATTGGACATGACTGAACAATATGAATCCCGAAAATCATTGAAACCTGATTGAACAATAAATTTTTTAAAGATTACAAAAACTCTGGAAAACAAAATCTGGTGTGAATCCACTAGACTTTCTGAACATATCACATAATAATACGTTTAATTAAATCGTAATATAAAAATGAATAAAAACGTATATTCTAATTTTACAAAGGCGAATTGTTTCCACCTTTGAAAAAGCCCTCATATTAAAAAAAAAGGGTGACTTGCATTTATAAAGTTCAAGTTTTTAGCTAAAACTAAGACGTAATTTTCACTTAATTTTCTTTTGACCAGAGCTGAAAATGAAGAGCTTTTGATGAAAATAAATATTGAAATTGAATTTACATAGTCAAGTAAATGTCGGTTTTAAGTTGTTTTAAATATAGCTATTACGTTCAGTAAATATAGATATTACCTCAGTATGTTAACTGAACTATTGTTATAAAAAAGTTTTTAAAATTGAAAATACGAGAATATTCCTGTTTTACTCTTCTAAAGATGTTTGTTTGCATTTACATTTAAGATTAATGTTTCATTATATTAAATTTACTGATAAAAATGAAAAAGTATATTATATATTTTTCAATTTACTGATAAAACTATACGACCGAAGGTCGAATAGTACCGCCGGTACAGGCTCTGAAATGCTCAAATGCGCCACGCGTCAAAAGGGACTGGCCTAATCCGCGGCCGCCGGGAGTGCCCATAGGGACCTCCGGGTCCCTTGGCCCTTTCCGGGCTTTTCTGGCACGACATTGCTCTATCAAAGCTTTCGGACATCAAACACCTATATGAGGTTACGACTAGTCCCGTCGGCAATGGATTGTGTGGCTTCACTCGCGAACCGGGGAGGTCGTAGAAAGTCCTCCCGGTACGCATAGACACGTTCTCGCTGCAGCTGTTGGTCCAAGTATCTCCAGGTATGCCCCCAAACGTGCCCGTCGAAGTTGCAGTGCAAGTTATCCAGTCCCCGACCTCGGAACTCAAAAACAGACCTTACCTCCCGGGACTGCGTGCAATGTCCCGGTACGTTGAAACCGTAGACGCCGCAAACGGACCTGCGGAAGGTCGAGGTAAGCTCTCTCTTGGGCATCAAAGGGACAACCCCGTTGAGGATTAGTGCTCATCCAACCACCAGGCGCAGAAAGTTCTGATTGTGCATAAACACGCTGGACTGGTTGGCGACCTGAGGGTCGGACTTTCGTCTGAACATTGTTGCGTTAGTCGACAAGCCTCCGGCCCAGTTTCTCGTGAAACTGTCGTGAGGAGGGTAAGGACACGGCACATTCCATGGACCATGACTCGTTCATGGCTTCATGGGCGTTCAAGCCTTGGTCAAGTGGGGCTACTCCCCACTCGAACAGGAACCCGGAGGTCGGCTCACAACTACTCTAGCTGCAGAGGGACTGCGAGGGATGGTCGCACAAGTTTGTCCGTAGGATGGGACCGAAGCCCCGAGCCGACTCGCCAACGTCTACTGTGTACCACCTGCCAGCACCGAAGAATGTTTCACGCTGCCTTACGCACTGACCAGACATCACAATAGAGCCGCAAGCTGTCCTTGCCTTTCACAGCCCTTTCTCGCCTCTGTCGTCATCCCAGATAAATGGTAGACACCGCCCTATCCTCTTAGCTACCCTTTGTCTCAGTGTCACCATCCCAACCTAAGCCAGAGATCTTGGATTCGGTCAGTGGAACGCTACCCTTTTCATCCAGTCTAGGCCATCAACTAGGGCAACCTAGCCTGTTTTTGGTCGAGAACCTGGAATACGGAGGGAGGTGGATAGTTCCTTACCCTGCCAAAGCGTAGTGTTCTGTTGCCCGCCGGGCACCGCACGGAGGTGGGGATTCTACCGTGTACATGCTTCCGTCATGTCGACGCTGCTGCGCGAAATTATTGGCTTTCGGTCTTCTTCCCTACTTAGAGGAGTTCCCGGCTAAATTCACTGATAAACATTAAAACATATAATATTTTAAATTTACTTAAAAACATTAAAAATTATGAAAAGGTATGAATTAAATAGATAATCACTAATATTACTGTTATATAAATGATATTTAATTGAAAATCGATACATTATTCGTATTTTTAAAAAAAGATTAAAATAATAAAGTAAAAGTAAACTAAAATTATCTCTTTTGGAGATTTATTTTAAGACATAGTCAATCTAAATAGCGACAAAAAATAACTTCCTGAAACCTTTTTATCTTAAAATTTTTGCAATGACCACAATAATCAATATCAAATTGCTAATAAGCAAACTATAGATTTGGGACTTACAGGAAAACTGCAACTTTCCGAAATGGCCTCCCTCCGCTTTTAAGTAAAAGCGAAATATTTTGATAAAAATTTCAGTAATGGGTCACCACTCAACTTCTAATATTTTGGCCATTTCTCTAGTAGAGCTATCTTTTAGAGACTCCAAACGCCTACGAGTCTTATAAAAACGCATCTCTGTAACATGATCATGCGTAATAACCGTTGATAGTTATTCCGCATAGACCGCATTAATATTTAGAGGCTATAGAGTCCAATATTATGCTCTTAAGAAGTTCAACAAATGTGACTTGCAAAATTCCTATGCACTCTTTTTGTTCTGTGCTCTGAAAATAATCTTGCTGGCAAGCCCATATTTCATTCCCAGTATGCTCTTGGTACCAGGGAAGCGAAATACTCTCCAAGATGTTTTAATAATGCGTTAGATTGTTGATTTTGATGCCTTCATGAACAAACCAGTTGAAAAAATCCCACCCCAAATCATAACCGACTAATGTTTTTGCCGTCTTTCAATGATAGCTCATTGACTAAGACTAAGAGATACATCAATTAAATTCAATTGCCGTGTCGATTGTGGAACAGTTCGATTGCGAAAATTTTGAAAAACTTTTGCCATTGATCATGAGCGGCTCACTTCATTGGTGCAATCCATTTTTGAAGTCTTACTATTTGTTGAAATTTTGGCATTGCTTCATTTTTTTAGACTTTTATCCAAGAGAACGTTTCACAATTTGTCGTACCGTCTCCTGGTTGATGTTCATCTTTTATTTATTTACTTATTTATTTTAGACTTTTTGATCGAAACATTTGAAATGCACCTAACCTTCTTTACGATCACTTTGTGTTTTTTAACTGTTGTTTACCTTGATTTGACCTGTTTCCATAATGGCCAAGCTGTTAGAACCGTTTCACAGCATTCGATACAGTCTATCATGGAACTTTCACAACTTGAATAGAACTCAAATTGCTTCATTGCTTCAGGGCGTAATGCAAGAACAGCATTTTAACTTGGAAACCATTATCATAAAGTTTAAACTGCCCACTCAGTGAGGTCCAATTTTTATTAGCCGGATTATTTTTTGTTACCCTGTAATTGCCACTGAATCTAAATAAATATGTGTTGTATGTGTATGTCACCTAAAGGAAAAAAGAACTTAAAATAATAATCAGAAAAAAATATTTTAATTAAAATATCAATATATTTCTTTTAAATGCTAAAAGGTGTAAACTAAAAACATAATATACAGTAAAATAACATTTATTAGATTGTTGACATGACTCACTCCGAGCCATTATCAAAAACAAATGAGAATATTCTATAATTGCACTGTCTTTGAAGTTATTATTTGAAATGTTATCATTTAATTTTCATGTACTTTTTAACTTTTTAATCTCGGAGTGCGTTGAAACATGTCAACAATCTAATAAAAGTTATTTTACTGTATATTATGTTTTTAGTTTACACCTTTTATCATTTAAAAGAAATATATTATTATAAGGTGTTGTAATTTATTATATTTTTAAAATATCAATATTTAACTTTTACAGGAAGTGTGTTAATTGTCGATTGAATTGCTACTAATTTTTAATTATGTGAGTAATTACGAAAGAGGAATTAGAAAATGTATCTATTACTACTTCTTGTAAAATAAAGTATTCAGCGTAATGTCTTTCCTGAAAGGAAATTATCGGAAGCTTTTAAATTTGTACCAGTGTAATTAAAAATGTCGATGACTCATTTGTACACTAGCGTTATGATTTTAAATGAAAGATAGTTGTATGTTTCGAGATCAAGTACAATTTCTATATTGAAAATTGTCTTAAGGAATATTTTTAACAAGTTACTTCAACAGTAATTTGTTCATATTTTAAACTTATCGCGCATCTTTATGGTATTGATGAGATCATTTACTGTAAGTGTAAAGAGAAAAAAAATTCATGCATTTGAATGTGGAAACTTTTCATAATCTAAATGATTTATTTAATGAATTGGAATTCTCCTAGGGTATATTTGTAATAGATAACTTTAACTGTTATTCATTTATATTCTAAATTTTTGCAAACTTCTAATGAATTGACGATATCAGTAATATTCAATACGAGCTTTACAACGTTTGTGAATGAAATACACTATAAGCATAGTAAAGAATGAAAAAGGCAATTTGAACGTGGAAACATTTCATTATCTTAATTATGCATTTAACTTGAATGCTGTTTTTATCTTATACAAGAATTTTGCTTGTGTTTAAAAATACATTATTAAAATATATAAACTATCCAGTGATAAGTTGTTTAATTGTGCATTTATTGCTTAAAGTCTCATTTCAAAACTATGTGACTTAGTGATATAGGCGTCATCCACATCAGTCACATTTAGAGAGGCAGGTGATGAGGCTGGAGGGTATGAATTAACACAGTGTCACAACACATCTAAAATATAAAGACATCTTCTTGACAGTGTGTGTGTGATAAATAAGTGTAGTAGTAAAAAATAATATGAAAGGCTGGTGTCAAAATTCATGGACTCAGTGTGGTTAATGTATTACAGTTAATGAAAGAGCTTATTTTAATTTGTTACACAGTTCTAAAAAGATATAAAGTAAAAACAATTATCGCATTATTTTATTAATCAAATTTAATTCTATAGTAACAGTTACAAAAAATATGACGTTACAAACAGGGAAGGAGAGTATCATTCAACTGTGAAAACATGTGACGTGGGGGAGGACGGGTAAGAAACTCGCCAAATTTGAGTTACTCAATTAATAGATGATCCCTATACTCAGGAAACATACTCTTACATAATGATGGATTCAGGGGGAGGGGGAGGTGCATTTCAACGCGGACAGACGAATCCCCCCCCCCCTCCGTCCTGAATATCTAGAATTTTATGATAATTATTGATGTAGAAGTGGCAATTCCCCCAACAGTTTTATAATACTGTAAGATGTCCAGAGAAAATGTCTAAATTCAACACTGTCCTGTACAACAACATCCATGATAATATCTCATGTTTAAAATCTTCTAAATTAATGAGATTAAATACTCAATTGTAATGAACAACCTTTTTGAAATTACCAAAATTTTTCTAAAATGATTATTAATAGTTGCTTTAATTTTTTTAAGGTCAAATTATGCCACAAAAACACATGTCGACATATTATTAAAAAACATTTTAAAGTAAAGCAATTGACATAAATGTGTGTATAAGAATATGTACCTATTACAACTTTTGTAAATTAATCTCACTTTTCAACAAAGTGTCTTGCCGAGAGCAAATTAGCGGGAGCTTTTTAAATTACTTTTATGCTGTAATAGTGCACCTTAAAATGCCAAAGATCTCATTTGCACAATTAAGTTGTCATTCAAAATAAAAATTAGGGATGTGTTGAGATTTTTTGTAAAATACTATATTAATAATTCTCTTAAGGTATATTTTAAATGACGAAATAAATTTTTTCGATAGTTGTTTATTCATATTCCAATCTTTTTCCATTGTTTTAACACATTGCTGGTATCGCTAATATTTTATAAGTGAATGAAATACACTAAGGGTAATAGGTAGTTTTAAAGCAACATATATGTGAAAACATTTCATTATCTAAAATTCAGAAGACTACAACAAATTATTGTAATATATTAGATTAAAAAAATTATAAGCCTGCCCTTATCTTTTTTCTACCACCTGTAAGTAATATTTATAGAATTTGACAACACGTGGATTGTATAGTATTTCTTGTTGTAAATATATGGGAAGAGTTGCATACCCTGTGCTGGTTGGTGCGATTGGCAAAAAAATCCAAAATGGCGCCAAGAGCGTGTAACGTCACGTAGATAAAGTCAATTCCAGTAGTTAAAACAAGAACGAAAAATCATGCGTCAAGATTATATAGCACTTTCCAACGCTTCCAAAATAATTTTACAAATCATACCGTTTAATAAGCTAAAAGCTAACATCTAAGTAAACAATTTAGAAAACGCATAACATATTTAAAATGATAATTTCAGGAATTTCCAACATATACAATATTCGGAAAAATATCCGAATACTTTTATTCAGCCCTGTATAGGATCTATAGATTTGTATATATACTACATAGGATGATAATTTTAGTTCAGTTAGGAAACGCGTAGCACAGTTTAAAATTCTCCGTCTGGAGTTTGTCAATAAACAGAAATGTGTTCGCGAACTTTTGTGCTGCCCTGTATAGGATCTACAGAATTTATACACACCACGTAATAGACAAAAAGCAAGTTAAAATTAAAATCGCGTTCAATAACTTAAAACGCACTTCCAGGAATTATTGTTAACAGACAGTAGAGAATTCTTTTGCGTGTCCCTGTAAATGAACGATGACTGCTATACACACAATATTCCGTAGTAAGTCTCTTGTAATGCACCTTAGTGATCTATATAAATTTCAATGCGTTTAAAATAGTGAAATATTATTTAAATAAACCGCAGACGATTTTTCTCCATAGACGTCATGTAACGGAATTATTTTTACTGTCCCTGTAAAGTAACTATAAGTGCTATGCACACCCTGTTCCATATTAAGCTTCTTCTAATGCACCTTAGTAATATATATAAATTACAATGCGTTTAAAATAGTGAAACATTATTTAAATAAACCGCAAATGATTTTTCCCCATAGACCGCAATGTAACGGAATTCTTTTGAGTGTCCCTGTAAAAAAACTATAAGCGCTACACACTTCCGTTGAAATAGGGAACATGCTACAGATAACGACAATAACATATAAAAATTGCAGAGCAATCCGAGCATATTTACGGGAGTTAGAGCACGGGCAGACGGCCAGACGGCAGACGGCCAGACAAACCGAAGTCATAAGCACTTTTCAACTAGGTTGGAAAGTGCTAAAAAGCAACTACAAATACTGAAGATCGCAACAACCACATCAAAAATTTATTGCCAAAAGTAACTCGCCAAAAAAACCAGCACAGGATACTGAACTCTTCCCTATATAAGGACTATGTTTTATAATTTGTAATTTGACAGTGCTATATGGTGTAATAATCTCATTGCATATGGTCAGTTGCTTCTGTTTCAATGGTTAATTTTTGCAATAAGTTTATATATATATATATATATATATATATATATATATATATATATATATGAAACAAATTTTAAAAAAATTTCGTCGTTGACCTCATTAAAACTATAATTCTGTGTAAATCGCATTATTCTAAATTATTTTCTCGTTCCAGTATTTCGATTGTCAAAATTCCACCGTGCTAAAATAGTTTATTCCAAATTCATTCCCTTAAAAAAATGGCGCTGATCGATGTTCTATTAAATTTACGCACTTTTATTTCTTTAAATAAAATGCATCCTAGAATTTAATTCTTCTAAAAAACACCAATCTCCCAGCTAAAAATATTTTACTCTTTTGAAATAACAACCTATGTATTTTTATTTATTTTATTTTTATTTCCCTATGTTTCCTGACAAAATAATATTACTTCTCAAATTATGAAAGACTTTAGTCTCAATGTAAAAATTATCTTGGCATCTTGCTATACTTGATAAAACCTATGTATTTCTTTTTTCTTTGCTTCTCTTCTTATTTTTTTCGAAGGGATTAGTTTTCACGAGATTGTTCTAGAACATTTATTTGCCGCGCTTTTTCCAGCTTACGGTTAAATCGCTTCTATATTAACGCGCCGAAAGAATTAATCCGAGAGCGCTGATTGGTCGAGAGACTTTTTAGTAAACATGTATTCTGGAGCGTTCAGAAAATGATATACGGCGTTTTTCGCGCGTTTGGGTCAGAAGGTTCCAGGATTCGGTGGTGTATGCAACCCCGACATGTACTCCATAATCATAGAACATTCTCCTTGGCTGCCGATAGATTCTAAAAAACAACTGCCATTTTAAGAGCAAAGATGTCTTCTTATTAGTTAAATTTAAATCATCAAGTTTCGCCACGGTATTAAAATCAGCACGTATGGATTGAGCATCATAATGAGTAAAGCCTAGCCAGTTTGTCTTTGAGTTTCGAATAAAAGTGAAAAGAAATGGACTGTCTCTTATTTGCATTCTTTTACGTACACTATGACGGAGTTCTCGATGCCTGACTGCTAAATCCTTGGTGGAAACCCTTGCCTTGATTATGATTCAAGTTAAATCGTCACACACATATATATATATATATATATTAAAAATATAGAAATATCATTTTTTTTACATCTTCCACAAATGTATTTTCATGTTTTTTCATTTAAAACTTATTTTATAAAATTTTACATTTATTGATTAAACATTAAAATTACGAAAATATGTGTGCAAAATAGGTAATAACCAATAGTAGTTATATGCCAATAATAACTGTTTTTCGCCAAATGTTTAATTTAAGTGCGAATGATAGACAATGCCTATTATTTCCACAAAAATAGATTCTTGTGATTTTCTCCCTTTTTTTCTTTATTTTCTTCTCTTTTTAATAAACCTTTCAATTCTCGTAAGTGAATTCGAGTAAAATTTTAAGATAAATTTCCATTGCTTTAAAAGTGTAAGTAATCTATACAAATTGAAAATTGTAAAACAGAAACTCATATTTTTTTTTACTTACATACAAAGAAAATACATATATAGAAATATTTGAGTCAATGTGTAAACTATTATTAATCTTTGATATGATCAACTATATTGTTTAATGGTTGTTTAAAATACTACAATTAAAAGCGCTAAATTTCTGACTTTGGAAAACAAATATTGCATAAAATATTCTGTGTGTAAAAAATATCTTAATGAAAAAGACTTAAATGTACCTATTCGTATTTTCAATAGGCTAAAGATAATGAGATTTAAGAGATCCACTTTATCTGTAATGTAAAAGGAGGAATGCAAATTAAATATTAACAAAAGGTAATTTATATTTCAAAAACAGCTTAAAATCTCGCATGACTTCAACTGTATTAGGCATTTTCGAAATTGTTTTTCAGATATGCGTTTTCACTAGGTGAAAATATGAAGTTTCATAACAATATTTTAATTAGTGTTGAAAATGATTTCATAATTGTGCGTGTCGCATGATTTCGCTTTCTTGTTTCATTTAGTCTGAATTCTTTTACAGTGCTTTAATTCCGTAAGCTCTTGAGAAAGTAATCCCAGAACCATGAAGATATTTTGAAATACCGTTTCATACTTACGTGACATTTTAAACATGAATAAATTAAGGTAACATTAATTAGCGAAGAATGCTTAAGAAAATGAAAGTTATGGAGTGAAATAACGTCTCACAGTTTTCCATTCTGCATCTGTTTTATGTAAAAGTATAAAACAATTAAAGATAGTTTGTAAGTTTTATAAAGAATTCCACTATTCCACTTATATTTCTCATAAGAAAGATACAAGTGTGAGACTCGCACTTTGAGAGTACCGTTAGAGAGTTTCCGTACCGTTATATTATATTAGCGTTACAAAAAATTCTGTTACAATGCGTTAATTTGGCGTTAATACTGATTATGGAAATTCTCGAGTTTCTCACGTAATAAATCGACATAGAGCATTGATTTGTAAATTAATGATTTTCGGGTTTTTTTCTTTACATGTGCTTCGTGCCAAATTTCAAGATTCTGGGTCGACCAGAAGTACCCCGTAGGTTGTACTCTTAAAACCTATAGGGTACTTCCAGTTGACCTAGAATCTTCAAATTTGGCATGAAGGAGGGTCTTATAGCCCATGTAAAGGAAAAAATCCGAAAACCATTAATTTTTAATTCTATGTCGATTTATTACGCAACTTTCCATAAACAGAATTTCCTATAAGGGTGCTGATTTTTCTTTTTCAGGTACGAACCCTAAAAAGCGATAAAGATGATTTTATTTAAATCTTATTTTTAGTTTTACCAATCTTCAGGTCTTTGTATCTATTTTTGCAGAGCAGCAGCAGAATAAATGTGTGCCTTTTTACAGTACTATTATCGTTAATTAATCTAATATTTCTCTTAAATAGATTTATTTATATTGTGAATAAAATATATACACTAACAGTTCTCATTAAAAACATAGTTATTTTCTTAATGTCTCTTCCGTTATTGTGTATATTTTATTGACAATACAAATAAATCTATTTACGAGAAATATAATATTAATTAAAGATAATAGTACTGTAAAAAGACACATTTATGCTGCTGCTGTTCTCCAGAATACATACTAATGCCTGAAAATTCGCAAAACTAAAAATAAGATTTAAATATATTACGGGCATTATGAAAACAGAATGTTCTGTTTTTAAACTGCTAAGAAAAAAAAAGTGATTTTATTTGACTGGAAGAAAATAAAATTTTTCTCTTTATTTCTTAAAATGCCATATGTATACAGGGTTCTCTCTCTCTTATCATTGTTCAATAGAAAATTCCTAAACCGTTAGTTTTAGAGATATATTCCAAATGTTGTTCTTCTTCATATAAAAAAGTTATTTGCGTTAAAATAATTATTTTTGTAAACGTTGCGAAATAAAATTTTTAAAATGTCTACAAGTCTTATAAGTTAAATTTGGAAATATATTCCCATTTCTTTAACAAGTGAAAAACAAAACAAATATATATATCATTATTTTATCTCAAAAACTTAAAGTGATGAAAACGTAACACAAAAAGCTTAAAAATACCCTTTAATATATAGATGACATATGTTTCATGCGCTCTAACGGCCATATCAGAATAAACCTATATACAAAATTTGAAGTAAATCGGATATTTCTATCATGAGTTATCGTGTTACGTACATACATACGTATACATACAGAACCTGTGGGCACATTATCTCTCAGGCTTTGATAGCCTGTGAGCTAAAAATCTGTAAAGACTACTCGGCAACGTATCGATTATTTCTTCTTTTGAAGCGGACAGCAAAAGGAGCCTTTGTTTCAAAAATGCTTCTTCAAATCACTGAAATCTATTGGTTTCTAAAGGTAAGGGAAAGCTTTTTCGGAATCATAGATAACGCAGAAAAGGTTATATTATATTTTATTACAATTTAGCTAGATCCAGAAACATTTCTTTTTTTGTGAAAAAAAAAAACATTTAAAACTAAGGTTTTAATCAACTTATTCAGTCAAAATATATGATGTCTCAATTCACGCCGAACCGATTGCTAGTATGCTTTATCTGTAATAAAGATATTTACACATGATTGATAGGGACAATTTCAACAGACTAGCTTTCCTTTATGTGAAATCTGATGACTACACTGGTAGTGCTGAAAGTTGTATTTAATTCAACGATACTGTATGTACTTGTCACATACTTTCCATATTATGAAGCCTTCATCTTATTGTCGTTTACTATCTTACAGTATCTATTTCGAACGCGTATTGTGATATCATCACATCTTGTGCTATCATATCATCACACAAAAAAGTAAATGTGATGAAAATAACGTTTAACTATCTTCATTATTTTTAAGGTTTTGAAAGGAAATCTGAGACCAACTTGAAGTAATACATTGTGTATTTTTGATTAAATATATGGATTGTGACACCGGTTTCCAATGCACAAATTGTTTGACTTGAAGTGTATTTACACAAATTAAAAACATATTTTACTTAAGCAAGGTGTCAAATACATGTAAAATAAAATTTCCAAACTTGACATGTTTCGGTTTCAAAGTATAAAACCATAATCATAAGCAAACAAACATCGTCAAAAACCAAACCCGAATGAAACCTTTTGAAACCGAAACATGTCAAGTTTGGAAATTTTATTTTACATGTATTTGACCCCTTGCTTAAGTAAAAGATGTTTTTAATTTGTGTATATGTTTTAGAAAAGGTAAAGTTTTATGTTTTTAAATTTTGGAATTAAAAAAACAGTTTTAACGTTGACGTGTAATATAGATGTGTGTATATATCTATCTATCTATCTATATATATATATATATATATATATATATGTACAGGGTGCCAAGAAATAACTTGGACGAAGTTTCAAACCGAAATTCTGTAACTAACACTAAAGTTATAAAGTTATTGTCATAGGGAATTGATTCTAGAAAGCTACTAAACAGGTGTAAGTAAGTTAGTTGTGATTAACCATTATGGTTAACAAACGATCTGCCATACTTGAATTACATAAGCAAGGAATGAAACAATGTGAAAATGTTCAACGATTGAAAGTGCCTAAGCAGACGGTTTCATACACAATCAAAATGTTTAAAGAACTCGGACATGATGGTGACAGGCCAGGAAGAGAAAGAAAGCGCACAATTAACACATCAAGAAACCGGGTAGTTATCAAAAAGCGAGTTCAACGAAATCCTAGGATTTCAATGAGAAAGGTTGCTAGAGAGATGAAGATCAACAGAGAAACCGCACGTTTGATGGCAAGAGTAGAGCTTGGTCTTCACCCTTACAAAATGAACGAGGCTCAAATGCTAACAGCAGAGAACAAACGCACAAGGCTTCAAAGGTGTAAAGAACTGTTAAAGCGGGCCACAGGTGATCGATGACAAACATTTGTCTTCACAGATGAGAAACTGTTTTCGATTGGTCAGCAGAAGCACCTGGACCTTCTTGCATTGTTGAACAGCGTCAACGACCACAATCTCTAATGGTTTGGTGTGGGATATGTGCTAGTGGGAAAACACCACTTGTTTTTGTTGATCAAGGGATAAAAATTAATCAACAAACATATCGCAAACTCATTTTGGAAGATGTTGTCTTACCTTGGTCACAAAAGCTCTTTGGAAACAAAAGATGGACCTTCCAACAGGATTCCGCGCCTGCACACAGAGCTAAAGGCACTCAAGATTGGTGCAGGACACATTTTCCTGACTTCATTGGAGCTCAAGAATGGCCACCGTATTCCCCAGATATGAAAATGGATTATTCTGTTTGGTCCATCTTGGAGACAAGGGTGTGTGCTAAACCTCATAAAACTTTGGCATCCCTAAAGAAATTCTTATGCAAGGAATGGGATAAAATATCAGTAAGTGAGTTGCGGCCCATAGCCGAAAATTTTGTGACGCGTTTAAAGCTCTGTATTAAGGCTAAAGGTACCCACTTTGAAAATTTGTAAATATATTAGACGAAATAATGTATCCATATTTATTTTGAAGTTTGGTCGCAATATTTTCATTAGCATTACAGTTATAATGTATCATGTGTGTCCAAGTTATTTCTTGTCACCCTGTATATATATATATATATATATATATATATACAGAGAAAATCTAATTCTTCTCTAGTTAAATTAAATCTTCTCCATCGCATTCCCCAGAGTTAAATTCTTTAGAAACATTAAATTTTTGTTTTTTATCAATAAGGTAATTAAAAATGAATACAACAGATAAACACACAGTTATATATATATATATATATAACTGTGTGTTTATCTGTTGTATTCATTTTTAATTACCTTATTGATAAAAAACAAAAATTTAAGGTATTATGTTAAAAGTTTTATTTGTTTCAAAAGACGATTTAAATTTCATACTGTTTAATTTTTATTATTTAGTCTCAAACTTCTTCACTGACTTTTAATTCCATACGTACTTTAATAAGTAATCCAGGGACGTGAAGATATTTTGAAATATCTTTGAATGACATAGGGGACATTTTAAACGTGAATAATTATTCGACACATTAATTAATGGAGAATGCTTGAAAATATAACAGATGAGGACTGGCATATACCGTAATATTTTATTAATCCCACATTTGTTTTCTATAACGACATAAAACGCCTGAAGATGATTCGTCAGTTTTCTAAAGAATTTAACTCTGGGGAATGCGATGGAGAAGATTTAATTTAACTAGAGAAGAATTAGATTTTCTCTGTATATTTTAAATGTCATATGAGGCGGTTAAAATCATAATAGTGTAAATCATATTTTATTTACCCTATACTGTATAGCGATGTTTATGTGAATCGATTAAAATTTCACCCTTACTAAACATGAAAAAAAATGCATTTATTTCATATAGATTCATATATGTAGGCCTCCCAGCACATTTTAGATGAAATAAAAGGAGGAGAGATTTACCAGCGTTTATAAAAAGGAGAAAAGCACCATTTATAAAAATGGCTTATAGGGACCATTTATATATAAAAATGCGAAAAGGTTTATTATAGGAAGTTCCCTATTAGAAATGTGTGCGTAGTGTTTAAATTTAATTTACAGCGACACGCAAAAGAATTCTGTTACATTATTGTTTATGGAGGAAAATCGATTGCTGTGAATTTCAATGATGTTACACCAGTTTAAACATAATAAAATTGATATGATTAACTGAGGTGCACTGTAATATGATTTTTAGTGAATATGGCGTACGTAGCATTTATACTTAATTTAAAGGGACAAAAATAATTCAATTATAACACTGTATAAAAGCCAGATTTGCTTAAAGTACGTTTTCAGTTGTAGCATGCGTTTTTAAGCTAAAGAAAAATTTAGTGTTTGTATAATATATAGAGCTGCAGAAAAGAATTCGAATACTAAACAGTCTGTGAGTGGTAACTGCTGAAATTGTGTTTTCAATTGCATTATATGTTTTCTAAATATTGTACACTAACTTCACATTACCACATTAAAAAAAACCTAACACTATGAATTTACGTGAATGGCTGATCTACCTGCTCGACCGACCAGTTCTTTTGAACGGAATAATAAATTGTATGAAATTTATAGAAAACAATGAATTCCTTTTCTCAAATCCTCAGCCTTTTTAGCTTCCGGCCAGCACTCCTCTTCTCACTCACACGAACAGGAGCTCTTCAACTGTTTCAATTTGTATTGTTTTAACAGAGCGGGTAAATTCCGTCGTTTTCCCATTGTAAATTTTGTACATATTTATCAGTTTATATTATTAGTTTGTTATGTTCATTAATCTTTGTAAAGTGTAATATTTGTCAGTTTGTTTTGTGTTATTATACCACTATATTTCTTCACAAACGTTGTATATTCTTTCCCAATCATCTTTTACCTTTGCCAAATTTGTTAAGTTAAACTAATATGCATCCTTAATACAGTTAAGTATGTGAATACTTGGTTAGACATGTTTAGTTAAATAATTGTGCATTTTAAACATTGTAAAAACTATTCAACCTTCAACACATTGCATGTATGTTAAAGTAAACATTGGGTTTGTGTCTTCGCCCCGGGATTACACTTATACTCTAAAGTGAATGCTGGGCTCATCCCTTGTTTATTTAGTTATCTTTTTTCACTGAATCAAAAGATGAAGTTTCGTTGCAATATTCTAGGAATGTTGAAAAGAGATTCATAGTGCATGCGTATCGCCTGATTTTTCTTTGTTGTTTTACTTAAGAGGTCACAAGAGGATTTCAGCGTTTAAGAAATTTTTCAGAAACTTTGTATATGTTTATTGCTGACTATTTTAAATATCACACTTTAATTAATTAAAAGCACTCACCGTTTAAAAATATTTAAAAACAAATGGAGTTTCACTTATGACTTTCAAAACTAAGAGTTGGGTTAATTGATCAAAAGTAAACTAAAAAAAAATCCTTCCTCGCATATTTTGAAGGCGTCAAGTGTACAATCCTTACTTAAAAATCCTCTCATTTATAATTCATGACACGACTTCTGAGAGTAAATCCTTTCTTGATTTTTCCCCTTTTTTTCCCCTTTTAAATCCGCCTGTATGGATTTATTTTGTATTTTCTCCAATAATGCTTCTCCGTAGTCTAGTTTGCGATGAAAGCTGTGCGATTACGTTCTTTCGAGCGTTTAATTTTTTCTCGGATTATTTCAAGGTAAAATTATAAACCGCATGCCGTAATTTTCATAAAATTACTAAAGTTAAATCCAATAACTGAAGAAAGCTCTTTGAAAAGTTTTCTCAGCCCTAAGTTTTTATGAAATTAAGATTTACGTTAAGTTGGCTTTTTGATATTTTAGGGAATTTTTCATTGTAATAATATATTGTTAGCGTATCGCTGACATTGAAACATCTTCTGATATAGCATTGTTTTATCCCGATTTAAAATAAGTAAGATTGCTTTAATTCATAGTTTCTGATCAATAATTTTTTTAAGTTAACATCCATTTCCATGCACTACAGGAGAATATTTAAAGAAAATGCCCCTTCTTATCGTTGACCAATAGTTAATTCTAAAACCGCTAGTTTTAGTTTTAGAGGTATAGTTTCAACTGCTAAAATATTTCAAATGTTGCCCGCTATCCACGTGAAAATCCCTTTACGTTAAAATAGCCATTTCTTACAAATTATAATTTATATATTAAGCACATACACACACATACTGACATATATATAACATATTTTAAACATTACCGTATCTTAAATTTATTCTAAACTTTTCTCACTTAGTTTTACAATTTTTCGTCTTTAAAATTGCTATTTATTATTCTTTTTCCTTTTTAAAAAATCTAATTTTGCGACACGTTATTTTTTTTCATCTGGCAATGCTCCAGTAATATTTCTCTTTTTAATGTATTCGATTTCGGAACATTTTGTTCTTACAAGGAGACCGCCAAACATGATGCGCGCAGATTTTGATGATTTTAAAGTATGTTATAGAGATCATAACCCTAACTATTCAGGTCAAAGGTTTCCTTCAAATGGGCTTTAGTTTTCGAGAAATTTATGGTTAAAGTTCAGTATGCATTTCAAATACCCATTAGTTCGCAATCTTGAACAAAGTCTCCGTGGTGCCGAGGTAGCGTTCGCGTTTTGAGAGCCGGAGGTGGGTGTTCTGTCCTCTTGCGTGACTTTTACCTTTTTTAACAAATTTTATATATTTGTCGCGTTATAAGTTTTATGCAGAATTATGAATTCTGCATTTTTGAAATTTTTGATATTTTCCTAATAAATTCCATTTACATTTTCGAATATTTCGTAAAAATTTACATTTTTTTTTTTTTTTTTTTTTTTTTTTTTGTGCAGTTTTGAAATTAATATTTCTATTGACGAAATTCCAAGCTAATTAATTCCAACAACATATCTTAAAAAGAGTAATCAAATATTAAAGCAATAACGCTTATATCCAAGTTTTAGCCAGTTATATATATATTTTTTTATGTTATTTAAATACATTTAACTGTAAAGTTCAAACTCAACATCATTTTTGATTTGCACAAATAAAAAATAATATATTACAAATAAATGTTTTTTCAGTCTATCAAGTCGATGCCATGCAGAAAAATTCAACTAGAAATAAAAATCGTTTGTAAATTACAATACATATAAAAAATATCTGAAAAAATCGTCTGCAATGACTTTTACGGCAATATCAGAATAAATAAAGTTTTCTTTTTATCCATTTCGCTCAGCTTCCTTTGCAGACTATTACCACGTTTGAAATAATTTCTTTTTCAAATTTAATGCATTTTTTAAATATAGTTATCACAATTTTATTTAAAGAATATATAATATACTAATTTATACATTCTTCCAATATTGTTAAAACAATTATTTCAAGGCGATTTTTAATGCGGAATTTGTTTAGAATATTTTTGCGATAGGTATCACACAATTAGTTCCATATTTAATAAACTAAAAATGTCGATATCGGTGATGATAAATATTTTAGTAATTCAGCAGTTAACATATTTCAATATATTTAAAACAAATCAAATAATAAAATTATATATCATTTTGTTAATTTTTCTTTTAATCTTTTAAATTTTTTAAAATAGAAAATGCAAATAAAAGAAATGCATTATTTCATAAATACGATGAATAAATAAGTAAATATACATAAATGTAAACAATAATCATTTTAAAAAGACGAGATATCAAGACATAAATTAGTTTGGATTTTCGTCAAAAGAAATATTAGAATAAAAATTACGCAAAAACTATAAATTTTCCCGAAATATTGGAAAATGTAAATGGAATTTATTAGAAAAATATTAAAAAGTTCAAAGATGCAGAATTCACAATTCTGCATAAAACTTATTACACGATAAATATATAAAATTTGTTAAAAAAGGTAAAAGCTACGCAAGAGGACAGAACACCAATCTCCGGCTCTCAAATCGGGAACGCTACCACTGCACCACGGAGACCTTGTCTAAGAGCGTGAAGTAATGGGTATTTGAAATGCATGCTGAACTTTAATCCGAAATTTCTCGAAAACTAAAGCCTATTTGAAGGAAACCTTTGACCTGAATAGTTAGGGGTATGATACCTACAACATACTTTAAAATCATCAAAATCTGTGCGCATCATGTTTGGCGGTCTCCTTGTTAGACCGGGAGGCGGCAGCATAGACAATCACCTCATCGAGTTCATGGCTGAAATTCCAGAATTAGTTAAAACTTGATTCGCATATTAAAACGCAATCGGTCTGCCAAGTCATATCTTGGCGGAAAACACCCGAAAACACGATTTTAGCGGTTGGCTCGTAGGTTTACCATTGTGTGTTCATACTCCCAGTCCTCCATGTTTTCATAGCTTTGGGTGCAGAAAAACACAATGGTAAAACCTACGAGTCAACCGCTAAAATAGGGTTTTAAGGTGTTTTCCACCAAGACATGACTTGGAAGACCGATTGAGTTTTAATATGCGAATCAAGTTTTAACTAATTCTGGAATTTCAGCCGTGAACTCGATGAGGTGATTGTCTATGCTGCCGCCTCCCGGTCTATCTGTATCTTTCCAGAGTTTTTTGGATTTCCCGCGCTGTGGAAGCCGATTCCCCCAAAATTTTAATTCGCGGTCTTGTTTGCTGAGTTATGATTTTTAATGGATTGAGACTCTATCTAAGTCACGCATTTTGTACGCATCAGATTTTGTGTGCTTCAAATCTTGCAGCATAATCGTACGAATTATTTCCTTAAAGTTTGCTTATTAAGTTTCAAGATCTAGATTGTGGATGTTTTCAAGGTAGCGAGTTCCACCTAAAATGTTGAATTAAATAAAAGCATTTCGCCGATGGTGACTTGTGTTTACTTTCACTGTTCGACTAAAATGTAGTGATATTGCATTGAATAGATCGTATCGTAGATTCATGTATTTGAAATGTGAACATTAGCATCTGTTATTGCAAGATATATAGCTACACTTATTACAGTAGTCTACAATAGTGATCAACAGTAAAATTTTGACCTGTGGTAGAGGATTATACTGCAGAAACATAACTCACCTTCCTTAAAAAAAAAAACGAGAAAATAATATTATAAACACAATGTAAACACATTGATAATTTTCGTTACCACCGAGGTGCAATAAATCAAATCACAGTTTTAAAACATTAAAACTATTAGATGTTAAAATTAGCCTTCCTCAGATGAAACACAAGCAGTCGAGAAGACGTAGCTCCGAATGGCGCGCTTTGGACAGGCTGGAAATGGGCGAAAACCAAACAGCAATGAAATGAAGGGAGTGAAGGAAGTCGGGATGATACCATTACAAGCTGGGGGGAGGGGTCAGCAGAAACCGAAAACCCCAGTGATACCTAATACATTATACCATATACGAGGGATCTGATAAGATAATACATCATTACTTGTATTATCACCTCTTTTCAAAATCTCTAGGGACTCTCTGATTATGCAACTATTATACTGTGAACCTCGTGAAATTATTTTAGCTTTACTGAAAAATACATCAATATCTTTAGCTTGATTTAATCTGGATAAAGCAGTGGATAATTTACCTTTTTTCATGTCAGCTGTATGTTCCATAATCCTTTCCTTTAATTTGAGAGTTGTCATGCCTATATATGAATATATTTTAGAACTGCCATTAACTTTAAAAGGAATAATATATATGCCAGATTTATCTCGGTTATCAATAGGGTCAATCATTCTATGTACCAGATATTTTAGCTTTGTTGGGGGCTTAGCGATAAGAGTTACATTATATTTCTTTAATGCGTATTTAATCCACTCAAAAAGATGCGGGATATAACCAATACTGTAGAATTTTGAAGATTGCATATCTTTTTTAACTATTGTAGCTTGTTTATTTCTGTACTCATAAATTAACTTATTAATAAATTTGTTTGAAAAACCATTTTCATATGCAATCACTTTAATTTTGTTCAACTCTTCATTTAAATACCCTTCTGAACTAACTTCAAACGCCCTTTTGATATAAACCCGATATGCTGCTGCTTTGTAATAAAAAGGAACATTACTATTGTATGATATTGTGTTATTGGATCAGCAAGGTTTTCTATAAATTTTTCTGTCAATGCTACGTGTTGAAATATTTTTAATAAGTTCTATATCTAAAAATGGTAATGAACTATTTTCTTCAATTTCGCAAGTAAATTGTATATTTCTATCCATACTGTTGGTATGCTCCAGAAAATCATTTAATTTAGAAATACCGTGATTCCATATGATCAGTATGTCATCGACATACCTAACCCATAATGCAGGTTTAAATGGGGAAGTAGAAATGATAAGTTTTTCCAGAGGTCGTAATTTTAATTCTGCCAGTAATCCAGATATAGGTGAACCCATAGGGGTTCCCTCAGATTGTTTATAATAATATCCGTTAAATAAGAAAACATTGCTATCTATATACAGGGTGTTTTTTTTTTCAAACTGACGCTATTCAGAGCCGCCTGTAGCTCGTTCTAATAACTGGATTGATACAAAATTTTGTGAATGGACTAAGAAAACCATGGGAAAAAAGATTCCAACAAAAAAAAATTAGTTCCAATCACCGCCGATAGGGGGAAATGTGGCGCTGTACATTGAAAAAAAACATCAGAAACAGACAAAATTAATAATTTGGATAAAATGCCATGTTTTAAAAATCATTTACACTTTCCCTTTCGTTGATTGCAGTTGAAACATCCATTATCACTTTTTCTGCCACCGGTTTACGTCCTCTGCCTGACCGAAACTGCTAGCGAGCCTGTTTCTTCGAATTTCAGAATCATTGCTTTCAATACATTAACGGATATAGGTCCTTTGCGCAGTTTATGGCGTGTTCTAAGTAAACGAAGAGCGGCTGGTGCATTGCACTGGTTACAATAATAGAACTTCACAAGTAACGCGCGCTGCGGTAACGTGAGATTCATTTTCAACCTGAGCTGAAATTGTTTCTCGGTGTTTTTCGCATGCATTTATAACTTAAACTATTGGCGCTACTGTCGCTTGCATAAGTAAAAATTTGCATTTGCATTTATTGCCCGTATTTTATGCTAATTCTCAGTTGCATAAATTACCACAGCGCCACATTTCCCCCTATCGGTAGTGATTGGAACTAATTTTTTTTTTTTTTTTTGGAATCTTTTTTCCCATGGTTTTCTTAGTCCATTCACAAAATTTTGTATCAACCCAGTTATTAGAACGAGCTACAGGCGGCTCTGAATAGCGTCAGTTTAAAAAAAAAAAACACCCTGTATTTAAAACGCTAAGCGTTTTATTTCGACAATCCGTGAGAACAAATTACTGCATCAAATTACACCATTCTTTTTTTAAATGAAAGATATTTGGACACAGATTTGTTATCGTACATTCGTTTGTTCGAAAATTTAATTAAATAGTCGTAATTTTCAATTAAACTTTTACTGCTGCTTATGACGTCATAAAGTCGGCAACTCCCACTGTTGCGAGGTATAGAGTTATTTTCTGAACTCTGTGGTTCGCCAATCGTTTGACTTTAGCTAATATCAACTAGGTAATATTTTAACATTGTAATATTATATCTTAAAAAACTTACTTAAAATTAGCTAAAATATAATCATAATAAAATATCTAAACATAAACGTATCAATATGCATAACAAATCCCACGTAAAATATTGCAATTTAAATGATGCCAATCTCTATAATAAAACCGTAAGTCATGTGACTGTCATCAACAGTTCCGGGATGCCCGCATCGCATTTTCATATGCCAGGCGGCCATTTTTATTCAAAACTATTTTTCGAATAAAACTGCATAAAAGTTACATTTTTAGAAAGATCGTTCAAAATAAATTAATATTTGTGAGATGACTTACGTTCAATTATGCATATATTCTGCAATAACTTCAGTTGAAATTAGCTTCGCAGTTCAAATTATCTATCCATGAAAGTAAACACAAAAAAAAAAAGATTCATTCGCCGTGAAGGTTTAAAATATTAAACCATTAAACCATGGAGATAATCGTTCGTAAAGTAAGTTTTCCGTGAATGATCTTTTGGAGCGCTGCCTGTGTCAAAAAAATAATTCGCAACAGGACCTGTGAGACAATTAAAGTTTATCATAATCCGTTTGATGAAGTGCTTATACAACTCATCTTCCGAATCTTTTTTTGGCGTAAGTTGAATGTAAACAAACACAACTCATGTAATAATATTTAATGAATAAAAGGTACTTACGTATTATCCGTGCCAGGAGATTGATCGCCAAAAATGGTTGCCAAGTACCAATTTTGTTTATCGTTGCCAATCATGTTTTCAAATGCAGTAATTTAACATTATTGAATAACATTGTTAAAAATGGTAATTAGTATAAAATAAATAAAATGTAATATATGTTTATTAAATTTATAACATTGTTAAAAATAGCAAATAACATTATTTTAGTAAAATTAATAAATGGTAAATAGTAAATAACAAAGAATAATATTATAGATTATTCCCAGGCATGTACATAGTTGCCAACCTCCCGATTTTTTTCATACCAGTATTTTTATGTAAAAACATTTGTCTTATGTAATCGTACAATTTCTTCAATTTAATAAAGCGAATTTTTTTGCAAGATTTTACTGGTATTATAAAAATCGGGAGGTTGGCAACTATGCATGTACCATGCAACAAGAAAACAAAATATAAGGGTTACTATAATTAGTAATATTGGCTCCATGCCTGGCGCAGTTGGCTTAAAACTGGCACGGATAATACGTAAGTACCGAATAAAATTTTGAAATGATCAGTTAATTTGGTATTTATGTATTATACGTGGCAGGAAGAGATATCACCGAAAATGATTGTTAATCGCCAATCATATTTACCATTGTTAATGACTAATCGTGTGCAAGACAGTAATTTAATATACATTTATGAAATACATAATATTATTAAGTAATTTTATGTTATTTGGGCGCAAATCTCTCCAATAGCATTTTTAAAATTGCCAATACCAGCTTTTGTTTTTCGCGTGTACAAATTAGATACGATACTTTGATTTTGATCAAATGTTTTGATTTATGATATTATTTCTTATTTTCCTATTTTCCATTTTAAACTAAAAGTGTGAACGGCATGTATTTTAAATTTTAACAGCTGTCGCAGGCGCTCTGGGGTTGGCACGATTTTTGTTTTGCGCCATTTTGGCGAGTAAACCCCATTTTCAGGTACCTGTTAGAGATTGCTATTTTATAGTAATAAAAACCCAATTACGGAAAATTACTTAATATGTTTAAGAATCTCTGCATTAGCGAACATAATGCAACTGATAAGCAAACGAGCATAAAGCATAAATGCTTAAATGGGATAAGCAGCTTTTGTCAAGAAAAATGAAATACATAACAACAACAAAAAAAAAAAAATGCGAAATGCTACCGTGATTGCAAAAGTTCTTGATTTGTCTGTTAGAATCTTCCGATTTGGAAAAGGATTAAGGAAAAAAATTAAATTAGGAATGAAAGTAACGTGTTACAATGCTTAACATACATTTAAAGGAGACCAAACTGGTCGCCAGTGGCGGCTAGTTGAAAGAAGATTTGGAGAGTTATCCCTGACGCCCAGCTAACATAAAAGTGCCAATTTTATTTTATTAATTTACACACATATTCAATTTTATTATAAAACACCAGGTTGCCATACAAAGCAAAAATCGTCATTCAGGCGCCAAAAATTAACCCCAGTTACAGCACCTAGAATACATTATGTTTATAGAATGACATATATATATATATATATATATATATATATACTTCACTGGCGCCCGGCTAACCGAAAAGTACCCCAAATTATTCGCCAAACTGTAGCGCACAATAAACAAACAGAAGAATGTTGCCATTAAATCTCAAAAATAAAAAAATATAAAATAATAATAATTAGGAAAAGCCCCATTTACTAAAGTATCATTTATCAGTAACTTTAAACCATAAAATTTACAATATATTAATGAAAACATAATAAAAAATAATCTTGGATATTTATTTATTTATATTATTTCTCTTAATTATCCCTTTCGACTGTTGGATAAATGTTTGTGACGTCAGTTGAATTTTTATCGATTGTACGAAACTACGAATCACAACATTGTTTCAATGCTTCTTCTATTTTAATATCAGGGTTTCGAAGACGTAATTTTTATTTTAATTAATGTAATAACTAATAAATCAGTAAAACATCCTTATAAATACATTTAACATCGAATTAAAAATAACTTGATGAGAACTTTTAGGCCGAATTTTTTAATTTGAAAGTTAAATTTCGGTGAAAATATTTATCCGCGTGTTTTATAAGCGAATAATAATTTATATTTATTGTGACGTCACCGGAATATTGTCCATTAGGTTTATTTTATCATTATGCATTATAACTTTGTTGATGCCATTTTCTCATTACAATTAAATACAAAATGTATTTTTATTTGTATACATGGTGTTTAAGCATAAAAGTAACTTATACAAAGTACGTGTGAAAAGTTTGCGCCGGGGAAAATAACGTTATGCTTAGCTTGAAATGCATTTCAACATTGATAAAACTAAAAAGAAAAATTAATTGTGTCAACATGACGTAATTTTAACTGATTTTTCAATTTTTAATTTTAAAGATCAGAATTTAAGCCTTTATTGGTTGCTTCATCTTGATTGCATTCCTTGATTACATGTTACCAATTGCTTTTTTTTTTTTTAAATTATAGGTTAGAAGATTTATTTTTTTTTTTATAAAAAAAATCACAAAAGTAAAGAATTTCAGGAAAATTAAAATTATTAAAAATAGTGTTATGGGAAAAAACTTGAAATAATGATTGTATTTTTAGCTAGAATAAATAAAAGGCTAATATTTTATAGGGATTATTTTGGTAGGTTTGTTATACGTTCATTTAACAGTTCCTTATTAGCGGCAAAGTCCTATTTCTTCCACTGTGAATTTCTCTTTCGATGTCAAAAAATGATAGTCTACTTTTGGACGCCAGCCAAAACACAGTGGCAATTAGAAAGTGGCGTTTAGAAATGTATAACGGTTGTGACAACAAACGGTCTTATTGCTTTAGCTTTCATCGCGCTTACATCACTTCTAAATACTACAAATTTCAATTTTTTACTACATTTTACTACATTTTATAATTTCAGTTCTTACATCATCAATTAGAAAAAAATTAGCTTTTGATTGAAATTTATTTGAAAACTGCCGCTTAATTTAATGACTTTTTAAATAATTTTCAAGCATGAAATATTTTTCAATTCTATCTCAACAATGATCATCAGTTTCCTTTAATAATGTAACATAGTCCCTGGGAAAGTTGTCCCAATTGAAAATAGATTTCCCAAACCTTCATAAAAACTGAAAAAGAAAAATAATAAAAACCCCTGATAAATCATAAGATCAGATTATCCAAAAGAAAGAGCATTTTGGCGCTAAACTAAAATCTGTCAAGAAAAAAAAACTATTTATAGTTTATGATTAACATATTGAATTGATATGCTGAATTCGTTGATGTATCTGTTGCATCAGAATATTCTAGGAATTGTATTTTATTATTTTTTTAAAGATCCATTGGATATTTAACTGTATAAGGAAAAGATCCCCGACTGTGATGGAGAAGGAATAATCATCCTGATTATGTAAAGGAACCGAAGAAACCATACAAATAAATTACACTTGAAAACATTAAAAATCTCCCTTATCTGCTGATTGATTTATTATTGTAAAAAAAAAAATCTTCATCTTTACATAGAAATTGATTAGCTTAAAACAATGGATGCGTTTCAGAAGATATGGATTTGAAACAAACAATAATTAAAGAAGATATTTTAAAACTTTTAATTTAAACATTTTAAAACTTTTTTTTAACGTCCAATTTTGGCGGTGCCTTTGGTGAGATGCATTGCACATGCGCATAGGAGCTTATTCGGTTGCATTATCACAGGGGGGGGGGATGTGTGCTTTATTTACTATATTCTTTTATTGACGGAATATGAGATGAACGTAGGGATATACTATTTGTATGATATTTCATAGGTCCAGGAAATTTTCTTTCTTGCCGTGCGGAATATGGCGGTAATGTCAAACTGATTTGCATTACACAGTTGTTTTCGGATTGTTTGTTTGGAGTTTGCTTCGGATATAGTACTGTAATTCACTGGGTGTAAAAACTTTTAAAATAAAATATTTGAAAGACTGTTTCATACGCACCCCTTCTTAAGTAATAAAGAAGCTTATTTTACTAATATTGTTATTGTAATTTTTTTCCGTCAAGTTTTGACGGGTTCCATCTAGTTAGTAATTAAGTTTATACTTGAAATCAGGGTATGTTTAATGCTGTCATTATAAGATGGGTTATTTATAATGCTAGTTTCAATGATAGGTTTAACTTCCTGAACATCAATAGAAGGATACAGAGATTTAATATCAAAACTTGCTAGAATGAGGAAGGCTAATGTTTAGCCGAAAGCTCATGGTTTCTAATAGTTCTAATAGTTTTAATGTTTTAAACCTCGGTAGTAACGAAAATTATCAATGTGTTTACATTGTGTTTATAAAATTTGTTAAGGTGAATTTTGACGTTTGTGTTATATGGATTTTTATATATATTTTTATTTGAAAATAATAGTGTTTTATTTCTGCATATACTTTAACTCTCATATTTTTCTTAATATTTGGATGCAAGTTTTAACAGAAAGTTTTAAAAATAAAATTCCCCTTTTGATTTTCAAATAAAATAATATCAATAATAATAATAATAATCGGATTAAATGACCAGAAGTAAACTAAAAGAAAAAGAAAACTCCTCATATTTCGAAGCCGTGAAGTGTACAGTCCTTGCTTAAACCTCCTTCATTTATATAATTCATAGCACAACTTCTGAATGTAACTCCCTTCCTGGATTTTGTTTTCTTTTAAATCCGCCTCTAGGGATTTCTTTTGTATTTTTCTCCAATGATACGTCTTCATAGTCTGGTAACGGCTGAAAAATGTGTGGATGCGTTCTTCCTAGCGTTTAATTTTTTTCTCAAATCCATTCAAAGTAAAATTATTAACCACGTGCCGTGATATTAATAAAATTACAAAAGTTAAATCCAATAACTGAAGAAAGCAAGTTTTCTTAGCTATAAGTTTTATGACAGATAGATTTACGTAATTTTTTTTTTCCTATTTTAAGGAATTTTTCATTGTAACAATATATTGTGAAGACATCATTGTCGTTGCAACATCTTCTGATATAGCATTGTTTTAGCCAGCTTTTAAATACGATTGCTTTAATTCAAAGTTTCTGATCAATAAATTTTTTTTAATTAACATCCATTTCCATGCACTATATGAGATAATTTAGGAAAAATGTCCTTTCGTATTGTTGACTAACAGCTAATTCCTACCACGCTAGTTAGTTTTAATTGCTAAACTGTGTCAAATATTGCCCATATATTACGTCAAAATACATATTTTTTTAAATGTTACTAAATTAAAATTTTTATTCAGCCCAGGTTCTTTCCTATGTGTTACGCACACATATATATATCACTTTCTCAATGCTCTAAAAAGTAAAATAATAAAAATTCCATTCTTCTACACCAAAACTTACCGAGTGTTGATACTTTAACTTTTATTAATTTTTGGTGTTTTATGGCACTAAAAACGGAAAATCGCGATTTTAGCGTATTTAAATTTATATATTACAATGGTATAGAAGAAAGTTATGTGCACAAAATTAACAGAAATAAAACACTCAATTTTGACGATTCGGCAATCCTTAAGCTTTATTTCGTTATTTTTGACAATCATTTCGTCACAGAGTCCCGTGGTTTTTGACGAAACGCGAAACCTCAAATATCTGTCGAAACTGTTTCCTCACTGTCAAAAAAAAAAAAAAAAAAAAAAAAAATCTCTTAATTTTAACGATTCAGCAATTCTTGAGCTATATTTCATCATTGTTGACAATCATGTTGTCTTAAAATTTAGTTTTTAATGAAATGGAAAATCTGAAATATTTGACGAAACTTTTTCCCCATTCACAGCCAAATTATTTTTGTGGTTACAAAATCGTTCAAAAAAAAAAAAAAAAAAAAAAAAAAAAAAAAAAAAAAAAAAAAAACACGAAAGTACCAAATTTACAATATATTAATGAAAACAGAAACAAAAATATTTCATCCTTGGGGACCGCTATAACACGAAATTGCCAAATTTCTACTTTATTTTTCATATCTGATAATTTGCGTCTATCCTTTTTGTAACTTTAACATTCTTGTAACGATTTTAAGCATTTCTATTGCCTATTCAAAGTTAAATTCTTCTAAAGTTACAGAATTTCGTTAAAAACGCTTAAAAAAATCTTCTAAAGTTACACAGAATTTCGTTAAAAACGGTTAAAATAGTAAAATCCGAACATCATTTGGTCCATTCTCGACCGAAAGCAACAGCCATTTTCCCAATGGTTAAGAAAAATCAAAATTTCAGGAGTATATTAAGAAATATATTCATATAGCAATCAAATTAAAAATATGCATAACTGATCCCTTTCCCCTCTATAAACAGTAATGTGTTAAAATCATATCCCCCATCATCTTTATAACATTTCTGACCAACAAATTAACTAGACCATATTCTAATCATTCATTGAACAAAGGAAATTTCACTAATAAATTTTATTAATCAAGCCATATTCTAATTATTTAATAACCAGAAAAAACATAATAATAATATATCCTTATTAAATAAAACTTGCAGAAATTATAACAGCACCGATAAAAATACAATCTACTTTTTAAAAATATAAACACACATCAACATCCGGTAGATACATTTATAATCAAATTCACGCAAAAACCCGCTGGCGAGGAAGGCAGGACAGTGGTTTCCTACATCGAAGATCGCGCGTTCGAATTCCCTTGAAGACTTGAGAAAAGCGCCGTTATTTTGTACCCTGTCAATTACAGATGCTTCTAAAATTATCAATAGATGGCACCACCAATCTTTTTTTACACTTTCGAACAAGCAATTTGACGAAATTAATTTCCTCACTTTTTTGAGGATACAAATTTATTCAATTTGACGAAATATTCGCTCTGAGCATTTCCCAGGAAACAGTTTCGTCAAAAACGAAGAAAATTTCGTGGAATTTGAGTATCCATTTCTGACAGTATATATGTCTGACAGAAATATAACCACAGCATACCAGTTCTATTAAGATAATTGCAAAACTTACCTTTTTTGCAATTAAACTTTTTTTTTCTGGGCCTTTTTTCTTGGCCTGCCTACTTTAAAGCTCGTATTTTTCTTAATATTTAGACTCAATTTTTAAAAGAAAATTTTTAAAAATAATTTTCACATTTGACGTTTAAAAGAAAGAATCGGATTAATTGATCAAAAGTAAACTAAAAAAAAAAAGTGCATCTTTTGAAGACGTGAAGTTTACAATCTTTACTTAAACCTCCTTCATTTATAATTCATGGCACAACTTCTGAGAGTAAATCCCTTCCTGTTTTTTTTTTGTTGTTGTTTTTTTCCTTTTAAATCCGCCTCTAGGGTAATTTTCTCCTATGATGCGTCTTCATAGTCTAGTAATGGATGAAAAATGCGTGGATGCGTTCTTTCTAGCGTTTAATTTTTTTTTCTCCAGATCGTTTCAAAGTAAAATTATTAAACATGTGCCATGATATTCATAAAATTACTATAAGTAAAATAAGCAGTAATAAACCGCATGCGCAGCAGCGGTTTTTTTTCTTTTTTCAGTGTGCAAATATTACAAAAATAATTGGTTTAATATTGTAAATATATATAACGGAATGCCAATATTGCAGAAATATTATATTTTTATTGGTATAATATGCAATAAAATAGCGAAATATGTTTTTTTAATACTGTGCAATATAAGCAAATTGTAACCCCCCCCCCACAACCACTACCACCACACACACACACACACACACACACACATACACATCTGGTTCTTTTTTTTATATCAATCGCTGCCAAGATATTGCCAGGAGTTTAGCAGTTACTCTTTTATTCGATAAATGTTCTGGTTATATATACCCAGGGAGTCCCAAAAAGATAAAAACGTGCTTTAAATTTTTACCTGTTGGAGATAGGTAGGGATTTAAATTGCAAACGTGTTCACAATAAGATAGGAAATAAAAATATGTTAATGATATAGTCCTGTTAGTACTTTTCAAAACGTACACTTTTTAATTTTTTATGTGACTCTCCAAGACAAATTAATGGTCAATTGAGAAAAAAAAAAATATTTTGCTGCGAGAAAGTCCTTGCAAAAAACCCACAAATGTATCTTTAAAATTAATTAAATTTCCAAAAAGAAGAAAACTGGCTTACACCACTTTTTCGTCCCATTTAAAATGTTCTTTCGTCTGTTAAAGTAAGTATCATTCACAAATTGATGATGACGTTCTGAAATCAAAAATATGTTAAGAAGTATGAAAAATGTTGAATCACAAATACATCTAAATAAAACATTACACTTGCAAAAATGATGGAAAAAATATATATAATCTTAAATCCTAAAAACATAATTAAAAAATAATAATAACAAAGCATTTTCAAAGTGCTTTCTTTCATTTTCAATGCATAACTGACATCTTCTTATAAATTTTCTATAAATATTTTCGAATTTTAATACTATACTAATAATGTAGAAAGCATTGATTATATTTCGCTTAAGGTGTATTGCTTACGAACTATCGTTTTTTTCAACCCCCCCCCCCACTATTTTCTTTTAATTTTTTAGTTTTGCGGTCCTACTTTGATATAGTTCCTCATTCATAATTGTCAATTTTCAATTAAGCATAACTCATTAGATACAGGTATGCAGCTTTTTGTAATGATCTTGTTTCAGCAAAAGAAAAAAACATCTAATTGATCAATATTTTCAACGAGGGTTATATAAAAATTTTAAATATGTAACTTTTTGAAAATTAATGACAAGATTAGTTCATTAACATAGTCTTATTTCCTACTTTATTTTAAACAATTTTGCAATTTCCATTTTCTACTTGTCTCCAATAGTAAAAAAAAAATAAAGCTAATTTCAAACTTTTTAGGACACTCTGTGTATAGCGAGGTGGGGGAAACTCCTCTTTTTGAAATCGATTACAAAAGCAAGTAATTCTACCCATTCATTTTTTTTTTCATCAAAAAACACCTGTCATATATCAGTAAGATATGAAAAAATACTCATGAAAAATTCTCTGATTCTGTCAGGTAATTTCAGAAAATACGAAATACGGCGCTGAAAATAGGCTATAAAACAAAAGCTAACAGCAATCAGACTTTTTTCCAATTTTAGGATGCGAAAAGTAAAATTTATGACAATCTTTTTAAGTTTTGATTCCCCCTTTTGCTTAATGTGCTGTCAGTAGAGCAAACTGTCAAAATTTAAAGACTGCTTTATTTCAAAAGTTAGTCTGTTGCCATGGTTTTGGAATGTCATTATGTTTTCGGAGCCAATTTTTAAAAAGATTTCCAGCTTTTCTTCGATCAACTTTTTTTAGTTTTCTGAAGAGTTGAGTAATACTTTAGCTGTTAATTTATAAAGCATGGCGTTTTTGTTGAAATTTTCTATATTACATGACAATACAAAAAATAAAAACTGGAAAGAAGTAAGGAAAGAATGTATTTAAATATAGAATTAATAATATTAAGTATGGTGCATTTAGCATAAAATAAATTTAAAAATTGAAAAGTTTATATTAATTTTGACTGCTCTAGCGCATACATGAAATCTGAAAATGAGGCAATTTTCATTGTATTACTCGTTTTCTCTCTCTCTCTCTCTCTTTCTATCTTTTTTTTTTTTCATTTTTCTAAAAAAATGTAATTAATCCCTCTTTACTCATCTTGAATAAAGTTGTTTCTAAAATTTTTTTCTTCTCTGCTTTTCTGCACCACACATACGTGTGACCATCCAATGAGACAACTAAAAATTAAAATAATGAGATTTTGGTTAATTTGGGCAAGGATTCGACCATATTTAACTTCAATGGAAATAAATAAAATGGTATTGTTTCTATTTATGATATTTTACGATTTGTACTGATATAGTAATTACTATACTTTATAAACACTTAAATCCGAAGTAACCACGAGTTTTAAATTTCAGATTTTATAGCATTATTAGAATAAAGAAAAACAAATCAAATGCATAATTTTTTATGATGTCTATTCTTAAATAACGAATGTTTCTCTGTAATATTAAATGGTTGAATTTTACAAAATAAATATTTTACATACCACTGACTCAAAATTGCTAAAAATTTATAGTACTTTCTTTCCTCGAAAACGGACTATAAATGCTAACGTGCTGAAAAAGGACACTAAAAACATTTCGGAAACTTGCCGTATAACACTGAAAATTCATAACATTCAAAGGATTACAACTCGGTAAGTAAATCACAACTCATCAAAATATAATTTTTATAGCTTTACTTTTAGAACAGCATTTCCTAAACTTTATTGTTACAAGACTCACCTTAAAGTTTAAAGTATTTTCGCGACCCCCTTAACATGCAAGTATATAGACTTTTGTAGAAATTATCCTAATGAAATTTTCAGTTTTATCACAACGCATACACTCTAGAACAGTAATAGGTAATACTAACGTAAAAGTAGGGGTGCCAACTTTTCCCTACGTCAAAAAATACATATATTAATGAATGCGTTAGAAAACATATACAGTTTAAAAAAGCATTGCGATTTATGACATTACTTTCCACAGAGACTGTGTCGGTATTCACACTTAACCTCAAGCTGTTCTTTTTTACAAATTTTAATAAAACACTCACTTTTTATAAAGTTACTTAATATATCTTTTCAGGGAATATGTGTAAAAATCTTACTTATTGATTTTATTAAATTATTTCACTAGATAAAATTAATTATACATTTGTGAAGATCTGACCGATTGATCTCCGACCCACCAGTAGGTGGCGATCCATTTTGGAAAGCGTCAGTGTTAGAGCATTAAACACGTTCTTCTAAATATTAGGTTGTTTTGCCTGGTGTTCCGATTTATACGTGGGATATCTCGATTTTTAAGACATTTAAGAGACGTCCCGCGGAATCAGTGCGCGCGACGCCAAAAGTCACAATTTTTCAAGGTGTACAATTTTTTTTAAATTTTGTTTAGTGTCATGTGTTTATATGTTTATTAATGAATATGTTTAAAAATCTTACTTATTGATTTTATTAAATTATTTTACTAAATAAAATTAATTATACATTTAAGAAGATCTAACCGATTGTTCTCCGACCCACCAGTATCTGGCGATACATTTTGAAAACCGCAGTGTTAGACCATTAGACACGTTATTCTAAATATCACTTTTAGGTAGTTTTGCCTGGTGTCCCGATTTTCAAGGCATTTAAAGCACGTCCCGCGGAACCAGTGCGCAGGACGCCAAAAGTCCCAATTTTTCATGGTGTACAATTTTTTAAAAATTTCGTTTAGTATCATATTTTTATATGTTTAATAATCAATATGTTTAAAAATCTTACTTATTGATTTTATTAAATTATTTCACTAGATATAATTAATTATACATTTGTGAAGATATGAACGATTGTTCTCCGACCGACCAGTAGGTGGCGATACATTTTGGAAACCGCAATGTTAGAGCATTAGACACGTTCTTCTAAATATCACTTTTAGGTAGTTTTGCCTGGTATCCCGATTTACGTGGGATTTCCCAATTTTCAAGGCACTTAAGACACGTCCCGCGGAACCAGTGCGCGGGACGCCAAAAGTCCCAATTTTTCATAGTGTACAAATTCTTTTAAATTTCTTTTACTATCATGCTATTCTTTAGTCTGCATCGAGTGAAAGTTTATGCAGTAAACCTTTTAAAACACAACCCGTCTTTAACGAAAAAAAAAAAAACTACAGCCTCACCGAAAGGAATGGAATCTATCAGCTTATACGTTGGAATATTTTTCCAGGCCCTGGCGATTTTGTTTTCACAGGTTTTACCGTACTTAGTTCAGTAAATCCTGTAAAAACGGAACCTGACTATAAAAAATCCCGTCTTATCCGTAAAACATTCATGTTCCCTGTGGAAAGAACGTCATAGAATTATAACTGCCCAATCGAAAATCTCTCCAATACGGGATTTTGTTTCGGTCACTGGCGATTCCGTTTCCACACATTTTAATCTCTAAGATTATTGTGTTTATTTAATACAGTAAAACCTATTAAGCCGGAATCTAAAATAAGCGAAGAAACATTCCGCTTTACGCAGATTTCCGTATTAGCAGGTAGATTTGTATGATAGTCTTTACGTCGAGATCATGGACTTTTTAATTTTGACAGGATTCTGTTACCGGCTAGTTTCGTTTTCATGGATTCTCTGTATTTTTATGTTCCGTTGTAGAAGTCACTGTCCAGCATTTTCCAACTCCCTGTCCCATTTTTTTATTACAGTAGACCGGGCAACACTACTTTTAGATATTAAGGACCGTATAAAAATTTTAATTCCGTGAATTTTCTTTTAAAGAACTATTTAGATTTTAAGAACTATTAGAATAATAAGAGACTTTTTTTTCCAGGACTGCACAAGACTGAATTTGACATTTTCGATGTTTACATGAGATAAGTATAACTATATTCAAATTAATTGAATGGGTTTCAAAAGTTATCGATACTTTTTAATGTTAAAGGTCATTGGTGAAATTTTGAGGAGACGGGGGTGGAAGACTTTTTTACGGGGGGTCGTAATTTAAATATTCCGTTATTGTTAAAGTCTAGAGCCCTTGGTTGTGGAAGCCCAAACTAATTTATTCTTGCACCGCGTACAAAAAATGGATCTCATCCGTGATTAAGTAGTATGACGAATGCTACACCGGGGTTTAATAATTTCTGAAATAATTTTTTTTATATCCTATTCTTTTAATTACAACTTCTTCATTATTCTATTAAGTTCTAGATAAAGTTTTTGTTTTCTCCAAGTCGATTTCTGCTATTTCTAGGAAGCATGTGGCTTTCAACAATAAGATTCAATATGAAAATACCCCTTAAATATGCAAATTACAACAATCTTAAATTTAAAAAAATCCGTAAATAAGAAAACTAATCCTATATATAATAGATCGAGTTTTCATTGTCATGCGATATGTCATTAAATATTTTTTATGAGAATGCAATAAATTTGATTATAATTTCCTTTACAATTAGATTTGTAATTTCAATTTTTTATGAAAATACAAAATGAAAGTATTGTATTTTTCTTTCCAAGAGAAGTTTAAGAAAATGTCAAAAAAAGAATTCAAAATTTCTATAAAGTCTATTTAATATAACGGTTTAAAAATTAAATTTATGTTTTAATTGATGGAATAAGAATTTTCTTATTAAATTATTATTTCTTATGCTAAAGTGAATATTTAATACAATTCGTTTGAAATTAGTTTAAGATGAAAGTTTTGTTTGAAACGCAAGAGGATTTAAAATTTAAAAAAAAAATTACATAAAGGGTTGAATTTTCTTAAGTAAAAAATGGTTTTAAAGTAAAATTAAATAAGTTTTGAATACTTTTCAAGCATTTTTATGAATCTAAAATGTTTAATATGCCCAACCTTTAGACAAACCAAATTACGGGAAATAATATTAAAATAACTATAAAGATATACAACCTCAGAAACAACAATAATCTTGTATACTAATGTTTTTTAAATAGGATAATCAATCGTATATATCATAAACAAAAAACGCCAGAAAATTAAAAAAAAAAACAAAAAAAAATCATAGAGGGTTGAATTTTCTTAATTAAAACTAGTTTTAAAGTAATACAATAATTAAATAAATTTTGAATACATTTCAAGCATTTTTATGAAACTAAAATGTTTAATATGCCCAACTCTTAGAGAAACCAAATTATGGGAAATAATATTAAAATATCTATAAAGGTATACAACCTCAGAAGCAAGAATAATCGTGTATACTAATGTTTTTTAAATAGCAGAATCAGTCCTATATATCATAAATAAAATTGTATTATTATGGCATATAATTAAATATCCCCATATCAATGTGAAATTAAGAATTTGACTGCACCTCAAACCAGTAAAAGTTGAAGTGCAAACTGGTAAAAATTATGGTGTGCGAATTGAAATATCATCGATAGGGAAGAAGTCTTAGTGGATTTTTGATTGTTATTTGTTATTAGAGAAGGTATAACTAATACTTCTCTGACACGTTACGCTTATAAATTTAACCCTTTATCTACCACATTACGAATTAATAAAAATAATTGTATGTAAATTTTACAAAAAACAGTGTTTGTGTTAATATAGTATTAACTAAAAAAATAAAGGCCAAAAAATACCCAATTTCCAAAAATTACATTAAATACGCTTAATTAAATGAAATGGTATTTTTAAGTATCGTCAGAATTAAACATTTGAGGACGTGAGTTTCGAAACTCGCCTTATCCAGAAAATCAAATTTTGGGAAATCGCGAAAAAACTCCAACTGCATCCATTGTTTTTCATTGTAAACCAAGACATTACAATACCAGAAATACATTCTAAAACTAGTTTTATTACGTATTGTAGTGTCTTTTCGTTGAAGATTTACCAGTAGAATAGATTGATAGAGAAAACATGATTTTTTTTTTTTTTTATCTTGGATAAGGCGAGTTTTGAAACTCATGTCCTCATTTACAAAAATATTCATACTTTAAAAATGAATTAAAGCATTTAGAAAATAATTATTTTTGTATATGATTTTAATATATTATGTATTTTAACAAGAAGAACCTTTTATCAAATCTATCCTTGGTCATATTTTTAAAAAAATGTTTACACACAGTAAAATATGACATGTACTGCGGTTTGAATGAGGCTTTGATTGTATTTTGCTAAGTGCACAAAGTTCACAGCGACCTCGAATCTATACAAATGTTGGACAACGACATCCTCTATTCTACAGACTGTCTTTGGAAACAGATCATTCTCTTTTTTTTTTTTGAAGGTATTGCACTTGAAGAGGTTTTATTGCACTTAAGAGGTTATTGCACTTGAAGAGGTTCCCAACCTTCCTCTTCGTTTAGGAGCTTTCGTTTAGTCTTGGCCTTCTTAGTTTTGCCTTGGACTTGATGAGCAAACCTTGTGTGGCACAAAGTTTACTCTAGAACGATATAGATTCACGTGTTTCTATATATGCTATGTGTGAATTCACTATGGCTGTTTTAGGCTAATCAGAACTGACGGTACTTATGAGTACCAAACAAAAATTGGTTTCGTAAATAAATTATAAATTGTACTTAACTAAAAGACAATGCTAAATCGTATTCTAAGATCACAACAAATAGCGAAAAAAATATATCATTCACATACCATGAATATTTTTGCTTTGATTTGAAATAATTTCAAACAAGCAGAAGATTACAATATGGCTGACTGAAATGTATGGCCAGACGCTGAAAAAATATTTAAAAAGTGACTTCGATAATTATAGCTGCTACAGCTGTCTAGCGACGTTAAAGATAATTTAAAGCATTGATCTTGCAAGGTCTTTTGAGTATTGCACGAATAGACTGTTCTATAGAACTGCATACTTAGAAGTACCGTCGGTAGATAAAAGTTTAACAGATGGTCATTTTGAGTTCATTTTAGCTTATCACTTACCAATATATATATATATATATATATATATATATAAACTTAATTAACCATTGAAACAGAAGAAACTGACCATATACAATGAAATTACTATACCATATAGCAGTGTCAAATTAAATATATATATATATATATATAAAGAATAAATTTGAATATTTTTCGAATATTTTTCAATTTTTAACTAAAATGTTTAATAAGAGAAAACACTTAGACTTACGGAATACAATTTTAAAATACCTCTTAAACTTGTATAATCTGAGAAGGAATAATGAACTTAGATTTCTGTAAATAGAAGTCCAGTATATACAAAATACTTTTATCATGATATTGTATTAAACATCCTCATATGAATGCAATAAATGTCATAAAATTTTCCCTTTTAATCATATTTTTATTTCACTTTTAGACGAGCATGAAAATACAAAATAAAGTAACGCCTTCTTCCAATGGAATTTTAAATGTCATGAAGGGAATTCGCAGTTTTCACAGTGACTATCTAATCTAATGGTTCATAATTTATGAATTAATTAGTGGATTAATGGCACTTTATTGAATTATTAATTTCTGTGCTTTCAGACACCAACACGTAATACAATTTGTGTGAAATCCATTTACAGTAAAAGCTTTTGTTGAAATACGATAAGATAAAAATGAAAAAATAATATTGGATGCAGTATTGTTTTTTTTTTTATGAAAAAAACATTTTTGGAATAAACATTGAAGGCTAATTCAATAATTAAAAGACATCGTGAAAAAAATTTCAAACATTTTTTATGCATCTAAAATATTAAATATGATAAATATAAATGCGGAAAAAAATAGTAAAATGCTTCTTAAAGAAAAAACCTTATAGCAAAAGCTAGCTACTCACATTTTTGAGTACGAGCGTTTTGTTCGATGTCTAACATGTGTGCGTGAAAGCGACATCTATCCATCATTTTTCTTTAATTTTCACTAGTGTGATTCTGCTCCCCTGAATCACAATTTAGTGGTTATTTCATGTGGTTATTATGTTAATTAGGTCTCGGTGGCCAGCTGGGGGACTGGCGAAAATATGGGAGTGAAAGGTTGAATGGGTGGATATAAGTCGAGTTATGCCTCACGAAGGAGCCCTAAACTAAGCTTTATATTGAAAGTTCGCTCTACTGCCACATGTCTGGAAATTGCTGTCTTATATTAGCGAAAGAGTTTGCCTTTTGGTAAGAAGTTGCCTTATCGTACCTTAATTAAGTACTTGATGGAAACCACGGATTTCTAGTTATTAATCATATTTAGGACACTTGCATTCCTTTCTAACAAAGTATTTCCAGAGATTTAGATTCTCCGATAGTGAATCCGTGTCGGATACGATCGTGAGAAGCAATTTTCCATTGCGTAAGTTAAGTTTACATTAGTAGTTTTGCATTTAAATTGAATTGAGAGTTAGTTGAAGTAAAATTGAATCTAAACTTGATCAGCCTAGTAAAATTCTCCAGCTCCACTGCAACTTCTGGTTTAAATAAACTTTCTTTGTTTTAACGTAAATTTGTGTCATGTCGACTTTATTACGTGACGTGGCGAAACGGCTGTTACAACCTGAGAAGAAATATTAATCTTTAGTACAGAGATTTCTGTAAAAGGAAAAACCAGTTCTATGCATAGAAAGTTAAAATATATTTTATTGTGATATTTCATTAAATATCCTAATATGGATAGAACAAATTTCATTAAAATTTCTTTTTTCAATCATAATTTCTCTTTTAAGTGAAAACACAAAATAAACTAAATGTCCTTCTCCTTCCAAGAGAAGATTAAGTAAATGTCAGAAAAAAATATAGAATTTTCATAACGTCTATTTAAACTAATTGCTCAGAAATCAAATTTATAAATTAATTTATGAATAAGGGGCCCTTTATTGAATTATTATTTATTGTACTGATGCAATTTCTTAATCCAATTTGTATGAAATTCGTTTAAAGTAAAAGCTTTTGATGAAATGCCAGAGAGTTTAAAGTGAAAAAAGTATATAGAATGCAGCATTTTTTTAAACCTAATTTTTTTTATTACTAAATAGTAAAATTTAACACAATAATTAAAAAAAATAATAATAATTCTCACACATTCTTTATTAACATAAAACTTTAATTTAATAAAACTTTTAACAATATAATTTTCTGAAAAATAATATTAAAATACCTATTAAAGATAATTGAAAAACAATAATAATCTCGTATACGGTGATTTTTTTAAGCAAGAGATCTAGTCCTATACACCATAAATTAAATTTTATTTTATCATGATATATCATTAAATCGTCTCATATGAATACAATAAATTGTATTACATTTTCTTTTTAATGAGGATTTTATTTATTTTTTCCTTAAAAGTGGAAAATTAAATTAATACTTTTCTTATTGTAAGAAAAGTTTAAATCTAAAATTTTTTTAATCTAATATATCACATAAATCAAATTTATAGGTTAATTGGTGTAATGGAGGCCTCTCTTTTGAATTATTAGTTATTGTGCTGATGCGATTGATTAATATAATTTGTTAAAACTTTGATCGGAACGCGATAAAGTTTAAAATAAGAAGCTTACCCAATGCAGTTTTTTTTTTAAATTAAAAAAAAAAATATTTTTAACAGTGAAAGTTAAAATTAATATAAATAGCTTTAAAAAATTCCAAACGTTCCTTATAAGTTTAACAAGTTTAAGATGACAAAATTCTTAGACATATAAAATTAAAGAAAATAATATTAAAATAACTCTTAACCGCTTAATAGTCTCATTGTAGAACAATTTAATGACTAAAAAATCTTTTATAAGTTAGTTTTATTATTTTTTCTGAAGTTAGAAGTGTAATTGGTGTAACAATATTTTGTTTATTTTAGGAGAAATTTATAAAAGCTTGAGCATACATAAACAAGAACGAAAAATCATGCATCAAGCATGTATTATGAAACACTTTCCAACACTTCCAGAAAACTGTAACGAAACTTCATCGTTAAATAAGGTGAAAGAAGATATGTAAATAAACAGTTTAGAAAACATATAATACATTTCAAAATCCAGTTTTAGCAATTACCTTCCATAATCAAACAAGTAGTCGAATTATTTTGTGCAGTCCTGAACATGATTTATAGATTTAAATATATACGACATGATAACATTTAGTTCAAATATAAAATTCCTATTAGAAATTTTCGTCAATCGATGGAAATGCAGTCAAATTCTTTTGCACAACACTAAATATTATTTAAAGACTATTGTACACACCACATATATTAAACTAAAATTTAATTAAAGTAAAAAACGCATAAGGCAACTTTAACAGCACTTCCAGCAATTACCAACCGTAAACGACAATACATCTTGTTCTTTGCGTAGCCATCTATATGAATTTATTTATATTTCTCAAACTTCTATTAGTCTACTAAATATAATTCAGCAAGGAAATGTGAAACAAAACTAAAATCTACAGACTTAAGCAATTCACTCCCATAGTCAGTAATATTTACGAATTCCTTTGTGTAGCCTTGGATATGATCAACATGATTTATACACAACAGGTTCTACGCAAAAATTAAGTTAAACGTATAAATGAAAATCAAAGTTGAAAACGCACTTATACATACATAGACTCGGTCTATGGAAAATATTCGTTTGCGGTGTATTTATTATGTTAATAAATGATGTAATTATCACACATAGACTGTAACCGAATTATTTTGTGTATCCCTGTAAATGAACGATATATGTAATGTACACCATACTTTCAGTGAGCAATTTATAGTGCATCTCAGTAATGCATATAAATTTCATTATGTTTGAAATATTATAACATGTACTCCAACAAATTAAATTATACTCCAACTAATTTTTTCACGTAGAACATTGTGTAACGGAATTCTTTTGTACGACCTTGTAAATGAATAATAAATCTTTTGCACCCCACTCAAAAAGCATGTTTTAGTGCGCTTTAATAATTGTATATCAATTGCATTATATTTGAAATGTCGTAACATCATCAAAATGCACTTGAAACAATTTTTCACATTAACTGTAATGTAACGGAATACTTTTGACTGTACCTGTAGACATACTATAAATGCTTACGTACTTCATTTTCAATAGAGAGAACGCTATAACAAACGTCAAAAACATATGAAAATTATAGGGCAATCCGGGTATATTTACCAGAATTAAAGTACTGACGGAGGGATAGACGTACAGACAAACCGAAGTCGTAAACACTTTTCAATTATTTTGGAAAATTAAAAATAAAGAAGCACTCGTGAAACCGAAATTTCAAAAAATATTCGGTCGCCTAATGACAGAGATTGTTATGACATTAAAGATGTATAGGGTGTCCACGTATAACCTGACCGACCTTTATTTTCTCAACCGTTGGTCCTAGATGCATACTTCCAATTACAAAAATGGTTTAAATAAGGTAAAGAATTATTTTTAAAGCGATTTGAGTCAAGAAAAACATTTATTTAAAAATTACGAAATTAAAATTTTTATACGGTCCCCCGGTCCTATAAGTGATATTTAGTAAAAATTTACTGTGACACTAACAAGTAAGACAAAAAAAGTCCCATTCATCTAACATTAAAATTGACCGAGTTATGAAACTTTGAAATGCATGACTTATACCGCTTTTTTGCATCTAAAAACAGATGATTTCGGCCATGCCAATAATTGTATTTTAACATATGTTTTATTTTGTAAGGATTTGAGGCTAGGATTTCTTCTAACAAAAATTATGTTATTTTCATAAGGTTTTATTTAACTTGCAACGATCGTCTTTCCAGTTTAAAATTTTGTACTTGAACTTTAACTCACTTTCAAAAGTCCGATCGAAGTTAAAATTTACATACTGACTTAAATCCGATAACAATTTAATATTATTATAATTTTCGACGCTTACCATCTTATACATACTTATATTAGAGTATAACACAAAACAATTCGGATAGATTACCGTCAACAAGTTTAAGAAAGAGTTTTAGATTAGATAACATAAACCTGCGGTGGTTGTGTTTTTTAACTTTTATAATTACGTTTCATGTATTTTTTAACGCTGAATAAAAAAAATACCTTCTCTTTTAACCATCATGTCAGTATTTTTCGCAAATCGTAAATTTCAAGGTTAAAAAATAGCGAAAAATTTCATACTATAAAATAGATGCAAGACTTTTTTATTCCGTTTAATTTTATTTAATTCAATTTTTTTTTTCAATTTTTTGGCTTTACTGGGTTTCTTACAGCTAAACAGCTCAGGGGTCCGGTGAGGTTGAGAGGGGAGGGGTGGGGGATCAATTTTAACTTTTTAACTTTGAAATTTGCGATTTGAGAAAAATCCTGACGTGATGGTTTAAAGTGAAGGTCATTTTCGGATTCAGCGCTAAAAAATACATAATAATCAATTTTAAAAAGATAAAAAAACATGTCACAACCCAAATTTTGAAAGACAGTGTAATCTAACAGCATTTTAAAATCTGTATCATTTTGTAAAGAAATGAGGCTGTTGTTTTTCATCCTTTTATTTAACAAAAATTCTGTTATTTTTATCCTCTTAAGAGTCCTCCTCTAATATGTTCAGTACAAATTGTTTATTTTGCATTAATATGTCAGAATGATTATAGATTTCACATTTATATTAAATTGCAATGTTAATTTTGCTCTCAACTATTTTTTGATATATCTGACGATTACTTATATCTGTACTACATTTGTGAATGACCCCTATTTCGCAACAAAAAATATACTCCAACTTTAAACAGCTATTACTCGGTCAGTTTTAATGTTAGATGAATGGAACTTTTTTTGTCTTACTTGTTAGTGTCAGTAAATTTTTACTAAATATCTCTTATAGGACCGGGGAACCGTATAAAAATTTAAATTTCGTAATTTTTTAATAAATACTTTTCTTGACCCAAATCGCTTTTAAAATAATTCTTTACCTTATTTAAACCATTTTTGTAATTGGAAGTATGCATCTAGGGCCAACGGTTGAGAAAATAAAGGTCGGTCAGGTTATACGTGGACACCCTGTATAAACTGAGAAAAAATAATAATCTCGAATACGGAGGATTTCTGCATATAGAAGAACTCTTTTACTAAGCATATAACATGTTTATTAATAACCAAAGTATCCTCACCCGGGTTACACAACGTATTGCCCCCCACGATGTACGGTTACAACACGAACATTTTATCCAAAACTCTAATAAATATTTTACATATCATATATATATATATGTTATATAAAAATTTTATTTCGCAATATTCCTTTAAATTATTCTAAATTCTGACATATTCATTATTTCCCTATTTCTTAATAATATTTATTCCTATTTAATTTTCTTTTACAATTCGAAACGCGTATATCAATAATTATCTTATTCAACATCTTAATCTAAAACTCTAAGTAAATTCGTAACTTTTATCAACTATCCAATCTATAATATTCTGACAGAAACTAGTTTTTCATTTCGAATGTTTTTAAAAGCCATTTTGTTATTTTTATTCCACGGGCTGGATTTCGCGCGCTAGATTTTTTTATTTCAAAAATAATGCGCCACTAAATAACTTATTAAAAGCTCTCCATCTCGCGTCATTCGCTTAGCTGTTCATTTCTTAAATTCCGCCTGTCACTGATTGGTTCGTGTACGTATTACGTCGATGGTGTAGTTATCCGCGCATCTAACAAAAAGCAATTGCAAGACTTCGGAAGTTATAATTTTGTCTTGTTTTCAAGTGCTGAACAAACGGTTATCTGGCGTTCTTATGATTCGGAATTTCTAAACCAGCTATTTAAGATCAACTAAGTGATGTAATGATTTATAGTCAAGCCTGAGTTCTTTAGAAAACACCTGCGTCCAGTGGGAATTGTTTCGTCATCTCTCCTGTGCCAGAATAAACGCTTTTTTCGGATAACTGGCTTAGTCTTTATGGAGAAATTCTCAATGGGTACATTCATTGCCTATACTCTTTGCCACGATTCTTGATCTATCGCCTGCAATCATTCACCATCTTTAACAAGCGGCCAGTTTCTCGTGAATTTTTAATTTATACAGCTAAAATCTAACATATATAATACCAACTAACAACATCAGAAATCTAAAATATCAATTATGTATTCAAATAAAGTTTGGAAATGTATTAGAAGTGATACTTTCATATTAGCCGCATGCCAGAGGTTAATAGCCGAAGAAATCGCCAAATAATTTGCTACTTATAGCAGTCTTTTCTTATTATTCACTGTTAAAAATTTTCAGCAAACTGTCCGGTCATTTGACCGTTTTTATAGAAAATGGTTAAATAACCGTAATTTAACAGTATTCTGGCCATAATATGATCAGAATAGCGTTAAATTACGGTTATGTAACCGTTTTCTATAAAAATGGTTGAATGACCGGACAGTTTGCTGCAAATTATTAACAGTGTATAGCAGTCTTTTCTTCTTATTATTATTTCATTCTTAAGTACGTAGTTCGATCCCATATCTGTTAAATTTTAATTTTATTTATTTAAGTATCGTCGATATCACATGTTTTTGCTTTATAATATAGATTATGAAACGAAAATATAATACATTCAAAATTCGTGTTATTTATAACATTGATTTTACCAACGAGATTGTCTCTATATATGTATTGCAATTAGTTCATTTTAGCCCCAAAACACTCTCAACATAAGTTTAATAAACGAAGGTCAATTCACGAAGTGGCTAACCTATATTTCTTCACGATTTTTTTCGTAAATGTAACATACTGTATTTTTAACACTTTCCAACATTGTTGAAAAGTTTTTAGGAATTCGTTATGCCTGTCTATCTGTCTGCCGTCTGTCCGTGCTATAACTCGCGTAAATGTACTCGGATTGTTATGCAAATGATAAATGTTAATCAGGTTTATTATGGCATGTTCGATATTGAAAATTAAATATGTAGTGTTTATAGTTCATTTACATCAGGATCATTCAAAATAAATCCATTACATTGCGGTCTATGGGGGAAAATCGTTTGCGGTATATTTTAATGATGGTACACTATTTTAAACATATTGAAATTAATATATATGTAAAATCCGGTAATTATTAATAATAACTGATTAGTATTAATAATTACTGGATTTATCACAATGACCGTAACATATATATATCGCTGAGGTGCACTCCAAGAGGTTTATTATAGAATATGATGTGCATAGTATTCATCGTTTATTTGCAGGTACAGACAAAAGAATTCGGTTACAGTACTGTCTGTGAGGCGAGAAATGCTGGAAGTGAATTTTAAGTTGTGGTATGCGTTTTTAAATTAAACTAATTTTTTGCCTATTACTTGGTGAGTATGAATCCTGTGTATGATATACAGGACAGTACAAAAGATCTGGAGTACATTTCCGTTTACTGACGGAAATTGTTAATTTACAACTGTGATATGTGTTTCCTAATTTAACTAAGTTTTATCGTAGTATGTAGTATGTATACAAATATATAGATCCTATACAGGGCTGCACAAAAAAAATTCCAATATTTTCCCGACTATTGATGGTAATTCCTGAAGTTGGGTTTTAAAATGTGTTATGCGTTTTTCAAATTGTTTATTTAGACATCATCTTTCATCTTATTAAACGCTGAAGTTTCGTTACAGTATTCTGAATGTGTTGGAAAGTGTTTCATAATCTATGCTTGACGCATGATTTTTCGATCTGGTTTATATTTTGTACAGAAGATAAAATTAATAACATATTCTAGAAGAACTGATCGTACATTCCGTAACCCACTGGTGGGTCGCGATCCATAATTTTGGAACCACCGTATTAGACAATACAATTATAAGGAAACAACAGTAAGATACAGTGAAACTTCCATTTAATGAAGTCTCATTGTTTCACTTAAACACTTCGTTATAAAGAAAATTCGTTAAATAGAAATAAACTTAAATTCATGAAACTTGTATACGTGTAATACACAAAAAATGAAAAGTACACATGAAATAGAAATTCTATTTGAAAAATGTAATTTAATTCGATCAGTCATTTTTTTTTTTTTTTTTTTAGAATGTAGACATATTTGATAAAAATAATTAGAATAACATCTAAAAACAATATACAGAATAAAGAGAAGCAAACAAAAACTGAAGCGTATCTTTTCTTTTTTGATTCAAATGGAATTAAATGTGTGTGATTTGATTAAATGCTTAAAATGTTCTCAATTTCATATACAGTCCGCTGAAATAAATCCATACGTCCATCGTAACAGCAACCTCAACTTTTGAATGCCGTACACGCACGAAAGTGGAATGAACTTCATTATATAGAATATGATTTCGTAATATGGAGATTAATTTACATAATAATATGGTGTTAAAAGACAAGGTTCTGCAGAAAACTTCGTTAAGTAGAAAACTTCGTTAAAGGGAAGTCCTACTGTACTTCATAAAATGATGCAATCTGACAAGGAATAATAATCCCTTATATAGAGATTTCTGTAAATAGAAGAACCAATTCTATGCATCATAAGTTAGCTTTTGTTTTATCATGATATATCATTAAATATCCTCTTATAAACGCAATAAATTTCATCAAGATTTTTTTTCTCTAATCATAACTTTATTTATTTCTTACATGAATAGGACAGTATAAAATAAAGTTATTGTATTCGCTTCCCTAGATAAGTTAAAATAAATGTCAGTAAAGAAATTCCAATTTCTATAACGGCTATTTAACTTAATGGTTCACAAATCAAATTGATGCATTAATTGATGGAATAAGTGCTCTTTTATTAAATTATTGTTTACCGTTTGATTGCTTAATTCGATTTGTATGAAATTCGTTCAAAGTAAAAGCCTTTGTATTAGCGTGAGAATTTAAAATGGAAAAAAAAAGAAAAAGAAAAAAAGAAAACGGATTGAATTTTTAAAACATTTTGTTTTAACAAAAAAGTATTTTGAAATGAACATTAAAATGTCATCCAATAATTAAAAAAGTTTTGAATAAATTTCAAATATTCTTTATGAAAATAAAATATTTAATATTCGAAAACGCTTAGATATATAAAACTGAATTTTAAATTTTGTGTGTAAAACAATAATCGAAAAAGGTAAAAGAAAAAATATTTCAAACTTTAATTCAAAAACAAATGAATATTTCTAAACTGGTTTATTGGGAGTTTTTTTTTTTAATTTTTAGCGTAACATGTGTTATTTAATTCAGATTCTAAAACATTTAATAATTGATTAATGTAGCAATTGATGTAGGGATGCGCCATCCATTTCTAAATATAGATTAACCTAGTTATGCTTAATGGCTGTTTTACTATTCTGAATGTACACTGTAAAAAAAAAAAAAAAAAAAAAAAAAAAATGTTTCTTAATATATGAAAATATAAAGTAAACTTCTCGTTTTTTAGCGTTTCGTTCATCTCACGAAACCCTATTACTCCCACTTCATTGTCTATCTGTCACAGAGCCGGTTCTCAGAAACTATATAACTTACAAGCATGAAATTTTGTGTACTTATAGCTGAATATCTACTATGTAGCTCAAAATCATAAAATTTTAAAAAATCGTATTATTTTAATATATAGAGATAAAAAACCAACAATCTAACAGTCTTTTCCTATTAAATTTAAACATTTTTTGTTATAGCAGTTGCCAACAATTAAAAATCCACAATAAAATTCTTTCTACAGTAATTAAATTTCTAGTGAAAGATTTCCACGTGAAAAATGAAAATGAAATAAATAGTTTCACCAATTGAAAAAAATATTAATATGATGTCATATTGGTAATAAAACGGGGAAATTTTCAAACATTTCTCAATAATACAAGGAGTATGAATATGTGTAAGTACAGAAAGTAGCTTAATATGACGTCATTAGACAATTAAAAAGAAAATTAATCTGACTTCATATTGGAAGTTTAACGGATTTTTCAAATGTTTGAGAATAATAGAAATAGAGTATCAATATAAGTAATAGAGAATAGTAAATATATGAGTTTGAGGAACGTATTGAATCATGATAAAAACCCGATTATGGAAATATTGGCATATTTTAACATTTTGAAGGTCTCTATACAACATGTTTAGTTATGAAATTGATATATTTTTTTAAATATCGCATTTAGTCTACATGACAGATATTATTATGACAGACTATAATAGTGAGCTTCACCCGCAATCGGACCGGTTCAGATATTCAAAATAACGAGAAAAATAGACCGGTAAATTTTTACTTTATAAAAAACATGACATTTTTTTTTTTTTTTTTTTTTTTTTGAAAATGAAATTTATTTGGAGAAAGGATAGAGAAAGGATAAAGTGTTTTGAAAGAAAAAGAAATGATAAAGTGTTTTGAAAGGAATATTAAACGAAACTATTTGTGCGATCTTCGATCACACTTACCCACTTGTTTATTTTTTTGTTTTCGCGTCGGCTCCTTTAACATAACAATAAAAAGTAGGAGTCATCTTCCGAAGTCTCTGAAAATTTCATAGGTTATATATATATAACTGCATATAAGCTCTCTTTAAAATTTCAAGAAAAAATATGCATATTTAGTAGTAAAAACAAGAGTCAAAGCAGAGCGAAGGCACGCCGAAACACTACGCTTTTTCGCGTTTTTGTTTTCGAAAATTTCTCCGATTTCATTTTTTTTAATACATTCTACATCTCCGAATGTTTAGGAGATTTTGTTGGAGATGTAAATCTGGTCTACCGAGATGCTCTAAAAACATTGGGTTGAAATACGGAAGTTTACTTTCTTTTAGCGTAAAGAAATATGTATCCCTGAGGCGCGAAGTTACCTGCGTCAGCGGTGTTTCTAAAAAAGTTAAAATTAGTATTTTTTTAAACTGATTGCACCGTTGATTAGAAGAAAGTTTCTGGTTTAAGATCATATTTTTATTTTATCGGTACTTTTAAAATTGTGCATTCGAGAGACATTGCCATAATGGGGAAAATGTCCTTCGGAAAAATGACCCTCTTTAAAAAAAAACTTTTACAAGGAGGGTTACAAGGGTTTTTTTTTTTTTTTCGAATTAATTTCGGAATTTGAGACGTAAGAATATGTCTTTAAATTTTAATTGTATCGAACGGTTTGGCCGATTTAAAAGTACGAAATAACACAAAAAAATAAAATCCGTGCACTCGGTTCTGCATTTATTGCGTAAATACGGTGCTGGGCATGTTCGAGCGCTTTTGCCGGCCCGCAAAGAAAGATATGAGTTTTTGATGAGTTTTTAATTAATATTTCGTATAATTATCAAAAAATTAAAAATATGAGCATCGGGTGCACCAGGACCTACCTTAGACTATCCTCATCCAAAATTTCTGCCTTCTACGTAAGGTAGATTTCGCTAGCCATCGCAGACAGACACACAGAATGAAACTTTCTTTTATTAGTACTAGGGCATTCGACCCGGGCTTCCCGGGTTACAAAATACAGATGAAAACCGTTATTTTAATTGAAAACTCTAACAGATTTTTTGCATTTAATATATTTTTTTAGATTGCCCCCTAACAATGTCAAAAATAATTTATATATGAAATTATGTATTCAAATAAAGTTTTGAAATATATTAAAAGCTATATTGGCTTCGTGCCAGGAGTTAATAGCCTGTTAATTGATGCTTCAAAATTATTTTGAAAAATCATAATAAATCAGTCAATGAAGATATAGTTTTCAAATAAATTGCATTCGAAAGTAGATTTTTTTCCCTATATAACGGTGTAAAAATTGAAAATTTGCGATGTTTAGAAATTAAAAAAATTGTAGTCGCAAAACCGAAATTTCATCCTGAAGTGTTGCCATTCGCAAAATGACGTCAGCGTTACGCACGGACACGTTTGTCCTTTATAATATAGATAGATATTAAAGTGTTGTTTTTAACACTTTCCAACATAGTTGAAAAGTGTTTATGCATTCGGATTGTCTAGCCATCTGTCTATCCATGCGCTAACCCGCGTAAATATACTCGGATTGCCATGTAATTGATATATGGTTTTGACGTTTATTCTGACATGTTAGATATTGAAAATAAAGTGTATAGCACTTAAAAGACTGCCGTCACATTAGGGTCTATGGAGGAAACTCGTTTGCGGTATCTTTTAATGATGTTACTCTATTTCAAACTTATTGAAATTGATATACGTCACTCAGGTGCAAGTAAAGATGCTTACAATAGACTATGGTATGTGTAGCGCTTATAGATTGTTTACAGGTGCACTCAAAATAATTCCGTAATATTACTGTCTATTCTATTGGGAAATATCGTTTGTGATGCATTTTAATTCATCTCACACTGTTACAAACATAATGAAATTGATGTGAATTTCTAAGGTGCACTAAAGAATGATTTCTGCAGAATATCACTTGTAAAGCATTTATCATTGATTTACAGGGCAACACAAAAGAATTCAGTTATATAATGATCTAGTGGGGGAAACTGTTTACAGCGTATTTTCAGTTATGTTACACTATTTCAAATATAATGAAATTGATATACATACTGAGGTTAACTACAAGATACTTTCTGTAAAATATGATGTGTATAGCATTTATCGTTTATTTACAGAGACACACAAAAAAATTCTGATACAATACTATATCCGAAGCACTATCAATTAGCGATAAATACTGGAAATTCATTTTCAGTTATACTGTTCGTTTTTAAATTTAACCATTTTTTCCATACTATGTGGTGTGTATAAATGCTATACATCATATACATGGCTACACAAAAGAACTCGGAAAGTCCTGTACACTACCATGTATGAACATGAATTGCTTAAAGGTGGTTTTTAATTTATTATGCATTTTCAAGCTAAACTTTATTTCGTATGCTAAGAGATGTTTGTAGAATACGGATAAAATGATATACAAGACCACGCAAAGAACTGGATATATAGCCGCCTATGGAGGATAATTTTTGGAAGTGGGATTTCAGTAGTTTTCAACGTGTTTTTGTCTGAATTAAATGGTAGCTTAATATGTGGCGTGTATAAGAATCTGTAGGCAATATACAGGGCTGTACAAAATATTTCAAATATGTTTCCGTCTATTGGTAGAAATTGCTGAAGGTGAACACAGTGAAGGTTTAACATGCGTCAACATATCTTACTAAACAGAATTTTTGCGTACTGTGTAGAACATTAAAAAATATATAGATTATATACAGGGCTGCACAAAGAAATTGGAGTACTTTTCCAGCTATGGATGGTAATTGCTGAAATCGGTTTTTCAAATGTGTTATGCGTTTTCTAAGACGTTTACTCAACTATTTTATTTACATTATTAAACAACGAAAGTTTGTTAAAATATTCTGGAAGTGTTGGAAAGTGTTTCATAAGCTAAGCTTGACGCATAATTTTTCTTTCTTGTTTAGTTTCATTAATTGTTTGATTTTAAATGTCTTTTTAATAATATAAAGATTACTTGTAAAATTTTAGCTCTCATATTTATTGGGACACATTTCTTATGACATCTTTTTAAATACCAGTGTACCCTGTAAAATGAAGTTTTCTCAATTTTACAAACAAAGTTTGTCTGGGGTTTATCATGTTTTATGTATTAAAATAATAAGCGATAACTTGTCAACATCACATCTGCCGCAAAACAATTTATTACTATGCTACACTTAAACTGATTTATTCTACCAATTTTCAATAATTATGAAAGATTTATCATATTATAGCAATAATTTAATCTTTATGGGTAGTTATAATTAAATTATTTTTCAATGTATGTAAAATTAAATAAGTTGATTTGTACTTTTTCTAGATGTATTGTTGACTATAATTAGTTAAAAGTAGTGGAAAGATTATATTTTATAATACATAATTCATTATTGTCGTAGAAATTTATGAGAGCTTGATTATGACAACAAAGTACTTGATAAAACTTCAATTAGTTTCTAATTTACAGTTTTAAATAAGACTTTACCCGACAAAACTACGATTGTTTCACAAAACTTTACAATATTTTTTTCTTTGAGTTTTGGAAGTTTTACATCTCTTTCCGCTAATTACACTCTTTAAAACTGTCTCCTCTCGAGATCTTTCAATGGATAATTAGATATCTTTGTAAGGTTAACTTCTTATCACTTCATATTTAAGATGATTATCACCATCAACATTATTTGTTGACAAAGTTTACAGAAAACTATTTATAATTACCAGAAATTTTCATGTTTTCCTTCCTTGTAGCGATTGTTTAACAGTTTGCATTCATAATGTTAAATTTTTAAGGGGGCTTATTGAAGGCTGTCAATTTTTTTTTTTTGTATCTTTCAAAGCGGTTTTCATAAATTGTTTTATTTTTTGCGTTAAATATAAACCATGATGTTGTGATAAAGATTATCTGTAGAATTGCTGCTTGCTTATTTATTTTGACTCAGTTCTTATGAAAGTTTTATGAAGACATAGCGTAATCTGGAATACAAAGTTTTCGCAACTTTAAAATAGCTCCAGTAATTGAGAATTTTGTCACGTTGTACATAGACTGTAATCATTTTAATTAACAACTACTTCAAAAATTTAAACTTGTTGATTTATTTTGGAAAATATATTACGTATTTCGTAAAGTTCAAAATAATTTTAATGATAAGTCATGTTTATTAAATACATAATCATGGAAAACCTTTAACCAAAAGAGAATGTTTTTGCTAGGATTATACGATTATATTCATAGCATAGTTTTAATTAGAGTACACGGGGTCGCAAATGTATTAGAACAAATGTTTAGAGGAGAAATATATATATATCTACACTGTAAAAAAGGACATATGTTTCTTAATCTAGGAAAATTTAATCTAACCAGGAATGAACATTTACAATAACCTCTTCCGAGTAACTAACGATTCCGAAAAGCGTTCTTTATCTTTAAAAACCTCAGAAACCAATATATATTTTTTTAATTTAAAGAAGCATTTATAAAACCGAAGATTTTGTTTGCTGCCATTGACTTCCAAAACGTTTCCGAGTAATTTTTATAGTGTAATATTTATCAGTATTTCTCAATCCGGTGTGTATTATTTTCTGATACTAACAGGAACAATGGTAGTAGTTAAACTTCCAAATTTTTTAAGTTTTTGTAATTTTTTTGTTGTTGTTAATTTTTTTAACTATAAAAAAAACTTTTTTCAATATTTTTATTTTTTTTAAACTTTTTTAAAAACTTTTTTGTATTTTTGTTGTTGTTGTTGTTATATTTTTTTATCGATTCTCCAATAAGCATTTTCATGTTCACGAACATGTTTTACAGACAAACATCATAAATTAACAGTATTAATAATAACATTAAAAATAATAAAAAGTACACACAAAGGCATGTGATTTCATTACCTAAAAGGTGATTAAAACTTTATTTAGATTTTAAAGCATTAAAACATTAAAAATGTTTTTTAAAATGTTTTTAATGTTTTAAAATCGAAATAAAGTTTTAATCATCTCTTAGATAATGGAGTCACATGTTTTTGTGTGTACCTTTTATTTTAATTTAACAAAGATGAATTTGAGCATTCCGAACTTGTCTTATATTTTTAAAAAATATTATTTTGTTACTCCTGCATGTATAAATTCATTTACGCAGCGGAAAATGCGTAGTTGAGAATTAATAGCATATTAAAAATCGATATTCCGGTTTGAAAAAACTCATTAATATGCTATAAAAATTACGTGAAAAACTTTCCGAAAATTACTGGCAGCAAAGAAACTTTGTTTTTATAAATGCTTCTACCGCGAACTACTAATATGAGGTTTTTAGAAACATAAATGTATTTGTACACTAATGATCAGAGAGCTCGAAGGTCATTAATAGGAAATGCACCTATTTTATATAATATTTTTTTAAAGACAAAAATCATGCATCAAGGACAGATTATGGAACACTTTCCAACACATTTAGAATAGTGTAACATAACTTCCGTCAATAACAGGAAATTTAATCAATTTTTTGTACATCACTGTATGTGATCTACAAAACTTGTACACACCAAGTAACATGAAAAAAAAATAGATTAATTTAAAAATGCATACCACAACTGAGAACGCACTTCCAGCAATTATCATTCATGGAAGAACTGAGTAGAAGTATCGAATTATTTTGTGCGTCCCTGTAAATAAACGATAAAGGCTATGTACACCTTATTCTACTGTAAGCATCTTTTAGTTCATCTCAGTGATGTATATCAATTTCAAAATGTTTGAAATTATGTAACATCATAAAAATACACAGCAAATGATTTTCAAACACAGACCATAAGGTAACGGAATTCTTCTGAGCGTCCTTGTAAACGAACTATAAATGTTACACAACTCCTTTTCAATGTATGACATGACATAGTAAACCTCAATGACATATATCAATTACATAGCAATCCGAGTTTATTTAAGCGAGTTAGAGCATGCCCAGACAGTGAGACGGCCAGACAAACCGAAGTCATAAATACTTTACAGCAATATTGGAAATGCTTATTTAATTATAAGAAAATCGTAAATGTTTAATTAAACATAACAAAAATGAGAAAAGTTTGTTTAATTGCAACAAAATTATTATTACTTTAAAAAAAATTGTTACAGATAAATTGATGTTACACATTTATAGAGTGGTATTTATTCGTGCTTTTTTGTAATAACTTCACAGATTTTTACTTTCAATGACATTGCTTAAGGCCGAGAGCTGTTCTGTTTATATTGTTTGTCCAGACAGTTACCGAGTTTTATTTGCCGTGACAGATGAAAATGTTTCTGTGTGAAAACTACCCGGAATTTGTCATTTAAAGGACACCCGTAAAAGAAATCACATTTTTTTTTTATCTGTAAATCTGTACCGCTGTACCGAGTGTGTGACACGGATTTTGAGCGCCATTTGTGACTTAGTGTGTTGACAGCAGCTCATATTTTACTCATAACTTCTGAGTGCTCTGCGATTTTTGACAATGGCAAAATTAGTTGAACGAAGAGTTTCCCTTAGAGAGTTCTCCATTTTGTGTTTAAAAAGAAGTTTCGTGTGCCGAACATCTTGAAAATCTTCGAAATTTCGTGTGGTTTTTCACTACGATAATGCACCGACGCACAAATCTATCCCTGAATAAGAGTTTTTAGCCAAAGACGCAACGAATGTTTTTGATCACCCACCGTATTCGCCTGATAAGGTCACGAGTGACATTTTCCTGTTCCCGAATCTAAAATTACCACTTCGAAGAAAGCGGTTTGAGTCAATTGAAGTCATAAAAGAAAATTCGCTGAAGAAGCTGATGGCCGTACCTCAATTAGAATACAAAAAATGTATGGAGGATTTTAACATGGCCGACATAATTCTATTGCACCCTTTAAAATAAAAAAATATCACAAAATTAAATTATTTTTTTGTGTTTTGTTTAACAATTTTGCATACTTTTTACACAGAATGTAGCTCACATTTTTGTAGGGACATTCGTTCGTGCTTCTTTGTAATAACCTTTAAATTGTAATTTTTATTTTCAATGATATTGCTGATGAATGCTGAGAACTGTTCATATTACAAGCCCAAACAAAGTACTTGTTATGCAAATAAATGACAAATAATATCTATTGACACAAATAACATCTATTATCAATATATTAGCTGATATAATTTAAAGTTTCAGAAATAAACATCTGAAAATTCTTAAATGTGAGATTTCTTTTTTAGAATATTTTCGTTTTTAGGTGCGTTCGTAATTATATAAATACGTAGCACCTATTGTCGTCGCTTGGTCCGTCGGTCTGTCTATCCGTCCGTCCGTCCGTCTGTCTGTCCGTCCGTCCACATATAACAACGCAAAAACTACTCAACCGAATGGTTTCAAATTTAAGATATATTATATTTGTAGAATTTTGTCGAGACATTTCAAATTTTATAAAAATCGATTCAAAACTTTAGGAGATATTAATAAAAATATTTATTAAGAAATTTGAATATTTCTTAAAAATCGGTGCTTTCTTGTTATAGGAGCTTCCTATGTTTAATCGTCAAGCGACCGAGATACTTATTTTATTACAGAAATTAATCTGCAGACGATATAATTCATTTCGCGGAATAAAAAATCATCAACATCTGAATATTTATATAACTAGCTATAGTACGAACGCACCTCATTTGTCACGTTTGACGTACAATTTCCAAATTGTTTACATTCTTTTATTTAACTCAACCTAATTTTGTTATGTAAAGATGGAATTTTGCAATCGAAGTTTAAGGCACTTCCTGGTATGCTAGAATTATAAAAATTACGTTCACAGGTGTGTTTCCGATGACAATACAATATTTTAATATTTTTAGAACTTAATTATAAATTAATATATTAATTTTAAGGCATATTTCCGTCAGCCTGCCACAGGTGATAAATCGCCAAATATTCTCACTCATACAATTGTACATGTTTTAACACAATAATGGATTTAATTATTCGCCAATAAACGCTTGACAAATCAGGCCAAATGCCTGTGAACCTGCAACAATGAAACTTTTTAAATGCTAAAAAGTAGAAAATATATTTTAATTAAAAACTGAGTAGTGTATTATGCGATTTGATCGATTAGTAGTTTAATTTTAATTAGTTTACGATTATACGTTGAGAAATCAATTTAGAAATCCTTTAAAGGTAGTTTAAATAATGCTTTATTTTTCTTTCCTGTTGACTTATCTTAAAAAATAAATGGAGCGAAAATGATACATTTTTTTAAATTAATTCATTTACTTTCGCTTTCTACAAAACGTAAAAAAAGAAACAGTGATTTTTTTATAATTTCGGTGTCCACGCCAAATTAGTGTACTGTAACGGACATTTTTTGGGGAAAAACATGATTTGCAGTCATTAGGCAGTCATAGGTGTGATTGCCGTCATTTGTGAATTGCAGTCATAGGTGTGATTTTCAAAATTGCCATTGGATGCTTATAAAAGAGTGTTTAAAAAATGACTTTTAATATTATACTTATTTATTATCAACGTATAAAAATATTAAACAATGACCAGATTTTTCTGCGGACAACAGGTGGTCTATTGACCGCGCGTTGGCGACCGCTGCTCTAGTGTGCCATCATTTGAATTTTGACTATAAGGAAAGGACAGCTGACGTCACTGTTGGTTAAATTACGGTTGGTTCGCAAGAAAAATCTGTTCGTTCTTTATGACTCCTACTGTACAGATGAGATGGGACGATTTGATTGGTCTACGTTAAACTGGTCTATGATAGGATTGGCCTACGTCGCCATAGCGATTCCTGTAATGATCCCTATGATAAAAATGTAGCGGTAGATTGGTTGATGGAACTGCTTGTTTGTAAACATGCCCTTTCTTTATGGATTGTATGGTGAGAAGCTTATGGAGGTTCTACCTCCCCTGAACGTTTATGTTAATAATTTTCAGATATTATGTACATTAAAATAGCAATAGTTAATAAACATTAATGAGAAATAATACAGGGTTAGTCAAAATTAGGTTACGACTTAAATGGAAAAAAATATAGTCAAAATTATGTTATCACTTGAATGATAAAATAATGTATCTTTTGAATGGAACGATGAGTATGTTTATAACACGGAACAACGGTTGCACATTTTACATTATACATGTTTAAATGTACTCAAGATACATTTCCCGCTCAATTTTTATAATAATTTTGACTAAAACATTTACCATTTTGGTGTTAACATAATTTTGAGTAACCGTGTATTTTAAGTATATGCTTTTTGTTTCGTTTATTATTTAAGCATACAATTTTTAAACTGTTTAAATCCATGCATGTAATTAAATCCACGAAAACCAATAAAATTAAATCCATGCCTGTAAGTAGGAAAATCAGAATTTTATTCTCGCAAAGTATATGCATAAAAATTCGTTGCGATTCGCTCAAACTATTTATTTTTTTAAACTGAGAGATTTAAATCCTTTTGTTTTTGTATCTTACAAACTACTCTAATATTTTTACATGCTACAGAAAGAGAGAAATAAATATAATTTCGAATAAAAAATATAATTGATTCCAATCAGCAATTGCCTCGTTGATATCATTTAGAAATATGCAAGCTATATAAAAGAATGATTATCTTTGCATATTTATCCATTCTCTTTGCGTAACCTTAAATGCCTTCACACACACTTTAATTCCTTAAGCTCTTGAATAAGTAATCCGAGGACCGTAAAAGGTATTTGGGATATTTTTGTCACTGCTCTTTATAATTTACGGGTGAGTAATAATCCTACTGAATAAAGGGCACATTAAATAAAAGAGACTAACAAACGAAACTAAAAACTGCGGAAAGTTAAAACATTCACCATTTTATCAGTGTGTATTCGTTTCTTAAGAGATATGTCGTTATTAAAAGAAGCTTATAAATAACATTTAAAATTATTAATCAACTTTATTCCAGGAAAATCATTTAAAGAGCTAAAGTGAATGCAATTACTAATTGAGAAAAACAGATGTTGTTTCTTGTTGTTTGAAATGCGTATGAAAGAAAAGAATGTCTCACATTGATTTCAAATGCTAGAATGAAAATAGCTCTGTAAGAATGCTTTCAAAATAAACAGAAATATATCAAATTTGTCTTTTTTTTTTCGAGTCTTGAATATTATTTTATGTTCTAATTACTATTTAAGTTGAATAATTTTTTATTTATCTAATTTCTATTTCAATTACATATTTATTTATTTATTTTGTTATTTGAACCTCATGTCGGTTTTTAATTTTCTTGTTTCATTTGTGTATGTTATTAGGGGCTTAATATTGTCAATTTTAGGCATAATGCTGACAATATTTGATGAAATAACATATACTTACTATGAATATTCTTATAAAGCCCTTCTGAAGTTTCTATAAGATATTCATAGTTTTTAAATTTTTCTTTTCCATTTTTTGCTTTTTGATCCTTTTAAGTATAATTCCTTCAGTGTCCATCCCATTGCTTTTTATAGTGTCTTTCTTTCTTCACATGTGTATTCATATATATATATATATATATATATGTGTGTGTGTGTGTGTTATATAAAAAATTTATTTCCTTCGCAAATCCTTCGCATGTCCTTTAAATTAATCTAACTTCTGACATAGTCAGTATTTTCTTAATTCTTAATAATATTTATTCCTATTTAATGTCCTTTTAAAAGTAAATATCCGTATATTAATAATTACTTTATTCCAAATCTTAATCTAAAATTTTAAGTTCATTCGTAGCTTTTCTGAGCTCCCCAATCTATAAAATTCCGAGACGCTTTCTCATTTCGAATGTTTTTTTAAAAAGCCATTTTCTTTTTATTATTATTATTCCATGCTCTGATTTTCGCGCGCTGGGGTTTTTTCATTTCAAAATTGATGCGTGGCCAGGGGACGAACTCTTTCGTGTTTTAGCTTCTCCCTCTCGCCTCATTCGCTGGGCTAGAGGTCGCCTCTCACTCATTGGTTTGTGCGCACGCGACGTCCTTTTTTCTGTATGTCTACGCTCAGTGAACAAAACTCGCTGGCATCCTTCGGAGGGGAGGATTTTTGACGTGTTTGGAAGTATAAACAAATATGTATCTGGTGTCGTCGTCTCGTAGAATTTTCACACTGTTCTTTAACATCTTTAAAACAATGTAGTGATCAATCGTGGAGCCTGATTGCGATAAGTTTCTACCTGTGGGAATTGTTACGGCATCGCTCTTATTCTAAATAAAAGATTTGTCTGGAAATTGGCTGGTTTTTGTGGAAGAAACTCTTGTGGACTCTTTTCATTGCCTCACCTCTTCGCCGTGGTTGTTGATGTCGACTGCAACTTTGTATATCTTTAACCAACTACCATTTTCTCGTGGAGTATTGCATCTCGTGGTGTCTCATCTTAGTCAAAACGCCACACACACACACACACACACACACACACATATATATATATATATATATATCGTAGGCTAACTGAAAAATCCGACTTTCTGCAAAAGGCCAGGCTAATTGGAGAATGATAGAATGAACACTTGTTTCCCAATCATCCTGATCATTTTCGAGCTTAGTCCAATCAGCCTACTCAGTTTTAGGCTAATTAGAAAAGGTTTGGTTTAAACAGCCATGTTTCATCCAGTCTTACTGTAAAACGTGCAAGGATGTGAAAGTTTATGCATAATTTTAGCATAAAAAATTGCAGTAGAAACTTATGTTTGTAAAATATGTATAAGAAAACTGCTTAATTGACAGATTTGATTTTCGAGCCTGAGTACCTAAGATTAGTGAAAACTTTATTTTTATTATAAAAGGATATTCTACTTCCATGCCCCATGCAGAAGTGTCAATACAATCTGCAGATGAGGCAGATTTTTAATAGTTTCCCAGCATTATGTAGAGAAGATTATGAAATTAAGTATAAAAATATGTATGAAAATTGTTGTATCCATAAAATCTGCAGGTCAGTCAGATGTTTAATGTTTCTGGGTATGTATTAGAAAAGACGGGATGCTAAATGAAAAATAATTATAGCACATATCTAAGAAATGTGCTGTATTCATAATATATGCAGATGAGGCAGATTTTTAATGTTTTCCCAGTTCTGAGTGGAGAATATGGATTGCTGAATGAAAATAGTCATAAAATATATAAGAAAATTGTTGTATCCATATAATCTGCCGGTGAATCAGATGTTTATTGTTTCTGGGTATTTCGTAGAAAAGAGGGGTTGCTAAATGAAAATAATTATAGCACATATCTGAGAAATGTTTTGTATCCATAACATCTGCAGATGAGGCAGATTTTTAATGGTATCCCAGCTCTGAGTAAAGAAGATGGATTGCTGAATGAAAATAGTAATAACATAGATAAGAAAATTGTTGTATCCATAAAATCTGCCGGTGAATCAGATGTATATTGTTTCTGGGTATTTCTTAGAAAAGAGGGGTGGCTAAATGAAAATAATTATGGCACATATCTAAGAAATGTTCTGTATCCATAATATCTGCAGATGAGGCAGATTTTTAATGATTTTCCAGTGCTGAGAAGAGAAGATGGATTTCTGAATGAAAATAGTAATAAAAATATATAAGAAAACAGCCTTTTTGGGAGATATGATTTAAGCTCCTGCGTGCCAATTTTTTTTAAGTCTAGCGCATTAGCTTACTTTAAAATAAAAATAATCATGCAGTGAGCCTGAGTGTCCGATGTTAGTGAACTCTTTACTTTTATTTTAAATTCCCCTTCCCACGCCAAGATGTATAAATGAAATCTGCTTATGTCGCATAGTTTTAATATTTTCAATTTTCACTATCTCAATAATTTTTCTTAGTTCACTTTGTATAATTTTGATGTCTCTACCTTCTCCCTTATTGGAATTCATTTTCGTGCTATTGAGTAATATGTAAAATATATCTTTAAAAAATAATAAATACAAAGCAGTTTAAACAAACAATTGCACATTTTAAGTTAGTCGAATCTGTTTAGGCTCTTTTCAATAAGCCTGAAAAGTACCTAACTGATTGTAAAATTCTAGATGATATTCGAAGTCGAAATATAGATCATTGAAATGGCTATAAAAGAGGATTTGCTTCAAGACTGACAACTAATTTAAACCTACTATATACCTCTTTTCTTATATTAAATTCATAATAATATTTTTATTTATTTTCATTTTAGAAGATACACTTTGCAGATTACTTCATAGAATGGAAAGAACTCAAATCGCAGAAAATGGATAGACATTCCAATTATAGAATACTAGCAAAACCGGTGTTTTTGCACATGTATTTGTTGAAATATGCCAAGACATTTTTGAACTTTCTGAAATCTTTAATGAAATAATCTTTAATTTCTTTAATGAAATTTTTGTGCCTATTTTTATTAGATGAAATTATACTGCTATTGATAATTCAAAAATAACTAACAAACCACATTTTGGGTAAACTTCATTCTTATGCTACATTAAGCGAACATGAGAATTAAAATTATGAGAAGAACTAAAATTATTTCCAAATAAATAGTAATTTAGAATACATTTTAAAAGTTTTCCGCTCATTCCATTTTTCATTTGAAATTTTGATTCTTGTTTTAGAAACGGTTCCTAGAGAGCATTTACATGTTAAAAGGAACCACCATGCCAAATTTCATGCTTCTATATCAACTATATCACAGAAATCTTAATTTTAAATCTTTTTTGCTACTACTACACTTTAAAATTTCGATTAAAAATAAAACTAGTCTGTGGGTGCGTTTATGTCTCTAATTAACAACCATATCAAATTTCAGATAAATTATAGTTTAGAGCGTTTTTAGAACGTTTCCCGCTCATTTCACCCTTTTAAATCTCGATTTTTGTTTTCAGAAACCGTTTTTAACTAGCACTTAAATCTTTAAAAAAAACCACCATGCCAAATTCCAACCTTCTATGCCAACTGTATGACATAAATCACAATTTTAGAACATTTAATGCTCCTGCATCCTTTAAAATTTCGAATTTTTACAAAACTGTCCTGGGTGACCATTTAATGTCTCTAAAGTAACAGACGTGTCAAATTTTAAGTTTCTTGTCCTAACAGTTCCAAATAAATCGTAATTTAGAAAGTTTTTAGAACGTTTTATGCTCATTTCAACCTTTTAATTTTCGAACTTTTTAGAAACCGTTCATAGCAAATATTTACATCTTAAAAGTAACGACTAAATTTCTCGCCCCAAAAATATCACAGAAATCGTCATTTTAAAATGTTTTTTGCTCCTGCACCCTCTTGAGTGTTGTTGTACGGACATAAAATATACCATATGTTGGAACAGAAATGGTCACCAGTATTTTGCCAACATTATTTTTTTTAATCGGTTCGGCAGTTAAAGTAAAGATATTACACCTACAAACAAATAAACGTTACTTCTTTATAATATTCGTATAAATAAAACAAGAAACATTACGAAATGTTTCTAAACTAAAAATATTTTTTAATCTGTCTCATCTACCGTATTATAGATATATATGTGCAGCGAGGAAGGAGTTGCAAAATATATACTTAAATATAAAAATTAATTTATTAATTTTAATTAATAATCGGATGCTTTAAAATATCTGCTAATGAAGCAGTTATCTTGCATATATTTTATATTTCTTTCTTTCATTGAGGAATATGTCGTCCCTATTTAAAGTTGGGAAAAAAGTAACAATCTGCCTAGTCTGCAGATATTTTTTGTACACATTTACATAAACTGAAAAATGACCCATTGTTTCCAAATCGGCTTCATACATATGTTAATGGCTAATTGCAATGAACCTATGCAGCTTAGGACTAATTGGACCGGAGCACACATTTTACCTATTAAATAAATAAAAAGTATTTATTAATCTTAATTATAAACCAGGCGTGTAAATCAAATCTGCCAATAAAGCAGTTTTCTTAAATATTTTTAGTAATCATTTTCATTCAGCAACACATCTTCTCTATGGGAGGCTAGAAAAATAGTAAAAATCTACCTCATCTGTAGATGTTATTGATACATCCAGGACAGGTGTTTGTGTCAAATATACCCTTAAAATAAAATAAAGTATTTACTAACGTGAAACATCCATGTGAGTAGAGACAATATGTCAATAAAACACTTTTCTTATATATATTTTTATAACTATTTTTAATTCAGAAACTCGGTTTCTCTATACGAAATTCTGGAAAAACCATTAAAAATGGAACCTTATTTGTAAATTTTATTGATACAGAACTATTCTTATATATATTTTATAATTATATTCATTCAACAACCCACTTTCTCTATGCAAACTGGAAAAAACATTAAAAATCTGCTTCATCTGCAGATTTTATTGATACTTCAGCACGGTGTGGTTACACAAAATTACACCCTTAAAATAGAATTAAAGTATTTACTCATCTTAGACACGTATGAGCATAAATCAAATCTTTCAATAAGATATTTTTCTTATACATTTTTTATAATCCATTTTAATTCCTGTTGCCATTTTTATACAAAAATTATGCATAAAAATAGCTTAAGTTTTAAGTGTTTTTGTTGTCAATAATATTCAGTAGAACATTTAACCTTACTTAATTTCCGAAACCCTGTGATTAAATAAGGCAAAATTTTCTATGGAAAATTAGTGGTAACAGAAATGGTAAAAGTTGGCAGCTGTATGTTAAACATTAAAAAACATACAGTCATTGCATTAAACCTTGGAGATACGAGCTTGTTTGGAGAAATAGTTGGACATTTTTTAATTAGCTTAATACTGTATAGGCCATTTGCAATGAGCCATTAACATATCTATTAGGCTGGTTTGGAAGCAATGGGTCACTTTGAAATTAGCCTAAAGCCACATAGGCTCGTTGCAGTTCGCCATTAACGTATGTATTATGCTGATTTGGAAACAATGGGTCATTTTCTAATTAGCTTAAAGCTGCATAGGCTCTTTGCAATAAACCTAAAAAATATAAGGTTGATTAAAAAATAGTAGATGATTCTTCAATCAGCCTGGCTCTTTACAAACAGCCCAGGCTCTTTGCAAAAAGCTGAATTTCCCAATTAGCCAACGACATATATATCGCAATTTTTAAAACTATTTTTCATTAATTTTATCACCAATACAACAAAACCATTAAATTTAGGTAAGTACAATATAGTAGAATCTGATGAGCCAGGCTGAAAATTTTCTTTGTAATATGTTACCACCTATTGAATCTTTATTTTGAAATCTAATGCCTGTTTAAGGGTAATACATGTACCTAATCTGTTAAACTTATTTAAACATAGAAGCCTTTTTAAATCGATAAAAATATTTATAATAATAAATCTTTGTTTCCTGTTTAAACTTTTCTATTATTTAAATCTAATCTTTAGCCTGAAGTTTACTTACCTATTGAGACATATAGCCTGCGTAAATCTACTTACTTATTTAGATTTATAACCTGTTTAGGCATACCTACATATTTAAGCTTAATCTATAGCCTGTTAAAACGTAACTATCTATTTAGACCTGTTAAGTTATAAGGGTAAAAAATCGAAATTGGAGCCCAAAATGTATGTACATAAAAATTCGTAGCGATTACCTTAAACATATTTTGAACCCATAGATTTAAAACCTTCGTTTACTTTTCGATCATTTATATTACCGCAATTTTTTTATACTATATATAGAGAGAAACAAACAGAATTTTGAACTATATAATTAACGCATAACAGTTATTTCCTCGTTGGTATCTTTTAAAAATTATACAGATTATAAAAGAATTGTTACATATTCTTTCCTTCTCCTTGCGGAACATGAAATGCTTTCACAAACACGTTAATCCCTTAAGCTCTTGATTAAGTAACCCGAGGACCGTAAAAGAATTTAGAATATGCTTGTGAGTGCTGCTGATGATTTACGGGTGAATAATAATTTTACTGAATAAGGACACATTAAATGAAAGAGGCTAGAAGCGGAAGTAAAAATTGCAGAAAGTCAACATATTCAGTATTTTATCTGTTCTTATTCGTTTCTTAAGATATATGATGTTATTGAAGATGATGTGTTAACTACGTCTAAAATTTCGATCATGAATATTTCAGAAAAAACATTATAATAATAGAAGTAAATCCATTAACTAATTGAAAAGAATAATCCTGTTCCAAGTTGTCTAACACGTTATGCTCCAAATTATTATTCAAGATATTTCTCCACATTAAAAATTATCATTTTTAATGTCGGAAGCTATATTAGAAAATTTATATAGTCTACAAATACAGTCCTATTTTAGATAATATGAAATTTGGATAAGTTGTTTTTATTAAAACTGATTTAATAAATCGATAGTTATAGTTATTTTAGTAGAATATTTACAAGAATATTTAGATTAATCTTTTGCTTACGAACTGAGACTGGCCGCTATTTTCGTATTTACTTCTACCACAATTTATAAAGAAATTTCTTTGTGATAAATTTCTCTTTAAAGTATTTAAACTAACTGTAATTTAAACTATATTTTTATGTATGGCTAAGTAAACTGCTTTTTTTTTTTAGATTTACGCTTTTTTCTGCTTATTTCTTGCCTTTTGCGAACGATCATCCTTTAGAGACCGTTAAACATCTTCTTCTTCATCTCTTTATTTATTTTTCCGCGTAATTATTATATTTTAATGCCTTTCTACTCATTTTTCTATTTTCTTATCATTTTGACAACTCTTATACTGAAAGTTAAATTTGATTGGCTGCTTTATGCAAGTTAAATTTGATTGGCTGGCTTACTTATTTCGGATTGGCCTAGAACTGATGAAGTTTTCAGTCGAATATTTTCTTTTCTCTCATTTTATAGTGCATATTTGCTACATTTATACTTTTTTTTTCATGGTTCCTTTAGGTGTGATATACTACTACTCATATACAGTGAATGAAGTTGTTTACAACTGGAAATCCTATTGAAACAATCAACTGTTTTTTTTCCTAATATAAGTGTATGGAAGAGATTATTTTTCAGAAAATGATTTGAATAGAATAAAGAAATAGTCGCTGAGACGACATATGTCCCAACCCCGTATTCAAAGGGATAACTAACGAAAAATATTGTCATGAAAATTTGGCAATCTATATTATAAAGCAAAACATATTAGTGAGTAACGCTGACGTTATATCAACGGGGGCAAAGACCTGATCGATCAATTTCATTTTTATCGCAAAATTATTAATTTCTAAACATTACATAGATTAAATTTGTACGCCATCGAATAGGGCTAAAAATGTATTTTCAGATGCAATTTGTTTGCAAAAACTGTATCAAAATTTACTGAATTTTTGGGATTTATAAAGTAATTTTCAATCATTTTTTTAAATTCACTCTATTAAATTAATCCGATTAGAGAAGATTAACACGTTTGAACTTGAAACAATAGGAATAGTTTAACATTTGTTTCCGGCAGCATTTGCATTCACTTACAGCAATTTACTGTGCACGCTGTACCTAGTGAACTTTGGAGCAGTTTAGATCGATTACAATATAAATATTTTTATATGAAAATATTCCCATACATAGACTAAAGTACAATATTTTTTTTATTACTTAAATTGTGCTTCATTATATTTTTAGTAACTCATATTATGTATATGAGAAAAATAATTAAATATCATCATATTTGTTGTGAGTACATATTTGTTAAGCATCAAATATTGTGCTATCCTTCCTTAAAATTGTAAAAATTAAAAAGAATATGCTTCAAAATAATTTATTTATCAAATTAAATTGTTATATTACATACCAATCATTTTGAGACAAGGAACATTATACTCCTTTATGCTTTATTTAAAAAACAATGGATGCCAAACATAGTGAGGTAACATACACACTTTTAACAGTAATATTGAAACTCCTCTAGTTTCGCTTTATACACATCCCAATATTTATATATATTATAGAGAGAAACGAACGAAAATTTTAATATTTTTTATAATTAACTCCAAATAACTATGGTCTCGTTAATATCCATTAACCCTTTCAAGGGCAGTGGTTCATTTTTGGACCACTTATTTATAATCCCTAATTGCTACATTGGTACCAGAATTGTGGAATGAAAAATTTCCTTTTATCAAGTATACATGAAGAAAAGATTTTACTTATTTTAGAATAAATTTGTTTCTAAATTCTGGTGTCAATCAATCATTTTAACATTTTATGAATAGAAATACCTTGACCTTGAAAGGGTTGAAAATATGCATAATATAGGAGGATGTTTACTTTTGACTGTTCTTTCTTTCTCCTTGCGTAACCTCAAATACCCTCACAAACACTTTAATTCCTTAAGCTATTGAATAAGTAACCCGAAGACCGTAAAGGAATTAAGAATATTCTTGTGAATGCGCCTAAAATGATTTACGGGAGAACAATATTTCTACTGAATAGGTAACACATTAAATAAAAGTTTCTGCAAACAGAAGTGAAAATTCTTGAAATATAAACTATTCAATATTTTATCAGTTAGTTCTCATTTTTTAAGAGATGTTATATTACTAAAGATAATTTGTTAATTACATCTAATCTTTTGCTTACGTTTAAACCACGAAAAGCAATTGAAATTTTGAAGTATAATTTAATTGGGAAGAACAGATTTTGTTCCATGTTGTTTTATAAAACGCCATCTAAAAGAAATCAAAATAAACAATAACTGAAAGCCTCTAATTTTAGAAAAGAAAACTATTTTAAATTGGCAAGAAGCCTCAATAAAGCTAACTTAAGTAACGGTACTCCTCCACTACTGGACATGAGCGGACTATTAACCGATTTCGGTCGTTTCCATAGGCTCTTCCGGTACCTTAACAATTGTGTCGTCCCGCAGGTTGCCTCCCTAAGAAGTTAATAGCGTCCACACGATGCTGAACCTGAAATGGGACAGCCACACTTGAACTCGATTACTACACAAAGAACCCACGACTTGAGGCAATTAAGAACCGGAAGGGAGCTCCATCGACACCCGCATCCATCTGTAATCCCGCTTAAGCAACACTCCAACAAAGGTTGGTGCCGCTATGGCGTACTCGGCTGAGCTCCCGGTCATTTTCATACACATAAGCCAGATTGATTCAGGATCACTCAGAGATGCACATGGACAGAATCTTCAGTAATAAGTTATGTCAGTCCAATGCATAGAACTTATTAGTAATGCAGAGAAATAAAAAGTTTGTGATTCAGCAATAATATAACGAACTGCCATAAATTTTCTAGACTGCAAAACTAAAAATAATCTGAGTTCTGGGAGAATGTTTTATGCTAATGCGCACATGAATACAGAGAAAAGTCTAAAAACCAGAGTGAACCGAATCATCTAACTCAAAGGCACCACGCAGCTGCGCGTGAAAAAAAAAGTGTAAATAAGCTGGAAAAAGGCGCAAAACATTATGGTACGTGCTCCCCTCTCAATAATAATTATAATAAAAACTAAGCTTATGAAAGAAAAAGAAAATTCTAAATGGAATGATATTAATATAGGAAAGCAAATAGATGTATAATAATGGAATTTTGAGATGGGAAATATTAGAAAATAAAGTATTTAAAGGTGAAAATAAATAAATTAAATGGGAAAAATATAGAAGTTTAAAATATATTATATTATTTTATGTATACACATACCGGAATTTTCGTAACTGTTTTCCTTTAATTTTATCACCATTAAAAAGGTGAAAGTACGATATTTTAGATTACGATGAAACTCGTTGAAAATTTTGCTTGTAAAATTTCACCACGTATCGAAATTTTATTTTGAAATCTGAGCCTGTTTAAAGGTTTTTGTTCCTGTATTTGTTCAACTTATTTAAACCTATTAAATCTATGTATATGTAAATTTACAGACTGTTTAAGCAACGTATTTAAACGTAGCCTATAGTGTGTGTAGAGCTACTTGCCTATTCAAATCTATAGCCTAAAAAAATCATTCCTATTTGAGATTAAAAATTTTGAATTTCATTCTCTCAATGTATGCCCACAAAAATTCATTGCGATTCGTTTAACGGTATTTCTACCGCTGTCAAATGACACCTTTTAAAAGATTTCAATTCATGGTTACTTTATTTGTAATTTTTCGATTAAAACAATCAGAAATAATTTTTATTGTATTGAAAAAAGAACTTGTTTTATGTAATTAGCTTTAAACATTACAATTAAAAAATACATAAGAGCTAAACTCTCATGTGATTTCTCAGTTTCCAGTATAAATCTTTTTTGAAATATAAATTCTCATTTAATGTTAAAATATTTTTATATGATTGTTCTACAATATTATGTTACTTCTACGGTGAAAATATGTTTTTTTTTTAATCTTTAAAATGGAATTTAAATATCTCAATTGTCATTACTGTCCACTGTCTTCTGTCCATAACCTGATCATTAAAACCATCAATAATCATTAAACATTTTCGAAAAACGAATGGATTTATTATTAATATGAATGTCATGGAGCATAATAAGATAATTTTTGGGAGTGAAATGTGTAGTATTTGCTTTTGCTGAGTTTAAAGTTATGTCACTCACTTTTTTAGTCACTACTGTCTCGGTGTATGAATTTCCTCATATTTCCACCAGATGACAGCATGCAGTCATTTTTAGTATTGTTTTCAGTAGCGAGCACATGTTGTTCTTAAAAAGTCTCCATTGCTTGCTGTTTGTTAATAAAAAAAGTTTTCTGGATTGAAAAGGATGGGGGAAAGGTAAGCGTAAGATAAAGCCAAGAGAGATGGCGCGGTCGGAGAAATTGCCCACATAGAGGTTCGGGGGAAGGAGTAGAGTGAGCGCGCAGCGACTCCAGGTAGTTGTATAACAGCAGTAGTGGAGTGTCTACTTAAAAGTGGACATTGATAGTTTTGAGTGTCTAAGATAAAGCATTGCTATTTTGTTTTGTTTTCCGAAAGTAAATGCTTGAATTTTCATAGCTATTCAACAGAATTTCTATACAATGTCAGTAGTACAAAATGTTTTAAACTTAAACGATTTCTGATAAGCTACTAATCTAGACTAACAGTGTGAACATCAACGGTTCGTTTTAGTAGCGGCCATGTTTAAAAAAAAGGCCGCGCAATCTCTGCTACCGAAATTGGAGAGTTTGCGCATCTGCTACTTAGATAGCGCATTGTTTCCATTAGTTTCCATGCTAGGAGAGATTACGCAGCTTATTGGTAAATTTGCATAAAAAAATGAAAAATGAAAATGGACTAATTTTAAGTTAAACGTGTTTTCAAGTAACTTGCTTTTTCTGATTCTTTATTTTTTTCCCTTTAATTAAATTTTTTTATTCGTTTTTAAAATTATTTCCTTTTTTTTAATTATTTAATCATTAGGTTGAAATATTCACTCCTAATACAATAACATTTGTTCACAAAAACATTACAACAATGCCATTTACGTGTAATTATTATTGTTAACAATTTAATTGTAGTTATTATTAGTAACAATCTCTCCTACCCATGTGCGCAATCACACCAACCCTGTAAGGACAGATTGCGCAAAATAACTTTCTTGGTTTTATTACAACTGTTCTATTAAATTACAACATAACAACAAAATGGCAATGGAAATGCATAGAAAACAAATGAAGTAAAAATTATTTATGGATAGTTTAGCAAGAAATTAATATTTAGATTTTTTATTGTTATTCTTTTGAATTGTGCACAAAATCTCCTAGCTTTCCTTTACCTTTATTAACTGTCACTACTTTCCCCATTGTTAATTTAAATATTGAAATTTATACATTAAACAATATCTAGCCATTTAATCGTAGGTGTGATATGTCTTTGAAAATAGTGGATACAAAATTCTAAAAATTTGCAATTTTATTCTCTCAATGTATGCACACAAAAATTCGTTGCGATTCGTTCAACGGCATTTCTATCGCTGTCAGATGACACCTTTTAAAAGATTTCAATTTATGGTTATTTTATTTGTAATTTTTAGATTAAAACAATCAGAGGAAAGTGTAAAAGTCAGAGTGAACCAGATCACCTAACACAAAGGCACCACGTAGCTGCACGTAAAAAAAAAAAAAAAAATGTATAAATAAGCAGGAAAACATTATAGTATGTCCCCCCTTCCCAATAACAATACTAATTTAAAAATAAGCTTATGAAAGAAAAAGAAAATTCTAAATGGAATGATTTTAGTATGGGAAAGAAAATAGATCTGGAATAACGGAATTTTGAGATGTGAAATAGCAGAGAATAAAGTATTTTAAGGTGGAAATAAGAAAATTAAATGGGAAAGATATAGAAGCTGGAAAAATATAGGGCATTGAGTTTTAAGTAAAATGGCAAAATTGCAAAAAATGCACTACTCTCCCAATCACTTCTGTCCCCTTACAATTTGTGTTTTATATAATAAAAAGTACCATATCATAATTATTTTTCAATACTGTTTGTGGCCATCTACTAATTATTATTCTGAAATATATCAGTGGTTACTAAAAATTGAAATTTAGCATAATATGATGCTCTTGAAAATCAGATATCAGCCGAAAGTAAGCGGCCGAAAATCACACTTATGAGATTTTCGCTCATAATTCAAAACTTTAAAAGTTGTCATTTGACACCTATATAAAAAGGGTGTTAAACATATTTTAAACAGAGAGATTTTAACTCCTCTACTTTTGCTTTATACAGTTGCCTAAAATGTATGTGTATTATACTGAGAGAAAACAAATAGAAATAGAAATAAATTGTATAATTAACTCCCAGCAGCTACTGACTCGTTCTTTAAAAATTATTCAATCTATAAAAGAATGTTTATCTTAGCATATTCTTTTCCTTTACCTTCCGTAAACTTAAATGCTTTCACAAATGTTTTAATTCCTTAAGCTCTTGAATAAGTAACCCGGGGACCGTAAATGAATTTAGAATATTATATTCTTGCGAGTGCTCCTGATATATTAGGGTGAATCATAATCCTATTGAATGAAGGACACATTAAATACAGGAGGGCTACAAGCGGAATTAAAAATTGCAGAAATTTAAAGTATTCAGTATTTTATCAATTCATTCTCGATAGTCATGTTGTTGAAAACAATTAGTTAATTAAATTTCAAAATTTGATCACGTTTATTCCATAAAAGGGGTAAGTAATGAGAAGTGAATACATAACTTTATTTGTGAAGAATTGATTTTGTTTCTTATTGTTTAAAATGTTATATGAGTTTGAGGCCTATTTGATTGTTAAATTTAAAATAAGATATTGTTTAATTTAGAATAAATAATTTTAATTATTGTTTTAAAATAAGAAATTTCACCTATACAAAAAAATTTTGGAACTATCTTTTATTGCTTTTATCGCACACATAAAACAATTGAGAAACTTAAAAAAAAAAAAAAAAAAGTACAGAAACATATATTTGATTCTGCGGAAAATGGTCTAAAATGTTACTGTGAAAATGCTTCCATCTGTGAAAACTTTATTTCAGAAAATTGAATGGAATATTATAATGTCAAAACTTTGATTAATTGTAATTCCAAAACATTTGGTCCAAATGATTGGAATTTGGAATCTGGGTATAAATTTCAACGCAGATTAAAACTAATTTATGAAAATTGTGTTTTTCTATATATATAGTAGATTAGTTAGTTATCAGTAGATAATCAGTTAATTATTATTCCTTATCGACTTGTATCTTTATTTTCTCTTTGTCATAAATAATGATCAAAATAACGTGAAATGGTGCGTTTATTTTTCTTTCAGCCAACTTTATATTTTCAATACTAAATTTTATGATAAAAAAAATTTGCACCTTAACACAGCTTCTAATTTTTACTTTAAGTTTTATTCACCGAAATCCTGTGATTAAATAAGGTGAAGATTACTACTCAAAAATAGTTATTACAAGAAAAATCGTATACGTTAGCAACTGTGTATTATGAGTATTAATTTTTTGTTAATCGCTTGGAACTTATCTAACATCATGTATGTGTTAACCAAGATCTTTATAAAGTATTTATTAAATTTGTATTATTTCATTATCTAGATGCCATGTTTGTAAAACCGTGGTGTCCAACGGACATGATACCTAGTTTAATGATACTTGTTTTACAAATTATTTGTAACATTGTAAATACTAGACTGAACTAATTGGTGCTGGTGAATTGAGTATTTTGTAATTAATATCACGTATTGTTCTAATTAAGTTTACAATTTCTAATCTTTATCTGTCTTTATCCTGACCGCGGAATTGATGGTGTGATCTTAATAGTCAGTTAAAAGGAAAAAAAGGTTTTTTCACACATATTAAGCGTAAAATTTATGGATACATTCAAAGTGGTTAACAGGCTTCTTTTTACTTTGAAGTGTTGATCTGCTGCCTTCTGTTGCGCTTCTTTGCAACGATACTTTTTTGTCCATGGACATAACACACTTTTCTCTGACATTACTTATTTATCAAATAAAACACTTAGCACATAAGATTATATTCCCCTTACAATTTGTGTACTGTCTAATTAAAACTGCCATGTCATATTTATTTTTCAATAATGTTTGTGAGAATCTACTAATTATTATTCTGAAATGTATCAGTGGTTATTAAAAATTCAAACTGAGCATAATATGAGACTTTTAACAATCAGATATCAGCAGAAAAATCATACTTATGAGACTTTCGCTCATAATTTAAAGCTTTCAAAGTTATCATTTGACGCCGATAAAAATGGTGTTAAATATATTTTAAATTAGAGATTTTAACTCCTCTACTTTTGCCTTATACAAACTCTAAAATGCATATGTACTATATAGAAATAAAACAAATAGAAATATGAACAAATTGTATAACTCTACCAGCAGCTATCATTTGAAATCTAATTTGAGATTAATTTTAAAAATCAGAAAATTAAAAATACATGGTTTATCAGGACGTTTTAAAAAATCAAATTTGTCGACTCAATGACTAGTAAAAACTAGTTCTGTAACAGTACACGGACTTAATTTGTCATATTCCATTGCCACAGTTTCAAGAAAAAGGAATATCAGACCTCCATCATTAATTATTTTAAGTTGAATTATTGTAATTATTCCTTGACATCGTTTTGAACGTTTCTATGCCAATGACCCATGATTATTTATAGTTATTTAAAGGCGGAAAATACTCAACTCAGTGCTAAAACAGAATCCTAATTAAATCATATTCCATGTAAAAAGCTTGCTAATATCGAAAACAAGACAAAAAGAAAGTATGGATAAGATTAGTACAAACTTTTTAATTTTTAAATTACATTTTTACCAAATATTCTCCATATTTAATACATTACATTTATAAAGCATCTTTCATTTACTTACATGCTAACATAGCTTACATTTTTATATCCATCTGACAAACTACTTACATTCATCTTGTAACGTATAAAAAAACTTACATACAACATCTTTTAACAGATACAATAGATATAGTGGCACTTATTTCCAACAAATTAATAAGTAATGTTCTACAATCCTCATTCAACTGAAACTTAATAAATCTGTTTGATGGATGCAAAAATTATTAGTGTTTAATTTTTATTAAAATGAGTTGTATACAGAAAGGAATCAATAACGGAATCTCATCCACAGCACAATAACAGTATAACCACAGCCTCGTAATGTAAAAGCCACTTGTTTGCGCAGAATTCTGCTGTTAGGTACAAAACTTTGAAAAGAAACAATTGCTAGATGGTAGCACATACCGCTTCAGAATTTAGTAGATTTAACGCAGAGCCAATTTTTACGCTTTTTTAGTTACTGCTTTAAAAAAAAAAAAAAAAAAAAAAAAAAAAAAAGAAACTTTCGCCTTAATTAATTCGCCTTAATCAATTTTGGCTTATTTTTTTCCTAATTCTATCTTTGAAGTCATCTTTATTTAATTCCTTGGAATCCATAATCTGGTAACTGTACGATCACATGCTTTTCGCCATCATTAATAGAATGATTCTTCTTGTCGAACCAAACAGGCACATATGTCTTCATGACGAATAAAAATATATGTTTCAAGCCGTGGGGTTTTCTGTGGATACATATGGTCTCTGGGAGTTCTGTTTGTGGTCGTTAGCCATCGGGAGTGAGAAATCGGCCCTGAATCACGGACAGCAAAATCATGAGGACGGAAGGCTGATCACACAGCGTCGGATATTTCAAGAAGATATGTTTTTATGTTTACTCAGACCATTTGGTTTTTAACAGTCACTATTGGGATAGTGCAATTAACTAATTGAATTCGATAATAAATAGTGTTTCATAAGCAGGTAGTTGCTTACCTGTAGAACAAGAAAATAATGCCTGTCCTGTGCTTTTTCCAGCAATATATTGATATAGTTTTAAATTGTTTCAACCAATATTGTTCAAAAATGTATTAATAAGGAGTGTTTTAGTTTTTTACGATATAATTGTTTTAATTTAAAGAAATAAAATATTTTTTAAAAAATTGTAAAAATTTTCATAATTTAAAAACTGTGGATATATATAGTACATATATCACGGCCGAAAGTTATAACCTATTTTAAAATTGGTTTTACGTTACGTTTCTATGCTCACAAAGTAATATTTGTACATTATTAGAAGTGTATGGGGAACAAAATTAACTTTCATGATTTATATGAAAAATTGTCAATTTTGATAATATTTTCCAAAAATCAAGTGCGATGCGCGACTTAAAGATATTAACCTATTTTAAATATTTTTTTGCGTTATTATTCTAATTACAAAAAGTCACTTTTCCGCACTATTAGAAATAGGTATGAATATTTTTTTTATTTTCATCATTAATTTCAAAACTGCTCAATTTTTTATCATTTTTTCCAAAATTCAAGAGCGATACACGACCTAAAGATATTAACCGATTAAAAAAAAGCGTTATTCTTCGAATTATTTACAAAAGGCAACTTTTTCACACTATTAGAAGTTGATCTGAAATTTTTCGAGTTTTTTCGACCCACCCTACTGAACATCCTCACAAGCATACATAAGCTGATAGCACATAACATTTCTAATTCGGGTTAAAAAAAAAAAAAAAAAAAAAAAAAAAAACAAGAACGAAAAATCATGCGTCATAATAATTAAAACATAGAAACCATTAAATTTTCTCCATGTAAAATTATAAAAGTTGATTCACCTTTTCCAAAGGCATTAAGTGCCTAATCCTTCTTAAATCACCAACATTGCACAACTTTGGAGAAATAAATATATATTTGGCTGTTTTTTTTCCTAATTCTATCTCTGAAATAATTTTTCATTAATTCCTGGGAATCCATAATCTGATAACTGTTTGTTCATCCACACAAAAATAGATAAGATAATAGCACCATAACGTTTCTCATTCGGGTAAAAAACAAAAAAAGCAGTTTTTGAATTATTTTTAAAATATGAAAGGAAATTTTTTTCATTGTAATTAAAACATAGAAACCATTAAATTTTCTCCATGTAAAATTATAAAAGTTTATTCACCTTTTCCAAAGGCATTAAGTGCCTAATCCTTCTTAAATCACCAACATTGCACAACTTTGGAGAAATAAATCTATATTTGTCTGTTTTTCTTCCTAATTCTATCTCTAAAGTAATCTTTCCTTAATTCCTGGGAATCCATAATCTGATACCTGTTCGTTCATCCACACATACATAGATAATTTGATAGCACATAACGTTTCTCATTCGGATAAAAAACAAAAAAAGCAATTTTGAATTGTTTATAAAATATGAAAGGAAATTTTTTTCGCTGTAATTAAAACATAGAAACTATTAAATTCTCTCCCTGTAAAATGATAAAAGATGATTTTCCTTTTCCAGAAGCATTATGTGCCTAATCCTTCCTTCAACCAGCTTCATTTATCATTCATAGCATGACTTTGAAGAAACAAATCCTACCTTGGGAACATCCTTTTTATTTTTCTTTGGAACATCATTTTTATTTTCTTTATTCATAGAAATCTTGAAAATTGTATGGAGAAAGTCTGGAGTACCTCTTTTACCTGATTAAATAATATTTTTATTTTCGTTCTTTAAAATGCTATAAATTACACAAATTTTGTTTAAAAAATTCTACTATTAGAAACTTAGTTTAACTAAGTAATAATTTAGATTGGAAATATTTCAGGTCCCTTTCTCAATTAGAGTGGAATATATACCTTTTTCTGAAAACCTGTTAGTGTACTTCGGATAATTATATGTTACGTTTTGTTTAAGATTATTTTAGTTTAGTTTAATTTAACTCAATAGTTACTTAACTTAATTAAAAATATTTTTTTAATTAAGCTATTATTTTGAAGAATACATTTATATCATATTGTAATTATTTGTTTTAGAGAATGTAATTAAATAGAAAGAATTGTACATTAAAAAAAGATAAAAAACATCCTTTTCTGATTCAGCGAAATTTCAATTAAAAGGGTTATCTAAATGTTTATCTACTAAAATACCAATACTTGAAATAAATTGAAAGAATTTTAATTAAAAATTTTTTTAATAAATATGTATTATGAGTTGGGATCTTTTATATATGAATACTTTATTGTTATAGTTTTTTCAAGCAAATTCCCCTTTATACGAAAATATCAACTGATTAATTATTATTTTTCTTTTCATCTGTTAAAAATTTTATAAACTACCCAATTAAAAGAAGAAAAAACTAACAAATTGAAACTTATTGTCGTAAAATTTACTTTAAAGAAATAATAATTTCGATTAGAAATAGTCGAGGACATTTTCTAAATTAGAGTGAAATAACTACTTTCTTCTGAAAATATGTTAAAGACATTAAGATAATTATATCTTATTTTTAACTTATAATTATTTTATAGTTAAAATTAATCTTTCAGCATAATTTAGCTCGATACTTAAACTAACTATCTAGTAATTAAACAATTTCTTCAAATTAATGCTGATACTTTTCATGAATATATTCATATTATATTGCAATTATTATTTGTTTTAAGAGTTGAACAATGAATGTGTAAATAAATAATAAAAGAAAGACGAATAAAAAAAATCATTTGCTGAATTAATGAAATTTCAACTAAAAGTCTAAATTAATTAATTGTTTTAATTTTTTCAGCGTAATTTAGCTCCATAGCTGCTTAACATAACTAACTAGTTAGCAATTAAACAATTTCTTCGAATTATGCTGTTATTTTGAACGAATATATTTATATTATATTGCAATTATTATTTGTTTTTTTCGAATTTAACAATGATACTGTAAATAGAAAAGAATTACTGAATTACTGAAATCTGCTGAATTACTGAAATTTCAGCTAAAAGGCTCCATTTTATCTGCTAACAGACCAATAATTGAAATAAATTGAAGCATTTTTATTAAAAAACATTTTTTATGACTATGTATTATGTGTTGAGATCCTTTTATATGAAATTTTACTTTCATATTTGACTTATATTCCTTAAATATTAGCTGATTAAATATTGTTTTTCTTTTTATCCATTAAAAATGTTATAAACTATTCAATTAAAAAAAATCCCAACGAATTGAAACTTATTGTCGTAAAACTTAGTGCAATTAAGTAATTATTTTGATTAGCAATATTTCAGGCTTCTTTTCAATGAGAGTGAACTTTAATATTTCATAATCCAGAGTCTATGTTAATGCCATTAGAATAGTTTTATATTGTGCTTCCTTAAAAAAGGTATAGTAAAATCGAGTTATTTGAATACGGAAAGTGATCATTTTTGTACATTTCTTATCAAAATATAGCCTGAAGAATCAATACATTAATTGTGCTGATAATTGAATTGTTATTACTTTGGCGATATTTTTCTAAGACTATCGGGCTATTTCAAACTACAATCTTAATTTTTCATATATCTAAAAAATTGTAGAAATTTGGGTTTAAATAACCCCCAGTTGCAAATTTACAAACCCTCAATGTCTCAACGCATTTGGCAAGAGACTGCGTATACAACTGGTTTGGCGAGGAAAACAATTCCAGAGGGGATGCGATGCGTGTTTTTTTTTTCCATAATAAAACTGTTGCAAGTCTCTATAGCAATATTTCATATATATTATATATATCATCATATATATTTATAGCAAGCTTTACATCTGTAAAAGAAAGAAAGAAAAAAATGTAAGAAAGAAAGACTGCAAAAATGATGAAAAGAAAAAAATATATATTTGTTTTTCGATTAATAGAACTATTACTAAAATGTTAAATGTTCAAATGTACTACATAACAGTTCTAAATTAACTATTTGGCCTTTCTTAAAGCCAGCATTATAAGTAAATGAAAGTTCGCTATAATTATTTGCACGTTGATTGAATTTTAAAATAAGTTTTCTTAATTACAGATTTACAAAATTTTGTTATATTTGCTTCGTATGTCTCAATAGTATTTTTTTTTTTTTCAAAGTGTAGCATTTCAATGCATATTTATGAAAGATTTGTTATGAATCAAACTTGCATCGATTTTAGCCCGAGGCCTTTTTTTCTTTTGTTTTTTTTTACCGTGTTTATTTATTTAGCATCAGTGGTGACCGAATGAAATGCAGGAGGTTGACGAGACAGGGTGGGGAGTTTTAAAATAAGGCTCAGTATAATAAACATTTTTTTTCCCATAAATAATTTTTTTCTGTTGGTGTTTAATTGCTAATGGCGCCTGGTGCACGTAAAATCCGTCGTGGCTGCAAAGTCCTCCAATTTCCCTATTAGTTATACCTCTGGAGGTGCCTAATCAGGTGAAAGTCTCGTCACCTAATCAAGGCTCTAAAGTACGAAATCAATTCCTTTCTCTTTTTAAATGTTTGCTTTTTTTTTTCTTTTTAATCTCCCAATTCAACGATGTTAAATAGAAACCATGAAAAAATTGTGGCAGACCACTAGAGAGCACTGCAGCGATGCCAACAAGTCTCTTGTCAGGTGGATCACAGTCATGCTGTTATCCAGTGAATATCGCCCCGCGTCCAGATACTAACTCGTCAAGCTAGGCACTCATGCCCGGCAAGTAGGGGCCGGGTTAGCGGCATAATATATATATATATATATATATATATTAGTCACCTGGGAAAGTTAAATTTTAATTTAAGTATCAAAGAAGAAGAAAATTAGTTAAAGCCCAAAAGATAATTCATGTACCCCTCCCTACCCCTCTCTTTGTATGAACCCCTATTTCGATGCAGTATTTTTAATATCAAACATTAATAATATGTTTCGTATAACATTATTTATTTTTTAACACTTTCCAATATAGTTGAAAAGTGTTTATGAATTCGATTTCTCTGCCAGTCTGTCTGCGCTCTAACTCGCGTAAATACAGTCGGGTTGCCACGTAATTGATATATGTTATTGAGATTGACCATAGCCTGTTCGGTATGGAAAATGAAGTGCGTAGAATTTAGGGTTAGATTACAGGGGCAATAAAAATTATTCCGTTTGGAATATCGTGAAATAGAAATGGTTGTGGAACTTCCATTTATCACAATTTTAATTATATGGAAGTAAAATGTGAAATTAAGAATGAAATTATCATCTAAATTTTCTTTTAAATATTTGTGTTATTGTAATCTTGCTAAAGCTTTCTTTTCAAAAGAAAAAAGAAGAAACATAATAAACATCTAAAGCAAAGTTCTTAAAAATTAAATTTAAAAAAAAAAAGAAAAGAAAGAAATCAAAACGTATATCTGTAGGAAATATGCTTATATTACTCCAAAATATTAAGATTTAAATAATATAATTTATTATATTTAAATAATGCAAAATATAATAATAACAAATAATAATAAAATATTTCATACCAGTAGATTAAGTTGAATAGCGGTAAGAGTTGCAAATTAATTAATCGGAATAATTTGAAATATATTTGAAAATCGATACGTTGAATTCCTAACAAATCTCTCATAAACATGCATTGAAATGAAAACTTTTGAAAAAAAAAATATTATTGAAATACTCAAAACAAATATAACTATATGTTGTCAATCTGTAATTTAAAGAAAAATAGCTTATTTTAAAATTCAATCAACGTGTAAATAATTATAGTGAACTTTCGTTTACTTACAATGTTGGCTTTAAGATAGGGCAAATAGTTAATTATTTAAAGCAGCTTCCTACGTTTAACAATAGGTTCAATTATTCAAGTCCACTGATTTTACTGTCTCCTTCATCATAAGTAAGACCCTCTTTATTATTTTATTTCTACTTTCTCCATTTGTCCAAAAAAGAAACACGTACTACGGTAAGGGGTTAATGCGGATTCAAACCTTTATTTACAGCTATTTCTTTATTTTTCATAACTATTAAAATAACCTTGCTCCAATTCAAATATTATTATCATCACAACCGTTTTAAATAAAGTTACTTTAAATATAAACTTTCTTGTGACAATATCTAAACTTCTTTTTACCATAATTTTTGTTTTGATTTAAATGTTGAACGATATGAAGTTTAATTTATTACAAATAAGAGAATTTTAATATAAGTCAAAAACAAAATTTTCATCCTTCTGTTCGGTATAAAGATGCATGATCCCTTTATTAAAAATTTTCCTTCTTTTAGTTATTTTTCTTAATTTTGGGGAACTTTATATTTTTTACTCGTTTACGAACGTTTGCTAATCTTCCATAATCTGTTTAGAAAGCATTAATATAATTCGTTTTCATGGACAAACTAAGAAAATGAAATTTTAAAACTTTAAACATGCCACTATTTATAGTTAAAATAAATTAATACCATAAGTTAAATTAAACCATTCAAATCCTCTCCATTTATTCAAAACAAAAATGATTATGTTGTTCAACAAACATGAACAACATAATCCATAGTTGAAGCTTTCTTTCTTATTTTCCGAATACAAGTTCATTCCGTAGATTTTATCCAATTTTTCTAATACAAGTTTTAGAAAATTCCACAATCTTTGCATATTTACAGACATTTGTTAATCTCCCTTCCTCTAATTTGAAGGCTTTAATACGGTTTGCTTCTCGAGAATAAACGAAAAAAACGGAACATTAAAACAGTAAGCCTGCCATTATGTACTTATCTCCAGAAACTTAAATCAACACATTCAAATCATTACCAATTATTTTGAATTGAACAGCAACTGACATAAACGACATAATCCCAGAATCCTTTTCCCTGCTGCAGTGAAAATTGGATTTTACCAGTGCCACATTGAGTAAACGTTCGTAATGTTGAAGGATAAAACGCTCCTAAATTTGGATGTGCGTCTCGAGCAATTACAGGTCAATCTATTTAGTTAAATGTTCCTCTTATATTTATATTCAGATATAAACTCTAGAAAATTATTGTGTTGTTCATAAAAATTGATATAAAAATTATGACTTGTATGATTGCTTAAAAGGGTTTAGCACTTTTTCTCCATTTTTATAGTTTAAGCTTTGTTATTTTTTCTACACTGTAAAAATAATTATTAATTTTACAGTATAATACTGGCAGCCCAGCTGCCAGTATTATACCGTTAAATTAACAGTAAAATAAGCAGTAATACACTGCTTAGCATGCGCAGCAATGTATTACTACTTATTTTACTGTTTATTACTGTTAATTTTACGGTATAATACTAGCAGCCTGGGTGCCAGTATTATACTGTAAAATCAACAATTATTTTTTGCAGTATATAATTAAATATATCAATAAACACGAAAGCAGAATCATGTATGATGCATTGATTATGAAACGCTGCATCAGTTGTAGCTTAACACTTTGAGAATAATAATTAATATTCATGGTATTCCATGTACATTTTTAAAGAATGTTTTAAAAATATTTTAATATATACTAGCTGACCCGACCGGTGTTGCCGTGCTCGTGTAATAATCTTAAATCTCTTTAAAAACGTAACTCTGGCACGGGCCTCCGATGACTTCAGCACGGTATACCGGGCATGCTCGTACGCTCAGGAAATTTTATATTTCCCCCTTCCATCGCTAGGGGAGCAGTCTGTTCTAAACAAACATCTTTCCGAACGAACCTCTGACACAGGTCCCCGCTGCCTACGGCACCGTATAGTAGGCGTGCTACAAAATTCAGCTGGTTTGGAAAAGATGGGAACATTATTGGACGCGTTATTGAAATAAGGCATATTTAGAGAAAATAACCTTAAGGGAGGTGCCGGAGGTAGGGGATGTGCAAGTGTCCTTCAGCAAATGACTAATTAAGAGGACCAGTTTGCATTTTTTTAAATCCGTTTGTTTGGTTAAGCTTGGAACTTAATTAAAAATTTGTATTAGACTATTATCGGAAATAGTGGTATCCGCTACTCATAAATTTATTTTAATGTTTTGGAAGTTGATTAATAAGTTAAAAATGATGTTTAGAATCAGTTGCACTAAAATCGGAAAATTAGTTGCAGAGATATAGAAGCAGGACACAGTTAAAGAAAAAGCCTTGAGGGAGGGGCCGGAGGGGCGGACGTTCAAGTGTCTTTCAGCAAGTGACAAATTAGGAGAACCACTATGCATCTTTAAATATTGATTCATTTGGTTAATATGGGAACTTAATTTGAAATTTGGATGAAATTATTATTCGGAAATACTGGTAACTGCTTTCTAGAAATTCACCCTGAAGCTATGAATGCTAATTTTTATGATAATTTACCAAAATGGAACTGGTTTGGAGAAGTTCGGAACTTGGTGGCAGCATATGTCCCAGGTTTCGTTTTTGCCCCAGATGTTTATGCTCCCAATGAAGATAGCCAATTTACAAAAAACGTAACAGTAATATCATTAAAGTAATGTCATATTGTTACTCAGAATATGTCAATTGTTACTAAGACATTGGCGAGAAAACTTTATGTCATATATCTTGATTTGAGTATTTGATGAAATTTTCAAATGGAAATATCTCAGAAGTTCAAAAATGTGGCTTAGAACTCTCTTGCTCCGACTCTCTCATATGTAAAATACGATTAACACACCCGTGATTGCAAATTTCATTGCTCAGAATATTTTATCCATGAATACAGTTATAAAATATTATATTGTGGTGAAAATCATTTTCGCATGATTACCTGAGAGAATTCAAAAAATGTAAAAACAAGAGCTTCATGAAATGATTAAATTTCAGAAGTTTAAATATCAACTATCATTCTACCACAGCGTAAAAATTCAAGAAAATCGTCAAAAACTGTGAAATAAAAATTTTGAATTACTCAAGTTGAAGTAGATTGTTTAGTTAGTAGTATAGGGTTACGCTGGTAGGGAAAATGACATCGTGAAGTATAGCAGAACTCTATAAGTATGGCATTGCATTCGTATATGTTGAAAATTTATTTTCTGAAAAAAAAAATGATTATCGGCTAGAAAATATTATCATATGATATTTCGGAAAATATATTTCAATATAAGGTGGATGTCTCTAATATGGCTGTGCTAAAGTTTAAGAATTTTCCTTACCGTCATTTTGAAGAAATCTAAACCATTTTTTTTTTAACGTTCTCAGGTTAATGGACTTTTATTAAAAAAATATTGCATTCACCATTAAAATAGTTTTAATAGTCCAAAAATCCGAATTGAAAAATCTACCAAGTGGCCATATGAGGAACATGTGCAAATGATATGGCCACCATTGTTTCCTGTTTCACAAATCATGATTTTCTTTAATTTAAAAATGCTGTTCTGCTAAATTAAATAATTTTGGTGTAAAATAAATAAACATGATTTTTAATAATTTTTTTGTTATTCAAAAGTGGATTTGAAAAAGGATTTTTCATCAAAAATGAAGTTGTTTACAAAATTGATATTACAATTTAAGTTTTTATTTCGGAAAATGTAAAATCCTTTTACAGTTTAAAAAAAAAAATTGTTAAAACAAATTACCTATCGTAAGTGGGACAAATAAAATATATTTTTCCTAGGTTTGCATGGTGCACTTGATATATACACCTGGATGGCCATATCTGGAACAGGTCAGCTTTCACGAACATCGTTTGATTCTGAACAACTCGTAAATATATACCATCACCGACAGCATCAATTGATAGAGCATTAAAAACGGAACAGAGATATTCATAAAAAAAATTCTATATGCTAAAACGTGCGTAAAAAAGGAGACGTATCAGATAAAAACAAGAAGCGATTACACCAAACGCATAAAAAAGGAAATTGGCGTCAAATTCCACAGCCTAATAAATGGCAAGTGGTCACATGATACACTAAGAAACTCCTTCACTGTATGCTCATTGCTCATACCATTTAGCGAATTTTTTTGCTTAGCTAATGTGTAATAGGGAATGGCCATATCAGGAAAATAGCCATAACAGGGGCACCTTAATATTCCAGATAAAATGGTAGCATGTAATTCGGATTCTATTTATTACATTTTCAAAAACAAAAGGCGTAGTTGATTAACTTTCATCAGTTGTAATTTATTATATAATCTTCATAAGTCAAAATTACATAGCATTTTAAACGTAATAATATTTTATTTCGGTAATTAAACTGTGTTTCTATAACATCACAACACTTGGTATTTGAAATAGAGTTTAGTAATTAGTCATTCCCGTTATCATAATCCCGCTGATATCAGTGTCGAGATCCGGGGATCGAGTCTAAGCAATCCCAAAAAAATTGGGATTACAAATTAGTCTCGGCATTCTATTCCCTAACAACGACTAATATATACGACAAAATACTGTGTAAAACATTTTCCTTTTTGTGCAATAAAAGTTCATTTTACGGATATTTTAAGTATAACACATGTTTACAATACGAATCTTAGAAAATTCGCAATCTCTGCATAATTACAGACGTTTGATGAATCTTCTTTTGTCTATTTTGAAGGGTTTAATACAATTTGCTTTTCAGAAATAAAAGGAATAAATAAGAACATGAAAACGTGAGGTATTATCTACTTGTCTTCAGAAAGTTAAAATCAACAAATTCAAATCATTAGCAATTAATATTTCGAATTGAACAACGACTGACATAAACGACATAATCCTACAATCCCTTTCCCTACTGCAGTGAATATTGGATTTTGCTAGTGCCGCTCTGAGTAATGACGTAAATGTCGGCAGATAAAATGCTTTTAAATTTGAATGTGTCTCTCAATCAATTTAGATCAATTTATTTATATGAAATTTTTCTCTTAATTTTTATTCATATTTTTATTATTGAAAATTTGTTTATTATTTATGAAACTATAGATTCTTACAAAGGTTCATTCCCTTTATTTTATATTGTCTACTACTATTAACTTGTTAAACTCCCCTTTAGAAAAAATAAAATAAGTGGAAGCCAATAGGACATAAATTAACATAAAATATTTATATAATGAGCTTTATCTTTTGAGAAAAGCTTTAAAAGTTAATTTTTTTTTTTTTTTTTTTTTTACATTTTTAGTTTCATTTAGTATCGTCAAAATTACTTATTCCTTTCAATAGCCATAAACAATTCGGGTGAATTATGTTTTTAAAAAAAAAACATTTATCTATTGTGGAATAACATAAATTGCTGTTTCGTTTTTATATGCTATTTATTCATCTCAAATAAAAATTGAACGCTTCAACTTTTACATTAACCTAATCAAAACAGTCCAAAGCGTGCGTAGCACCCCCCCCCCCCCCCCTGTACGCTGCTGAAGGCAGAACATGTACTCCAGCTATTCAAATTAAAATTATTTCTGTGTAGCTTGAAAGTCATATATATATTAATAAAAATGTTAAGTACAATATTTTAAATTTTTTAGCATTAAAAAAACACAGACTTAAAGAACTTTAAAAAGATCGATAAATGACCCACTTACAGGTTCGTTTGGATAGATTTTTATTTAAATATATAAAATCATGCAAATTTGGGGATGTATGCTGCTAAAAGAAGTGGGGCCACCAACATTAGGTTCGTTTGGAATGATTTTCGTTTAAAAATATTAAATCATTCAACACTGAATTAGGTATATTTAGGTTATTACCATGTGCCACGACAACGCCGGCCGGGTCAGCTACTTACAGATTAATGTGTGTGTGAACTTGTTGTTGAAAAAATACTGTGTATGAACTTGATCATTTTTGTAGTATACTATCCCGACACAAAAATACATGTTCACAATTACCGCAGACCCTTCACAAAATCACAAAATTCTTTATAATAAAACAGGCTCCTTCACAAAATTCCTTTTTATTCCATAAAAACTTACTATTTATTATTTATTTATTATTTTGTGGCATTTTAAAATGTGTAATTTGTAAACAAATAAGTTCAACAGAGAGGAAAAATTCAGCAAAAGGATTTAAAAAGTATTTTTTAATCTTGGTTCGAATTTGAGTAACTGGATTTAAACTTTCATTACAAAATGTTATTTTTCACAAAAATGTAATAAATTTCACTTTTCACAATTTTATTTAAATCAAATATCACATTTAAAATGTGTAGTAAATAATTGATAAAAAATATATGTTATAATGATAAATGTTATATTAAAAATGTCTTTTAAAGGACCCCCTTTTCTTTAAATTTCAGAACAGGGCCCTTCAAAAAAATTTTTATCTTAAAACAGGACAACTAATATATTTAAAATTTCATAATAATAGTAAAATAACTCTGTTTATTGGTGATTATAAAAGAAAAGCATATATGGAAAAATAAATCAAGTATGTAATTATCAAATGACAGACAGTGCATTACATTAAGTTCTTACCTTACACTTTTCACTAAATAATATAATTTTGCATATGAATTAGTGACAGAAGAAGCATTTAATTAAGTTAATATATTCATGTTAACACATTTACAATTTAATCTATGTATAAAAAAATATATAAATATTTTAGTCTACTCTTGTAGCAACGACAAAGTAAACATATTTTAATAGATAATGATTAACATTGCTAATAAAAATGCATGTATATACTCTAAATAAGTACTTATTTTAATGGAAAGCAATTCAGTCTTTAATCGAAATATTAATTTTCTTGAAAATGTGCTAGAACTCAAATATGAACTTTAATTTACACATTAACCAAAAGAAAAAAAAAAAAAAAGGTGTTATAAAAAGTGTCTTTCACGAAATGAATATATATTTATAACACATGAAGCAAATAAAATACTTAATAGAAAAGAAAAAATAATGAATTAAATGAATATTTTTCTTAATATTGAATTCTTAAAAAAAAATAAAAAAAAATAAAATAAGACTTATACTTAGGAATTATACATATTTTATATAACATGAATATTTTTATTGTACATTTTACGAATTATGAAATATATATTTTATGAATTATACACATTTTATTTCTTTTAAAAGACAAAAAAGCAGAAGTTAGGGGGGGGGGGGGTTAAAAAATATTTTTCTTTAAAAAGACAATATAATGAAATCTTTCAAAAGTATTGAAATGGAAGTGTCTTTCCTGAAATGAATATAACGTATGAAATGGTTACATGAAGCAAATAAAATGTAACTTAAAGGGAGAGAAAAAATAGTGAATTACATTTATATTTTTCTTATTCAGTTGTTAATAATAAAAACTCTGATATTTATGAATTACTAGCTGTTACCCGTGACTTCGTTCAAGTAACATTGAAAAAAGAATAAATGCATTAATTTAGTAAAACATTTCACTTGATAATTAACAACATATATAATTAACCAAAGCTTTATCACATTTTATAGGAGACCATACGGTATTTCTTTGCTATAGGGGCCTTGACATAACCCAGTCTTAAAAAAGTGAAATTTCATGCCAAATAGTATATACAATCGCGAAAATGAAACTGCAACTAATGCACAAAGGAGGACCAAGTAAAATCGTGAAAATCGAGGAATTCCTCTTCGTAAAACGAAAAACAACACTGGCAGAATTCTTCTATACAACAGTGCATTTTAGGTGGTATTTGGTGTACAATTTGTATATGTGTGCATTGCTAAATGGGAATTATTATATTGTTTATTTGCATAGACATATGTTATATATTTCTTACTACATTATCTTGTTTATGTATGTATTAAATTAAGTGCTTCACGCTAAGTGGTGTAAATAGTGAACAAACTGCTTGTGGATTTTATACATTGATAAATATTTCACAAAGATATAACAATCTGGTGTGATTCTAAAATGTAAATAAAGGTTGCTAGAAATTACTTTAAATTTTGCCCAATTTAACCTCGATATTTTCTCTATCGCGTCAAGAACACTATAAGCAAATAAATACCGATGACACAAATCTGATGATCTAAATTTACATATTTTTGTTAGTATATATAGGATTATTTTGATTTATTTCATTTTTTACGCTTTCTCTAGGGTTAGGTGTCGAATAAATGTACTTTCTTGTTATTTTATTTTACCATTTTTATTTATTCTATTTTCCGTTCATTCCATTTATGGATATTGATTTAATTTACATATTCGTGTCAAAGAATATTCTTTAAAGTTATTATCAGGATTAGGATAGGATACGATTAGGGTATGGATTAGGAATAAAAATTGAACGACAATGGCATGACCGATTCAGGTTTAAAGTATGAACCAGGAAGTCTATTTACATCATGAAGCAATAAGAAAATTAGAAAATTGTCGGCTAATATTTTTTAATATTTTTACAGTCATAGTTGGCATCAAAGGTGAGCGGGGAAATGATCATCTAAAATACCATTAAGTGTTTACCACGCAAAAAACAAATCTGGTTAATGTATTTAATTTTGCGCCAAATTTCACTTTATAATATAAAAAAAAAAGCAAATTGAATATGGACCTAATTACAGACCCCTAACCTTCCTATTCTCGGAAATGTTCTACCTATATGTAAAAAGAATTCTACTATATAGAACGCGTTTTCACGTTTATAATGTTATGAATTGGCACGATCGGCTTGTTCAAGTTTACACAATTCGGCTGGAAGAAAAGATTCATTACTTTTTTATTTCTTCTTTACTTTTGCATTACGCGAATTTGTTGGTAAAATCAATTTTCTTTTCGATAACATTGTTGTTTTTTAAGTTTAAAAAATATTGTAATTTTACTTAAACATTGCTTTAAAATCTATGCAATTTTTCTTATCCTACAAGACATTACAAAAATCTATTACGAAACAACTTTAAAAAAGCTATATTTAAAAACGACAACAAAGTTTTTCCTATTTTAAAACTAAAAGAAATGTAAGAGTAAATTCCGGTTCGAAACGACGATTTACAAATGTGTTCCGATTGTGGGAAAATGATAGAGGAAAAATGCTGTTACTTCGACACAATCATATTAAATCTTTAGCTTTTATGAGAAAAGCAACTTTCTTTTAAAAAATATAGTTATTTTTATTAAGATTTTCTGATTTTCGATACGGATAATTTTGCGATGCATATCATTGACATTTGCCATCCAATATATATATATATATATATATATATATATATATATATATATATATATATATATATATATATATATATACATATTTACTTTTTAAAATTTAAATTAAAAATATGGTATCTTTATGTTAGCCGTGTGCAGACGATAAATCGAAAACCTATCCCATCATTCATATTGAATTCATTAAAAATATAAATCTTTCACTCATTTCATTTAAAACACAGTACTTTAATTTCCAACACATACATTTAAAATACATATATTACGTGCATTTAAAATAATTCCTTCCATGTGAAAAAAAAAAAAAAAAAAAAAAAGAGAAATTAATCACAAATAATTTGATAACCCAAGATCATTTTATTTCAACATCAAAACAAATTTGTTTTATTTTTCTATATATGACATCATATTCGCTTGCTTTCCATACTTACTCGTATTTATGCACTTTGTATTATTATCAAATATTTGAAAACGCACGTTTTATTTCTAATATGACATCATTTCATATTCTATTTAATTCTTAAATAATTCATTTCCTTTTCATTTTTCACGTGGAAAATTTTCACTTGAAAATAAATTGTTGATTAAAAATTATTACTCAGGGGTTTTATTTTACATTGGCAACGATAAAGTATTAGCAAAGGTAAAATAAATTTAACCATTTTAAAAAAAGCTGCAAAACCGGGCCCTTTGGGTCAAACCAACCAACCATTTTAAAATATACGAAAAAATGTCCATTTATTCTGTATGAAAATAATGAAAATTTTAATTTTTAAGAAAAATATTGAAATAAAATAAACAAAAACCAGCCTATATTCATTTGAGGGTTATAATCAACTTATATGCAAAGATACAGGATAATTAAATGCTTCATTTTGACGCTGGCTTCAGCCTAACATTTGCACACAATCAGATTTATAATATTATTAGGATTCATATTTTATTTTTATTAAGAGACATGAAAAGAAGGGGGGGGGGTTAAATTTTTTTTTAATCTTTAAAAAGACAATATACTGAATGTTTTTAAAAAGATTAAAATGAAAGTGTCTTTCCTCAAATGAATATAATATTTATAACATATGAAATGTTACATGAACGTATATACATGGTTATATACACTATACACTCTAACTTATGGCTGAAATAAGTTTTGGGACGAACTCGGAAAGTTATGATGACGAATGGAAAATAAACTGAGTTCGTCATCCTTGACCGAGGTTAGTGACGTCACTCTGAGTGTCCCCGGGCTTTCTTAATAGAGCCGGTGTTGCTCATACTGTGTATAGTTTAGTTTTGTACGCGCTGGATTATTTTTGTTCGTTATTCTAATTTTTGAATTGTTTTTTATAAAATTCATTTCAGAACATCGACTCACCTCACCAGCAAATGTATAAGTGAAAGCTATTATATTTGTTATTTCTGCTGTCAGCATAGCTTTTCTATTCACATACAAAACGCAGAACGATGTATGAGGTATCATATTAAATGTTTTTGAACAGTAGTTTGATACAGTCACTAAAACAGAATTCGTAACTTTCTTAAATCATACAGGACAATAAAAGTAAATAAAGGGTTAGTAGATATAAAACGGGCGTTCTACATCAGTACCGTCGGTACCGTCGACCTCTGTGCACTGTGAAGGTCACGGTACAGCGCAGCGGGATTACGTCATAGAGATAAGCGGAGCGGCAGATAAGCAAGTGGGGAGATAAGCGAGTGGGGGAGATAAGGGAATGGGTGTGCAATAAGGAGGGCTATAGATAAGAATTCCTACTATAAGACGAAGCTTGATAAGGAAGATTTAGGTAATTAAGAAAATGAAGATAATGAATCATGGAATGATCCTTAGAAAAAGTTTTGAAGGAATTTTTTTTTTTTTTTTTTTTTTTTTTTTTTAAGACAAGAGGGAGAATATTTTAATGATTAACGGACTTTAGAAGGAGTAATTTTAAGATATGTTAGAGAAAAGATTTTTAAATGATTAAACGAATTTCACAAAAAATAAATCTTTTACTAAATTAATTTTAGGGGAGGAACCCCCACACCCTTTTTTTCCACCAAGTGCTTTTTCATAAAATTTAGGCTAAAAATAGAGTGTGTATAAAAAATACAAAATACCCTTAAAAAATATATGATACCCCACAACATGATTCATCTTACTAAATTTAAGCGCACTCTCGCCCCCCCCCTTTTTTTGTTTCCAGAGCGCCCTTTGATAATATTGAGGCTAAATTACGGTGTGTATGAAAAATAAAGAGTACCCATCAAAAATACAAAGTGCCACACAAAAATTCTATAGAGGAATAAACACACTGAGGCAATAGCCCCCCCTCCCCCTTTTGTTTCTTATAAAAGTCGCTTTGATAGAAGTTAGTCTAACAATATAGGGTGTATAAAATATAGAGAGTGTCCATCAAATATACAGGGTACCCTATAAACCTGATTCACCTTACAAAATTTAAGCACCCTCCCCCCACCCTTTTTTCTATTTTTGCAAAGTGCCCTTTGACACAAATGAGCCTAAAAATGTAAGGGCCCTGCAAAAAATACAAACTGACACACAAAAATTGTATAGGGGAATAAATTGAGGAAATAGCCTCCCACCCCACTCCCTCCCCCCTTTTACCCCAGTAGGCCTTTCGATGTAAGTTAGGCTAAAAGTACAGGGTGTATGAAACATAGAGAGTTCCCATCAAAAAATACAGGGATACCCTATAAACATGATTCACCTTACTAAATTTGAGCCCCCCCCCCCCCCCCGCTCCCTTTTTTATTTCAGCAGAGTGCCCTTTGATAAACCTTAGACTAAAAATGTAAAGTCCCATAAAAAAAAATTACAGAATGTCACACAAAAATTCTATAGGAGAATAAATACATTGATGAAAATCCCCCCCACCCCTACCGTTTTTTAATAAAAGACCCTTCGATAGAAGTTAGGCAAAAATGCAGAGTGTATGAAAAATACAGAGTGCCCAACAAAAAATACAGGTACCGCATAACATGATTCACCTTACAAAATCTAACGTCACCTCCCCCTTATTTTATTTTAGCAGAATGCCCTTTGATAATTGTTAGGTTACAAATACAGAATGTTCGAAAAATAGACAGTTTGCTCGGAAGAAAAATTTAAGGGGAATTTTAAGATTGTCACCGAGAAGGTTTTCAAGTATTTTAGAAAAATGTATGTTTTTCAGCATTTTTAAGCAAATTTATAATACATGTCTGTAATATATATATATATATATACATACATATAGGGTGGGGCGTTTTATGAAAAATACTTGGGTGAGATTTTTTTTTCTAGTAGGGGAAATATTCGTAAGTGTTTCATAACTGAATTTCGAGTGATCACTCTTTAAAATATATATTTTAGAATTGAAATTAAGACAATCAAATTATGTTTCTTCCACTTCTTAGAAACCTACTACTACATGGGAGTGTATCATGATGCGTCAGCTTTGCAGATAACCGCAGATAGTGAGTGAATGGGAGATAGTTGAGGATAAAAGAAATACTTTCGCAAGCTTTTTTTTTCAATCACATATTGAAAGATTGAACAACGTTTAAAATAATAAATAAATAATAATAATTAGGAATAATAATAGTAATAATAATAATAATAATAAATATAAATAAAAAAATTCTAAAGGCTCAAAGAAAACTATTTTACGAATAAGGACCACTTATTCATTTTGTCACATGTTTTAACAAATATAACTGAATAAAGATTTATACTATTTAACACTTTCCTTTAAAACCATATCAAAATAAAATTTATTAAGACACGATTAACCAATCATATCTGTTTATTCATAAACCAATCGCATACGTTTATTTTTAATACGTTTATTTTTAAAGTATATGCACACGCGCGCCTCCTAGGATAGTATAAATTTGGATGTGATCAGATGATTTCGTTATTCTGTGCATTGCTATCACTGTGTGAGTACGTAGTCAAGTGTTTTATTCGTTTAAACTAGTTTATATTAAAATTAAAATGGAACGAGACATGCATTCTTCTTCTTTGTTAAGTGATCCCGAGATGAGTCAAACCCTATCACCCGAATTGAAGGAACAAGACATGGTATCTTCAGTGCAACCTAAAAAAGCACACGTTTCGAATCATGATGTGAAACTCTCCTCATCAAGACAGAATAACCCAAAATTACAATATGAGTGTTCTACGTGCAACCAAGCTTTTTCCCGAAAGTTTGTCTTAAATAGACATATGATATCTCATCTGGAGAAAAAAACTTTTATGTGTACCATCTGTGAAAAACAATTTGTTCAAAACAGTGATTTATTAAATCATGTGAAGATTCATTCAAAGACCTCTGTGATCTATAACTGTCATATGTGCTCTGAAGTTTTTTCAAAAAAGAGTGACTTATGCCAACATAGGAAGATGCACAAATCACCCAAGCAATATAATTGTGATGTGTGCTCTGATGTCTTTTCGAGAAAGTGTGACTTATTGAAACATAAAAAGATCCATAAACCCCGAAAGCAGTATGATTGTATCCAGTGTAGTGAAATATTTAATCGTAAATATGATTTAATTCGACATGTAGACACTGCACACAAAGTACTACCCAAAGCTATCAAATCACCATCTTTAAAAGATTTATTATATGAGAAAGTGAAGCACTTTAAAAGACAAAATGCCCTTAATATATTTACTAAAACTGTAATTGACTCTAACGAAGAAAATGATAAAGATTTCCAAACATTTTTTATCAGCGTTCGACCAGACGTTTTGAATGAATTAAATTATCAGATTGAAGTTAAAAGGTCCATGAAATTTTATGCAACTGTAAAGGTTATTGTAAGTCGTGAATCACAAGACGGTTACGACACTGCCACTCCCTATTTCCATTCAAAAACTATACTTGAGTTGACGAATCAAAACATACCTGACCATGTTGAGGATGCATTTGCGAAAATGATTAACTCTTTTGCGGATTTCACTCAACTGGGATCTGGTTGGACATTAGAACAAATTTTGAATTTAGAACTATCAACAGCTAAATATCGCATAGTTTGAAAATTTTGTACCTTTCTTTTGAAGTATGTATACTCATGACTTGCTAGTGTAACTGTTGAAAACGATAAATAAATAGTATGTGAGTGAAAAAGCTTAGAGTGTTTATTTTTATATTTTAATATCTTATTTACTTATTAACTAGCCTGCATAAATTATTTTCGTCATGTATTACATTACTTGCTTATTAGCATTTTGAATGTATTAGATAACTAAAATGTAACTGAATTTATACATTTTTTCTAGTCATATTAACTATCTTCCATAAATTACATATATTACGATAATGCTATGTAACCTAAACTACTTTTTAAAATTTTCGTTATATTAGCTAAATTAAAAAGTACATCTTTCAACACCTATGGATATTTATAAATCGTATATATATATTTAATACATAAGACAAATAAGCATTCATATAAACTTTATATAGTATAGAAACACAAATTATGCTTACCTAAAATGAACAGATCTGTAAACACAAGCTTGCATCAAGTATTCTTCATATGACGGGACTCCTGTAATATCTTGGTCTTGAATGACTTCAGTACAACTCCTTATGAGGTAATCTTATCATTAATCTATCACGCGATATGTGACGTCACTGATAAGGGGATTCATATCGATAAGGGCTAGATGTAAGACTATGTTTGATGTCTTAATGAATCAATAGAATTATTTTAATTATTTTTATAATACAAATTAACTATTCTATTTTTTTAATATATATGGTGATATATATATATATATGTATATATATACTTAATTAAATTCGTTAAAATATGTTGTTTTGATTACATGTTGCAGCTAATTAAAAATTAATGAAAAGATGCATCAGCAAATAATCTCAAAGATTGCAGTGCGAAAGTCTTGCACGAGTTTACTGGTTCATTTAAATTTCACTAACAAAATATAGTTTCATAGAATGGTGCTTAAAATTATTGGTATATTTTATATTATTTTTTCGTAAGTATAAACACTTTTTTCCTTTTACTTAAGTAGTATAGAGTAACATACGTAGTATAGGGTCAGTTTTGCAGTCGTTTTAAAAATTGAAAAAATAATTTGACGGATTTACATGTTTCAGACACTGGAGATTCCTAAAAACATATTTTTAGGAAAATAAATTGCCGTCCGTCTGTCTTTGTGTGTGTCTGTAAACACTCTATCTCCCGAACAAATTGAGATAGAGACTTGAAATTTGATATGTATTTAGTACGTAATAATAGGAAGAAGCTTATTGGATTTCAGTAACCTCGATTATCCGGAACTATTTTTTCGGACTCTCGAAATATTCGTTCTTATAAAAGGTATATAAAAATTTCCGAAATTGTTCATTTTAAAGACTGAATATAAAAGACAATAAAAAAACATAAATTTTGCATAAGGGATGAAGTCTATCGAATAATTAGTTGCCGAGATATTTGGAATCCTATTTTCCACACACTTGGATTTTTCGTGACCCTGTATTTCATTCAAATTGCAATTCAAAGATATATTTTAATTGGAAATGAGACGCTTAATCCGACGAAGTAAACTGTTAGTTAATAGGATTAACATTTTTGGAGTTATAAGGATGTTTCTTTTACGCAATTCAGTAATAGAGCATTCAAAGTTTATGACATCATCAAGCCACAATTTTATTCGAATTGCAATGTATTTTATAAATAGTCTACACATGTTTTATTTTCATATTTTATATTATGCATATCCATGATGAGTAAGTATTACGGTGGCCCCCAAACGACTTGTTTGTATTCTTACGTACATCATAATTTTGTTTTTATTTATCCTGAATATGACAGGAAAAATAAAAGAATCAAACGTCCCTTAAAAATAAATATTATTTGCAATTTCCTTATGTACCAGCACATCTTTCGAGCATACCTCGATACCCACAGATTCGACGCCTCTGCTCAAGGAGTATGACTCTGAATTTTTCTATATATAGTGTAGAACCTTTAAATACTAAGCATGTCTAGAGAGTGGAATATGTTCGCTATTCAGAGCCAAAAGCATACAAAGAAAAATAAGTGTCGTGGATTGAAAAGTGTTTGCTAAATAGATGGGTCCGCCATTCGGAAATGTCGTTATAAAGGTTTTACCGTATTCTTAGAATAATGTTTCAAAAATTCTTGTATTTAAGTTTTCTAGAAGTCCTCCACTATTTCTCTCTTCAAATGTATGAACTCTAATCATATAAACACACAATCTCCTATTGCTTCTTCGAATAATAATTCAAAAATTCTTGTATTTCAGTTTTCTAGAAATCCTCCACTATTTCTCTATTCAAATGTATGAACTCTAATCATATAAACAATTTACTGTTGTTTCTTCGAATAATGATTAAAAAATTCTTGTATTTCAGTTTTCTAGAAGTCCTCCATTATTTCTCTATTCAAATGTATGAACTCTAATCATATAAACAATCTGCTATTCCTTCTTCGATTCTCATTGAACGATTCAGATCTTTCGCAATTTATTGAATAGCAAATGAACAAACAATTGAAGTTCCCTCATTATGGTGAAACGAAAATCAGCTTTATCACTTAATGTTTGTTCTTTATAAGCACGTCAGAAATCTAAGAATGAAACCTAAGCCACCTTTGTTGTTTACTGCACAATTGTAATTGATGTTCTATTGTTTCATGATTTCTCTTGTGTTCGTGGAATAATTAGAATTCATAAAGTATGTTTTCTCGGTATTTCGATTATGTGTATAAAACGTTTTATTCTTTTCAATGCATATGGAGTCCGTAATTAAGCTAAAATACAGCATAAGTAACTTTTTGTGGATCTATTTATTTATTTTAAAACAATGTGTAATTTATATAAAATTTCAAGTACAACAAAATTGGCTTTTTTTTTTAACTTAATTTTGCTCTTTATAAACATGTTAGACCATTAAGAATGAAACTATTATTGTTTGTTTCTTCCACAAACGGCATGGATGTTCTATTTTTCAACATTTCCTCTTGTATTTGTGAAATAGTTAGTGAATAAACTTATTAATAATTAAAATAATTGTAAATAAACTTATAACGTTCGCATTCTTGGTATTTTGATTTTAAGTATACAAATATTTTAATTTTTGTCTAGGAATGTAGAATCATAATTTAGCTAAAATGAATCAGACTTTCTTTTTCATCAATTTAAAAAAAAAAAATTGTCTTTTTTTTTTTTTTTTTTTTTTTTTATCGATGCATAATTTAACCCTCGTGCGTAGGAACTTCATATCAGCATTAAAAAAGAACTCTCAGAGAACGGTGGATGTGTTATTTTTATACATCTGTAAAATATATATCTCATATAAATTTCAATAATGCTTACGACCTAACAGCAATACAGCAGAGACATTTCACATTCGAATATTCCATCTAAAGTCCTCCCCCCCCCTTTTTTTTTACTTCAAAATAATTTCTAATTTAAATACATTTTTAGTTTTCCCGTATAGATATTAAGATTTAGAAGACATAAAATATACAATCGTAAATTATAATCATAATAGTATCTATTTAATTTCTATCAACTTATGAGAAAAATGAAAATTTTGATTAAAATATTTTGAAGTAGACAGTAGAATAATTTATCACTAAAATCGAAAGAAAATTAATTCATTTTTATTAAAAACAGAGGATTGAACATATAAGAACATACTGTCCGATGTACAGAACACAGATAAAAAAACATTTTTTTTTAAATCGTAAATTCTAATGGATTTTTAACATTTAATAAATCGATTTTACTACTTACAGTGTTTTTTTAATTCTGATTATTTCAGTTTTTAAGCTCGTAGTTTTCTTACATACTATCTGTTAAATTTGTGTTTTATTTATATTATACAGGGTGATTCAAAACTTATCGTTCAGATTTTGTGGAGAGGTAGGAAATAAGTCAACAAACCGATTTCACATAGGAAAGTATGTCCGCAAATCTACTCATGCGTATGTAGAGGGCGCTGTGCGTACCCAACCGTCCATTGCGTCCCAATCATTGTTTTGACTTTCCTAAAGCTAGTATTATTTCTTCTCCTATTTCCACTTCTCATTTGAACTTCCCCAAAGCCTTTTACATCTTTAAAAGCTCCAAAAATCTCGTTAATGACCTTCATTCAACGCCTTCATTATCTGAAGCCTGGAAACTTCTCGTTTAATTTCGTTCTTTCCGGTTCTTTTAACCTTTTTTATTTTTATTTTTATTTGATTTGTTTTTTACTTTTTGTTTTCATTTTCATTTTATTTATTTTTTGTTAGTTTTTTTTAATTTTTGTTTTAAACTTTCTTCGTTCATGAATTTTTAAATTTTGGATTCACGTCAGAATTCTTTAAAAATCTTTCTAATCGATATTTCTGCTGCAATAATCAACGATTTTGTACGTTTTGCAGTATTTACTGCACTCGTGCTTACCAGTTTTCTTCGTTATTTCGACCCGAAACAAATGTTGCGAATTTCTAGATTTGATGGTGTTTGTTGCGTTGAATAAAGGTTATTAACGAGATTTTTGGAGTTTTTAAAGATCTAAAAGGCTTCGTGGAAGTCCAAATGAGAAGTGGAAATGGGAGAAGAAATAATACAAGCTTTAGGAAAGTCAAAACAATGATTGGGACGCACTGGAAGGTAGGGTACACACAGCTTTCTCTACATACGCACGCGTACGTTTGCGAACATACTTTCCTATGTGAAATCGGTTTCCTGACGTATTCCCTATCTTCCCACGAAATTTGAACGTTGAGTTTTAAACCACCCTGTATTATTTATTTATTAATAAAGTGTTAATTTCTTTATGGAATATTTGCCGGATATAAACGCTGAACTATTTGTATTGTTTTAAATACAAACAGATTAATCTTTCGTAATTTAGCTGCACGCGATAGAAATAGACAGAAAAAAAAATCATGTTTGAAAATTATTTTAAAAATCCTAAAAAATCCCTATATTGAGATACAGTTTTCAAACACATTGAATTTGAAAGTACACTTCTTTCCTTTTCGACTGTATAAAAATTTAAATTATGCGAAGCTTAGAGTTAAATTTAGAAACAAAGGGAAATGGATTGCTTGCATCGTTGCTATCAGCGGTACTCACGGACAAGTTTCTGCTTTTTAATATACAGGGTGATTATAATTAAAGTCCCACTTTCAAAATGCTGTAAAAAAGGAACCACTGGTCAGAATGCTTCAAATTTGAACTGCATATGCTGGAAGAAGGGGGAAACGGTACGGCATAAGAAAAAAACTTCCAAAGTATAATAGATGGCGCTGTAAGCGGCATACTACGCAAATTAAAAGTCGCTCATGCGCAATTAAAAACCGAATCATTATGTGCTTCTTATGCGGTTTTTGACCCAAGGACAATTAAAAATAAATTTTTCCCATCCAATGTGGTACAACCTTGCCGTGGTGGATAGGCTTTCTACTAACAGCACCACAACTTTTGACTGATTTGGAAGTCATTTTTTCCGTCAAACAACCGAAACACTCATGCACATTGAAGAGTACGGTTGGTTTATTGTGCAACTCATTACTGTGCAACTCATTACTGTGCAACTCATGTGACGTATTTTGATTAAAAATGTCACTTGTAGCCGAATTCACTTTCGTTATGCCGCTTACAGCGCCATCTATTGATACATTTTGGAACTTTTTCTTTCTTATTCCATACCGTTTCCCCCTTATTCCAGTACATTCTATTCAAATTTGAAGTCATTCTGACCAGTGGTTGCTTTTTTACAGCATTTTGAAAGTGGGATTTTAATTATAATCACCCTGTAGATTGGCGTAATGTTTTGTTATTAAATTCAAAGAGCCCCGTATTTCAATTTTCTCTATTTTATCTTTTAATTATTGGCTTATTGAAATGTACTAACCCTAATCACTGAAAAAAATCTCCTATTATCTCCTGTATTATTATTGAATGCTCCAAATCTCTCCCCCTTTATTGAATAGAAAACGAACAAACAATTCAAACTTCTCTATTATCGTGAAGCGAAAATCAGCTTTATCACTTAATGTTTGTTCTTTATTAACACATCAGGAATTTAAGTATGAAACGTATGCCACCTTTGTTGTTTGCTTACACAATTGTAATTGATGTTCTATTGTTTTACGTTTCCTCTTGTGTTTGTGAAATAATTAGAATTTATAAGTAAGTATTTTCAGTGTTTCGATTAAGTGTGTGAAAAGTTTTATTATGTTCATTGAACAAAGAGTCATATTTGAGATGAAGCCTGACTGATTTTTAACTTTAAATAAGGTATGTACAACGATTTAGCTTTCAAGCCGCTTTGTTACCACTTTTTACTAATAGAAAAATAAATTATCTTATTTCACAGAATGTGCTGCGAATAAATAAGAAGTGCTAAAATCCGCCCCAAAGAAAGAAAAAGTTCCAAAGTGCATCACTAGATGGCGCTGTAAGCGTTATAACGAAAATGGATTCCGCTACAATTGACACTTTTAATCGAAATACGACGTCTTTGGCATGATTTGCACAGTAAACCAACCGTACTGTTCAATGTGCACGAGCGTTTCGGCTGTTTGACGAAAAAAAATGACTTCCAAATTAATCAAAAGTTGTGGTACTATAAGTGGAAAGTCCAGATCACGGCAAGGTCGTACCACATTGGATGGGAAAAATCGGTTTTTAATTGCCCTTGGTACAAAAACCGCATAAAAAGCACATGATGATTCGGTTTTTAATTGCGCATGAACGTCTTTTAATTTGCATAGTATGTCGCTTACAGGAACATCTATTGATACAGTATGGAACTTTTTTCTTATGCCATGCAGTCCCCCCCTGCTTCCAGTGTATTCAGTTCAAATTTGAAGTCATTCTGACCAGTGGTTCCTTTTTTACAGTATTTTGAAAGTGGGACTTTAATTATAATCACCCTGTATTATTGTTGTACATATATATATGTGAATGAAATGTGGTTATAGTTTCCCATAACAACGACCGGCCGCAACAAGAGAGGCGCAGCACATTCTCACGAGAATTAACAAGGCTAGCAAAACTCGACACACAATAAACTTGATGACTTAATGATTTGCATATCCGGCCAGAGAACAAACAGAGTGTTAAAATTCACTTCAGAGTTTCTGTTCGAGTTGGTCTGCCAAGCTCTGATATCGCCAATATATTAACGGCCGATAAATTGTAGAGAAACCCCTTTTTCCCCTTAAAACCTGTATATAATTTGTATGTGTCCTACAAATAGAATTCATGTCTTACTCCATACGTTAAAACCGTATTATCTCTACAAAAGCTAGTCATCAATTAACAGCACTAATTACCCAAGGTAATTACATATATATATATATATATATATATATATATATATATATATATATATAAATTTTTGGAGACATGACCGGTCGTTCTCTGACTTATAGTTTAATTACCACTGTAATGTTAACTCTAGAATTTTTAAATAGCATGACAACAATATTTAAATTTTTATGGGTTTTCTTTTCCGAAAAAAAAAATTATAAAGTGTTTTACATTATTTACATCACGACATATTTATTCCACTTTCATATGTTTACTTAATTTATATATATTTTTTAAAATGCACTTTTTTTTTTTACAAAAATTACTAAAAACTTTATAAATTGTATTCCAGTATCAGGAATTATCATGATATACAGTTTGAAGCTCCCAAATTTAAATGTAAGTTCAACGACCAACTCCTATAAAGTTTATGCAGAAAAATATAAAAGAGAAAGTTTTATTGACATTTCTATGCATATAAAATGCTGCGGACATTTTTATTTCTTGCATTACCATATACAGTAAAATATAAATGCTAGAAAGTTCAAAAGTTTATGGATTTCGAAATATACCGAACGTGACTTTTGCGAGATAGTTTGGTTTACTTTATTTTATACTTTTTATCTTATGTGTGTATAATCACTGAAATAAAACAAAAAAAACTTTCAGTAAAGCTGAGGGGTATTTATAAAGTTTATATCCGAAACTCAAATATTTTTACGAAGTTATATGAAATACACTATTTGATGTTGTTTTTATTCACTGCATTTTAATATCTATTTAGTTTTTCTATGTGAACCATTATTCGATAATATTCCTATTAAATTTAAAATTAGTTTTATGTACCACGTTAAACGAATCATTTGTGTTTTAAAGATCAGATATCATTAATATGAAATTCTTTATTAAATTACAAACTTGAAGATCAGATATCATTAATATGGGAATACTTTATTAAATTACAAACTTGCATAGTTTCGACAGTTTCTGAAATTTGATTTTAAGGAATTAAATTATATATATTTTTTTAATTAATGAATTTTACACGCTTAAGATTGTTTGTAGAATCAAAATCGCTATGCATTGACGCAATTACGAGATCATTTGCATTCGTACAAACATAAAAGTATCAGCCTTTCTCATGTATGTTTCGAAGAATTTAAACGACAGGGTTGCTTAACGCATTGAATCGCAGAAAAAAAATCATGTCATTTATGTTAATGGCACACCAATCATGGAGAAAAATCTTTGTTGTAGTATTATAGAATTATGGAAGATTCCTTATTAGGGGTTTTTACTTTTATTTGTTCAAAATAGGATTGTTACATCTATTGTAGACATTAAAAATTGTAAATAAGTGTATGTATGTATGTTATATCAAAAGAGAGAAAACCAACGCTAAAAAAGCCTAAATAATACACCAAAAAGCAGAAAACAGCTGTTTCTAATCCACAAGCGAGATTCTTCAGTGCTACAAAGAGCAAAGCACAGCGTGCTAGAAAAAGCAGAACTGGGTAAAACGACAGAAAGGCGGTGGCTTATATACCCGATGCGGGTAGAGAACGCCAAAAAGTAACCATTAAGAAGAAAGCAGCCTGAAATAACTTAGTTGACAAGTAGAGACATCTACCGGAGAACGAAAGAAACAAAAGAAAACCAGAAAAGGGAAATTAAATTAATGCTTTACAAATACTTGGAAAATCAGCAGTACTAGATAAGTCATTGACTAAGCAGTGAGAATTTTTAATGATGTGGCAAGCTTATCAAAAATCAAGATCAAGGAGTGAAAATCATATTTGGATAATGGTGGCTGAGGAAAAGTTGAACCTATGTTGAAAAGACCAACAATGTTGAGCAATAGAAGAACGTTTAAATGTTCTTCTAACCTTGATCTTGATTTTTAGGAAGCTTACCACATCATTAAAATTGCTCACTCCTTAGTCAATGACTTATCTTGTACTCCTTATTTTTCAAATATTTGGAAAGCATTAACATAATTTCCCTTTTTTGCTTTTCATTTGTTTCTTTCGCTCTCCTGTAGATGTCTCTAGTTGCCCACTAAGTTGTTTCATGCTGCTTTCTTCTCATTGGTTGCTTTTTAGCGTTCTCTACCCGCATCGCGTATATAAGCCACCGCCTCTCTGTCGTTTAACCCAGTTTTGCATTTTCTAGCACCCTGTGCTTTGCTCTTTGTCTCACTGAAGAAGAATCTCGCTTGTGGATTCAAAGCAGCTGTTTGCTGCTTTTTGGTGTATTATTTGTGTATGTTTTGGTTTTTTGTCTTTTAATATTCTTACGCAAAGGTTTTATTTGCGATTTTTCTATGTAGGTTATAGTAAGTATGTGAGATATGTATGCAAGCATATAAATAAAGAAAGGATGTGTGTGAGTATAGAGATAATGCATTAAGTATGAAGTGTTTAGCCTGAAGGCAAATTGTAATTTCAAAAAATATATTAATTATAACCATTCTGGCACATAAGTAAAATCTACCAGTAAGGCAGTTTTTAACACTTTCAACAGAGTTGGAAAGTATTTATGAATTCAGTTTGCCTGGCTGTCTGTCCCTTTTTTCTGCGCTCGACTCATATTGTCATGTAATTGACATATATTTTGAGGAGTTACAATGACATGTTCGGTATTGAAAAAGAAGTGTGTAGCATTTATAGTTCGTTTACAGGGGCGCTCAAAGGAATTCCGTTGCATTATGGTCTATGGGGGAAAATCGTTTGCACTGTAGTTTAATGATGATACACTATTTCAAACATATTCAAATTGATATACATCACTGAGGTACACTACAAAGTCCGTAAGATCGAATAGGATGGGCATAACATTTACCGTTCATTTACAGGGGGACATAAAATAGATCATTTACAGTACTGTTTACGAGTAATAATTGAAGTGCATTTTCAATTATGACATGCGTTTTTAAAATGTAACTAATTTTTTTGCATATTACTTGGTATACATAAATTCTATAGATTATATATAGCGCTGTGCAAGAGAATTCGAGTGCATTTCTACTTACAAACGGAAATGACTGAAATGAAATTTTCATCATCATGCTGTTATGCGTTTCCTAATTGAGCTAAATGTTTCCATACTACGAAGTATATATACAAATCTATAGATCATATGTAAGGCCGCATAAAAGAATTCGAATATTTTTCCGACATTGGATGGTAATTGCTGAAATTGGATTTTCAAATAAGTTATGAATTTTCCAATTTGTTTGGCATCATACAGTGTTATTTAATATTTTTAGCATAATTTATCATTGTTTACTCTAGTATTATTATTCATTCATTATTGTCCATTTAGTACTTATTTCCATCCATTATTATTATCTACTTCAGCATCTCACAGTATTATTACATGGTATTATCATGGCTCAGTATCACATAATAGTATTTAGTGCTGCTAAGGAGGATTGGTAAATTGTATTTCCAAAATTTGTATTTTTGGAATTTTGTATTTTCAGAATTTGTATTCAGCATTACACAGTATAATTATTGCTCAATATAACAAAGTATAATTTAGTAATGCTCAATATAATCAGGTAAACAAATCTGCTGGACAGGGCTAGTTGAGCTTAAGCCGAAAGGTAGTCCTTCCCGCCCGGTTTGAGCTTGACCATGTTTACTTAGATATAATTTTTCACCTTATTAAACGTTGGAGCTTTTTTACAGTATTCTGAATGCTTTGGAAAGTGTTCCATAATTAATACATGACACATGGTTTTTCTTTCTTGTTTTTTTCTTTAATGTTCTTAGCATGAGGTAGAATTTTTACAAACGTAAAAATATGGTTTGCAAAGATTCGGTGCTTATTCATCTCTAATATTAACAAAGTAATCGAAAACGTGGAACATTCACGTTCTGTCAAATATCTTATTATTTTCCGAGATTATTGTTTAAAGATTTCCTAAGGTGTTTAACATTGTAAATTGCGTATCAGAATGTCCCAATGAATACTCTCGGTGTGCGCAAATGTAAATTATTACAGCCATAATGTCGATGTCGATCATTATTAATGTTTTTTATAATTTTCAATTTCAGATATATCTTAAAATTATACTATTTTAAACATTAGAAATTGATTTTCATTTAAAATTTCCAATTTTTTTTTTCTCGAATCAGATAGAAAAAAAAAAGCAATGAGTATCAATGGCTTTTTAAAAATTATCTCTTATTTCTTCTTAAAGTTGTAAATTTTATTATCGTTTCGACTTTGAAAACTGAATTAATATTTAAAATATCAAATACTGTCCCTCTGTCTATTTTTACTTTCTTCTATCTATAATAGAAGAAAGTATTGTAATCGAAATTTATATGGACTTCCGGTTTTTGACGGATTTACACGTTTTAGGGGTCAGAAAAACCGAAAAACATGTTTATTCAAAATGTCTGTCTGTCCGTGTCTCTGTCATTGTATCATCGAAAAGTGTATGAAATTATGCATAAAATATAATCATTTTTTTATATATATCTATGGGCAGCAGTCTCTTCTTAAATTTGAGGATATTCTGCCGGAAGAAAAACACTGTGATAGTAATTTTTGTTCCATTATCATTATTGTATTATCGAAAAGTGTATTCATAGAATTGAACCAAATTTTAAGTTTTGATTATGGCCTGCAGGTCCCAGTTCAATTTGGGGATATTCCGCCGGCAGGAGGCTCTGTGACAGCTAGTTAAAGATTTCAAATTCAAAAAGATGTACAAAAAATTAGAAATCCTGAAAGTTTGTTTCGTTAAATGTTTGGCCTTGATCGAAGGATTCTGGAACATTTTTTGTTTTGCCTCTATCTTAAAAAATGGCTGAGATATAGCAGTTTGAAATTTTTGGGTCGCTGACATTTTGAAACAAGACAGCAGGATTCCTCCATAATAATTTATGAATTTTAGTGAACATGGTTTCGGCAAATTTTTTTTCATTGTTGTAACCATCTTAAATACTCTTATACTTAACACTATATATTTATATTCGCCAACGTCAAATACTCGCCAAGCTTGGCCACACTTGGCAAAATATCACCAAATTTTACCACAAAAATAGGTTGCTGTAAATGAAGCCAACTTGGCTATAACTGACTAATTTGCAAAATTCTCATTAAAATTCAATATTGACGAGAACTGGGAATGAATCTTCTGTAATTGGATTCAACTCATTCTAACTTCATGTTTTCCAGTAAAATTAGCGGAAAAAAATAAAGCAAACATGGAATAGGGAGTCTATCTTTTCCTGCCGGTAGAGACCAGAAGGGCTTTTCGTAGTTGTGTTATACATCGGCTGCTAATGCAACGAAGTGTGCTTCACATCCAAGTAACCCGGTGATTTGCAAGTAGCTGACGTATAATAGAATGACGAAAAATATTGATTTTTTGGCGGTGTGATAGCGAATTTTGACGTATTAACATGCATGCGATAGAAGAAAGTTTTGGGATAGACACATTCGACTGGTTAGGCATTCATTTCAATAAAACTTGCTGAAAGTGGAATCTCTAGAAATCCTGAAAATGTTCGTTTCAGCAGGTTTCCGTTTTAGCAGGTATAATCCTATTGTACAACTTCAATTGGAACCGTGACATTTTCCGTTTAAGAAAAATTCAGCTATTCACAGGTTTTTTGCAGGTTTTTACTATAATAGAAAATGAAACATTATTATCATGGAGGTTACTTTATTATCATGGACATTATTATCATCATTATTTTTATGGAGGAATCTTGCTGTCTTGTTTCAAAATGTCAGACATCCAAACATTTCAAATTGGTATATCTCAGCCATGCATTTATTATTATTATGTGTATTTTTATTAAAGGTATAATAGGAAACAGATTGTTTTAAATGAAATAATTAAGAAATAAGTCTTCTCTGAACATTTAAAAATATTATATAATACAAAATAGATACCTTTTGGAATTAAAAGGCTGTATGTTTTATACGAAATATTCGAATATTATTTACAGTAATGCTTAAAAAAAATTAATTTTATGTTTCATTTACTTTTAAAAATTTAAGTATTTTACTACAATTAACTAATAATTATCAAAATCATGAGTAAATATTATCATTATTTAGCAGAACTTCCTCTTTTATTCAAAAAATTATTATAATTTCCATATTTAAATAGATTTCGAAATTACTAATAAATTCCACTAATGAAATCCCACAATAAAATATTTGTTCATATCAGCATTGCTTACGGAATGTTGGTATGAAAAGTTTCTTTTGCTCTAATTATAAGTCAACTGTTCCGCATTATTACCTTTTACCACCAACAAAATAAATGACTGCCATAGCCGACAAAATTAGTTTACCATAATAGCAATAGGAAAATTAGGTTTTCAACTTTATATTTGCTCCTTGTAAACATATCACATGAGGAATACAAGCATAAAATGTATGCCACCTTTGTTGTTTGAGGCTAGAATTGCAGCTGTTGTTTAATTGTTTGATTAAACACCATCATGACGGCACCATTCTTCGCTGGTGCAGTAATTAGAAATTACAATGGATATTATCATTGTTTGAAACATAGAGTTTTCTTCACTAAATTAAAAATGGAATATAATTATACTAAAAACTAGTTCATATTTAGCTTAATGTATTTTATATAAAATCAATGTATTTATACATAATATATATATATTAAAGCTCTGAAAGAAACTTCGGAAATCAAGATATGAATATGTGTATTTTACACTGTTAAAAATTTCCAGCAAACTGTCCAGTCATTTGACCGTTTTTATAGAAAATGGTTACATAACCGTAATTTAGCTCTATTCTGACCACAATATGGTCAATAATATGGTCACAATAAAATTAAATTGCGGTTATGTAACCGTTTTTTATAAAAACGGTCAAATGACTGGACAGTTTGTTGCAAATTTTTAACAGTGTAGTAAGAATTTGTTTTATAGTAATTCTATAACACAGACAGCAATATAGATTGTTTTTTTATATTTCTTAATGTTGATAAAAAAAAAATAGATTAAACACAGCACAGGTGTAATCTAAGAATAAAGCATATGCTTCCTTTGTAATTTGCTTTTAGAATTACATTTGATGCTGAATTGTTCGGTATGTCATTGTGTGTTTGCGTTGTAATTAGATATTACAATTTATGTAAAATTATTATTTTCATAGTTTTTCAATAAAATAGAAATAGCGCAATGCCTTTACTATTAAACTGAAACCTAGACATTTATTTTTAGTATAAAAATACAAGTATCCCAATTTTTTTTGGGGGGGGGAGGGGGGTAGTTGACTTCTTTAAGAATTTTTTAACTGTTTATCAAACCGCTCTATCAACAGTCTACCACAACAAGAACGTTTTCTCTCTAAATATAGCATCCTCAGTTGTTATTCTTCAAGTATCCTTCCTTTTCTTATTTACTAATTTATGCGTCTCTCGTGAGAGCGAAAACGTTCTTGTGGTGGTGGAATGTTTTTATAAAACTTTTTAACATATTTGGATTGTGGACTGTTTTTATGGAACTGTTTACCATATTTTTTAAAAGATTGACCCAAAATAATGTCTCATATTAAATTGGAAATGTAAAGAATAAAGACATTAAAAACAGACAGTGAAATTGAGATATAAATATACCTTTTTCTTTTTTAACACTTTCCAACATAGTTGAAAAGCGTTTATGACTTCTGTTTGTCTGTTCGTCTGCCGTCTGCCCATGCTCTAACTCGCGTAAATATACTCAAATTGCCCTGAAAATTTTGTATGTTATTGTCGTTTACTACAGCAGGATCCCTATTGAAAATGAAGTGAGTAGTACTTATAGTTTTTTTACAGGGACACTCAAAAGTATTCCGTTACATTGCAGTCAATAGGAAAAAATGGTTTCAAGTGCATTTTGTTGATGCTACGCCATTTGAAACATGATTAAGCGCACTAAAACATGCTTTTTGTTGAAAATGGGGTGCAAAGCCTTTATTACTCATTTACAGGGTGAAACAAAATAATTTTGTTGCCTATGTTCTACGGATAAAAATCGTTTGCAGTATAATTTAATGACGTTTCACTATTTCAAACAATGAAATTTATATGCATTACTGAGGTGCACTATAAATTGCTCATTTAAAAGTATGGCATGCATTGTGTTTATCGTTCATTTATAGGGACATACAAAAAATATCGGTTACAATATACGAGCAATAGTTACAGTCTAAGTGTGATAAGTGCGTTTTCAACAGTGGTTTGCATTTTTAAGTTGAACGAAATTTTTGCATAGTACGTGGTGTGTATAAATTCGGTTTATCATATACAGGGCTACACAAGGGAATTCGTAAGTATTGCAGACTATGGGAGTGAATTGATTAGGGGAGTTTTTAATTGTGTTACGCAATTTCCTGCTAAACTATAGTTAGTAGATTTATAGAAGTTTGTGGAAAGTAAACTTATATTCAGAACTGCGCAAAGAACAAGGTACGTTGTCGTTTATGGCTGGTAATTGCTGGAAATTTGTTTTAAGTTGCCTTGCGCATTTTTTACCTGAATTAAATTTATTTTAATATGGGGTGTGTACAAAAGTCTTTAGATAATATACAGGGTTGTATAAAAGATTTCGATTGCATTTCCATCGATTGGCGAAAATTGCTAAATTTGAATTTTCTAAATGAACAAAATTTTAACATGCATTGAAGTATATATTCAAATCTATGCATCATCTCCAGGGTTGCGCAAAATAATTCGACTACATTTTTAACTATCTGTATTATAAAGGACAAACGTGTCCGTGCGTAACGCTGACGTCATTTTGCGAATGGCAACACTTGACGATGAAATTTCGGTTTTGCGATTTTCGCTACTGCAATTTTTAAAATTTCTAAACATTGCACATTTTCAATTTTTACACCGTTATGTAGGGAAAAAAATCTACTTTCAAATGCAATTTGTTTGAAAACTTTATCGCCAATTTCTCATTTATTATAGCATTTAAATTAAATTTCAAGCATGATTTACTAAACAAAAAGACGATTACAAAATATTAATCCGTTTGCAGTTTAAACAATATAAAAAGTTCAGCATTTGTTTTCAGTTAATATTCAATAACGAAATTAAAACTTCAGTAAGCAATCAATAAAATAGTATCAATAAAACGCAAATTTAACAGACATGTAATTGAAATAAGCGCTTAAAACCGCTGAAATTTTCAGAATAGAAAAAACTGCTGTAGATATCGAAATTTTCAGCGATTTCTTCGGCTATTACCATCTGGCATGAGGCAAATATGAAATTACCGCTTTTAATAAATTTCAAAAATTTATTTGAATATATATTTGACATATTTTTTTATAAAAATGTGCTTTGGTGTTGTTAAGGAGCAATCTAAAAAATTATTAAATGTAAAAAATCTTACTTATAATAAAATCCGAAGGCAAGAAACTGTCTGTAGCTCTTCCGAGCACGACCACTCTTCTTACTTATAATAAAATCCGAAGGCAAGAAACTGTCTGTAACTGTTCCGCGCACGACCACTCTGGTTTGCGAATCGACCATAGTTAAACGCCATGTTAGGCTTAATGAAAAACTTATGCTACATCCGATTCTGCTGTTTAAATATTTGTAAAAGCATATTAAAGCTTTTAAATCTTTTAATTTTGTTTAAAACCTTAAAAAACTATTTCATAAAAAAAAAATGTATATTAACATTTCTGTAGACATTTTATTCTGTAAGCACTTTTTTTTTCAGAAGCAGCGGTGATTTATTTCGTAGGGAGAGATTTGAGGTTGATTCAGTATAGTGGCGGTATCTACTGGAGGATTTTGAACTATGCTTCAATCGTAAATACAGTCTCATTATCCGGAATTCTCCGGACCAAAGGCTTTCTGAGATTTGGAATTTTTCCGGATTTCGGGTCCTCCCGAAATTCACGATTATTTGACAAATTTCATGTTTTTTTTCGTGATTCTTTGACAAAATTTGCGTTTTTCTTCTACGATCCTTTAACGAAATTTCATTTTTTTCGTAGTCCTTTGAAGAAATTTGCGTTTTCTTTATGCGATCCTTTGAGGAAATTTGCGTTTTTTGCTATTCTTTGACGAAATTTGCCTTTTATTTACGATTCTTTGACAAAATTCGAGTTTTTTCTGAGATTGACGAAATTAGTGGGGTTTTTTTTCGATCCTTTGACGAAATTTCACTTTTTTCGCGATCCCTTAACGAAATTAGAAATTTTTTCGCAGTGCTTTGAAGAAATTTGTGTTTTTTTCTTTCTAGACCCTTTGAAGAAATTCATGTTTTTCCGCGATTATTTGACGAAATTCGCAGTTTTTTTGCGATCCTTTAACCATTTTGCGAAATTTGCGTCTTCTTCGTAAGCCTTTGACGGAAATCTCGTTTTTCTGCGTTTTGTTAACAAAATTAGCGGCTTTTTTTTTTTTTTTTTTTTTTTTTTTTTTGCAATCCTGCAACGAAATTTGCGTTTCTTTTTTCGATCCTTTGACGAAATTCACGTTGTTTCCACAATCCTTTGAAGAAATGGTCTATTTTTTCTGCGAACGATAGACATAATTGATTTTTTTCGGTGACTATTGTTCAAAATTCGAGATATTTATGTTCGAAATTTTGGACTCAAGACTTAAATTTTCGAAATCGAATGAATGCCTTACATTTTTAGGAAAACTTGAACAAAATCACCCCTGATGAAATAAATACATAACTATTTTTTGTTTCTAACGAGTCGTAATATAAATTAATTTTAAACTAAAATTTGAGAGAAACATGATTTGTTTTTAATTTCGGGAAGAGAAGGGTGGGGGAGGGGGGTACCGTGTTCACCCGCCACCGAAGTAACAATATTTTAGTGATTAAACATTGAAACACAATAAACTGAAAAATAAATTTGGAATCGGTAAAATTTTCGAAAAATTTCAGAAAATCTAAAATTTTAGTAAAAATTTACAAATTAAAAAAATTTTCGAATTTTTTGGGTCTTTCCGGATTTTGGATTTCCGGTTAATGGGTCATATACTGTAAAATGATTCTTTCTTATCAAACGTTATTAAAATATTAGAAATGCATAGTACAGCGTAATTTCCATTTAATTTTGTTTAAGTAATCAAACAATGAGTTATATGGTGAGTCAGGCTGTTTAAAAACTCATTGATAACACTTTTTTACAAAAACTTTCGCACATGGATTATTTGTTAATATTTAATTTGAATGTTTTGTCCAATTGTTGAACTATTTCAGAAATTTAATACTGAGTAAAATATATGTCATATGTCAATGTACGTAAAATATATGTATGTATATATATATATATATATATATATATATATATATATATATATATCCTCATTTTTATTTGTAGAAATCGTTTGTCCTTTTTCAAATGTATTTTTCTGCAATACAAACCTTTCAATAATATATCTTCATGCTGTTTGTTTGTATGAAGTCTTATGCAAATGAAACGCAGATCAACAATCCGTCATTTTTTACGGGGTTATATGCTAATCTATTAGAGTTTTCAATAAAAAAAAAATAAAGGATTTTCACATATATCCTTTATCCCAGGAAGCCCAGGTTCCAAGCTCTAGTGAAAGGTAATTGCAAAAACTGGACTCTTAAATGTGTTATATATTTCCTATACTGTTTAGTTAATGCATATCTTCTTTCACCTTATTTAATGGTGAAGTTTCGTTACAGTTTTCTGGATGTGTTTCATAATCTATACTTGACGCATGATTTCCTTGTTTTTTTAATAAGCGTAATTGTTAAAAAGTACTGTTTTATCAATAAAAAGTTTAATATTAATTCAATTATGATTCAATTTAAAATCTTGAATAGATAATTTAAATAATGCTTTTTTAACACTTTCCAACATAGTTGAAAAGTGTTTACGAATTCGGTTTGTCTATTTGTCTGTCTGCCGTCTGTCCGTGCTCTAACTTGCGTAAATATACTCGGATTGTCATGCAATTGATATATGTTATTGATGTTTACTTTGACATGTTTGGTATTGAAAATAACGTGTGTAGCATTTATATTTTTTTACGGAGATACTCAAAAGAATTACGTTACATTACGGTCTATGGGAAAAATGACTTGCGGCTTATGTTAATCATGTTATACTATTTAAAACATATGGAAATTGATATATATCACTGAGATACATTACAGGTGGCTTACTATAGAATATGGTGTGCATAGCACTTACAGTTCCTTTACAGGGGCACTCAAAAAATTTCGTTAAATTACGGTCTATTAGTACAAATCGTTTGCGGTTTAATTTAGTAATGTTTCACTATTTCAAACGTATTGAAATTGATATATATCACTGAGGTTGATTACAAGAGGCTTACTATAGAATATTGTGTATATAGCATTCATCGCTGATTTACAGGGACACACAAAAGAATTTGGTTAAAAATACTATTTGTTAGTAGTGGAAGTGCAGTAGTGCATTTTCAGTTACGGAACGCGTTTTTAAATTTAACTAATTTTTTGCCTGTTACTTGGTGTGTAAAATTATATAGATCATATACAGGGATGCACAAACGATTTCGAGTACATTTCCGTTTATTGACGAAAATTTCAGAAGGGGAATTTGTGCGGGTTCATAACTGAACTAAAATTTAGCATTCTATGTAGCATATACACAAATCAATAGATCATATATAATGCTGCACAAAATAATTCGGATATTTTTCCGATTATTGTTGGTAATTCCTTAAATTTAGTTTTTAAATGTGTTATACGTTTTCCAAATTGTTTATGTAGACATCATGCTTCACCTTATAAAACAGTAAGGACTTGTAAAAGTATTTTGAAAGTGTTGGAAAGTGTTACATAATCTATGCTTGATGCATGATTTTTCGTTCTTGTTTCTTTTGTGTTGCCATGTATATTAAAAAGGAAACGGGGCAAAATTATAATTTTTTCAATAAATTTCACCAGTTCGTAATGTTATCAGTAATGTTAATTCATAACAATTCTTAAACTACCGTTACAAAACAATCACCGAAATAAATGATAATGAATTAAAAGTCCTCATGAACTTGACTGAGTCATCTAAGGAATTCGTCAGGAGAAAGGGGAATATTTCCAAATTAAAGGCCACGGGAATTCTAACCCGAATTAATCTATCTAAATGTCGGAGATTCCTCGAATAGCATTTAACCTTCAAATGAGCAGTGCGAGACACGTAGGAATTCAATGAATGAAAATACTTTAACAAGTATCAGCATGTTTTTTTTTTTTTTTTTTTTCACACTAAATGATTAACCATGAACAAAAAACTTACAAAGATCATTCATGTAAAAGGTTTAATTTACGAATCTAAATTGTCTAACTTCAATAACTATTATGTTGCTTTGAGGAATTTATGCATTGTTTGATCTGTGCCGAAGTATATGAGGATAATATATGAATCAGTCTTTGTTTCAAAATAGTGCATAATTTCACACTTTACAGTACAAAATAGAACAAAAAATGCGCTTTCAGGTAAATTTTGTCTTAAAACTGTATCAAAATTTATGGTTTTAACGATTTATATTTAAAAAAATGAAAAATGTAATATTTATTTTTAATTACGATAAATGTCAATTTAGAAAAGATTTTCTTATAATATGTCTTTTTTCGCAAGACTGAAATATTGATAAGTTTTTTTGTTTTGTTTTTTAATCGCAATACATATCAAATACTAAACCATATATGTACAATTTTGGTTCTTTTTATCTTTTATCACGATAGGATATTTTTTTACAAAAAGACAGATAACGGAAAATGAAGCTTAGAAATTGATTTATAAAACTGGCAATCCAGACCATAAGTGTAGCGTGACATGTAATTTTAAAATTAAAATGGCAAAGTCATTAATTTAAAACAACAACCAAAATTTAACAAGTAAAAAATTATCTGCACTTTCGCCATAACTAAGTCTCCTATAGAGGGTAATATAAGAGCTCTAGCCACAACAGGCGTTGACGGTTATCAGAGTGGCGTCTGCGCACGCTTGCGTTGAGTTTGTGCCTCTTTGATTTTCTGTGCGTAGTTTTGTCACGATCGCATTAGTTTCCTACCAGCTATGACAGCGTAAACATGTCAGCTCCGCTATCAGTTTGTACCAAAGAGGAACAACGAGCTGTGATCCGACTTTTGTTATCGGAATGTGTGAAAGGTGCTGAAATTTATCGTAAACATTCATCACAATACGGGAACAGTGCTTTATTTCTTAAAAGAGTTGTTTTTATTGTGGATAGAGCAGTTAAAAAGTGGACGGATAACCGTAACACAAAAAGAGGGATCTGGATGCATGTCAACCTCGTCCACGCAAGACAACATTCAACAAGCTAGAGAGATGGTTATGGCGGATAAGCGAGTCACCATAGTTGAGGTCGCGTCTTCTTTAAACATCAGTCATGGTTCTGCCCATCAAATCATACACGACGAGCTCGTATTCCATAAAGTCTGTTCACGATGTGTACTGAAAAACCATAAATTTGGGTTTTGAGACCGTGGTACACCCTCTCTACAGACCAGATCTTGCTCCATCAGACTTTTGTCTCTTTGGACCACTCAAGGAAACTTTGAGATGTCGTCGATTTGCCTCCAACACAGACATTCGGTATGCTGTGCAAAAGTGGCTTCAAGACCAACGGAAGACCTTCTTCCTGGAAGGCATACGAAAACTTGTGGCTGAACAAAGTACATTGCTAAATGAGGAGACTATGTCAAAAAATAATGTCAATGTTTTACACCTACTTTTGTTTATAAAGTTGTAGAATGAAAAGTGTATGTAATTTTTGACTTACACTAAATATAGTATGATTCAAAGCAGAAAAATTAAATATACTTAATCATTCCAGATATGAGTTAGAAATGATTAAGTACATCGAATACGGCGAGCGTAAGTAACGCTATATAATATTTTTTATGAACAAACATTTATTGCAATAGTGAAAGAATGAGGCAATGCTTCAGTTATGTGTACGACTTTTACGTACATGTTCGTATGCAGTATAAAACTACTGACGTATCGCCAAGTACAAACAAGAACGAAAAATCATGCGTCAAGCATAGATTATGTAACACTTTTCAACGCTTCCAAAATAATTTTACAAATCATACCGTTTAATAAGCTAAAAGATAACATCTAAGTAAACATATTGGAAAACGCATAACATATTTAAAAACATAATTTCAGGAATTTCCAACATATACAATATTCGAAAAAATATCCGAATACTTTTATTCAGCCCTGTATAGGATCTATAGATTTGTATATATACTACATAGGATGCTAAATTTTAGTTCAGTTAGGAAACGCGTAGCACAGTTTAAAATTCTCCGTCTGAAGTTTCTGTCAGTAAACGGAAATGTGTTCGCGAACTTTTGTGCTACCCTGTATAGGATCTACAGAATTTATATACACCACGTAATAGACAAAAAGCGAGTTAAAATTTAAATCGCGTTCAGTAACTTAAAACGCACTTCCAGGAATTATTGTTAACAGACAGTAAAGAAATTTTTTGTGTGTCCCTGTAAATGAATGATGACTGCTATACAGACAATATTCTGTAGTAAGCTTCTTGTAATGCACCTTAGTGATATATATAAATTTCAATGCGTTTAAAATAGTGAAACATTATTTAAATAAACCGCAGACGATTTTTCTCCATAAACGTAATGTAACGGAATTCTTTTGACTGTCCCTCTAAAGTAACTATAAGTGCTATGCATACCCTATTCCATATTAAGCTTCTTCTAATGCACCTTCGTGATATATATAAATTTCAATGCGTTTAAAATAGTGAAACATTATTTAAATAAACCGCAAACGATTTATCCCCATAGACCGCAATGTAACGGAATTATTTTGAGTGTCCCTGTAAAAAAACTATAAGTGTTACACTCTTCAGTTGAAATAGGGAACATGCTATAGATAACGACAATAACATATACAAATTGCAGAACAATCCGAGCATATTTACGGGAGTTAGAGCATGGACAGACGGCCAGACGGCAGACGGCAGACGGCCATACGGCCAGACAAACCGAAGTCATAAACACTTTTCAACTAGGTTGGAAAGTGTTAATAAAAAGGAGTTACTTATTTGTTCAAATACGATCCAGGTATTGCTTTATCACTTAGGAATTCAATATTAGGCAGTAATGTTATCGTTACATATCAGATGCTAATGAAGCTCAGATTTTACATAAAACAAGCTTTCGAGGGGTAAAACGGATCAAAAATCATAAAACAAACCACTAGAAAGATAACAAGAACGAAAAATCATGCGTCAAGCATAGATTATGTAGCACTTTCCAACGCTTCCAAAATAATTTTACAAAACATACCGTTTAATAAGCTAAAAGATAATATCTAAGTAAACAATTTGGAAAACGCATAACATATTTAAAAACACAATTTCAGGAATTTCCAACAGATACAATATTCGGAAAAATATCCGAATACTTTTATTCAGCCCTGTATATGATCTATAGATTTGTATATGCTAGGATGCTAAATTTTAGTTTAGTTAGGAAACGCGTAGCACAGTTTAAAATTATCTTTCTGGAGTTTCTGTCAATAAACGGAAATGTGTTCGCGAACTTTTGTGCTGCCCTGTATAGGATCTACAGAATTTATACACACCACGTAATAGACAAAAAGCGAGTTAAAATTAAAATCGCGTTTAGTAACTTAAAACGCACTTCCAGGAATTAGTGTTAACAGACAGTAGAGAATTCTTTTGTGTGTCCCTGTAAATGAACGACGACTGCTATACACACACTATTCTGTAGTAAGCCTCTTGTACTGCACCTTAGATATATATATATATAAATTTCAATGCGTTTAAAATAGTGAAACATTATTTAAATAAACCGCAGACGATTTTTCCCCATAGACGTCATGTAACGGAATTCTTTTGACTGTCCCTGTAAAGTAACTATAAGTGCTATGCACACCCTATTCCATATTAAGCTTCCTCTAATGCACCGTAGTGATATATATAAATTTCAATGCGTTTAAAATAGTGAAACATTATTTAAATAAACCGCAAATGATTTTTCCCCATAGACCGCAATGTAACGGAATTCTTTTGAGTGTCCCTGTAATAAAACTATGAGTGCTACACACTTCCGTTGAAATAGGGAACAGGCTATAGATAACGACAATAACATATAAAAATTGCAGAGCAATCCGAGCATATTTACGGGAGTTAGAGCACGGCCAGACAAACCGAAGTCATAAGCACTTTTCAACTAGGTTGGAAAGTGCTAAAAATTGGAATGGTAGGTTATTTTTAACAACTGTATGCTTCCTCCAAACGGTATTAAAATAGAATTTTAAAGGGTTAATTAATATGGGAAAACTCTCAAACATGACGATTGAGAAAATTTACATCTTTACCATGGAATAAAGTTTAGGATGCTAAATCTTGCTAAGAATATATAAGATGCAAAGCATTCTTTGAAAAAGAATTCATCGAAGTAACATAATTTTACATTCATTTCGAGTCAGATCTCTTTTTAACGAAGTCACTAAATCCAGTGAAAGAGTTCGTTACATAGAAAAATCGTAAAATCGGATTCACCTTTGAAAATACTTTAAACGGCATAAAGATAAATTTTAAATTCATAAACACTAAATATTACACAAAAAAAAAAAAAAATAATCATTACATTTTCTAAATAAATTATATCCATTTGTTTTATTCTTTAAAAAAAGAAAAAAGAATATTTGTAGAAAAAACAAGGAAAAAAAAACAAGTGGGTAAGTATGATCGAAGATCACACAAAGGGTTTCGTTTAATATTCCTTTCAAAACACTTTATCCTTTCTTTAATAAATCCAAATAAATTTTATTTAGCAACAAAAAAAAGTCATGTTTTTTTATAAAGTAAAAATTTACCGGTCTATTTTTTCGTTTTCTCGAATATCTATACCGGCCCGATAGCGGGCGAAGACCGCTATTATGCTCTGTCATAATAATATCTGTCATGTGGACTAAATGCGATATTAAAAAAAAATTATTTCAAAATTAAACATACTGTACACCTTCAAAATGTTAAAATATGCGATTAATTCCGATCGAGTTTTGATCATGATTCAATACGTTCCTCAAACTCATATATTTACTATTCCCTATTACTCACATTGATACTCGCTTTGTATTATTCTCAAACATTTGAAAAATCCGTTAAACTTCCAATAGGACGTCAGATTAATTTTCTTTTTAATTCTCTAATGATGTGATATCAATCTGCTTTCTGTACATACACATACTCATACGCCTTGTATTATTCAGAAATCTTTGAAAATTTCCGTTTTAATACCAATATGACGTCCTATTAATCTTTTTTTTTCAATTGGTGAAACTTTTTATTTCATTTTCATTTTTCACATGGAAATCTTGCAATAAAAAATTAATTATTGTAGAAAGAATTTTATTGTGGATTTTTAATTGTTGGCAACTGCTATAACGAAAAATGTTTAAATTTAATAGGAAAAGGCTGTTAGAATTTTGATATTTTATCTCTCCATATTAAAATAATACGATTTTTTTCAAATTTTAATATTTTGAGCTTCATAGTAGGTATTTAGCTATAAGTTACACAAATTTTTTTGTCTGTAAGTTATATAGTTTCTGTGCTCTGTGACGGACAGACAACGGGGTGAAAGTAATAGGGTTTCGTGAGATGAACGAAACCCTAACAAGGTTACTTTCCTGGAATACACTGATGTATGTTTGATTAAAAAAAACCATTTGGCGTTTAAAATTTATGAAATAATATTTTATATTAGTACCGTATTTATTATAGTAGAGTAATTTTAAGCGTACATGCGTCATTCAATTTAATAACTGAAAAAGTCTTTGCCTTTTGTTTATAAAACTTTTTTTTTCTCTCGTAATATGCCTCACAGCTTTGCAATGCTCTAAAGGCCTTTTCAAGCGTCATAAAATGCGTAAAAAGAAAGAATAAAATTGAATGTTCAAAAACATTTTGAGAAAAAATGGGAAAAAAAATTATATCACAAGAAACATTCGTTTAATACAGAATGAAATTAGCTTATATGGAGATTATTTCACAAAACAATTCGTAAAATGTTCTTGAATCCAAGAAAGAATTCGTAAAATAGAGAAATTCGCAAAATAGCGGTACATTAAATAGAACCCCACTGTATTTGAAAGTTAGTATACAAAATAATAAATTAAATTTTCTCTTTTGAATGTCAAAATTTAAAATAACCGTTGTACTGTAAAATTTTTATATTTCTCAGATGGGATTTGAGTGATTTCAAGATTTAAGGAAAAAAAATCATAATAAAAATAAACCGTAAATTATCTGTGCATCTGTGGTTTTATACTTGTGTTCCTGTTAGTTATGAGCAGAAATAGTTTTGTCGAAGCCTTTAAAGATATATATTTTTTATATATAACTCTTTTTTTATATTTTAAACATGTTTTTTTATTATTATTATTATTATCTTTTTATTGGAAATGATGTTTATTAATTTCGCATTTCAATATTTTTTTAAACAAAAATGTAAAATCAGCGTGCGAACAATAAATTTAATTAAATGTCAATTTATTGTATTTGAAATTACATTGAAAGTTACATTTTTTGCATAATTAAATTTGCGGTAGAATATGATAAATGACATTATTACATGTAATGGAAATACCAAATGTCACCAAGTTTTCACCAAATGTCTTTTCTAGAGGTGGAATGGGTGTGTTATTGAATTTTTTTTTAGTTAAAGCTGTTTCGAAATTAAGCGAATTTGAAGTAATAATTTAGATCAATATCGTCAATAAAGAAACCAACCTCTATGCGTTTCAATGAGGTTTGTATATTTAGAGCAGAATTTAGTATGTTTTCCCCGAATAGTGTCAAAATATGCTTTCTGATATAAAATAAACTAGTTGTAGAATGCTTAAAGTTATCTTAGTAATACAATATAAAATTACACAAACAATGTGATTCACTACCTAAAAAATGATTAAAACACTTTAAAAGATAAAAATAGCAAAGGAAACCTTTGTACAAGAATATTAAACGGCAGAAAAACTAACGTTAAAAATGCACAAATAATACACAAAAAGCAGCAAACAGCTGTTTCGAATCTACCAGCGAGATTCTTCTTCTGTGCCACTATGATGTAGAGATCATATATATTTGTAATTTTATTCAAAACTTATAATTTCTTAATTTTTCAAAAAGTTAATTTATATCTTTATTTAAATTCTATTCATTCTAAAGCAAAGTCATATCTATTCCACGAAATGCTATTTAATCATGTACGCGTAATCTTTCATTTATTCTGCAGCTTTCGTTAACCGCATAAAAGTATTTCTCTTCTAAATTAAGAATGTGACGACGGTTATTTCGCATATACATTGATACACTAGTATTCTTTTATTAGAAATATCCGCTCCTCAAATCTATTAAAATTCACTCATGTTTTGCATCACGGTGCCTTTATTCTGCCGGCCTTCGATTGTCTGTTCCATCTGGAATGCAAATTTAGATTCTTTTCAACTGCTTGTTTGCATTTTGTTATTAATAACACTTTATTCATCCTAAAGTATAAATTTCCGCTTTCCCAGGATAAGCCGCAGGGTTGCTCCGTTAAAACCTATATTTTGATAACGCGCCTAACTTTGCATCTCTGTTCTCTATCTCCCACGCAAAATTAACATTGATATATTCTAAACCGTCTTAAAATTCCGAATGGCGATAAAAATTAATGCACGTGTAATCTGGCGATATTGGGATGACTTCTGACACACATGTACATCTCTGAAAGTAGTTCAGACTTCTCTTAACCTCCGCTAAAAGAGGTTGTTGCTATTGATGTAAAAAGACCACCTCCCAAACTTTACCATCATAGTCAAGTCCCTAATAAATATAAACCTTGCAAGGAGCTATGGATTCTTCTCTATTCTTGTTTACATTTATGCTGACTTCTTACAGGAAACGTTCCCGTGGAGTTATTGCGACAACTACTTCTATTACGGTGATTTTTTTAAGTACATTACGATCACATAGTATCAACCCGTACTCCAGCCATTAACCACACCATAGAAAATTGGCCTCGTGAATCAAGAATTCAGTGTATTGGACGGTTCTTGACATTTTGGGAGGTGGTCAGTATTTTTGGTCAGTATTTTTGGTCAGTGTTTTTGCTCAGCGTCTCTACTTCAGCAGCATCTGTCCTTCAGTGTCTCTGGCCCTGTATTGCTCGTCAGCATTTCTGATTCAGCGTTCCTGATTCCTGTTTCTATTCCGTGGTTCCTTCAGACGGAAAAGATATTTTTGGACTTTTTTTAATGGATAAAAGTGCATTTATGGACTCTGCAAATGCTATTTAAAAAAATAGAATCAGTGAATAGACTGTATTGAATTATTATATACATTTCTCAGCCGATACAGCATCAATGTGCTCGGAAGAACTAATTTATACTGACTGTGTACCGGATATCTATCACAAGAATAGTAGACATTCTCATAAAAAAAAAAAAAATCTTCCCCTGCGACTTCGAACGCTTACGAAAGATGCTTTCTCAACAGTTATTTTTATCGTAAAGACTTTTAGAGACATTTGAAAAATCTGCTATAGTTTACTGAACAAATGCATCTAAAGAACATCTCATGTTCGGTAATTCATCAATTCTTTTCCATTTACATTCATGTTGGTGTTTCATTCGTCAGAAAATTGTTCTTCTCTGAAAAGATATTTCTAAGTGAAGTTTCATTTCACCCAGCTTATTTTCAGGGTCAAATCGCATGAACATTCATTAGGACTATCGGTCTGGAGAAACTCATTTGTTCAGCATTCTTCAAAACTTTGACCTCCGAAATAGCGATGGATTTTATCGAGTAAGACTCACATAATGATTTAGCTAAGTGTTGCTACGTTAGCGCACACTCGCCGATTACTTTTAAAATCTTCGTATTATTTTTAAATAGTACGGATATCTATTTATCTATAGACAGAAAAAGCACGGTGTTTTATTTTTTTATTATTTAAGTTTACTTCGTGTGTGTGAACGCAAATGGATATTTTTTTTAATTCACAGGTATGTTTTTATTCATTTTTTATGATTTATTCCTTCTTGGATAAAAAAAAATAATAATAATTAAAAAAAAAGAAAAGAAAGAAAGATACTCCATTGTCATGCATGGCATTATTTTTCTATTTGTTTTTAAAGGCTGTAAAGCTGTAATAATGTGTTGTTATTATAAAGGATAACTATATCTTTAAAAAAAATATTATTAAAGAAATTATTTTAATGGGATAAGTAAAATATATTTAAATGGTTAAATTAGACATGTTTTTCTATCTGTTTTTCTTAAAGTAATAATAACTTTTCTTTATCAGGTCATCGCTTTAATTTGATACCATGCATGCGCTCACTAATTGTATATATTTGTGTTTATATATTTTCCCCATCGACCTATAATAGGTTGAGTGATTGATGCCTTTCTCATTTACAAAATAAATATATATGGATATAAATGATTGTGACCGATTGAGAATTTAAATGGAAAATATAGTGAATTATGTAGACAACATAAATAATATTAATGTGCCATAATTAATAATTAGAAAATTTTGATAGTTTTTGTAAATGGTTAAACTATAACGCTAGGGTAAAAAAAAAAAGTTGAACTGTTATAAAAAAATGAAAATTTATTCTATTAATATTAAAATGAAGAAATATATTTTTATTCATAGGTGATTCACGGTATCAGGTATAAAAGATTTGACCTTTCCATGTATTATTTCTGTTATAATTATGCAGTGACTATTGAATATATTATTTTATATACATATCCATCGTATTTTTCTTTCAATTTTTATATATAAAACTTAATTAAATTTTTTTATAAATTTTTAATTTTTCTAAATTTATGATTTTGGCTCAGGCTACAACTTGCTATTGGTATGTATATAACGTCTCCATTTTTTAAATTATTTTGAATGATAAAATATTATATTTCAGGTAATATGGCTACCCTTTTTGTTGTCAAAAAATTGCGCTAAGTTAATTACAGGTCTATAATATGACTTATAAACTTGTTTGGTCTGGAATTTTTCTTTAAAATTTTAACTGTCTCATTTTTCTCATTTGAAGTCACCGGCACTATAGCATGTGCTTGTGGAAGATTAATGTAGTAGTTAAGAAGAAACAATTTTTATATGTGTATTTCCTTATTATATTTTGGTAAGTTAAGTGTAATATAAGTTTTGTGCAGTTTTTGAACTTAATGCATAATGGATACTGTAATTTTCTGCGATGCTATCATGAATATATATATTTTTTTTTACAATCTATTAACAACTGCAGTGTTTACATTATTTCTAAATTTTCAGATATTTATATGTCTATACATCTTTCTCGTGCCAAACATTACAAAAAAAAAAATTAAACAAAATAAAATATAGATAATTTCAATAGTTATTTTAGGTTATATTGCCATACATCAAATTTTTATAATTTTATGCCAAATTTTTCAATTTTTAAATAATTTTTTCAATACAAATTTTCCTATATATATATATATATATATATATATATATATATAAACTTTCACGTATTTCTTTTAACCTCAATTACAATTTTTAAATGTGCATGTCGTGTCTTGCCGCTCTCTAATGTTTCAAAAGGTTTGTTTTTTAAAAGAGTTTTACATGCTGAATCCCATATTCTAATTTAGCTGTACATTTGTATATTCTTGTCAATGAGACTATACTTTAGGTGAGTGGAATACAAGATTCCATCATTCTTATGATTTCTAGATTTAATTTTTCACCTTAAACGTTTTGATATACTCACATTTTTCTCTTGTAATAATATTTGTGGATATTAATTTTTTTACAATTGTGTTTCGGAATCTCTTTTCATTCATTGCTCTAAGGCGCCACGAGCAAGGAATTATTCAAAATTATCATTTTTTCTCATTTGTTTTCTTATAGTGATTTAATCCCAAACATTAATAGGACTCCATTTGGGAATCTAAAATGATTTGTTTGCCTTTCTCTTTCACTTTAAATTTTTTTAAACGTAGATATTCTTTATCATTTAATTATGAGCCATATTTACAATCTTCATTGCAGCTTATGCAAATGTTCTCTTTTTTTTTTTTTTTGTTAATATATCTTGAACAGTATTTTTATTTATTACAGTATTGTTTTCTTTTTAAATGTTTTTACTTTGTTGAACTTTCATCGTCATACTTCCTGCAAGGTATGTTTTGTGTGGATGCCCAGTTTTTCCCAGTTGATGACCGTGTACGGTAAAAGAATTTTTTTACATAGCGGGTCTTGTGTGGAATTATGGTTTCCATGCTTCGGATTCTTGTGTCTTTCTAAATTTGTCAACGATTTCATTCAACAAGAAGTATTTTGGAGTATTCGCCGTTATTCGAATTACATAGTTGTACAATGGATCTTTTCTTTTTTTTCTTCCCCTTCGAGTACTGGTGGATATTTGCGCAATTCTTTTTGTCGTACATTCTTGCACGCAGACGTATGTTTCACAGTTTTACAAAATTTTTCTCATACAAAGAGTTTACAAAAGTTTTTCACTTATATGTTTACATGTGAGATTGTCATTTCAACATACATTTTTCTATGACTAAATTTATCCTATTCACATTTCCCACTTTTTTTTCTCTTTAGCAAATTCTTTTTTTGCATACATTTGTCTGGATAAAGTTTTCACCGTATTTTTCGGCTCATCGGTATATCAATTCACTGTCTTCTTGTAACTTTTGTATTTTTTTCTGAGTTTGACCATACTTCTTGTGAATTATGCTATATATTTATAGTGTACAGTCCAGCGGTAACTCTTTTCTCTTCTTTAGTTCATTTTTTTCACGTCATGGAGTTCTGATTCCCTTGTTTTCAGAAACATAACTTATTGTGGGCTGATACCTCGTTATCAGATTATTGTTTTGGTGAGTCTGATTCTTTGTTTTCAGATATATAACTTATTGTGCGCTGGTACCTTGTTACCAGATTTTTTTTTCTTCTCTCATCCTTTATTTTACGTACATATACACTTTTGTTGTACTTAATATTGCTAGGCACAGATAGCTGTTTTGGGTACACTCTTCATACCGTTGGATTTCTTTAAATGTATTTTCTTTTTCACAGGTTAACAGTAAACATTTATGTTTATTTGATATTTTAATAGTTGGATAAATTTTATTTTAACTTATTTTCTAAGTACATTCTAAGTTCATTCAAGACACACATGTTATTCAAATATATTTTCCAACACTTATATTTCTATTATCTATGTCACTTTTCAAGTTATATGTTAAAAGGTCACTTGCTGCTATTCACACTTCTATATTACGTATTACTGATAAATCTTTCAATATGCAATACAAATTTAATTTTAATGTTTTGGATTTATCATTTCACCTATCAATCTCATTTTTTAAATAATTATATGTACTGGTGTACTTTCTCTTTCAATATAGCATGGTTACATTATATCGTATTTCAGGTATATATTTTTACAATTTATTTTCATACTTTCTGATTTTTTTTAATTTACAAGTTATTACATTTTGCTACTAATAATTACATATTTACTTTATATTTGTATTTCTTTCATCGTTGACACAAACAAGCACACACCATGGTAACGGCATGTACAAGAAAACATATACAGTTTTAAACATGTCGAACATGATTTTTTTTCTTTTCTTTCTGTCCCCTTTTCTCATTTTTATGAAAATTTAGGTATGGGTTTGGTAAGTATCATGTGCTTTTGCGTGAAGTTGATTAGTGCTTCACACCACACACACATTTTTTCCTTTTACAGATCGGTCATATGAAAATTTCAAGGTTTCTTCATATGGTGGACGATAGGTCTGTATCTTCAATTTCTAACACACGTACTGGTTGGATTCACTTAAGAGCTTGATGTGCTTACCTTTAATTTCACTTTATATATTTTTAGTCATTTAAATAAATTAAAATAAAATTGTCATCAAAGTTCACATACCTCTTCAATTTTTCTAATTTTTTCATTTTTATTACATTTTTATGTAGTATTGTTGTGATTTTGGAATTTTTACGTCAAAATTACATCCTCATACACCAGTCATATGTTGTTGATAGGAACTTTCTAATAAAAAAAGAGTCAAATATTATTATTGCTTGGCATCTACAATACTTTTATAGCAATTCTATCTTGGCCTCAGTCTCTTAAATATTATATTTTTGGCATAATGATTAAGTTATAAGTAAACATTCAGCAGTGTTTGGCAACATAATTATATGTTGCATTTAAGAAAGTCTTCATAGCAGATGATAATATCCAGAGAAATATTTATTATTATTAATAAACAGTATCCATATTAATTTTCATTTCAATGTAAATATGCTTTTATGTTACTTTATATCACTGTGTTTTTCAATATTTGAATTTATATTAAGATTTTACAAGTTATTTGAAAATATATTACTTTCGTACTGATTAGAAACTTTTCATCAGTATTACAATGTATATTATCATGATAAATATTGCAATAAAAAAAAAAAAAACATCATCTTCAAGAACCTGCAGGTAAATATTTCATGATGACGTATAATGATGATTACGTAATGTTTTTGATATTATGCATATGCTATTAATATTATTATTGCTAGCTTTACTTTTATGTGCACTTAAAAAAAATATATATATTGAATTATTATTGGCCATTTCCTTACTCCGTCTGTAGGACGTGTGATTATTATAAGGAAAAAAAATATGATTGTCTGCATTTTTGAAATCATTATAGATATTGTGGAAAAGAATAAATAGGCAGACATATGACATGCAAATGTCTTATATAGGTATACCATGCACGAATAATGTGCTAAAATTTATGTTATTCAGTACTCATTTATGTGTTTATTTTCTATTTTTGATGTATGGTGGTCTTCGTGTTTTAGTGCTTTGTTGTGTATTGTACATTTTCTATGTTTTAGTAGTTGGTGCACATGTGTGTCAGCCCGGTGTCTATTTTTTTTTCTTGCGAAAGGGGAGATATATATATGATGTAGAGATCATATATATTTGTAATTTTATTCAAAATTTATAATTTCTTAATTTTTTAAAAAGTTAATTTATATCTTTATTTAAATTCTATTCATTCTAAAGCAAAGTCATATCTATTCCACGAAATGCTATTTAATCATGTACGCGTAATCTTTCATTTATTCTGCAGCTTTCGTTAACCGCATAAAAGTATTTCTCTTCTAAATTAAGAATGTGACGACGGTTATTTCGCATATACATTGATACACTAGTATTCTTTTATTAGAAATATCCGCTCCTCAAATCTATTAAAATTCACTCATGTTTTGCATCACGGTGCCTTTATTCTGCCAGCCTTCGATTGTCTGTTCCATCTGGAATGCAAATCTAGATTCTTTTCAACTGCTTGTTTGCATTTTGTTATTAATAACACTTTATTCATCCTAAAGTATAAATTTCCGCTTTCCCAGGATAAGCCGCAGGGTTGCTCCGTTAAAACCTATATTTTGATAACGCGCCTAACTTTGCATCTCTGTTCTCTATCTCCCACGCAAAATTAACATTGATATATTCTAAACCGTCTTAAAATTCCGAATGGCGATAAAAATTAATGCACGTGTAATCTGGCGATATTGGGATGACTTCTGACACACATGTACATCTCTGAAAGTAGTTCAGACTTCTCTTAACCTCCGCTAAAAGAGGTTGTTGCTATTGATGTAAAAAGACCACCTCCCAAACTTTACCATCATAGTCAAGTCCCTAATAAATATAAACCTTGCAAGGAGCTATGGATTCTTCTCTATTCTTGTTTACATTTATGCTGACTTCTTACAGGAAACGTTCCCGTGGAGTTATTGCGACAACTACTTCTATTACGGTGATTTTTTTAAGTACATTACGATCACATAGTATCAACCCGTACTCCAGCCATTAACCACACCATAGCCACAAAGAGCAAAGCACAGTGTGGTGGAAAAAGCAAGACTGGGCATAACGACAAATAGGAGGTGGCTTATATACCCGATGCGGGTAAAGAACGCCCAAAAGCAACCAATGAGAAGAAAGCAGAATGAAACAACTTAGTGGACAAGTACAGATATCTACCAGAGAACGAAAAAACAAAACAAAAGAAAACCAAAAAAGAAGAGAAATTACATTAATGCTTTCCAAATACTTGGAAAATCAGGAGTACAAGATAAGTCATTGACTAAGGAGCGAGCAATTTTAATGATGCGGTAAGTTTCCTAAAAATCAAGATCAAGTTTAGAAGAACATTTAAACGTTCTTCTATTGCTCATCGTTGTTGGTCTTTTCATCATAGGTTCAACTTCTCCTCAGCCACCATTATCCAAAAATGTTCTTCTAACCTTGATTTTGATTTTTGGGAAGCTTACCACATCATTAAAATTGCTCACTCCTTAGTCAATGACTTATCTTGTACTCCTGATTTTCCAAGTATTTGGAAAGCATTAATTTAGTTTCTCTTTTTTGGTTTTCTTTTGTTTTTTTCGTTCTTCGGTAGATATCTGTACTTGTCCACTAAGTTGTTTCATGCTGCTTTCTTCTCATTGGTTGCTTTTTGGCGTTCTCTATTTGCATCGCGTGTATAAGCCACCGCCTCTCTGTCGTTTTGCCCAGTCTGGCTTTTTCTAGCACGCTGTGCTTTGCTCTTTGTCTCACTGAAGAAGAATATCGCTTGTGTATTAGAAACAGCTGTTTGCTCCTTTTTGGTGTATTATTTGTACTTTTTTAACGGTGGTTTTTCTACCTTTTAGCTTTAAAATATATTAAAATTTTTTATTAAAGTCAAGTAGTTTCGGCTATGTACCTAGCATCCCTCAGGATTCAGAACGTAAACTGGTATTAGGAACGTCACTTGTCTAGATCTCAGTCGCAAAGGCCACGCTTCCAAAATTCATTTATACTACCGGGTGGTTATAATATAAGTACCTCTATTTGGAGCTGTCTGTAGCTTGAAGGAATAACCCGAATGAAACCAAAATCGGTGTACTTACTTTTCGAGAAGTGGAAGAAGAATAGAACAATAAAATAAAATTAATTGCAATAATTACTGACAGATGGCACTTTTGAGTGTGAAATGTAATGTGCAATATTGTGTACCGTGGAGGTGTCGCAAACCTCAATGACTTTACAGCATATCACAACATGTGCGAAACATCACTACTGATGCGTTACATTCCGCAGATGAGCACGTCGTGCAACCACCTGGATTGTGTCCTCCAGGACAATGGCCATGTGGAACCTGAACATGATCGGCACTGCCATGCGAAAGCCTAACCATTTTCACTGTGACATTTTCCAATAAATTAGGTGTGCCATCCGGTTTGACGCCTTAATTCTTTGATCTTGTATTACACATTACATTTCACGCTCAGTAGCGCCATCTGTCGGTGATTTTTGCAATTATTTTTTTTCATTCTTCTTCCCCCTTCTCGAATAGTAAGTGTACCGATTTTGCTTTCATTCAGGTTATTCCTTCGAGTTACAGACAGCTCCAAATACAGATACTTATATTATAACCACCCTGTATATTTCAAATTGCATTTAAATCTTAATTACTTGTGTAATTAACTTAGCAGTGTATGCAAGTGGGACTATATAACTATTGCTTGGACTATATATGATTCACCATAATGTCTTTTCCAGTGGTGGAATGAATGTGTTATCGGAAACATTTAAAGTAAGCTTGTTTCGAAACATGAATTTAAACCAATTTTATTCAACAAAAAGAAGGCCATGCTATTTTCACAAGTTTTAAATGTGGCCCAGCATTTACACGGTTTCTTGTGATTATTATCGAAATGATGTTTATCGGCATACTGAAAAGTTTCTCTATTGTGTTTAAAATTACATTTAAATCTAATTACTTGTGTAATTACGACAGCAGACTATGCTTGTTGACATGCATTGCTAGTGTTATAAATGCTTCCAAATAATGCATTTTCTAGGGAAGGGAAGATTGCGTTATCGGAAGCTTTTAAAATAAGCTTGTTTAGAGATTAGATGAATTTAAAGCGACAATTAGGCGGTCGTCTTTAACAGAGATAACACGATGATACATTCTTAAGTTCGACAATATTCTCGCACAGAATTAAAATTTTTCCAGAGAAATTTATCAGAGTCAGTGTGGGGAGTTTAAAAGTGATTGCTAAAAAAAAAAAAATTCTGTACATTTATAGTATAAGTGTATTGTATATAGAATGTATTTTCATATCGTTATGTTAATAAGACCTTCTCCCCAAAATAATCCCCTTCCACTTTCTTAATATGATCAGTTTCTCAGACAGTGCTCTGACTTTCAAAATGCATACAATCCATCTTGAAAATTTGAAACAATTTGATTTAAAGTAACGATTTTTTTTTTCAAAAAATTTATGCATTTACTAATGGAAATCACATCATGAATGTGTGAGAAAGCAGGCAAGTTGAATTTGAAACCTTTTATTGTTTCAATTTTATGAATGGATGTTTTTATTAAACATGACATTTTCTCGGGTGGCAACATTTCTATTTTTCAGGCCTCAATACAACTATCAGCGAAATAAAACACATTATACATTTCATCACTTTTACAAAATCGTGTTATTTGAAGATATTCGACTGTAATTTCAGAATGGCGAGGTGCCTCCATCAGTAAAATGTATAATGTTACAAATTTACCTTTTATCATAAGAATAAAACATTTAATTATGTCAAATGATGTGATTTTTTACTGACTTTTGGTTCCGCCAATACTGAAACTAGGATAACTGGTCTGTAATTTTGGAGCTGTTAGAATCAAAAGTCTAAAAAGAACCTAATCGTGACTCAATTATAAAAAGTCCTTGCGGCCTGTACCGGGAGGTAAAGATAGCATCCCAATCCCTTGTTTTTAAGAATTCAGCCTATTTTACTCAAACATACTGAACTAAAATTCCTGGAACCCGATTATAGAAGATTCTCATTTTTCGTCAATATTGAATTTGGATGGGTATTTAAAAAAAATTGTGAGCTATCGCTGAATTGGCTTCATTTATGGCGACCTATTGTTGTCGCGAAATTTAGCAATATTTAGCAAAGTATCGCCAAACTTGATGAGAATTAGACACTGGCGGATAGGACTATGTCGTTTTAAGCATATAAGAGTTGGAACAATGTTTAGAACAATGAAAGAAAAGTTACGTAAAGCCACGTTCAATAAAATTCATAAATTAAACCTGTTTATGGAGGAATCCCTGATTTTTAATCTGTTGTCTTGTTTCAAAGCCACCCCTAGGATTTCAAATTTCTATATTTCAGCCATTTTTTAGGATAGAGGCATATCCCGGAATCTTTCTATCAAGGCCGAACATTTAAGGGGGAAAAAGTTTTGGATTTCTAATTTTTTGCACATCATTTTAAATTTGAAATCTTCAAATGTCCGCAATTATGAAACAAGATGAAGAATTAAGCTGATCAACAAACTCGGTCGAGACCTTGGTATGTCCTGTACACATGATGAGTCACATCCAAATTAGTTCGTAAATACGAGTACCATCGCATGACAAAAATCATATAAACAGTGGTGGCCAAAAGTGTGGACATTTTTTGAAAGTTTCATGTTTTTCAACTTTGTGTGCTTGTAGAATATATTAATTTTCACTTAAATACAAACGTTTATATATCAAATTGAAGGTAATTTAATGTAAAATTTAATAATAACAACAGTATTACAATATCTGTATTACAAAAAAAGTTATGCAACTAATAGTAAGATCTATCTAAGATTTGCATTTTTTTAAAGTGATACTTACACAATCAATACTTAGTAGGATAACCCTTATTTTTTAATACAGCTTCACAGCGTCTTTTCATCGAGTGAACGAGTGTTTGGAGTTCATCTTTCGTAATCACATGGTGCCAAGAATCAATTATAGCTTCAATAAGTTGTTTTTTATTGGATGGACGTTTTTTTCGTACAAGAATTTTCAAACGTCGCCACAAATTTTCAATTGGATTGAGATCAGGGCTGTTTCCTGGCCATGGTAATATATCTATGCCTTTATTTTGAAACCATGCTTTGCATATTTTTGCTGTGTGACATGGAGCTGAATCCTGCTGAAAAATAAATGGTGCATTGTTGGGGAAGAGATCCCTGATGGACGGTATCAATTTTGGTTCCAGGACAGTTTCGATGTATTTTTTGGCATTCAGGATGCCATCAATCACTTGAATTCGGCCCACACCATCTGCAGACATACATGCCCAAATCATGACATTTGTTGGGTTTATTGTAGTTGCTTCAATGCAATCAGGATGAAGTGCTTCTCCTACTCTACGTCTCACGTATTTTCTACCATTCCTACCAAAGAGCGATATTTTACTCTCATCGCTCCAGATTACTTGCTTCCATTGATTTTCTGACCATTTAATGTGTTCTTTTGCCCACTTAACTCGTTTTTCGCGTTGCTTTTGATTTAAATTTGGTTTTTTCCTTGGAATTCTAGCTTGTTGTCCAAATCCTGATAATCTTCTTCTTATTGTTCTTGAACTTACTGCAATACCCGCTGCATTCATTTCACATCTAATGGCATCTGATGAAATTTATCTATCTTGAAGGTATAGCCGTTTAATTTTTCTATCGGTAATAGCACTTGTGAATTTTTTTCGGCCTGATTTGGCCTTATTTTCCACTGATTTCGCTTTTTCATAACGTAAACAGAACTTTCGTACACCAGAACAAGTCACTGAACCACGAACTTGTCTTGCAATTTTCAGCATAAGACAGGCCATTTTCTCTCAATATGACAATTCGGCTTCTTTTTGTAAATGTCCAAGTAGTTCTTCTTGCTGATGACACTGTTTAAAATTAGTTTAATTAAAAAAAAGGACTTTAAATATTCAAAAACAGCAATACTCTATTTAATTGTACTAGTATGCATCATTCCACAAAATATTTCCACAACAATAACTCTTTTACCATTCAAATAACCTAAACTACAGTTACAGACATTTGATTGGTCCTCAGAACAGTGTTTGTGATTGGCTAGTACGCTTTTATTACAAAACACGTCCTTATTCAAAACGATTTGTGTTTGTTTGTATCACTTTAAAAAATGCAAATCTAAGATAGATCTAACTATTAGTTGCATAACTTTTTTGTAATACAGATATTGTAATACTGTTTTTATTATTAAATTCTACATTACATTACCTTTAATTTGATATATAAACGTTTCTATTTAAGTGAAAATTAATATATTCTACAAGCACACAAAGTTGAAAAACATGAAACTTTCAAGAAATGTCCAAACTTTTGGCCACCACTGTATATATAAATCAATATTTGAACGGAGGGCGGTTTTGGCTAGGGCGAAGGGTTCATAATCGTGAAAATATACCTAAATTCACCGCAATTGTTTTCTTCCAGACGACTGCAATAAATACGACCTCAACGTTTTATAACGGAAACTACCTAAAAATACATCAATTTTACAAATTAAAATATCCGCATAACCATAAATTGTTTTATATGAGTATATGATAATTACAGATTGTTGAAAATAAATAAATGCAAATGCGTGTAAAAAAAAAAAAATGCAAAGAAAAGATATATTTTTAAAAATAAGGAGACATGGTGAATCTTTTCGAGTAAAAACAATATAAGGTCCGATCTTATTAAAAATAAATAAATAAACGCGGATAGTTGCATAAAATAAAAGTTACTTGCTTAATTACAGTATCACACTGATGCATATTAGTATTACACAATGATGCATTAGATTAGTGTTTGATGAACATTAGAATATCGTGTAATATAAATGATGCTACATTATATCTTATACGGTAAAGTAAGGATGCCACTGAAAAAACATTTAAAATAGGCTTCTTAAGTAACGGTTTAAAGTCCGCGAATTTAAGCAACTATCTCTAGATACAGAAAATATACTGGTGTCCAGAAATTAAGGTACAGTGACCAATTTCAGATGTTTCGTCGAATATCTTACTGAAACTCGTGGGGAAATGCCCGAAATGCCCTTACACTTTGAAGATGTAAATAACATGTTTGACTTCATGTTTTTCAGTGAAGATTTTGTCGCGAGGACAATTAGAGTGGGGGGGGCAATAATAATTTTAATAATAAAATAATATTTGCTATCACCCAAGTAACAAATAGTGCTAAAAATGGTTCGTCCTGCAGCAAATGATTATGTAGGCCCTGTTCAACATTTGTGTGCATTTGTGTAAGCATAGCACGTATATTCGTGAATATGTTAATGTTTCTGTGAAAAATTAAAAAAAAATGTTATAGCATGCAGAGTTTTCAACTGAATTTAACACCGCTTTCCAAAAACTTGACAAAAATTCGTAGAAATAGTATACATGTGATTAAAATATTAAAATATTAAATATTTGAAGGAACATCCCATAGGATTATATGGGATTTCCTCCTCAATTTTTCAATTATTGCTGTAACTCATTGAGTTTTTACGATATTTCACTGGTCTTTTTATATGAGTTGCCCTATAGTATTGACTATCAAATAATGATAAAAAAAATTCTTTGCTGCAGTTCGCGCAGGCGCAGTTAAAATTTATTTCATAAAAATAATATAGCTCATCAAATATTCAATATATTAATATTTTAATCACAGTATACTATTTCTACGATTTTTTGTCAAGTTTTTGAAAGCGGTGTTAAATTCGGCTGAAAACTCTGCATACTATATATAAAAAAAAAAAAAAACTTTTTAATTTTTCACAGAAACTTTAACATATTGATGAATATACGTGCTATGCTTACACAAATGCACACAAACGTTGAACAGGACCTACATAGTCATTTGCTACAGGACAGACCATTATTAGCATTTTTTGTTGCTTGGATGATCGAAAATGTTATTTTATTATTAATACTAATATTGCCCCTCCCCCCGTAATTGTCCTCGTGACAAAATCTTCACTGAAAAACATGAAGTCAAACATGTTCTTTACATCCTCAAAGTTCAAGGGCAATCCGGGCATTTCCTCATGAGTTTCAGTAAGATATGCAACGAAACATCTGAAATTGGTCACTGTCCCTTAATTTCTGGACACCAGTGTAAATTGTATTACAAATAACGCTCATATATTACACATGTTTTCATTATATAGAACACGTGTTTGTAAAAATAGAGACAATTTTAAAAAGTTACTAGGGGGCTCGACCCCCCTGCTCGCTACGCTCACCAACCCCCCACATAATAACTAACAAGTACCAATTGTATATATAGTGTTACGAATATTGTAAATAGTTATTGGGTTGTAGTGTTGCTTAAAAATAATGTAAATAGTTCAATTAAGCTCTATTCATAAGCTAATATTATTTTTTGTTGCATTGCAATATCTCAATTTGTTGATTTTGTGCAAGCGAGTTGCAATTGGATTTCAATGGGAGTCTATGAAAATTTGGCGAAATACTGGAAATAGCGCCAAGTTGGCGCCACTTTTGGCAGCTAATTTTGGCCGCCAAATTTGGCGATATATCGCCAAGTTGACGCCAAACTTGGCGACAGACCCGGGTCCCTTCCCTTGTAACCCCCCTAATAGCGCCCATCCTATCTAAATTCTCTACTTTTATGTTATTTCCCCCTAAGAAAAGTCAGAAAGCTCTGACTTTTTTTATATATAGAAGGATTATATGTGAAATATTTTAATGTTTTTTGGGGTTTTTTTGTCAGTTCTTATTCTTTTTCTATTATTTAAGCAAACTATGTTTTTATATGTTTAACGTACATTATTTTTCCAAAAAGTTTACATACTCTGTCACATTTTTCAATTAAAATTTCTAACTAATTGTAAAGTACATGATAAGTAAGAACTTTTTTTTAATTCGGTGTATAAAATTATGAAATTTATATTACCTTCACTTATATTGTTCATAAACTACTGATAAAAGAGAATGTGCTTAAACATGGTTTCTTCGAAAATCGCCTTACAAAAAAAAAAAAAAAAAAAAAAAAAAAAAAAAACAGCAATGCTTTTCAACAAATTTTCAAAATATGAATCTTTATATGTACAGAAATAATTAAGCTTCTCAATGTGAAGTTACATTATTAATATAGTAACCAAATGAACGGGAAATGCGTGGAATTTCAAAAGAAATTTACAGCGTTACCTAATGGCAAATCGCATATTTTATGTCACTGCTTTACTGAAAAAAAGCAGTTTAAAATAACGAAAAATTTTAATTAGAAATTTCATAGAATAAAAATAGCAATGTTTCTCATTAAAATTTCAAAATATGAATCTTTATATGTTTAGAAATAATTAAGGTTCTCAATGTGAAGTTAAGTATTAAAATAGTAACCAAATGAACGGGAAATGCGGGGGATTTCAAAAGAAATTTACAACGTTACTAAATGGCAAATCGCATATTTTATATCACTGCTTCACTGAAAAAAAAAAACAGTTTAAAATAACGAAAGATTTTAATTAAAATTTTCATTATCGAGAGTTTAAAAAGAAACTCCTTAATTGTTCTAGGAAATTACATCTGGGGCCTAATTACTTGCGTAATTACAGTTCCAGACTCTGCTATTGACTTATATTAGTATGGCTTGTAATTTAAATGATTCTACATAATGTCTTTTCGAAGGGGTGGAAGAAGATTGGTACTGAAACTGAAAGCTTTTACAGTAAGATTGTTTCGGAACTAACGGAATTTAAAGCGTTAATTTGACCCACGTTTAGGATCACAATGCGTAGTTCTAAAAGTCAACGAATCAGACAGATAAACTAGACGGTCATCACTTTTGAAATGAGCCATTATGGATCAATTAAGAGCAACTGTAAATAAAGTGATTTTGTATAATTAAAAAGTAATGTAGGTGTATCATTTAACCACTTAACAGTTTTGCCCGAACGCCGCTCGGGCAAGAAGAGTTTGATTGCTTCGTTACTAAAAGCTTTTGGTATATTACAAATTTTTAACTGTATTCTTTGCTTTATTATAATAATTGGCAGATATTTTTCGATTGCATAAAGTAAATATGTTAATACGGAAAGAGTGGTGTTTTGAACCAAATTTTATTTTGTTGTGTCACAAAAAAAAAAAAAAAAAAAGAAAGAAAGAAACTGATAAGGGGTTAAAGCAACCATACCTTAACCTGCGGCCCGCAAGCTGCATGTGGCCAGCATACATTTTACATGCGGCCCAAAACACATAATCCTTAATCAATACTTATGTAAGTTTGAGATGTGCATAAAAGGTACTAATTAAAACTATCACTATTATTTTATATTTTTTCTGGGAAAACAAAATCTGCCTTGTTATATATCATCAATTTAAAATTATGTAAAAACTCTCTAAATATCATGTGTTTGGTCAAACGTTCTTTCTATATGTAGCCCGATTTGAACTACTGCGATGTATATGTTTTTTAATCTTTTTCACTCATCAAATTTATTTAAAATTAATTAAATTTGGTATGTGTATTTTTGCCTTTTAAAAAGATTAAAAAATATATATTGAGCAAAATTTGGACTTATTAAAGAAAACCTTCGGATTTTTTAATCTTTAGAACTTGTAAATTTTTCATTATTATATTTTTACGCTTTATACTTATTATATAACTAATATAGATTATATTTTTTTTGCTAGATTGCTTTGTTATACTACCTTTATTAAATTACTATTTTAACTAGCTTTCTTTTTAGATTATTATTTAAGTGTAGAATGTTGCGTCCCATTTAACGTAGCATACAGATGTTTTCGGCTCGTGAAAATAAAATGTTGAATATGGCTGATTAAAAGCCATGTTAATATATTAACATAGCTTTTAATCAGCCATATTTGTGAAATCAGCCGTATTTGTGAAATCAGCCATATTTGTGAAATTTGCATTTCTTTTATTATAAATACCAGAGAATCCAACCCGAATTTTCTGTATTACATGTATTACAAAACATACGGTACGTTGTACAGAACATAGGTGAAAACTATTTTTTAAATTGAAAACTCGAATAATATTTTCCGTTCAATATTTTTCTTATATAACCCACTAACACCACCAAAAAACATTTTTATTTGAAAAATAACAATTATGTTTTCAAATAAAATTTGGAAATTCATTAAAAGTGATGCTTTCGTATTATCCGTATGTCAGAGATTAATAGTCGATGAATTCGCCAAAGATTTTGCTACTTACAGCAGCCTTTTTTATTCTGATTAATTCAGTGTTTAAGCACTTCGTTCCATTAGATATCTATTAAATCTGTGTTTTATTAATAATATTAATTTATATTTAATTATTTATTCGTGAAATTTTAATTTCCTTATGGAAGATTAACCGGAAATAAACGTTAAACTATTTATGGTGTTTTAAGAGCAAACGGGATAATCTTCGATAACAGAAGTGCACGTGAGAGAAATAGATTTTTAAAAGATTCAGGAATGAAAACTATTTTAAAAAATCATTAAAAAAATAGTAAAATGAAATACAGTTTTCAAACAAATTACATTTGAAAAAAAATATATATATGTTCTTCTAAGGTGTAAAAAGTTAAATTATGCGATGTTTAGAAGTAATTAAATTTGCGGAAAAAGGAAATAGATTGCTTGGATCATTGACATCGTTTGATATGACGTCAACGTTACTCACGTATATGTTTTTATATTCTAATATAATTCTGGTTTGAAATTTAATTACATTATACAATTATTATACAGAGCTGGAAATCCGCTACATGTGCCTGATCTAGTGCGAAAAAAGAAGCACACTAGCTTAGTGAAAATCATAGTTTTGAAAAGTAGAAAAAAAAACTTTTAATGAGGAAAAATTACTTATGATATTTACTTTTCTGAAATATGTAATAAATAACATCAATCCTGTTTAATTATGTTAGATCTGCATACATAGCAGAGGACAAGTAAAGCGTAGTATTATGCTATGATGAATTCAAGGGGGGGGGGGGGCGGCCCGACGGGGACTTCGCACCCCCACCCCACCCGCTTTCTAGAAGACTTGATATTTTGTGTTTGGTAATTGTTTAAAAGTGCAATGTTTAAATGAATTTTTTCGTTTATCTCATGGTTTATTTAAAATAATTTTTATATTTTGTAATATTAAAGTCCAGAAAATAAATTGCTCTATTCTGAGAAAAATGACACTTTCAAATCTGAGTAAATCGATGTTTTCATTTTGTTATGAAACTGTTTGTTTTAAAAATGATAACTCAATGCTTTCAATTTGGAAATATCAGAAATTCTCAAAACATTGAAATATGGACATACTCAAAACTGAGCACATAGAGGTCAGTTCATACTCATTTTTGAAACATGAACATATTCAAAAATTATTGGAGTCAGTTCAAACTGATTTTTGAAACATGGACATACTCAAATATGAGTACATGATGTTTTATTCTTGAGTGTGTACATGTTTTCAAAAATGAGTATATGCATGTTTCAAACTTGAGTAATTTTTATTCGGAGCCATTTTGACTATGCGACATACTCAGATTTGAGTATTTTTTGCTCAGTTTTGATATGTCGTTTTTAGAGTGCATTATTTCAATTTATGTAAACTTAAAGTTAGAGTCAAGATGAAGGAAATGGAATATTTATTATTTAATAACAATTATATCAGGTATATCAGCACACAATTATGCTATTATCAAAATTGTTTCGCCTAATAATGGTATTGTGAAGAGTAATTTTTAAATAAAAACAAACACTAGTCTAAGATTTAAAGTTTAATTCATAACATGTGAATTGCTAGAAAGTACCTCCTTATTTATGCTTGATACATTTTTCCGACTGAACTTTGATTTTCAGCATTAAGAACGGCCAAAGACATAGGTACAGAAAAAACGTAGAATGCATTAATATAAAATATGTATCAATTTCAACATTTTTAGATGCATAATGATTTGATAAAAATAAAATTCAAGAGATCTTTAAAATGTTTATACTCGATAATTTGCAAAAACTATCTTCTAACTACCTGTAACAGTTCATTACATTTGAGACATATATGTGAATCGTAGTTTCTAAACAGCATGCACACCGCTGTTTTTTGTTGTTGTTGTTGTTGTTTTTGTAGTATCTTATTTTCATTCGAAAAAAGCAAACATAGGTGGCAATTTCGAAATGCTTATTTATTTTGTTTTTAATTACACATCTTTATAACAGAACAATAAATTTTCCTTTATTTATGCAGTTTTGCCATTTTCCAAAATTAACAGATCACCCATAAAACGATTTAAATTAAGATTTTTGGTATAAGTCACTCATAAAAATTTTAAAATCAAGTCGTGAGACTGTTCTGAAAATCCAAACTTGCTACTTTCTGATGCAATCAAGAAGATTTTTTTAACTGCAAATGCGCAAAATTTACAGGTATTCTTATTTAGATATCAAGAAATTCCATATCATTTCTCTTTTTTGTATAAAGACAAAGCATTTTTCAGAAAATAGTATCAATGTCAGTGTTTTAAACTGATTTTTAATTGATTATAACTCAAGATATAACAGATTTACCAATAACTGAAAACCACTATTCATTTTGAAATTATTTTAGTAGTTATGCTTTTAAATTTCATGCTTTTACATATGAGGGGGTCGGGGCAAGAGAGTGCCATGCCACATTTTTGAACTTCTGAAATATTTCAATTTGAAAATTTGATCAAATACTCAAAACAAGATATATAACCTAAAGTTTTTTCGTCAATGTCTTAGTAACATTTGAGATATTCTGAGTAACACTATGACATTACTTTAATGATAGTAAAACCTGTGTAAGTTGACCACTTGCGGTGCCACACTTCAGTTGTCAACTTAGAGAGGTGGTCAACTTATAAAGGGTGATGATAAATTTACTTTTTTTTTAACCTAATATTCATACCATATCATTCTTTACTACAAAAATTCATTTATTGACAGGGCTTTAAAATAATATTGTATTACCATGCATTTTTCTAACACCTTATAAAAGAAAAGATTAACTACAAGAATGAATTAATAGTTTTGTATCAATTTTAAAATCAGTTAATATACTACTATTATTTTTTTTTAAACAATCAATCAATACACAGCCAATTAGTGATTCTTCAAACTATACTAGTTATTACGCATAATTTATAAAAAAAAAATCACATGTTAAGACACATACACATTCTAAAATTTTAAAATTTAAGTTTGTCATTTACATTACCTATTTGTCCAAGAAAAACTCTGTTATTGTAGTTTGACGCTGGTTTTTGGACTTTACATCAGCCCAGTGTTTTTCAATGCAACAGAAATATCAGGCTGCTTATCAGAAGCATAGCACATTAAATTTTGTACACAGTCTAAAGCTTCTGAAAAAGTTAAAGGAGTCTTCCTTGTGTTTGCTATTGCAACTATTGCAACTGGTGGAAATATTTCTGCTTACCAACTAACACCTGAGGTTATTGAAAGAAGGGAAGGAATGATAAGAGAATGGGGAATAGAAGAAAGAAATCAAGAATCAATCAAAGAATGGAGGGGGAGGGTTGAAAAGCCAAATCCACAAGAGCAACAATGTAAGAATAGATAAACCTTGAATTATTTCCCTACACCTATCATTACTAAAAGCATTTCCCAGGTTAATACTATTTCACCCTTTTAGAAATTCTAGTTAAAAAGGAAAAAAAAAGAAAAATACTTGGAGAGTTGCTTTTTTTTTATTCATGATTTGTTAGCTTTTTGGGTGGTCAAGTTATAAAGGGTTTTGATGGGCATTTTATAATAGTTCTAGTCAAATCTCAATAATTTCAGTGGTCAAGATACAAGATAGACAGGTGGTCAGGTTACAAAGGGTTTGTCTTATAGTTTTGTATAGGATAAATTTGGTTCCGGACAACAGAGGTCAACATAGACAGGTGGTCAACTTACAAGGGTGGTCAACTTTACAGGTTTCACTGTATTACTATTACGTTTTTTGTAAATTAGCTATCTTCATTGGGGGCATAAACATCTGGGGCAAAAACGAAACCTGTCACATATGCTGCCACCAAGTGACATCAGAAACAAATTATATGTTGGATATTATAATTTACAATATTAAGCAACAGATTACAGTGTTAGATTTATTTCACCAAAAATGTGGCTTGGCACTTTCTTGCCCTGACCCCTTCGTATGAGTCGTTGAATGTGTCTGAAATTTTAGCATTGTTGAGCAGGGGAAAATATTTTCTTGAGATCAGTTTTTAATCAAGATTCATGGTCCAATAATAAACGAAACAGCAAGTTTTATAGTACCTGTATAAAAATAAAATAAAACTTCACTTATAAATATGAATATAATAAATCAAATGCACATACAAAACAAAAAACAACTGTTTCAGATAAAAATGTACACATGCGTATATTTCGATTTACTAAACTGTATTTTATTTCGAGCGACAATAAAACCAATTTTGACTTCTTTGATTATTTATATATATAGTTAATTATTATTTTTAAAAATATATGCAAAAAGATGCTTCTTATACTAAACTGTATTTTATTTCGAGCGACAATAAAACCAATTTTGACTTTCTTTGATTATTTATATATATAGTTTATTTTTAAAAATATATGCAAAAAGATGCTTCTTATGTATACTGTGTCTTCTTTAGGCGAAATCTTTTCTACAGAAAGAAAGCTGAAGTAAATATTATCGAGACACAGAAAAGATGGATGAACGACCTGAAACGTTATATTTCCTAATTGATAGTTTTCTTTTAATTATCCTTTCTAATAGATTATACGTTACAGGGTAGTAGGTGCCGTAATTCAGATTCCAAGCATCAAAATGGTGGTTTCTTCTTTTTTTATTTTTTCTAATTATAAAATATATCAAAGGGAAAGCACTTTCTTAAGGATAGATTAATTAACTGAGATAGTTGATGATTGATTATTGTGTATGCCAGGTCTTGGCGATGTGTCACACCATGCACAAGGCACACCCACTCGCGTTCGCTTTGTTCTAGTAAGATATTTTGTTGGAACACTCACAGCTTTAGCCTGAAGAATCTTTGCATTTGTGTTATAAGGATTAGGGCGCACTTTTTTAAGATGGATTTCTGTTTGGTCATCAAGTACTGATAATCCCTTGTTGTTAACATCTTTTAAGTCTCCAGCTGTTAATGGATAAATACTTGAGGCGTCTTCAGAAACATCATCTTTCCGATCTGAAAGAAACGGAATCTTTTTACTATAATGTTAAATAATTACTTTTCAGTATTTATTATGTATTTGAATTAATTCCAGCTATTTTCCATACATGACGCATGTAGTAATATTTTAAAATTATTAGTATAATTTCACTTATGCGCGTGAAAGTAAAAATCTTAAAAATTTAAGCCTTAAATGTGTGAACAATGTTACTTTTTTGCTACATTGAAATGTCAAGTTTTTTGCTGACAAAGTAACACTTGCGATGATTTTTTTTTTTACTTCAATATGAAAAAATCTGCAGCTAATCTGAAACCACTTGTAAAGAATGGTTTGGATCAGAGTATTCCCAAACTATTGTACGCGAGCCTTCCGATACTGATACGATAAATTTCTATTATGAATGAATTGAATTAAATAAGAGATTTCAGAACCTTCTACACACCTTTTTTAACCTATGAAAAAAACAAAATATTTCAGAAGAACTTATTGTTTGTTGGGATTTAATTATAAAACGGAACAATATAATCAACTCTATTCTTATACAATTTTACTGATAACAAAATGAAATAGCAAAAGTACATTCTCATTTGTTATTAGTGCCAGTGTAAATGTTATAACAGATTTCAACGAATGTTTGATAAATATTTTCCAGAAAATTTAACAATAGTATTTATCACAAATCTCTTTTTTATTGAAGACATTCTGTCATTGCCGCTGACGAGATAGATAGAGAAAAAAATATTCTGCTATCCTGTGACGGACTTCCTGAACATTTTAAATGGGATGAATTAATGGAATTTTCTTTGCTGGGGTGAACAGAATAACCACTGACTTGCGAAAGTTGTAAAAATTTTGCTTCTATTTAGCACAGCTTATCTATGTGAAAATGCATTTTTCTCCTTCTTAAAACTTCTCGCAAAGGAAGCTACAGAAACAACAGATACATCTCTACAGACATTTTTTTTCACTCCCACCTTCTTTTTTATAAATAAATAAAATAATAATAATAAAAAACTGAAAAAAGAAATGTTAGAGAAACCCCAACATGAATAGAATATTGGTGATACGAAGAGATATACTTACAATTTATTACTGAAAGTTACTGAAGACCACCTGCTGCGCTACAGGAATTTACGTATATTTGTTTCTAACTAATCACGGGCCCTTTTCAAGTTACTTATTGAAATTTAATAGAAACATATCGCCACTTTGTACATGTAGGCACATGTCAACTTCTATGGATTATATTTTAAATTGTCCTCTAAACTCTACATTTCATATAAAGAAAGCATCAGAGCATATATTATCACATTGGTTTCCTTATACAGGGTGTTTCAAATAGAATCATCCAATTAAAAAAAATCATAACTATTCAGCTTTTAATCTGCTTGATTGAATAATATATAAGTAGAAAGAGGGAAATCTCGAGTTTCAAACAGTTGCCGATAGGCAGCGCTAACGCTCTTCCTTCGTCCACCACGTCAGTATTTGTCTGCCCTCCAAGATCTCCGGACCTCTCAGTGTGCGATTTCTTCTTGTGGGGGTTTATAAAAGACTACGTTTATGTGACTATCCTTCCAGCTACATTAATCGAAACGAAAATATACATAACAGCAGCCATGGAAGCAAAAAGATGTAGACATACTCGAAAAAGTTTGGGACGAATTTGACTACCGTATACGCATATGCCGTGCATCCAAAGGCGGACATATTCAGCACCTTTAATTTGGTTTGTAAAAAACTTTATAATTAACCATGTAATATAAAATGAATCGTAATTGTCTATGTTCAATACTTTTCATAATATATGCATTTCAAATCAGGGGATCCTTTTTCAAACACCCTGTATATTAAAACGAGATTATCTAACAGATAAAATAATTAACTGCATGGAAATAATAAAAAAATAGCAAAACTATTTTTCCTAATGTGTCTTTATTTCCAATACACAGTATAAATGATGTTTCAATCCTTTCAGAGTCTGAACATAAACATTACTGAAGTAATACCATATCCGTAAATGCGACAAACTTCTTGTACATAAACACGTAAGGCAAGAATCGTATATAAATGTGACATAATCAAATACCAGCATTTCAGAAACAAAACGCGAAACATGTTACCGCATTTATAAGTATAGTGAACCATCAAAATCAACTTCTTTATTTACCAATAATTTTTTTTATTACAGTAAATGTTTACAGTGTTATTAGATATCTGTATGCAAATTTTAGTTTAAATATCTTTAGTAGTTCTTGCGATAATTAAACTTTATTTTTTTTAATTCCCGAATAATTAGCATTCTTTAAATGTTCCATGCGCATTTCACTTTTACATAGAAGTTCAAAATTCTTCCACAATAATCATTTTATATATAAAAGTGAATGTTACTAAAAATTGTTTGTTTATTTCATAAATAAATCTTTTAAAGATGAACTTAATTTGGACTTTATAGATTTTAATTAATTAAAAAATATATCGAAATTTTCATTTTATTTAATTTTTTTAGTTTAACTACGCTTTAAATGGCATTATTTTTAGCAACTTATATATATATCTGTGAGAAATTTTAATAAAATTTTAAAAAATGAAATGCGTATAGAAAATTTTTAAAATCATAAAAACGATGAAAATCTTCAATCTGTAAAAACAGCTTTTAATGAATAAATGAGTTATATAAATCCTCAATATCTTAAAAAAAAACATTTTAACTATGGATAAAGGTTTTACTATTATTTGTGACTCAGTAACTAGATTTTTATGCATTTACAAAAAAATATAGCTAAAGGTCCACTATTAAATCTGTCTATAATACTTGAAGAATCATGATTTTGACATGTAACATATATTTATTAATATTATTCAAAAGTATGTTTTTTAATATATGCAAACACACCAATTTTGTTTACTGTAATCTAAATATATATATATTTTACATATTATAATAAAATGAAATAACCAGACATTAAAAAATGTGTTTTAAATGAAAAAAATTGACATTTTATAGTTTCTATAACCGTATTTTCTGTTATTATCCAGTGTCTGAAGTTATTCATAATGACGTAATAATCTTTTCAGAATATCTGGTAGTCGTTTTTTTTTTTTTTTTTTTTTTTTTTTTTTTTCTAAATATAGCAAAATATTTTAAACACAAATCCTTCGTCGCTGAAATGATAGAAAAGTAACTTATTTTCATACGCATAATATCCAGTTGCATTACTAAAAAATTTGATGAGCCTTTTGTAAACAGAAATACATATTCCTGATAAAAAGAAGCCGTTGAGTCTGCAAAAATAACTCTTCGCAAGAGAATAAATTATAGCAGTCCTGCTAAAGGCATAGTTGCCAACTTTTATGCTTTTTTATACCGCTAAAATTTCGTAGAATTTTCACTAAATTTATTTGCTAATTTCAGAGATTATGTAAGGCAAAATTTACTATAAAATTTTAGTGGTAAAGAAGAAAACATAAGAGTTGGCAGCTACGCAAATGGTGTTTTAAATAAGCGTGACTGAAAAAGATGTTGGATATCTAATTTTTTTTTAACTACTGTAAATGTGACAAAACTTGCCTAAATCTGAAAATGATATATTTTTAAATAGACTACAGATAATAATTCAACTTCTTCAAAAAAAAAAAAAAAAAAAATCAGTTTAGACTTATAAGCATAATAATCATTTTTTTTTTTTTTTTTTTTTTTTTTTTTTGCTCATTTGTGGATTTATTACATTTTACATTTCATAAAATATGAAATACACACTAAATTTAAGAAACTTGTGAGAAATCGCATTCAATTTAGTCAGGATGATCTTATATACATTTATATTAGTTTAATCGTAATAGTTTAAATTTATTTTTAAAATACCAACTTAACCACAATTTACATAAAAAATAAACATATATCTTCTTTTTTATGGAAGTAAAACTACTACGAGTGTATTATTGATAGGTAATTTTAGGGAAAAACTGTATACATAAGATATACGTAGTACTGTATGCATAGCACTTTTCACTTAATTTTTTTTTAATTCGCAACATTTCAAAATATCTTCGGTATTTAAAACACAATATTTTAAATTTTTTAAAGTTTAGAGATTATTTATAAAAATAGCACATATTACCTCCATGAATAAGCTTTAAACCCTTTTGTTTTATTTTTTGAAGAGATCTTCAAGTCGAAATGGCTCGAAATCGTCACTGTCATCATTCCTTACGTCATCTTTCTCCTCGCCAATTGTTACTGTATGAGAAAACTGGGATCTATAAAAGAATTCACATGCATTTATCAAAAATAACATCACAATGGTGTACATAAACTAGCTGCTTAGTTACTATCAAAATTATCAGAAAAGTCTCCAAGTTTGTCCAAGTTCATGTCAACTGTTGCTTTAAAACCGCTTTCGAACATCGAACTCCTACAAAGGACGCTAAATCTCGTAACGATAGCATATTGCTGGCATTGAATGAAAAAACTTATGCATCGAGGTGTTTTATTGACAGTCTGATTTGCACAAAATAGCTTTATATTATGCCTGCCAGTGCCATCTATCGGCAATTTTTAACAACAATTTTTTTGTAATTACGAAAAATCCGATCTCCCTCTAATCCAGTACTTAGAAACTGTATTTTTTTAGCATCTTGTTCTCTTTTAATGAGTTTTTAAAATTTTAACGAATTTATGCCGCATTCGGTAATAGAATTCATAAAATTACTCTAGCATTTATGCCATAATTATCCACCTTCATTTTCCACCCTTATTAGATCGATTTTAAATAGTTTCATTAACCATTCTTTGAAAATTGCTAAAAAATTGTACTTTAGTTTTTTTTTCTTTTTTTGTAACACGCTGAACACATAATAAAGTTATGATGTTGCCACTGAACTTTTAAAAGTTAGATCTAATCTTAATGTGTAGAGGATCTTTTATCACAAAATAAACCATAAAAAATATTTTAATAATTAAAAACAAATTTTTGACGGGTTCACAAATTTTTTTAATAAAAGACGTTAAGAGATGTCTCCAGTCTTTAGATAAAAACATTTTTTACTGTGGCTGGAATTCTTTGGACTTTCATTCGGATCCATTATAAATTACAAAAGTTTAAAAAAAAGAAACTGATTAGAGATATCAATCAAGTTTTTCTTCATAAACATAAATATGTCGGAAGAATGCAGTAAAACTCTTTCCCGAACATGCTACAGCCGAAACAAGATGAAAGAAGAATGAAAAATAATGTTTCAAGCATAGATTATATGACACTTTCTAACACATCCAGAATACTATTAAAAAAATCCCTGACGGCTCGGCCTACAGGCACAGGTAGATTACGAAGACGAAGACCGTGGGGCACCTGTTTATTGGGAATTGCAGAAGAAAGACCTATATTTGCCATGATGTGGCTGTTGGGACCACCCACTTCGAAATATACCTTTGCCTGTAGGCGGAGCCAGCAGGGATTTTTTTTATTTATTTATTTTTTTCCGTAAGAGCTGGTCCTATAAAAAACTTGTTTGTATAAAAGTTGTAGATAATATTAAGAAGATTTATAATAAATTTAAGCGTATTTGATATCTTGGAAATTAACGAAGTTATGATTTTTTTTTTCTTCAGAAACTCCTATTATACATTCATTAGAATTTAGAAATTATTTGTTTAAATTATTGGAAAAAATTTTCCTCTGTTCGGGAAATATAAAACATTTTATTTTCATATTTTTTACAAATTTTAAAATGCATTTCTTTTTACTTTGCTTTTCAATTTATTAGTTGCTTAGCAACCCTATTTCAAAGAATATCAAAATAATAAAATTCAAGTAGCTCGGACTATTTTGCTGCAATATTTTATTATCAAAATAAATTATTTTTGTATTCTATTGACATAAATAATTTATTTTAATACAAGTTAATTTTTTTTATCTAAAAAGTTACAGGAATAAAAAGTTCATAAGAATTTCAGAATATCATTGCATAAACCGTGTTTAAGTTAACGCTTCTAATTTTTGAAACATCCGAAGTACTTTATATGCCTATAAATATGTATGTAATATAAAAAATAAATAAATTGCAAATTGTAAGATGCTAAATAATATGAAAAGTGAGATTAAAAAACAATGACTTTTAGAGCTGACGTTGAGGCTCCTGATCTGCAGATTTACTAGTTTTACAGTGTAGTAATCGATGAAAAATCAATAAAAAAAAGAGCCGCGTTCCAAGTGCGAAATTGGCTCTCTTATTAAAATAATGGCACCAAACATCTTACACCTTATCTGCATTAGAACTCAATAAAAAAATATATAAAAATAAGACAAATAAATTTTCACTTTGCCAAGTTTGTGGTATAAAACTTAGTATCATATTAATACATTCTACTTCTACGTATCTTGTTCTTAATATTACAAATGGAAATCTAAATTTATGCTTACGTACATCTCATAACATACATGCATGATTTCATACAATAGAATTAAAAACCCTTTATTCAAAAAATTAAATTAAATTTGATTAATGAAGAATTTTCTAATATTCTTACCTACGATGTGAGGACCAAACTCTGAAAATGAACTGCATACTTATAACCTGGAGCGAATATTTGTAGCAAACATTCAATATTTTACTGGTTTATAGTTTTGTTACGTTGTTTTTACATCCCTTTTATTTTTTACTTATACATTTCAAAGGATTAGGAATAGTAGTTAGGTGTTAACTTTAACCTCATTCCAGTTGATATCGCCATGTATTTGTATGATGAATTTCTTCCGGTTGCCAGAGATTAGAGAAAAACTAGTCGTTGGGGGCCACCGTAATACTTACCCATCATGGATATGCATAATGTAAAATATTAAAATAAAAAATGTGTAAACAACTTATAAAATGCATTGCAATTCGAATAAAATCGTGGCTTGATGACGTCATAAACTTTAGAGGCTCGATTACTGAATTGCTTGAAAGAAACATCCTTATAACTCCAAAAACAATAATCCTATTAACTAGAGGTTTATTGCATCTGATTAAGCGTCAAATTTCCAATTAAAATATATCTTTGAATTGAAATTTGGATGAAATACAGGGTGTCATGAAAAATCGAAGAGTGTGGAAAATAGGATTACAAATATCTCGGCAACTCATTATCCGATCGACTTCATTACTTATGCAAAATTTATGTTTTTTTATTGTCTTTTATATTCACTCCTTAAAATAAACAATTTCGAAAAGTTTTATATACCTTACGAATATTTCGAGAGTCCGAAAAAATAGTTCCGGATAATCGAGGTTACTGAAATCCAATAAGCTTCTTCCTATTATTACATACTAAATACATACCAAATTTCAAGTCTCTATCTCAATTTGTTCGGGAGATAGAGTGTTTACAGACACACACAAAGACAGACGGACGGCAATTTATTTTCCTAAAAATATGTTTTTAGGAATCTCCAGTGTCTGAAACATGTAAATCCGTCAAATTATTTTTTCAATTTTTAAAACGACTGCAAAACTGACCCTATACTACGTATGTTACCCTATACTACTTAAGTAAAAAGAAAAAAAGTGTTTATACTTACGAAAAAATAATATGAAATATACCAATAATTTTAAGCACCATTCTATGAAACTATATTTTGTTAGTGAAATTTAAATGAACCAGTAAACTCGTGCAAGACTTTCGCACTGCAATCTTTGAGATTATTTGCTGATGCATCTTTTCATTAATTTTTAATTAGCTGCAACATGTAATCAAAACAACATATTTTAACTAATTGTGAATTGAAATTTGGATGAAATACAGGGTGTCATGAAAAATCGAAGAGTGTGGAAAATAGGATTACAAATATCTGGGCAACTCATTATCCGATCGACTTCATTCCTTATGCAAAATTTATGTTTTTTTATTGTCTTTTATATTCACTCCTTAAAATAAACAATTTCGAAAAGTTTTATATACCTTACGAATATTTCGAGAGTCCGAAAAAAAAATAGTTCCGGATATTCGAGGTTACTGAAATTCAATAAGCTTCCTCCCATTATTACATATTAAGTACATACCAAATTTCAAGTCTCTATCTCAATTTTTTCGGGAGATACAGCGTTTACAGACACACAGACGGACGGCAGTTTTTTTTTTTTTTTCTAAAAATATGTTTTTCGGAATCTCAAGTGTCTGAAACGTGCAAATCCGTCAAAATTTTTTTTTCGATTTTCAAAACGATTACAAGACTTACCCTATACTACGTATGATGGGTAAGTAATAACACCAAGATTAAGGAAAGAAAATTTGTTTATGTTTTTGGATCAAATATATGAATTTTAGAAACACCGTGTATTCTTTATGCAAATTTTTATTAGATTTATGCGATATTTTCTAAAACGTTTGAGTTATTATAGTGGATAAAATATCGTATAACGTGATTTTAAGCATTTTTTTCACCCGGTCTACTTGACGGAGTTTTGTCTAGTAATGATAATAATAACAATCCTTCTTGTTATGATATTTCAGTGGAAAATCCAAATTAAAAATTTAAATAAGAATGTTAAGAAATTCCTAACAAACGTATAATAATGTGTTTAAAATTGAACTTACCGAGCACAGCAGACATTTTGTAGTCCCAAGAAGAGAATGATAACATGAAACGGATATTCAAACTCTATTTTCTTCCTTGAAATATAATTTAAAATCAGCTTACGTATAAAAGATTGACCAATTTCTCTTTTTTACGCGGTATATATCAAATTGAACGAAAGGTCAACGGTTATCGCTAGTTTTAATGAGACGTAGAGGAATTTCGTAGACTTACAAAACATGTTCCTCGACCTCGTCAGTAATCTTTTGTTGCAGACATTTGTCATCAACAAGTTCGATTTTTTAATTTTTTGGAAAAACAGTGCTTTTTTGTGTGTGTGGATTTATTTGCTATTTTGGATATATAAATATTGCATGTTACTAGGAAAAATCTGTTTTTTAAAGAGCGGGGAAATTGCTATTTTGAATATAAATATTGCATGTTACTGGGAAAACCCAATGGAGGTTTCGCATGTATGTATGATTATATTTGCTATTTTCAATAGATATATTTTAAATGTCACTTGGGAAAACCAAGCCTTTTTTTTTCATTATATAAACATTGCATGTTAGTAAAGAAAACCCGTTTTTTATTGGGAAATGGGGATTTGTTTGCCATTTTATGTAAATATTGCCTGTTATTAAGACCCCCCCCCCCCGCTCCCCTCTTCCCCGCCATTAAAAAAAAAAATTCTATTTTGATTATATACTACTGTGGGCAAAAAATAGTAAGACTTTGTTCATAATTTTAAAATTCTTAATTTATTCTTCCAATTCTATTTCGTCCCCCTCAAAGTAAACCCCCCTGTCCCCAATACACTTGTGCCAACGTTTCTTCTAATCCTCGAAACAGTTGTTAAATTCAATTTCCGGAATAGCCTTCAATGCGCGTAGCGATTCACGTTTAATGTCTTCAATTGACTCAAAACGGTTTCCCCGGAGCGGTCGTTTGAGTTTGCTGAATAGCCAGAAGTCACACGGAGCTAAATCAGGCGAATACGGTGGTTACGGCACGATATTGGTTGAAAATTTGGCGAAAAACTCACGAATAATTAATGCAGTATGCGACGGTGCATTATCGGTGCATCTTTCAAAATGTTTTTCACTGATCCTTCCGATAGTCCAACGATGCCAGTAAGGTCTCTGACTGTTAATCGTCGATTCTCAAGCACCAATTCCTTGATTTTATTCACGTGTTGATCATCAGTTGATGTTGATGGCTGTCCTGGACGTGGTTTGTCGTCAACGCGTTCTCGACCCTCTTTGAATAATTTGTACCAATCAAAAACACTTGCTCGCGACAAACAATTATCACCGAAGGCCTTTTGCAACACTCTGAACGTTTCGGCACCAGAAATTTGATTCCGCACACACAATTTAATGGAACTTCTTATTTCACTCATTGTAAAAATCGCCGAATGCACTTTTTGTACTTCAGAAAGACAAGCGTATACTAAACACTAATGATTTTTTGATGTGACATTTGGCACAGATGTCACTGACAGTCATATCAACCTAGAAAAAAAAATATTTCGACGAATGGGTTTTCGCGCGAAATTTAAATTAAAAAGTCTTACTATTTTTTGCCCACAGTAGTACATATTGCTTGTTACTAGAAAAAAAAGCAGGTTGTTTTTGTGGTTTTATTAGTTAATTTAATATATAAATATTTCTAGTACTAGGATTTTTTTTTCTTTTCTTCTTCTTAATATATAAATCGAATTTTTAACCGATTTCCCAGGAGGTTATACAGAGCGTGTTTACACATATTGGGAACAATTGTGCTATTTAATTGAAACACAAGGAGAAACAATATTAGAAAAAAAATCTGGCAATATGTAATAACATGTTATCTAAAATATTGGCTGCTATGAAGAAATATCGTCTGCTACCACTTAAATGGCACGGGTGAAAGAAGCAAGTGGCTTGAAGGTTTTATATTTGTTCTTTCCGAAGAGAATTATTTATATTCCGCGATTATAAAACGTTGCGAGAAGCATAATTTTCAAGTGTCGAAGCATTAAATAAGTGACATTATTAATTGCAAAGGGAACAACTGTCAATCTTTAACGCTATCGAACAGAAAACACCGAAATAACTATCCGAAAAAAGATACGTACCGTCTCTAACATTTCTAAAGTGCGGTCTATGGTTATAATAGAAAATTCAAAACCTCAAAGAACTGTCGCAAAATCTTTGCATACGTCTGCAGCAATTGTAAATAAAATAAATAACAGAGATTTGAATTTAATTAAAACAAAAAAAATGTATAGTTCATTGCCTGCTACCATGACATGCTGTTGAGAGAAAGACAAGATGCAGACTTTTAAATGAAAATTTTTTAGCAGGTGATAAGTTGAAAAAAATGTCACATTTGATGAAGAGTGGATTTATCTAAATGACTGTAATTAAAAAAAAATCGATTTATTACCGGAAAAGAGGCCAAAAAGGCTTACAACTTTGGTTCAAACACTGCAAAGTTTCTCTAAAGGATTTATAGTGATTGCTGGAATGTCTTGCAACGGAAAATTAAAGATCAGAAAAGTGAGAAAAATGTCAAAATTAACTCTACTTATTATCAAATCAATGTTCTAATTCCTATCTTTAAAGAAGACATTCCAAAATTTTATCTTACGGATTTTAAAAGCTTTGAGTTTCACCAGGATAAAGCGAGAAACCATACATCCAAAAGTACAGTCGCATTTCTCGAAAAATTGAGAAGAGAAACTGAAATCAAGTGTTATACCGTTTAATCATATTCCAACCAAGTCCGCAGATGTTTCACCAATGGATTACTGTGCCTTGGGACTATTAAAACAAGCTCTTGCGAAACGCCGACCAACTACTTTGAGTGGACTCTGGAAATGTGTGGTGGAGGAATGGAACAAAATTCCACTAGTTTTACTAAAAGCCCTACTATCTTGGAAATCCCGCTGCAATATGATTGTCCACAACAAGGGCAACCAGATAGAACATATTAAAATATAATTTATGTACTTTATTTTTGTTGTCAAAATCGTTCCCAATATGTGTAAACACCCTCGGTATGATACGTTTTTTAATAAATATATTTTTTTAAATGTATGTCTACGTATAACTTTTGAAAAGATGCTTCGATTTCGATAATTCTTTTTTTGTTCGAAAGAGTTAAATTAAATGGCGGTGCAAATGTCGTGAGGATCAGAAAATGGCAATGTTTGTTTGCCCCTCTTTTTTACTTTCTTTATAGTTTCTATACTATTAGTTTTCATAAAAATGGCCAATCGCAACGAAATTGCAATATTTTTAACCCACTGACCGCCGAGCTAAAGGGCAAATTTATAATGTTGTTTTCTCTGTAATTTTTACAAAATATTTAAAAAAAAAAAGATGAATTTTCAAACTTGATATAAAAAACTTAATGACGTATATGGGTATAACCCTTGAAAGTATTAATCATTACTCAATGTTTTCCTCATTCTAAATGGAGTTGTTTGTGTCTTTACGTATGAACTGCTTCTGGCAGTGCTCCAACGCATGTGGTTTCAGTTAGATGGAGTCACACCTCACCATGCTTCTGAGACAAGGCACTGGCTAAATCCAAATAGTTTCCCAAATAGATGGCTTGGTTTACAAGGACCGGTGGAATTTCCTCCTAGATCACACCGGATCTAACTCCTTTGGATTTTTAATTATGGGGCCGTATACGTAGAACTGCTTACTTGACGCCTCCGGTAGACTTGCAAAACTTTTGCCAAAGAATTCAAGATGCCTACCGTGGTATCACTCCAAACGAATGTGATCGACTGCATGGGAATATTGTTAGATGAGTGCAATTATGCAATGGTGTCAGTGGTGGTGAAGATTTGGAGCAATTACTGTTAAAATCTCCAATTTATGTTCTATTCTCTCAATATTTGTTCTATTATCTCAATGTATGTCCTATTTCTGCTATGTTCTATTCTCCAAACAGGTGTAATTAAATATTGTAAATGTCTTAAATCGCTTTTTACTAACGTATAATTTTGTGAATTATCCCTATCTTGCATTCCAAATGCATCAATATCATGACGCTTAGAAGTATGCTTAAGTTACTTAATAATTTTGGCTTTTAATATCTCTGTGAATGTTGCAGATACAAAGATGGATTTTTTTTTCTGTTTCATTCAGGAAAGGATAATGAGAATTTAGTTTGTTTATTTCTCCCCCTCTATAGAATTGCAACTTATGTCGCCAAATTTTACATTTTGTTTATGAAACTTCGCAATTGGAAGTATGTGTCTAGGGGCAATAATTAAGGATATAGGTTATTGGCTCGTTTTTTATGATTCACCCTGTAGAGTAAAGATGTTCCAAATCCGTCCTGTTGCCTAAATTTGTCCCCCTTGTTAACTTTTATGCAAGTTACTTCTACTTTTTAGCACGCTTATGAAACACGTCTGTACTTCCCAGTCAAGCACTGAGAGAGAGATGAAAAGAAAATGTTGTCTTGAAAATGTACTTTCAAATGTAATTTGTTTGAAAACCGTATCATAATTTACTGATTTTGTATACTTTTTAAAATGAATTTCAAGAATATTAACCGTTTATATCCTGAATTAATTTTCCAGTTACTTTTTAGATGCTCAGAATCCTCGATTATTCCCACCAGTTATTATTTTTTTTTTGTAAAGTTTTCCTTATCAAATCATAGCATTTTTGCGATTTAATTAGGTGAAAATTTCTCATTTGAAAAACCGGTGGTAACAGATTAAAAATTCTATAAAAGACGCTCGTCGCGAAGGGGTTAAAGGGGTACTTATAAGTACCGTCAGGATAAAAAGGGTTAAAAAGAAAATCTCGCAGCCCGATTGCGGAAGGTTAACCCATTTGCACTTAAAACAATATAGTTCAGTTATTTGTTTCCGGGTTTATCCGGGGGGTTTCCACAAGGAAATTAAAACTTCACGCAAAAAAAAAAAAAAAAAACAGATATGGAGATGTAATCTAACACACAATAAAACTAAAAGCACGAAAACGATCAGAAATAAAAGAATTTCTGTAAATAGTGAAGTCTTTGGTGATTTCTTTCGCTCTTTAACGTTGGCATGCGGCTAATACAAAAGTACTATTTTTATTTAAGATTTCAAAACTTTAGTTGAATACTTAATTGATATTTTTCATATAATAATGTTTTTTTTTTTTTGAATAGTTAGTGGGCAGTCTAAAAATATATGATAAATGTAAAAAAAAAAATCTTATAGAATTTCCAATTAAAATTATTTTCCCCGATGTTCTGTACTCAGGGCAATATGTTCTGTAACCAATGATACCCGGGTTAATTGTACAATAATTTTCACAGATTAATGTATTTCTTATTTTTTCCTTCCATCAAATATAATTTAAATTATGGCATGCATTTTTTTATATTTTATTTATCATACTGTACAGGTAGTTAGTGAGTGTTATAACGCTATATAAACTACTTTAAAACAAATCTAAGAGAAATATTTCCCTTTATAATGATACTAGCTGACCCGCCCGGCGTTGTCCGAGCCCTTGTAATAAACTTAAATCTCTTAAAAAACGGAACTCTGGCCACGGTCTACGATGGCTTCGGAACCGTATACCCGGCATGCTCGTACGCTCTAGAAAATCTTTTATTTCCCTCTACCACCGCCAGGGGAGCATTCTGTTCTAAACAAACCTCTTTCCGAACGAACTTCTGAGACAGGTCCCCGCTGCCTACGTTACTGTATAGTAGGCGCACTACAAAATTGAGCTGGTTTCGAGAAGATTGGAACATTATTATCCCAGTTATTGCAATAAAGTACAGTTAGAGAAAATAACCTTGAGTGAGATGCCGAGGGGAGGGGATGTTCGAGTGTCCTTCAGAAAATGACTAATTAGGAGGCCCACTATGCATGCATAAAAATTCGTTCGTTTGCTTAAGCTAGGAACGTAATTACAAATTTGGCTTAAACTATTATTCGGAAATAGTGGTAACCACTACTCATAAATTTAGTTTAATGTTATAAAGAGTGACTATTAAGTTAATTATAATGTTTGGAATCACTTGCGTTGAAATCGGAAAGATAGTTGCTGAGATATGGGAACGGAGCATAGTTAGAGAAAAATCCTTGCAAGAGGGGCCGTAGGGGAGGGGTGTTCAAGTGTCCTTCAGCAAATGACTAATTAGGAGGACCACTATGCATCTTTCAAAATTCGTTCGTTTCTTTAAGCTTTGAATTTAATTACAAATTTGGCTTAAACTGTTATTCGTAAATAGTGGTAACCGCTACTCATAAATTTAGTTTAATGTTAAAAAGAGTGACTATTAAATTAATTATAATGTTTGAAATCACTTGCGTTGAAATCGGAAAGATAGTTGCTGAGATATGAAAACGGAGCAGAGTTGGAAAAAAAACCTTGAAGGACGGGCCGGGAGGGGGGGGGGGGGGTGGGGAGGGTTGTTCAAGTGGCCTTCAGCAAATAACTAATTAGGAGGATCACAATACATCTTTAAAGATTGATTCATTTGGTTAAGCTAGGAACTTAATTTGAAAATTTGGCTTGCACTATTATTCGGAAATTCTGGTAACTGCTTTCTAGAAATACACCTTGAAGCTTAAATGTAATTAGACCCTCGCCCCTCTTCATTCCCGCAAATATAAAAAAGAATCTGTTAAATAAAGTTTTCTGTATTAACAATCTCCATCATAATAATAAATGTCATGTTAAAAAAAAAAAAAAAAAAAAAAAAAAAACTTAAACTCGACTAATTGTCATGAAGAAAAATGTCCCTGGAAAATATTTCAATCAGTGGGACGTATGTGTAATTTGTCATGTACAGGTGGCGCGACATTCGCATATCTCCTCTACGCTGATAACTTCAATCCATATTGACACTATATAGTTAGAAATCCTTATTTATGCTAATCTGGTTTATTTAATTACTTCTGTGAAGAATCGATGCAACCAACCAGTGAACCAACCAACCCAAGAGAATAAAAGCGTATTTTTGATGAGAGTTCTTTGTGCATTTTAATTAATATTTCAAAAAGTAATTAAAATATTAAAATTCTGAAATAATAGTGCACCAGGAGAGGGTTTGGACTACCTAAATCTAAATTTCCAGCCTTCTAGGTGGGCTAAATTTTCCTAGCCATCGCCAACAGACACACAGACACACACACAGAGCGAAACTTTCTTTTATTAGTATAGATATAAACAGCAAGCTATTAATTTCTTCGTAATAAACTGATAAAAGTCTATCTACATATTCTAAAGGCGTCAAGTGACTAATCCCTACCTAAGCCTTTTTCATTCATAATTCATCCTTTAGGTGACATTTTTCTTTCTTTCCCAAATCTCTCTCTGACGTCTGTCATTATATTTTTCTCGTTAGGAAGTCTGTCTACATATTCTTTTGAAAAGGCGAAAGCATCTAAATGCGAGCTACATTACCACCGGAAACACTTCCAATGAAATAACAATATTGGTTAAATGTTGGCTTCAAATGATAAAGAAATACCAATATTACTGAAATATGTGCTTTATACAGTAAATATTTCGAATTAAATGGTAATGCTGCAAAATTTATAACAAAGATTAATAAGATAGATATTGGCAATTAAATGGCGAGTTCTTCCCAATGTTGGTGCAGTATTGGTAAAATGTAAATAACCAATGTTGGAGAGATCTGGCATATGAACAGTTACTGACAATATAGAAAACTCTTTGAATCTCTTCATTGTCATTATTGGTATATAGATGAACTTCTATACAAAATAAACCTATACAATAAAACCAAACAAGTTGGAAATTGGACATTAAACATGACAAATGAGGTGCGTTCGTTTGGTGCTATAACTAGTTTTACAATGTAAAAAATCATCGTTATTATTCCAGTAAAATAAATTATATCGTCTGCTATGAACGAAATGAGGATAACTTTTTTTTCTTATTACGTATGCCATGTTTACAGTTGCTTTTTTTTCGACTCCAGACAGCTCTCAAAATTCACCATGGAGATCTTGCTTTGCGAATGATTACCTCCATGGTGAATATTTCTATGACTCACGATGAATGAATATTTTGTTTATTTACTTTAACGTATTGAGATATTCGGCTGTTAACCTAATTTTCACCGAAGTTCTCCCAGAATCTATACTTTTTTTAATGTAACTCATATCTCAAGCAAAAAAAAAAAAAAAAAAAAAAAAAAAAATTGAACTATCTTACTAAAAATGTAATTTTTATGCAATTTTATTCGAGAAAATAATTTTGAATAAAAATGGCCGCTTGGCATATAGAAAAAGATATGTATAGTCCATATTTGTTTTCCTCAGTCACATGACATCAGCTTAGGATTTAACAGAATAAAGAAAACTTTTATTAATACAATCTTTTTAAGTTTTGATACGATTTTCATAAAATTTTAAATGACTCGACAAAATTCTGCAACATTTATATATATTAAATTTCAAACCATTCGGTTGGGTAGTTTTTACGCTGTTATATGCGCACAGGCGGACAGACAGACGGACGGACCAAACGACGAATCTAGGTGCTATGTATTTATATAAATACGAACGTGTCTAAAAAGTGCTCCAAAATAAAATTTTATTTTATAATTTAATAAAAAGTGTGACCATGTGTTGCGATGGGTGATATGGTCATTTGTCAGATGTTCTTTTTCAAAAAGAACCTTCATATCTCTACTTCCAAATAAAGTAAAAAACATATTAATACTGAAATGAAAAATGTATTTTAATAAAATATTATAATATAATTATTTTGGGACGCAGTTTAAAATTAATTACAAAATATTTTCTACAGAGTAAAACAGTATTTTCTCCTTTATTTCTTGCATGATATAGAATTTAAATTATAGCCATTTAAATTCTATAAAATACTATTCTATTTAAATTATAATTTATGTATTTTTTTCTTTTGTTATCATTTAGGCTCATTTCTTTTGAAATCGACTTATGGCAAACACTTCGTTTATATATATATATATATATATATATACAGTAAAACCTCTGAATAACGGACACCTCGGGAGCACAGAATTTGTCCGCTATTTGGAGGTGTCCGCTATTGAGAGTTAAAAATGTACAAATATACAGGTTTTGGGGATCACAAAAGTGTCCACTAAATAGAGGTGTCCGCAATTCGGGAGTGTCCGTTATGGAGGTTTTACTGTATATAATCTAATTGGGACAGTGTATGGATCTTGCAAATATTTTAGACGTGTTCGTTAACCAAGTATGTAGCTCTTATTGCTTGTTTAAGGGATAAACAAAAGCGAAAAACATGAAAAATTTGTCATTACAATTACGTCCTGAATACTGAACCGATTCGTAATTAATTGGGACCATGTATTGCTCTTGCAAATATTTTGCACGAATTCATTACTTATAGCAACACATAAAGACAAAAAACAACATGCAAAATTTGTCAATAGGAAAACGTCCAAAATACTCCAACCAAATCGAATGTAATTAGGGCAGTGTATTGATCGTGAACGTGAATTAATTAATGCAATATGCTGCTGTTATAGCTCGTATACAAGGACACACAAAAGATTTCGATGGCATTCATTGAATGATTTGAGTTATATTACAGCCTGCGGGAGATTTTTAAGCAATGATTTCAACAATTTTTTAAGGTTTTTATATATTTGCCTGATATCCATTCAATTACTTTTGGTAAGCCTAATTTAAAATTTCCCTGAAAATTACCTTTCTTACCCATAATAGCAACACCAATTTGTTTAATTTGTGTGAAATTTGATGTATGTATCTTAAAATATAAAAATGAAGAAATTAACTTGCTCTCCCGGCAGAGCCAAAAAAACTTGTTCTGTACAAGAAATAAGTAACTTTTGTAATAATACATAAGGGTCATAGTCCAGTAGAAATAGCGCAAAAAAGGGCCTTGCCTTGCAAAAATTCGGATAACTCTGATTTTTGGATATGTTGCATAGGCTGACCCTCTAATTAAAAAAAAAAACAAGTTTTCGACCTTCTAGACCTTGTGCGTTTTTCACAATATAGAAAAAAAAAACAATATTTTACGGCACTGTTTTCGATTTTTCTTAAATAACTCGGTTTTACTGCATTTTACAGAAACATCACTTACACCATTTTATAGAAGATAACATTCTCTACAACATGCACTATTCATGTATGTAAATCGTTCAAATAGGGTGTGACATACAGAGCCGGGAAAAAAGAAGAAAATTTGCAAAAAGTGCAAAAATCCACAAATGACGTTAGTTTTTGCTTAATAATCCACTTTCAGTGAGTTTTACAGACAAAAGTATCATAATAAAGTTTGTAATGCATGGAAGTAGTCTATAAATTTCATTTATTAGATCAATAAATATCTATAATATGCTCTAAAAATCAGAACAACACGATTTTTGGTTAAAACAGGAAAATACAGCCTGGCAAGTCACTAATTTAAAAACGAGTTTCTATTTTTGATATTGAAAAAACAATGCAATTAATTATAGTGTGTACAATAAAAGGTAACTGCTGAATAGTTGAGGTGGGGGGGTAGCGAAATTAACAAAAAAACCTAGTCAATAATATAGGCGCGGCAAAAAGGTTGGGTCAAGAATTCAAAGTCGAAATTGAAATTATAAGCTGGGAATAATGAAAAAAAAAACTTGAAAGATAAATAAGTTATAATTTAGAAATTTTAAAAATGAAAAGGAGTATCTAAGGCCGAAACTAAGGGAGGTCGGAGCAAAAGGAGCATGTGGCCCGGGCGCTAGAATGGGGGGAGAAGAGGGCACACAATGAAGATTTGGCTTGTCGTGTTTGTATTAATTTGTCCCACATATTTTTGTTAGTTAGTCAAAGTTTACATTGATGGTAAATGTATCTCACGTTGCGAATGTTAGAGTCCCAACAGAAAGAATACCAACAATTATACCTGATAAGATGGAAACCTGTATAAAGGGGAATTGTTTTTGGAGGTTTTGAATTCAGTTTTAAATTTTAAAAGAAAGAAAATATTAGAAACTTGTAAACTTTTCTGTGTAAATTTGATTTGCAGAGGAGGGGTGTGTGTGTGAAAATTCCACATTTGGTCAGTGGGAAAAAAAAGCAAGTATCATCCCTGGGAGTGTCGAATAAGAATAACTGAATAACTGTTATAAGTGAATCTGTGCGTTAAAACACTACCGAGTTGCAAGCCAAAACTGGCATAATTCTATACATTTAAAGTAATGTCGGAAGAAATATTGATAATTAATCAAGCATATGAATTTTATTAATACTTTTTAAGAATGACATTATGTCGGGGAAAAAGTAAAACACTGTTTTCGTCTTTATTTTAAATTAATAATGTTTATTTCCGAAGAGCCGGGTGAGGGAAACTGCCTGATGCTCTCTACTCCAACAAGTGTTTCAAGTTTAAGGAGGTTGCACAAAATATTCTTTTTCTTCATGCAGTAAGTGGTTGCGACACCACCTCTGCACTCTAAAGACATGGGAAAATGAAATATTGCAGAATTCTTCAGAGCCCATCCCTGAACCAAAAAGTTCAAATCTTTAAAGACTCAAATGCAGAGAGGCACAAACTTGTTGAAGCCTCAGAAGCTATACTTCTTGCCCTGTATGGTGGTGATCCCAGCCAAAACTTGAATGTATTGCGGTATGTCAGCTTCGATAGAGCAGCAAAAAATATTAAATTAAATTTAGCGAGACTACCACCTATTCGCGATGCTACTGAATATCATGTGTTCTGAACATTCCTACAAGTTCAGACATGGCTGGGAAACGAAAAGGATCCCCTCGAATTGGGCTGGAAGTGCGGTGGTCATGGGCTCATTCCAGTCACCATGATGAACGAACCAGTCCCTCAAATTCTACTCGATTTCGTATCTTGCCAATGCAAAAAAAGGTTGTAGTACGAAGTGCAGCTGTAGAAAGGCAAGCTTGAAATGCTCAATTATCTGTGTGAAGCGCCACAACCAACTATGCGGCAACGCTCCTGATATTATACTGGACCTTGAGGACTTTGATGAACTAGAACAACCAATCGTGTCAAGTACAGAGACGGACAATGAAGTATCTGAGACGATGATATCATTGCCAGGGCCAAGCAGCAGAAAAAGGAAACATATACGACAAAGTGACTATACTTTCTATATATTTGGTGATTAATTTCTTGTACATTCTATAATTAATTAACCACATCGTGTTTTCAATATCAAAAATAAAAGCTACTTTTTTAAATTAATAACTTGTCAGGTGGCATTTTCCTGTTTTTACCCAAAATCTTTTTGCTGTGATTTTTAAGGTATATTAGAAATAATTAATAATCTAATAAATGAAACTATATACTATCTCATGCTCTAAAACGTTGATTATAACAATTTTGTTTCTAAAATGCACAAAAAGTGGGTTATTAAGCAAATCCAACGTCATTTGTGGCTTTTTGTATTTTTTCCAAATTTAAGCCTATTTTCCCGGCTCCGTATATCTCCTTCTATTTGGATAATTTACAAATATGAATAGTGCATGTTGTATAGAATTTTATCTTCTACAAAATGGTGTAAGTGTTTTTTCTGTAAAATGCACTGAAACTGAGTTATTTAAGAAAAATCTAAAAAAATGTCGAACATTTTTGGGGTTTTTTGATATTGTGAAAAACGGACAAGGTCTAGAAGGTCGAAAACTTGGTTTTTTTATTATAGGGTCAACCTTTACAACATACCCAAAAATCAGAGTTACCCGAATTTTTGTAAGGTAAAATGCTATTTCTACAGGACTATCATTATTTGCACCAAAAAAGAATTGATGAGGTCAATTTAAATTATAGTATGATATTTTTTATATTTTCCTTTGCATACTGACACACACTAATTAACTGCTATAATGATGCATAATCTATTTTAAAATAAATCTTAGAGAAATATTCCCCTTTATAATGATATATAAACAACAAGCTATTAATTTCTTCGTAATAAACTGATAAAACTCTACCCACATATTCTAAAGGCGTCAAGTGACTAATCCCTACCTAAGCCTCTCTCATTCATAATTCATGGCATTGCTTCCTTTTGGTGGCATTTTCTTTCTTTCCTAAATCTGTCCGAGGTCTGTCATTATATTTTTCTCGTTAGGGAGTCTTCGAAATCTTTTGAAAGAGTGAAACCATAACAAATGAAAGCTTCTGCATTACTATCGGAAATACTTCTAATGAAATAACAATATTGGTTAAATATTTGATTGTCGTTGCATATATTTATATTGAAATACCACTAATAAAGAAATATTTACTTTGTACAAAAAAACTGTATCCATTAAACGGCCAATTGCTTAAATATTAGCTCCATATTATAGATATTAGCAATTAAATGTCAAATAATTCTTGTCAAATATTGAAGCAGAATTTGTAGATTGTAAATATCCCAATGTTGGGACAATCTTGCCAGTTTTATAAATATAAGCAACTCGTTGGAACATTCCATCATCATTATTAGATGTAGATGACCTTGTATGATAAAATAAGCAATATAAAATCAATTATCAAATGTTTTCTACAAATTAGAAGAATATTTTGATTTTTCGTTCCCTTGGACTTAAATGATATCATTGCACGGTGTTTCATTTTCTTTCTTTTCACGCTCCTTTTATTAACGCTTTCCAACATAGTTGAAAAGTGTTTATGAATTCGGTTTGTCTCTCTGTCTTTCGTCTATCTATCTGCCCGTGCCCTAACTCGCTAAATATACTTTGATTGCCATGTAATTGATATATGTTATAGAAGTTTACTATGGCATGTTCGATATTGAAAATGAAGTGTGTAGCACTTATAGTTTTTTTACAGGGACATTCAAAAGAATTCCGTTAAATTACGGTCTATGGAGAATAAGTCATTTGCTGTTTATTTTAATGATGTTACACAATTTCAAACACATTGTAATTGACATATATTCCTAAGGTGCACTACAAGAGGTTTACTATAGAGTGCATAGCACTTATTACAGGGACACTCAAAAACATTAAAGTTCTATGGAGAAAAATCGTTATCGATTCATTTTAATAATGTTCCACTATTTCAAACATATTGAAATTGATATATATCACTATGGTGAGTTACAAGAGGCTTACTACAGAATATTGTGTGTATAGCATTCATCGATCATTTACAGGGAAACACAAAAGAATTCGGTACTGATTGTTAACAACAATTGCTCGAATTGCGTTTCTGTTGCTGAAAGACTTTTTAAATTTAACTGATTTTTTGTTTATTGCTTGGTGTGTATACGCTGTTAAAAATTTGCAGCAATCTGTCCAGTCATTTGACCGTTTTTAAAGAAAGCGGTTACATAATCGTAATTTAACTCTATTCTGACCATAATATGGGCAATAATATGGTCAGAATAGAGTTAAATTACGGTAATGTAACCGTATTCTCTAAAAACGGTCAAATGACTGGACAGTTTGCTGCAAATTTTGAACAGTTTAAATTGTATATATCATATACAGAGCAGCACAAAACATCTCGAGTATATTTCCGTTTATTGACGGAAATTCCAAAGGGGAATTTTAAACTGTCGTACGCGTTTCCTAACTCAATTAAAATTTAGCATTCAATGTAGTATATATACAAATCTATAGATCATTTAAAGGGCTGCACAAAAGAATACAGATATTTTTCAGAATAAGGCTGGTAATTTCTGAAATTGCGTTTTAAATATGTTAGGCGTTTTCCAAATTGTTTACTTAGATATCATCTTTCACCTTATTAGACAGTGAAGAGTTGTAAAATTATTTTGGATGTGTTGTATAGTGTTGTATAATGTATGCTTGACGCAAGATTTTTCGTTCTTGTTTAACTTAACTTGGTTCATGTATTTAAGGATTGAAATTTTGTAATCGATTTTTCATACACTTTCTAATATGCTTTAATTAAAAAAAATATATGTACACAGGTGTACTTCCAAAGACAATACGATATTTTAATACTTTTAGAACATAATTATAACTTAATTTTAAAGCATTTTTCCGTTAGCCGGACACTGACGATAAAACACCAAATATTTTTTATGGGTAACTCTATAACGAGTTACAAAAACAATGGCGTTCATTATGCGCCAATCCACTTTCACTAAAATAGGCCAATTGGCTGTGAAACTGCAACAATGAAACATTTCAAATACATGTAGAAAACAAAATTTACATAAATAAATAAATGAGTGTAATACTAAATAATGGTTTTATTTTATTTCCTATTACCATATCTTAAAAAAGGCACCGAACAAAAATTATATATTTTTAATAAATTCAACTAGTTAGTGCTTTCTACCAAGCATAAATTAGAGCGGCGATTTTTTCATAATCGGTGTCCAAGCCAAATTAACGCATTGTAATGGGAATTTTTCGGAAGAACATGAACTGCAGTCATGAAATTAGATGACACACTGCAAAAAAAAAAAAAAAAGGTGTTGATTTTACAGTATAATACTGGCATGCGCGGCAGCGTATTACTGCTTATTTTACTGTTTATTACTGTTAATTTTACGGTATAATACTGCCAGCTTGGGTGTCAGTATTACACTGTAAAATCAACACTTTTTTTTTCAGTGCATGATTAGACATGATTTTAAAAATAAGCGTTGAATGCTTATAAAAGATGTTTTAAAAAACTCTATTTTTACTTTTATACATATTTCTTTTGTGTAATATATAAAAAAGTAACTGGCTACAGTAACACTATATAAGTTACTTTAAAATAAATAAAAATCTCCTTTATAATAACATAAACAGCGAACTATTAAATTGTTCGTAATAAACTGATAAAAGTCTCCCCAAATGCTCTAAAGGCGTCAAGTGACTAATCCCTACCTAAGCCTCTCTCATTCATAATTCATGGCATGGCTTCCTTTCGGTGACATTTTTCTTTCTTTCCTAAATCTGTCTCTCAGGATATTCTTTATATTTTTCTCGTTAGGGAGTCTCTATAATCTTTTGAAAGAGTGAAAGCTTTTAAATGTGAGAGTTCCGTTCTTTGACACATTTTATTAGCATTAGTAAAATTATTATTATTATTAGATTATATTTTTAAACTTAATTTAATGCTCTCTGCAATCTTTCAATTTCAGTTTTCTGGGTTATTCTCACAGAAATGTGAGCTACATTTATTATTATTTTTTCAAATTAGGGTATGCTTTTATATTTGTTTGGAATTATATAACATCATTTACGTAAAAAACAATAATAAAAAATCCGTGGTAAAACGGGAAATCTACTGGCAGCAATAATGCCCTCTAATCTCCGTTTTTTCACGAACTTCCATTTTTGTATTCCCTCGTTTTCAAAATGAAAATTTCCTATTCAATACGAGAAATTTCCATGTTTAAAATAAATGTGAGCGATAGAGAAACACTAAAAAGAAAATCTAAATAACATTTATATATACTGACGCAAATTTACAAGGAAAAGGTATTTGTATTGAATATTACACCCTTTTCTATCGCATTCTCTTTCCCCGCGGATTCGAACCTCAGTACTCGCTATTAGAGAATGAATGCTCTGTCTATTACACAATCTGGCCACATTCAATGATTCGGCCAAAGCCAAAACATCAATTACAAAAATTTTCCTAGAATTTTTCCGTTTTCTCTTAATTCAAAAGGAACATTTCCTCTTGTCTGTCTTGGAAGGAATATTTCTGTTTTTAATATTCAACGATTAAGGATAAAATGGAAAGGTTTATCCCAGGAAAATTTACAACTTCCACACAAAATAGAAAGCTTCTGTTAAAAAGCAGAAATTTCACAAAAAATAACCCATATATATACAGACATTTTTTATAGTGCATACCGGTAAGTTTCCAGATCGTGAGAAATACTTTACTAAGATTACATTTTTTCATTACGTTAATGCTATGTTTCGGAACCACGATGTCCACACAACTGACATTTTTTCGTTTATTAAATTACCTGTAACACGCTATATTGAATCATATATTCTAATACGAGCAAATCTTGTGTGTGTGTGTGTGGTTATGCAAATTTTATTTTAAAAACGGCTCTAACGATTTTGACGAAATTTTGTATCCTACCGTTTTTTGGCATCAGAAAACGATTGGGCTAGGTCACGTGTTCGAGAAAATTCGATTAGTGGGTAATTTTGGGTCATCAAGGGTCAGGATCAAGTTAATTCTATCTAAAAAACTGTTCAAACGATTTTGACGAAATTTTGCACCTTACCATTTTCGGGCACGAGAAGACTGTTGGGCTGGGTCACATGTTCGAGAACTTTCGATTAGTGGGTCATTTTTGGGTCAACGTGGGTCAAGCTATTTTATCTTAAAAACGGTTCAGACTATTTACACTAAATTTTGCATCCTATAGTTTTCGGGCACGAGAAGACTGTTGGGCTAGGTCACATGTTCGAGAAAATTTAATTAGTGGGTCCTTTTGGTCATGGGTCATTATGGGTCAAGCTATTTTATCTTAAAAACGGCTGAGACTATTTACACTAAATTTTGCATCTTATGGTTTTTGGGCACGAGAAGACTGTTGGGCCAGGTCACATGCTCAAGAAAATTCAATTAGTGGGTTATTTTGGTCATGGGTCATTATGAGTCAAGCTATTTTATCTTAAAAACGGTTCAGACTATTTACACTAAATTTTGCATCTTATGGTTTTTGGGAACGAGAAGACTGTTGGACCAGGTCACATGTTCAAGAAAATTCAATTAGTGGGTCAGTTTGGTCATGGGTCATTATGGGTCAAGCTATTTTATCTTAAAAATGGTTCAAACTATTTACACTAAATTTTGCATCCTATAGTTTTGGGGCACGTGAAGACTGTTGGGCTAGGTCACATGTTTGAGAAAATTCAATTAGTGGGTCATTTTGGTCATTTGTCATTATGGGTCAAGCTATTTTTAAACTTAAAAATGGTTCAGACTATTTACAGGGTACATATAACTTTCTCAACGCATGCTTGTTGCTAAATAAAAGAACGTCGCTAAACTTGGCGACGAAAATGAGCGGCTTTTAGAATCTGAAATAATTCTCTAGAAATATCCAATAGGAGCCGACATACATGATTCAACTACCAAGTTAAACACAAAGCAAATGTTGATCGAGCATTGCTCGGTCGTACACGCTGGTTAAAACTGAATTGAAATATGATGCCAAATTAAGTTACGTGTGATTAAAATGGCATGTTTTCTATATAACTTTGCTATTTTATAATCCTTGGCTTTAGCACTTTCCAACATAGTTGAAAAGTGTTTATGAATTCGTTTTATCTGGCTGTGTGTCCGTCTGTCTGGCCGTGCTCTAACTCGCGTAAATATACTCGGATTGCAATGCATGATTAATACATGGTTAAAGAGGATTAATACATGGTTAAAGAGGATTAATACATGTTATTGAGGATTACTATGACATTTCACATTCTTGACAAAATCAAGTGCTTATGTTTCCTTTACAGAGACTCTTAAAAGAATTCCATTACACTATGGTTTATGGGTAAAATCGTTTCCAGTGTATTTTAATGATATTACTCTATTTCAAACATCTTAAATTATTATACATCACTCAGGTGCACTACAAGAAGCTTACTGGCGAATATAATGTGTACATGTATTTTATCTTTTATTTACAGGTACACACAAAATAACTCGGTTACAGTAGAATCTATGGTCGATAATTCCTGGAAGTACGTTTTCAGTTGTAGTATGTACTTTTAAATTTGACTAATTCTGAAAAGTGCTTGGGAATACTATAAAATTTAATCATGATATTAAAATTGTGTAACTTATGCTCTTTTTTATTAAAAAAGTAACTGCCATATATTTTTATATAAACGTTTCATGCTGATTATCATATAGAGGAGAATTGTACACAGTGAAACAGAGACACTTTTGAAACGAAGTTTGTGTTTGTACCGCTTGGTATTAGGCCTTTCAATGATGCTTTGCTTGGAGTGTTCGCCGACCACATGTGAAGTGTAAATATTATTTGAAAATTGCGAAAAGGAAATACTTCTTTTGGACCAGAAAGTTACTCATTTAACTCCTTTACATATCATTATATCTTCAGTCTAATTCTATGTGGTATTCCATTTCAAATATAATGGATATGCTGCACTATTTCGTCACATAATACTAAGGATTTGCAATCATTTTTTTAACAAATCGACGTGATACAAATTGAGACATACAAGATTGGTACACAATGAAACATGTTGTAATTGTGTACGATTGCAATTATAGTTATCTTATAATGAATAATAGACATTATATATTATTTTAACATGATTTTATGTCTTTGAGACATAATGACCCATAAATAAGGAACACTTTCCTCACGTTCATATCACATAGCAACTACGAACGCCGGTCTCTTGATTTATCTGTGTTCGGACCATTTGAAGCGTTCTACAATGTGCTCGATGATACATGGATGCTCAGAAATCTAGGCACAACATTTCATGTACCAGATTGCTGAATGTGGTGATGAAATACATTAAAAATCAACACTACCTCACTGTGTACTAGGTATGGTGACAGTGAGACGACTGCTAATATAATTTTAAAGCTATTATTTTCCTATTTCTATTCATGCATACTAAATTCGGTAAATTTAGTACATTTTAGTAATTTTTAGTAATTTTGTTATGTAAGATTCACCCAATAAACCTATTTATATATGCATCGGCTAAATTTTTTTCAAACTATTATCAGGCCCTGGAAAAAGTTTAAAATCTAGTGAAAAAGTCTATGTTTGGGTTATGCAAATTTTGCAAATTCAAAACAATAAATCTATCAAAAATGCCGATCGATTGTGAACTGTGAGGCTATGGTATTAAAAAATAATGGTAAAAAAGGGCCAAAAAATCAACTTATTTAAATTTTGCAGTAGTTTATGTTGGAAAAATTTATCAGGTTGCGACTGATTTTTGACTCATATGCAAATTATATCATTCTGCAGATGCTTAAAACCTTAAAGTTCGAGTTACTAAGTCTTTTTCAAGTTTTTTTTTCTGCTGTCATGTCGGCTAGAATGTGGAAACATAAGCATTTGTCTGACGCAGGATGGGTCAAAATTCATGGCATTAAAGTATGTGGAATGAATGGAGCTTCTATTGCGAGATCTATAGGTCGGATAAAAACTGTTGTCAATAATATTTAAAAAATTTAAAAATCCATCAAATCATGGAAAAGCTAAGAACACAAGTAGACCTTGATTACTTTCAAGACGCCAAAAATCAGCTGTATTTCGATTGGCAAGTGAGAAAAAAATATCTTCTGTTCAAACAGTTAATGAGTTAAACTTACCATGCACCAATCGTGATAATTTTTAGAACTACGGTAAATAAATGATTCTTCTCTTTTATTCTTAAATTCAATTTTAAGTACTTTATAACAGTAATATAAGGTAATGCAAGTTTGGCCTACCTGTTAAGTCCGCGTAGGTGTGATGAGTAATTATCCAACTTGCGAATTAATCCAGCGATAATGCACATTTGAAGTAGATATTAACAAACACAATCTTGTTAAAATAAAGTATGGCTTCGTGAAAATAACTTCTAAGTTAATTATTTAATTACTATTAAAAAAGAGCAAAAAAAATTAATTTACATTGTTAAATTTACATCACACTATAAAAGGTTAACACATTTAATTTTAAGAGAAGTGTTCAGTGGTTCTGCATTTTAAGAAGGTTGCTCAGAGACTGAAGTATTAGTTCTTGGATTAGAGAAACACACAGTCAAGTTTACGTCATTTAGCCTTGAACGCTTGAGGTTACACGTGTAAGTTCTTTAATGAGAATCTCACAGAAAACAGAAAAGTACTTTGTCAGCACAAGTGTATCGTTTCGCCAGCTTGAAGTCGGATGGATGAAGTCAGGCTCACGATAAATAGATGAAATGTTTATATCAGAAATCACTATCCTAACACCCCTGCTTGATTTCTGAAGCATAAATGTTCTTGAGATTTAAACCTGTTCTGTGTTTTGTAAAGTCAGGTTTGGGAAGGGGTTTCGTTAGAATGTCAGCTGTCATAGTTTTGGTTGGGCAATATTGTAATTCAATTATTCCCTTTTCCTTAAGATCTTTTATGCTGTTGTATTTTATATCGATATGTTTAGTTTTCGAATGATGTTTATAATTTTTAACCATGTTTATACAAGCTTGATTATCTTCGAATAAAGTTATGGGCAAATTTTGTTGTAGATCAAGGTCCTTTAGAAGATTGATAATCCAAACTGTCTCTTGTGCTGAAGTTGCTGCTGAGATGTATTCAGCCTCAGCGGATGATAAGGCAACTGAATTTTGTTTCTTAGTTGACCAGGAAATTGTTGTATTTCCTAACTTACATAAATTTCCCGTTGTTGATTTACGGTCATTTTTATCCCCTGCCCAATCGGAGTCAGCATATGTTGTTAGTATTGGCTCATTTTCTTTACTAATAATTAGTTTTAGTTCTTGTGTTGTTTTTAAATATCTAATAACCCGCTTTACTGCGTTCCAATCCTTTTCTCTGGGTTTTTCGTTTCTACGACTCAAAATGTTCACAGCGGCGGCTATGTCTGGTCTGGTTATTGTAGCTATATATAACAATGTTCCGATAGCTTGCCTATATTTACTGTTATTAGAAAGTAAATTTTCCTCATCAATTATGTTTAAGTACCCGGGTTCCATCGGAGTATCACAGGGTTTCGCTTCCTTTAAATCGAATTTTTCGATCAGTTCTTTTATTTTGTTTCTTTGATCAAGTGCGAAATTTCCTTCTTTACTTCTTTTTATGTTTATCCCCAGATAATAATTTACAAGTCCTAAATTTTTGACTTCATATTCCTTTTTTAGTTGTTCTATTATTTCATTTATTTCTTTAGTTTCCCCTGAAATTAATAAATCATCAACATATATAATGATGTATGTTGTATTATCCCTTAATTTTCGTGTGAAGAGACATGGATCGGAGGTGCTTTGCACAAAACCAAGTTTAGTTAAACTTTCTTCGAATTTAATGTTCCATGCTCGTGCGGATTGCTTCAATCCGTAAATTGATTTTTTTAGTTTGCAAATTTTATTTTCCTCTCCCGGTATTACATGCCCTTCTGGTTGTGACATATAAACTTCCTCATCTAAATTTCCGTGGAGGAATGCAGTCTTAATATCTATATGATTAACATCTAAATTTTTATACGCTGCACATGCTAGGAACGCTCTTATAGTTGTATACGTTACTACTGGAGCGAAGGTTTCAAAATAATCGCTTCCGTATTTTTGAGAAAAACCTTTGGCTACAAGACGTGCCTTATATTTTTCTATTTCATTATTTTCATTATATTTTTTGGTGAATACCCATTTATTCCCAATTACTTTTATTCCAGGTGGTGGATCAATTAGTTCCCATGTTTTGTTTTTTCTTAATGAATTAATTTCTTCATTAGTTGCTTCATACCATTTGTTTCTATCATATGGGTTTTCGATTTTCGCTATATCTTTCCACTCTGTTGGTTCAACAATTTCATTTTGTTTAGTTATATAAGCGAATCTATCGGGTGGAACTCCCCTATTTGATCGTTGAGATCTTCTAGGTTCGTTTTCGTTTAAATTTTCCTCATTGTCTGTTTGTTTATCTTCCTGCATGTCTATAAAGAATTTTGAGGAATCTCCCCCTGCTTTTTCAGGTTGTTTCTGAACTTCTAATTCTTCTCTCGTATCAATGTTTGATTTTTTTTCGTTTTCATTTGAATTAGAGTTTTCTATAAATTTAACAGTCCTTGCCCTTATTACTTTATTATTACCAATATAGATCCTATATCCTTTGGATCTGTTATCATATCCGATAAATGTTCCTTTTATTGCTTTGTGATCGAGTTTTCCTCTTTGGGATTTACCGAGATAAGCATAAGCTTTGCAGCCAAATATTTTTATGTTTGATAAATCCGGTTTTTTGTTTGTCCATAGCTGGTATGGAGTTGAATTGTGTGATTTTGTTGGTAATCTGTTTATAAGATACACAGCTGTATTTAAAGCTTCGGCCCAAAATTTATTTGGTAGCTGCGCTTCCGATAATAGGCACCTTGTCATTTCGACTAAAGTCCTGTTCTTTCTTTCCGAAACACCGTTCTGAGGTGCACAATGCGGAAAAGTGAACTGGTGATGAATACCTGCATATTTTAAGAATTTTTCTAATTCTTCGCTAGTGTATTCACCCCCATTGTCTGATCGGATTTCTTTAACTGTGCGACCGAATTTATTTTTCGTTATGGCTACATATTCTTTCACTTTGGTAACTACCTCACTTTTATTCGATAAAAGAAATATCATTGTGAATCTACTAAAATCATCTGTGAATGTGAGAAAATATTTCTTCCCTCCTATGCTTTCTGTTTGCATCGGACCACATACATCCGTATGCACCAGATCGATCGCCTTCTTAGCTCTGTTCTCACTCTGTTTTGGATACGGTGCATTTGTTAGTTTTCCCTTTATACAACTCTCACAAACTATGTCATGTTTGCAATTTTGAATTTCTAGACCTGTTGCTAAATTGTTGGATAAGAGTTGTTTAATTGAATTAACATTTCTATGACCTAATCTCTTATGCCAAAGCTCAATGCAGTTTTTATTCTTGCATTGTTCAGCAAAATTGACATAGATTTCTTGCTTAGGTTTATATAGGTCAATTTCATATAAATTTTCTTTCTTTTTTCCTTCTAAGAGAGTTTTTCCATTATAGGATAAGTTACAGGTGTTATTTTCAAACATGAATTCATAACCATACTTTGTGGCTTTCGTAACCGACATTAAATTTGATTGAATATCAGGGACATATAAAACGTCCTTTAAAGTTATGTCATTTGATTGTGTCCGTAATTTTATTGTACCTGTCCCGTGCGATTTTAGTGTTGTTCCGTTTGCTATCGTGACAGTATTTTTGTTGTTATTGTCAATGTCAACAAATACATTTATGTCATTACAAATATGTGAACTGCTTCCAGAATCAACAATCCAAGTAGATTTAGATTCATTATGTGCGATTAATGATAATTGCCTTTGAGACATTGTTTTTCCGTTTTGATTTTCTTCGCTTTTACTCTCTTGAATTTGTGTGTTTTTTTCTGCTTTAGTTTTCGGAGTAAAATTACTTGCTTCAAAGCATAAAGACGAATTTTGTCTGTATTTTTCATTTGTTTGGCTCTTAGAATTTTTATTCTTAAGAAACCAACAATTTTGTCGCACATGTTTTTTTCTTTTGCAATTCGTGCAAAAAAGGTTTTGATCTCTTTTTGGATATGCCCTAGTGTTTTGTTTTTGTTTATTAAATGTTTTGTATACATTTTCATGCGATGAATTGGAGCTTTCTTGTCTCCTTTGAAATTCATCTGTTAGTTTTCCTTTTATAAATTCCGGATTTAATTCGGTCTCTGATCGGGCCTCTAATGCCGTGATCAGAGTATCATAGCTAGGTGGAAGGGAGCACAACAAAAGTGCAGATAGATGAGAGTCCTTAATCTCTTCTCCTATTGCTTTTAACCTATCAGCGGTTTCTAATATTTTAACAATATGGTCGTTCATATTACCATTTTCAACTAGTTTTATACTATATAGTTTTCTTAGCAAATATAATTTACTAGATAAATTCGCGCGCTCATGTATTGTTTTTAATGCTAGCCATGTAGCTTTAGCTGATGTTTCGTTTTTAACATATATAAGCTGGGAGTCTTCTAAGCTTAAATTTATAATAGCCCTGGCTTTATTGTCTCTCTTCGTCCATTCGCCTGTTAAGGGGTTTGGCGGATCATCAGTTATCTGGTTGATTAAATCCTCTTTCATTAACAGCATCTCTACCTTGAACTTCCAAATCGCATAATTATTGGAGTTTAGTTTTTCTATGCTACACATTTCTTTCATATTTGAAGCCATGATGTTGTATTTTTATTAATTTTACTAATACTTTTATAGTTTCTATTATTTAAAATATAGTTTTTTATTTTATTTATTTTTCTTATTAGAGAGCGGTTTTACCGTGTTCATTCCTCAGCGCTCATAATCTGATAATTTTTAGAACTACGGTAAATAAATGATTCCTCTTTTATTCTTAAATTCAATTTTAAGTACTTTATAACAGTAATATAAGGTAATGCAAGTTTGGCCTACCTGTTAAGTCCGCGTAGGTGTGATGAGTAATTATCCAACTTGCGAATTAATCCAGCGATAATGCACATTTGAAGTAGATATTAACAAACACAATCTTGTTAAAATAAAGTATGGCTTCGTGAAAATAACTTCTAAGTTAATTATTTAATTACTATTAAAAAAGAGAAAAAAAAATTAATTTACATTGTTAAATTTACATCACACTATAAAAGGTTAACACATTTAATTTTAAGAGAAGTGTTCAGTGGTTCTGCATTTTAAGAAGGTTGCTCAGAGACTGAAGTATTAGTTCTTGGATTAGAGAAACACACAGTCAAGTTTACGTCGTTTAGCCTTGAACCCTTGAGGTTACACGTGTAAGTTCTTTAATGAGAATCTCACAGAAAACAGAAAAGTACTTTGTCAGCACACGTGTATCGTTTCGCCAGCTTGAAGTCGGATGGATGAAGTCAGGCTCACGATAAATAGATGAAATGTTTATATCAGAAATCACTATCCTAACAAATCGAACTGTCTACAATGTTTTAAGTTCAGACTGAAGGACAAAGCATGTAAAATTGAGATTGCTAATTTAACGAAGTAGCATAAACTTACGCACGGGCAGTTTGCCAAAAAAATATATTTCATTTGGAAATAAATGGAAAGAAGTTGTCTTTTCTGACAAACAGAAATTTAATTTGGATGGGCTTGGTAGATTTACGAAGTACTGGCATGATATTCAAACAGTAAAGACTAAATGCTAATTCGAAGGTGAGCCTGTTATGTTATGGGGAGCATTTGCAGCAGGTGGAACCCTACCCACTGTCGTAATCGATTATAAAATGAACGGAGAAAAGTATCAAGACATATTGGGGGAACATTTGCTACTCAATGCACCACCTGTTACATCAGGAGAGTGGGATATTTCGACAACGCCAGTATCCATGTTTCTCAGTCAACAAAAGCATGGTTTGAAGCTAATGGCGTCCAAGTTTCTTGAGTGACCTTCCAAGAATCCTGATAGGAAACAAGTGGAAAATCTTCGGGGTATTTAAGTGCAGTCTGTTTATAAAGATTTTCGACGATATCGAACCAAACGTGAACTCATCAATAGCATCAAAATACCCTACAGTAATATAAAAACCGAAACTGATCTAAACTTACTGCAACATTGACAGATCCATTGATAAAGGTAATTGAAAAAAAGTACATTTATAAGGTATTGACTTACAAAATTCATTAAAATTTCTCGACGTTATATTTATTCCCATGATAAAGTGTATCAAAAATTAATATATGTCATTATTTTAGTAATTATAATTTGTATAATTTTTAAAACTGTGTATATCTATAAATTTTGACTTAAATAAACTGGATTCCTTACTTCTTGTCCTAATATTTTCTAGAAGTATTTTACAATACTTTTTTCCACGACCTTAAACTTTTTCCAGCGGCTTTTCAGCTACCTCTTAATTAATGTTTTTGAAAAAAAAAATTCTCACTGTGTACGATTTTCTCCTACATCTCAAAAATATAATTCAATAATCGTTATAATTATTGTAAGCAGCTAAAAATAGCTCCATTAATTTATTCAATATTGATTAAGATCCAACAGTAATACGCTCGGTTTTCTATGTGTTAACATTTAATATATTTCGTTTATCTTTATCAAATTGGTTTATTCGTGTTTACAATAATTTCGATATTAATAAATCGAGTATAAAATGTCAAATATTCTTCTTAAAATGAAGAGCGAGAAATGCTTATTATTCCAGAGCTTTGTTGCTTTTGTTCGGATTTGCCTTTCAAATTTCAAAATTTAAAAAATTCTATTTAAACGTTTTGGAAATAATATTGTATTTTTCATTTTTCAAATATTTCAAATATGTTGATATTTCAATGGAATTTACCTGCATTAACATAATGCCCTGGCTTTTAAAATTATTCATATATTTCAATTTGTTTTCGTTTTCTTTTATCTAAAAACTTTTTGAAAAGATTTATCATATAAAATCAAATTCAAAGCTTCATTGTGACCTTTTGAAGAGTTTGTGTATGCCAAACTGTAAATAAGTTAAAAGTTTGAAAAGATGAAAAAGATAAAGATTAAAACATTTCGAAAGAATTTGATGTTTTAGTTATAAAAGTTAAGCCGTTCAAAAGTATAAAGAAGCAGAATGAAAGATGAAAATGAAAAGTTTGAATTTCATTAATTCTACAAAATGATAGTGTTTATTTTTTTGTTTGATATCGTCTCTTATTTATTATTTAAATTACTTTCTGTCGCTTGAAATGAATCATTATCTCCACATTATTTTACGCTATACATAATGTGTGACAAACAATATTACAAAAATACAATTTTTAGTATTTATTTCTCCATTAAGCGATATGAAGATGTCATGATGTTGGGTTAAAATACATATATACAAGTTAGTCATAAATGGAAACTTTGTGATACAAGGCCCTTACGACCAGGGTATTCAAGTAATTAGAAGGAAATTTGAGATTATTTCAAAGTACGTTCTCGAGAATATAAGGAAGAACAACAGTCAAGATATAACAGTTGCGGTTACAGTGAAAACATTTCAAAAATTTCAAATGGTAGCACTCTATGTTTAAAGTTATCTACATTGGAAAAAAACCCACAACGTTTAGACGATATTTGTAGAACTAAAAACGGAGACATATAACACAGGCAAAGAAAATCAGTGATTGCTCAAAGTGTGCTGCAAGAATATTTTGGTGATATTGTCATCTATCCCCATTTTGTGTTTCCGTGGCTACCATGATCACTTGAACACTTAAGTAAATTTAAAATCTGCGTTATATAGGACAATGGTACACAGTGAGACGGCTTAAAAAAAACGTTAATTAAGAGCTAGATATAATCGACTGAAGCTATTTGAAACATTGCATATATGTTTTACTTATTTGCTTTGCTTATTTGCATATATTTATTACTTATCTGCTTATTTTGAGCATCTTGTGTGCACAATTTACCAATACACATGATTGAAATCAGGAAAAAAATCAGTTTAAAATACACTGCTCAAAACAATTAAAGGATATTGCAGTTTTAGGTGGATTTTGTATCTGGGAAACTTTTTAGCTGATTGATACATGGTCGACAGACATAGTAGGTTATATGAGAATAAATTACACATGTTTGGCAGAAAAAAATGCATTTTATTGCGCATTTGTGTACAAAAGGAAAAAAACACAATTTGTGCATATGAGAAGAAAAGAATAAGAAAAGGTGTTTTCTTCAAAGAAAATCATTTTCAGTAGGGGGTATGGTTTCCACGGGCGGCCAGCAACGTTGAACACCTTTGAGGCATGAACTCAATGAGGCTATTAATGACGCGTTGGGGTATTCTGCCCCACTCTTCCAGAAGAGCTCTTTCCAGTTCTTGGAGAGTTTGTGGTGGTTGTTGGCGGCCAGAAACTCGTCTTCCTAGAGCGTCCCAAACGTGCTCGATTGGATTCATGTCTGGAGAACACGCTGGCCATTCCATTCGAACGATTCCTTCCTCGAAAAGGAAATCCTCCACCAGGTTTGCACGATGTGGCCTGAAGTTATCGTCCATTAAAATGAAGTCATCTCCGATTGCTGCAGCGTAAGAGACTACAATAGGTCTGAGGATCTCATCCCTATATCGGCGACCAGTCAGAGCTCCATCTCGAATGATGTAGAGGTCAGTGCGCCCGTCAATGGAGATGCCACCATATACCAACACTCCTCCACCGCCAAATCTGACACTTTCGTGCACGAACGCAGGGTTATTCCTACTGCCACGGTCCCTCCAGATGAAAATACGCCTATTATCCGGATGCACAGAAAAACGGGACTCGTCAGAAAACAGAATATTGCTCCATTCATTTCTCCTCCAGTTGACATGCTCGGTTGCCCACTCCCTGCGGTCGCGACGATGCCTTGATGTTAATCTAACACATACCATCGGTCGGCGAGCATACAGACCTACAGCATGGAGCCGGTTTCGGACAGTCTGAGTTGAAATCGTGGTGCCTGTAGCCGAGCGAAGGTGTTGTTGGAGAAGAGTAGCGTTCATGTTTCGGTGTCTCCGAGCTGTTAACGCTAAATACCGATCTTCATTGGGCGTTGTTGCCCGTCTACGACCTTGCCCTGGTCTTCGGCCTGCACATCCACTCTCCAAAAAACGGTTCCAGATCCTGGAAATTACACTTTGTGACACTCCAATGGCTTGCGCTACTTCGGCTTGAGTTTGGCCCCCTTCTAACCTACCAACAATTCTCCAAGCTTCTGAATCTGTCAAATGACTTCGCTGAGACATCGTACTCATCGAAACAAAGCAATCACTGAATGCCGATCATCCTTGTCCTCATTCTCTTTTATCCAGTTGAAAGTCAAATTTCATTCGCTGCCGCTGAAGCGACGTTTTTGACGTCGAACTCAAAATTTGCATACTCCACAGTTTGAAAACCAGAAAAATTTGCATTTGTGATTCTCTTCTTCTATTTTCGGCAAAAAAAATTTCGTTTATATCTTTATTTTATATAAAACTTCAAATATCCTTTAATTGTTTTGAGCAGTGTATAATTAGTATTCATCTTATTCAGTACCACACTTTTAGTATACAGTAAGACAGCACTAATTTTTTATACGTTTCCCCGACACATTTAACAATCTGGTACATGACATAGTTGTGAAGGGGTTTCTGATCATCTATATATCAACGCTCGCATCGTAGAACTTTGTAAAGGGTCCGAAAACTGACAAATCGAGGACTTGGAGTTTGCAGTTGCGATGTATGGTAAGTTAAGAAATGTGCTTCCTATTTATGGGCACCCATGCCCAAAGAAATAAAGCATATAATACATATTATTCATTCTAGAATTAATATAATTGTAATACTTCACAGTTTTAGACTGTTTCACTGTGTACCAGCATTTCATGTATCACTATGTGATTTGTTAAAAGAAATGGTTACACACTTCTACTACGTATTTGTTTATTTTAAGTCCGCGTTATTCAGTAGAGAAATAGTACAACATATGAATAAGATTCAAACTTAAGTATTACATACAATTAGATTGCATATGTATGATCTGCAACAGAGTTTGATGAGTTACTTTCTCTGCTCACTTTGTCCTAAAATATATTTTCATTTTGTAAGTTTCTAACGACCAAACACCCGCTTTTGAAATGTTATCGACAAACACTCCAAACAAAGCTTCACTGAACAGCCTCACATTAAACGGTATAAATATGGTGTAAAAATGTTACACTGGAAATGATGGCAAAAGGAAACAGGTGGCTGCAGATTAAAAATCCAAGCGTTTTTTTGCCGATAGTACAGTGTGGAAGTAGCGCCTTCTGAAAAGGAGGAACTTAAAGCAAAACCCAGAAGCCTCTCTTCCGTAGCACAGACAGATATTCGTGAAGAATCGAAAAATTACAACCACAGTTAATAAAACAAATGTAGCATTTATTTTTCAGCTTAACATATCTGAGGTAGTTAGGATTGCTATAGGCGTGAGGCAAAGGATGGCTCTCAGCGATACTTTTTTAATTTGAGCAAGAGAGACACCAACACTTTCATTTTTAACGTCAAGGATTTATCCGATCAAGCCATGATGTGTTTAAAAAGCGCCAAAACAAAAATACGTTGCATTAAAGTGAATGGGTAAATTTAAATTTTGCAGGTTTCCCATAACAAGGCGTCTTTACTCGCCATGGAAGACCTAATAGTCATCTAATCAAATAAATGGCAACATATAGGGAATTATTAGCACATTGTTTATAGAAAAGGTCCAGAAATGATTTTTTTAGTGAATTATGTTTTATTTATTATATTTAAATCTATAAGAGTATGTAATATGTAATTATCGAAGATTGAAGATTACGTCAGATAAGGCAAGAGAATTTGACCGTTACATTTTAGATAAGAATCGAAATCATTATCAAAGTCATTATGATAAGTTATATAAATACCTATGTTTGTTTTAAGTTGCACGCAGCTACAATCAAAGAAAGAATGTTAGCGAAAAGAAATTAATTTATTTCTTTATTTTTATTTTTATTTTGGCGTGATTTAACGTGAAAATCGATAATAATTTAGAGTAAGGTTTTAATTCTGAAAGGAAATAATTTATAGCCTTTATATTAATGTAAAAAGGTTTTAAAATTTGGAATAAAAGGAATAGATAATTTAGCTTGAATTTAATATACAATTAAATGATTTTTTATTATAGTAAATACCAACTGCTTTATAAAAGCTTCTCTGTTTATTTGTGCACTCTGTCTCACTGTGTAGGATTCTTCCCTATGTCGAATCCGCTAAGTGCGCCGGACATAATAAACACCATTAAAAGTGAGATTTTGCAGATACTTTATATCATGATGCAAGTTTCATTGTTGTTCACAGGAGACAGGGGACATCTTCCTGGATGGCCGACCCAATGTTTTTAAAGCCGGGAATATCTCTAAAGCCTAGGAGGAAGAATCTATATATTCTCAGCTAACACAGTGAGGAAAAAAATTACATTGTTTTACAATGACATTATAATTTGGAAGTTTACATAAGATTTTGAATGTCATGATTTCGAAATTATAAATGCTAATATTATTTAAAATTAAAAAAAAAATTATTTATATGAAATAATAATATCAGTTTATAAAGTTCATAAAGTTTATTTAGCACGTAATTTTTAGTTAAAATGTTATATAGACAACAAAATCGGATTCCATCATTGCATAGATGGGAAATGAATCTTGAGGTTTTTTTTTTTAAATTATATCTTATTTTAGGAGGAAAAGTAGTTATCTCTGTAATGAGGAGAACCCTCCAGCTATTCTTATTACTTCAGAAATTCTTGTATCATAAGTAAGGTTTGAACAAATTCTTCTTAATATGTTGTTATATATATATATAATTCAGGCTCAAATGCTATTAAATATTTGAATGCTTTGTAATTGCGATCATAGTATGTTCAAGATAGAATGAGTATTTTAATACTCCTAGCCCTATGAATGTATCATTAAGTATTTAGATGAATAAAATGTGTGACAAGAAATTAATTACTACGCATGGGTTTGAAATATTCACCAATAGACCTAAAACTATTAGACTTTTAAGTAATATCTAGTTGTTGTATGTCGGATTTGTATAGTGCTGTATAGAGTATTGAATAGGTAAATAAAGGTGAATTACCTTTCTTTTAATCGATGAAAGATTGGTCACTTTTGAATATTTTATAGTTGGTAGGCAGTCTATTAACTAAAATTGAAATTTTTATTAATAGTAGAAAGTTTTTATATAATTGTAATGATTGATTATATTTAAAATTATATTTTATTAGTGGACAAATATGGTTAACATATTGTAAATGTGTTCCTATATGACCACATTTATAGTTTTCAGCATCATGTTTATTTATTTTAAATAAAAAGGTTCGAAAACTCCCGTGACTTGTTAAAAAATATACTACTATTGTATCAGTGATTATAAAATTTCTATTTACTTTTGGTATGACGTCCTGTGTCACTATTATTCCATGTGTTTTGCCATGAATCAATAATATTTAAATTATCTTATTTTAAAATAATAAAGGATAACGGACTTTGATATTATAGCATTGATTTGAATTTTCAAACCTGCAGCATGCAAATATTATCGTGAATATCACAGCAAATATTAGTATTGAATACTAGTTTTACGTGACAGAAACATTTAGTATAGCGCCTAGAAGATATAGTGTGGCAATCTGCTATTCGAAAGTGCTAAAATATTGAATCCGATATATCTAACGATGCTGAAAAATAAGTGTCGATCGCAGCGACATCTGGTTTCTCAAACGTAAATATTGTATAAGAATTGAATTGAGAAAACGTTTCGTCCGATTAAGAGCTAGTATATGTCGCTGCGATCGATATCTGTTGTTCAACATCCTTAGAAATTTATCAGATTAAATTTTTTAGCGCTTTTTAAAGCATTACTGGAATAGCCGGTTGCCACACTATATCTTCTAGATGCTATACCTTTGGGTCGCTCTTCTATTATTAGCACACATTCACCTATATAAGAATCGTTGTTAAAGTTTAGACCAGCCGTACTCAACCTTTATTTTCGCGGGCTGCAAACAATATATTTCCAACATTAGGCGGGCCACAACACTCTTATAAAAGGATAAAAAAAGAGTAATTAAAATAGTAAGGCAACAGAGTTAGTATAAAACAGCAATATAATAAAGTTAATATCATCAGTAGGGTTGGACGTTTACCTCGAAATATGCCGCGAAGTTTGTTGTTTAGAAATAATGGTGTAAACATATTTGATGCCCATTTTCTCCGCAACAAACGTTCAATTCTAAAAAGCAACAGTGGCTATATAATAATTATATAAAATATAACAGTATAACAATACAGAACTTCCAAGTTCTAAAGTAAAAAAAAAATCAAGAGATTTTCACTATTAAATCAGTCTGTTGCTCAATGGAAAAAACTTTGTATTTATTTTGTTTTAATTGTACAAATATATAGCACAAATTTAATTAATTTGGGATAATGTTTTATTACTGTTGAAGATTAAGAATGGCATACACAACTGTAGTACAAATTGGACTACACATAAAAAGAACGCCTGACTAAGCAAACGGCATTTAAGATATTTTAACATAATTTTAAATTAATTATAAATAGCAAGACAGATGTTGTTTTCCCATGAAAAATTATAAAACAACCGTGAATATTTTTTTTAGGCACATCCCAATTAATTTTATAAATACGGATTAATAATTATGTGTCTCGGGCCGTACATGAAACGTCGCCGGGCCGCAGGTTGGGTATTGCTGGTTTAGACTGTCATTTACAAACATTTTATGTGCTGCAATCAATTAAGATACTTATTCGTGAATGTATCGTTAAAATGTTTGAATATCTTGTATTTTTCAATATTTATTTTTTTAAAAATGGTCTTAGAAAATAAGAAAAAAATCGTCAACATGTAAACTTTTTATAATCTGTTAAGCCGACTGTAAATGTTTATATTTAACCGGTGTATGCAAGTGAAGAATATTACATTTTTTAAAAATTCCTTTTGAAAAATATTAAAAAATCACAGTAAAAAAGCTAAAGAATTGTTGTATTTATTTCTTTTTTAACGAGACGCTTCACCGATGCAAGCTTTTCCCTCACCGATCGGAAAATACCATGTTAATCTATGGGGAAAATTATAGGTGATTAACCTTTGCTAATATAATTGTGAAAATACAGGTTTCCGTTACAAGAAGTCTGTTTCAAAGTAGTTAGTTTTTTTTTTTTTTTTGTATAGTCTCCTTAAACTTTAAGTATTCAACTAAACTACGAACTTTAACATAGCTAACTTGAGAAAATCTTTAAAATTTATCTATCATCTTCTTAAAAACACTTAAAATTTGAGAGACATTCTTTGAAAAACAAACTTTGTCATCAACGGACGTCGACTTTCTGATGGTGAAGAACGTATTTTGATAATTATATTTGGTAATGTTTACTTGAGACCTATTTAAATTTTCCCATAGGTTTACGTGGGATGTTACAATCGGAGAGAATCGTTGAAGAGTCTCCTTAAGAATTATATTAATTACAATCATTATACACTGAAAAAAAATTATTTTACGGTATAATACTGCCACCCCAGCTACCAGTATTATATCATAAAAATAACAGTTATAAACAGTAAAATAAGCAGTAATACACTGCCGTGCATGCGCGGTTAAATTATGTATTCACGGTTGTAGCGTATTACTGCTTATTTTACTGTTTTTTACTGTTAATTTTACAGTATAATACTGGCAGCTGGGTTGGGTTGATTATAGACGGCCAATTATCTACACTTGGATATAGGCCCGGGGGGAGTGCCCTTCGTGGGGGTCTTTCTAAGGGAACCTAACCCGTATTTACGCATGGATAAATCCACGGCTCGAAGAAAACCAAGAAAACTCCGAACGATTAGGCCGACGGGCGCGATTGGGATCGAACCCAGCACCTCCCATCTACCAGCTTCGAGAGAAGAACCTCTCAGCCACTGGTAGAGCACTGGCAGCTGGGATGCCAGTATTTTACCGTAAAATAAACAATTTTTTTTTGCAGTGTACACTTCCACTTTCAAAATCAACGGCGCATGTGTTCGTTGAAAATATATTTTACAATTTTTGAATGCAAATAGCTTCATCGCTTCAAACCAACTTAAAACGAATTATAAACAATTTCAAATAAAAAATAAATTCATACAAGTTACTAACAACAAGTTTATACTGACATTAAAAGATTGCGAATTGACTAAAAACATAAATTTTATGTTAATTTGTAATAAGATTTATCTCTAAATAATTTTTTTCACAAAATTAACTTGTCCCAATTTCAAAATTAACCGCGTATGTGATCGCTGAAAATAAATTCCACTACGTTTGAATGTAAAGAACTTCATAGCTTTAAACCTACTTAAAACGAATCATAAACAATTTCAAACAAAAAAAAATTCATACAAATTCCTAGCAACAAGTTTCTACTGACATTAACAGATGCGAATTGATTAAAAACATAAATTTTAGGTTAATTTGTAATACGATTTACCTCTAAATAATTTTTTTCACAAAATGAACTTGTACCACTTTCAAAATTAACCGCGTATGTGATCGCTGAAAATAAATTCCACTACGTTTGAATGCAAAGAACTTCATAGCTTTAAACCTACTTAAAACGAATTATAAACAATTTCAAATAAAAAATAAATTCATACAAATTACTAGCAACAAGTTTCTAATGACATTAACAGATGCGAATTGATTAAAAACATAAATTTTATGTTAATTTGTAATAAAATTTATCTCTAAATAAATTTTTTCACAAAATGAACTTGTCCCACTTTCAAAATTAACCCCGTATGTGATCGCTGAAAATATATTTCACTATGTTTGAATGCCAAATTACTTCATCGCTTCAAACCTACTTAAAAAGAATTATAAACAAATTCAAATAAAAAATAAATTCATATAAATTACTAGCAACAACCTTATACTGACATTAAAAGATTGCGAATTGATTAAAAACATAACTTTTATATTAATTTGTAATAAGATTTATCTGTAAATAAATTTTTTCACAAAATGAACCTGTCCCACTTTCAAAATCAACCGCGTTTGTGATCGCTGAAAACATATTTCACTATGTTTGAATGCCAAATTACTTCATCGCTTCAAACCTACTTAAAACAATTTATAAACAAATTCAAATAAAAAATAAATTCATATAAATTACTAGCAACAACTTTATACTGATATTAAAAGATTGCGAATCAATTAAAAACATAACTTTTATGTTAATTTGTAATAAGATTTATCTCTAAATAAATTTTTTCACAAAATGAACCTGTCCCACTTTCAAAATCAACCGCGTTTGTGATCGCTGAAAACATATTTCACTATGTTTGAATGCCAAATTACTTCATCGCTTCAAACCTACTTAAAACGAATTATAAACAAATTCAAATAAAAAATAAATTCATATAAATTACTAGCAACAACTTTATACTGACATTAAAAGATTGCGAATTGATTAAAAACATAACTTTTATGTTAATTTGTAATAAGATTTATCTCTAAATAAATTTTTTCACAAAATGAACCTGTCCCACTTTCAAAATCAACCGCGTTTGTGATCGCTGAAAATATGTTTCACTATGTTTGAATGCCAAATTACTTCATCGCTTCAAACCTACTTAAAACGAATTGCAAACAAATTCGAATAAAAAAATAAATTCATATAAATTACTAGCAACAACTTTATACTGACATTAAAAGATTGCGAATCCATTAAAAACATAAATTTTATGTTAATTTGTAATAAGATTTATCTCCAAATAAATTTTTTCACAAAATGAATCTGTCCCACTTTCAAAATCAACCGCGTTTGTGATCGCTGAAAATATATTTCACTATGTTTGAATGCCAAATTACTTCATCGCTTCAAACCTACTTAAAACAAATTATAAACAAATTCGAATAAAATATAAATTCATATAAATTATTAGCAACAACTTTATACTGACATTAAAAGATTGCGAATCCATTAAAAACATAAATTTTATGTTAATTTGTAATAAGATTTATCTCTAAATAATTTTTTTCACAAAATGAACTTGTGCCACTTTCAAAATTAACCGCGTATGTGATCGCTGAAAATAAATTCCACTACGTTTGAATGCAAAGAACTTCATAGTTTCAAACATACTTAAAACAAATTATAAACAATTTCAAATTCAAATAGTAATCAGACACTTCTCTTCGCTAATAATTTGCTTGAAATGTTACTCTCATCAAGAAAACACGGATGATTCTAATATTTCAAATACGTGCATGTTCTAATTACAACAATATTTCGATTAATGACCCATGTATGAATCAACTAGATATCATCGTGTAGCTTTCGATTTCAAGTATCATAAAGCCAATTTCTGAAATTACTAATTTCGAGCCATCTATAACTTTTGATCTCGATGCGAATTAATTTATTATTCAAATTGTGTTTTTAAATCTATTTATCCACTCGTGATAGATCTGTTACAGTATCTGACGGTTTCAGATACATTGCTTTGTTGTGTTGTAAATATGTGGGTGGGTATTTGTTTCTGAAATATGAAATTGGATCTTGAAAAATCTACATTTATACAAAATTTTGTTGAAATAGACATTATTCAGATTATGCCAGCTTAACAAACATGCATATGTACTCCTAATTAAATCTTCGTTTGTATTTATCATTCTTTTAATTTATACAGTAATAGTTATTTCTAAATGCTTACGCCGAATTCATGGAGAACGTGCGCAAGAAGATAGCCGTAATCATCACACGTTTAACCTACGATTTCGAACCTACGGGTACGATTTTTAGGTAGCTTTCAATACAAAAAGCTATATATATATATATATATATTTATTTATTTATTTATTTATTTATATATATTTATATATATATATATTTGTTTATTTATTTATTTATATATATATATATATATATATATATATATATATATATATATATATATATATATATATATATATATATATATATATATATATATATATGTATGTGACATTTGTCATGCTGTAACTCTGTTATTTATGAACCGATTTCCATGTGACTGAGTATGTGCATAGGGCATACCAATGTCTCGACCGAGTTCGTTGGCCAGCTTCATCCGACATCTTGTTTCAAAATGGCGGCCAGTTAAAGATTTTTAATTTTTTAAAAATTCAAAAAGATGTACAAAAAATTATAAATTGAAAAATTTGCTTCCGTTAAGTGTTAGATCGTGATACAAGGATTCCGGAACATTTTTTGTTTTGGTTTTATTTTAAAAAATGGCTGAGATATGGCAGTTTGAAATTCTAGGGTGGCGGATATTTTGAAACAATCTAATTTTTGTTATGTTGTAACTCTCGTATTTATGAACCGATAAGAATGTGACTGATCATGTGTACAGAACATACCAAAGTCTCGACCTAGTTCGTTAGCCAGTTTCATCCGCCATCTTCTTTTAAAATTGCGGCCAGTTAAAAAAAAAATAAAATTTTTAAAAATTCAAAAAGCTATACAAAAAAATTATAAAGTGAAAAAATAGTTTCCGTTAAGTGTTAAATCGTGATACAGGAATTCCGGAGCATTTTTTGTTTCGGCTGTATAAAATAAAATGGCTGAGATATAGCTGTTTGAAATTGTAGGTTGGCTGATTTTTTTTTTAAATCTGATTTTTGTTATGCTGTAACTCTGATGCTGAAGATGGCATTCTAATTCAATATTAATGAAAACCCAGATTGAATCTTCTATAATCAAATTGGGTTCCAAGCATTTTAACTTCGGGTGTAGTTTGAGTAAAATGAATTTTTTTCAAAACACGGAATATGGAAGCTACCTTTTCCTCCCGGTACAGGCCGGAAGGACTTTTTTTTTTAATTTTGTGGAAAAATACTTTTACGTAATAATAGCAAAAGTAGCTGTCCAAATCACAAAAGTTCAGGTTTACTGACATTTAACGAATATGTTATTTATTGAAATCTAATGAATATAGTAATTTTGCGTACTATCCATACACTGAAAAAAAAAAACAAGTGTTTCTGAATATAGGAAAATAAAATATACCTACGAAAGAACATATACAATAACTTCTTTCGAGTTACCCACGATTCCGAAAAGCGTTTCTTTATATTTAGAAACCTCAGGAACTAATATATTATCGAGATTTAAAGAAGCATTAAAAAAAGAAAAGTTTCCTTTATTATCTATGATTTTCGGAAACGTTTACGAGTAGTTTTTATAATAGTATATTAATCAGTTTTCTGAAACCAGAATATTGCTTTTTAGGATTTCTCAATTATCAATTAAACTTTTTCAGCTGCGTAACTTAATTTATGCATGCAAGAGTAACACTATGATATTAATTTTAATATTAATGTTAATTTTGTAATTTATCATATTTTTCTCTAAAAAATGTTTGAGTAAATTTTCCATAAGGATTATTTCATTTAACAATTTTAAATAAAATTTATGGAATAATTGGTGATGTAGGACGACATTATTAAATTATTTTATGTCATTTTCACGAATATTTGATCCAATTTGAAGTGAATTCTGAATAAAAGCTCTAAGTGAAAAGTACATCGGGAGAAAATCCATTTTCGATATTTCAAAGGATAAATTTTAAAGTGGTAAATATTAAATGTAATTTAGGATAAAAATTGTAGTTACTTTAAGCTTTTTGCCATCAAAGCTAAAAAAAAAAAAAAATTGATTCTAAAGAGAATTTAATCAATATTTCAAAAATCCTTCTATCAATAAAGCAGTGTTTTAAAGTTTTTTTTTTCTTCAAATCGGACTTACTTTTAAAAGATTATTTTGTGCAGTACAGAATTGATTTTATTGCTAACTTTTACAGAATGTCATTCACACTTTATGGAAACGATTTTCAAAGTTATTTTTACACATAAAGAAATAACTGTGAGCCTTTTCGGAGAAATAATTTCCCTCTATAATTGAATAGCCTTGACTTTGGCTATAGCTATAATAAAAAATGTTATGATAGTAAAATGTTTTAGTATGGTCATGCCAAATTTATCCAACATCTCTTGGGCATCTTTCCGAAGACTTTTCAATATTCATGGATAGTGTCTTCCTGAAGCCTGCTTTCAAAAGCCAAATGTAGAATAGTCCATGGGGAAATCACAAAATGAACTTACAGGTAATTTTTCAAATGGGACGCAATTTGTTCCTTTTGGTGATTCTCTTTTTTTCTAAATATGCGACAGTTGATTTGGAAATATCACTGGAGACTTTGTCTTTATGAAGCTCGACTTAATTAATGTTTTTTCCATACAAGACTGGAATTTATTCTTCGAAAATGGTTTCTAAAATATTTTGCTGAGTGAAATTACTTTACCTTTACTTGTTACATTTTGAGCTTCAATTACCTTCATGACAAAATACAGCTACAATCATAAATATCTTCAGAAACTGATATTATATTCACAAACACATTTCGTTTCTTCTTTTCCTACATTGATTGAGAAGAAAAATGCTCTTTTTTTTTTTTTGTTGTTGTATTAGCCACCCAAAATAAAGTAATGCTCCATCCAGCGGTACCACAAAATTTTACTTAAAACCAATCAGGTGCTTGTTAAAGCGAGCGTTAGAATGACGCCACACACGAACATTGAAAACACTTCGTAGAGCCACCCAAGAAATATGAGAAAAAATTAATATGATCGCATTAAACAAATTCTACTACAATGGAAATTTAGAGCCAAGAGTCAAAGGTATACAATAGAGTCAAATTGCTCCAACGAATATGGCAATTATGCGTAGAAACTATCTATAAAAATCATCTCCATAAATTTTGAATGTCCTTCTGTACTTTTCTGCAGATTTCATTGTTTTCACTGTGTAATGAATTATTTTCGATTACATTTGGAGAATTTTCTTTAGAAAATTCTGGTCTGATTAAACTTATCTTTTTATAAACATTCTAACTTTATCGGAAAAGAGCACGCTTGATGTATTGTAAAGATGAAAGAATAAAACGGTAGTCATTCTTTCACATTTATTAAAAATTATTATGTAAAAAAATAAAAATTAATTGCTTTTTCAAAATTAAATAAAAAATATAAACATGAGAGGTAAGAGAAACATTCAGTTTTCATTAATGGTTTCACATCAGTTTAATAATAAATTTCTATAAACTATTAATTTTGTAACCTATTTACGCTGGGTAGCTATACAATGGTTATTTGCTTTAATGAAATTGTGGATCAATAGAGTATTTGAAATAATGTAGAGGAAAACAGGTGTTCTTTCCTATCACGAAGAATTCGCAATTTTTTATTCTATAATTACACAGTGCTATTTAAAAATGGTAGTTTTAAGTGCAAGAAATGCAACAAAACAATGTGTAATAATATACAAGGACATATTCAAATTCCATAGCTATTGTTCTATGCTTAGGTAAGTTAACACATGGGCTGATAAGTTCCCGGTCTGACACACAGATGGCGTTGCAATCGCCGAACCGATGTTTTTTTCAGTAAATACTAACCTTTAAAAGGTAGTAGAAAAAATGCCATGACGATTCGCCGTGTGGATAAAACGTTAGAGTGGTTTTAGTTGAACGACTTGGTTGATAAACAAAAAAATGGATAACAAGAATTTCAAGAATTGTTATTTGATGGGGAAAGAATACCGTTCAAACAAAAGCTTGGCTATATAAGCGTTATCCGGACACTGCACCAGGTAAATCAACCATTATTGACTGGTTTGCTGAATTTAAACGTGGTCGTACGGACACCAGTGATGCACCACGCAAAAGAGGTGGTTACTCCGGAAAACATAAAAAAAGTCCACAAAATCATTTTGGGGAACCGTAAAGTGAAGTTGCAGGAGATAGCTGAGACTCTGAAGATATCCAAGGAACGTGTAGGTTTTATTTTGAATGAACATTTGTCTATGAAAAAGCTGTTGTCAAAGTGGCTGCCGCGCGTGTTGACTTTTGACCAAAAACAACAACGAGTTCTGAGCTCTGTTTGGAGCTTTTTCGTTATAAAATTATGTTATTTATTATTAAATTATTATTATTAATCATTTATTAAATTATTATTATAAAATTATTATTATAAAATTATTTTTAAAATTATTATTATTAAATTATTATTATAAAATTATTATTTTTAAATTATTATTATTATTATTAAATTATTATTATTTATTATTAAAGTTATGTAATTTATTAAAGTTAAGCTTTTTTTAAAAAGTTGTGTTTTCTGTATTAGACCGGGAACTTATCAGCCCATGTGTTAGCCATGAGTCACATACAGGCAAACATATTATTTTTGGACCTGGTGAAAACGATTCCATTCCAAGAAAAAATAAAGTTATCAAAATCGGAGATTTTCGATTTTGATTATTAAGATTTTGATTACTTTTCATTATGTTTCATCCAGATCCATGATAAAACAGCTATTTTCCACTTCTTAGTCATCATCATCAACCGTTTTCAATCCACTGCTGGATGTAGGTCTCCTCCCAGATTTTTCCATAGTTTCCTGTCCTAATATAAATGCAGTTGAACTATATTTATTTATTTTATTTCCTACTTTTTAGTACACAAATAAAAGCGTCCTTTAATTAAAAATCATTATTCATATAGCATCAACAAATGGAAGATAACAGCAAGACACATCATCTGTCCGCTTCTATGCGAATAAAAGAACTAAACCTTTTAGAATTGTCATTATAAAATATTTTCACAGAAATGAATATGAATGAAATATTATAACAGAGAAACTAGACAATTTCGGATTTTGACCCTAGGATTCACTCTATCTGAGGCCTTTTTAAAAAAATTCTATTTCAATATTCAATCAAAATTAAATTAAAATCATACTGTCAATTGATAATTACGTTCAAAATATATTTAAAATATTGTGTTGTCATTGGAAAAGTGAATAAAATTTCAAAACTCTAACACATCAGGAAGAGAGTGGGAAATCCATCTTTAGAAACAAGAAAAAGTTAAGTTAATAAAAAACGTATTAAATACATTGGTACAAAATATGTAAAAAGTTGTTATATTAGAAAGTTTGGTCTAATCTACAATTGTATTAGATTAAAAATTATATTGTAAGAACGAGTAAATATAAGGGACGTTTTGGATGACTCGTTTATAAAGAAAAGGCACTTAATAAAGGCTTAATTGCGGTCATTATATCGAGTGCTAGTGCAATTTTCTAATAAAATACAAAAAAAATTGGTAGAAAGGAAGTTTCTGTTCTCATAATATTTTAAACTTCTAGGTAATGTAACCAAGATAAACGGCCACTCTTAATTTCAAACTAAAATTGTGATGATTGTGATATCGTTGAAAGAAAAAACATATGGGTAATTTTTCTCTTTGTGAAAAATATATTTATTTTCAGTTAAATTTTAAAATTAAGCAAAACACGTATAATATGGTCATTGGAAGTAATTTGACCACCTTTCTATTTTTCCCAATAAATCCATTTTTACTTCACTTAACCCGTTTAGGACCAGCAACTTTTAAAAGAATTTTATTCGTTTGACACCACTTTTTGTTAATTATTTGACTTAACTTTATAAATCACGAAAATGTCGGAATTGAATAAAATCAATTTTATTTTTATTTTTTACTGGTATCAAACTCAAGCGCTGTAAGCACTTTCTGAGGGTGCATGTATGCACCCATGGTCCCGAACGGGTTAAGCAAAACGGGCAATGGAAAAATGACACAAATTTGTTATTTTTATGAATAAAACCTTATTTCTATGTGAAATGAATCGAATGTAAATAAATTACCATAAAGATCAGAAAAGCCAAATTAAACATTACAAAATACTGACAAAGTTCAAATGGCTGAAAAGTTTGAAACCATCATCTGAATTCCGAGTAAAATCAATGTCATGGATGTTAAAAATTCACAATATCGATATTGGATGTTAAAAATTCACAATCTAGACATATAAAAATTGTTCAACTAGAAACCGCTAGATGACCCTATTAACTGCAGCTACATTCATGTTACAAATGCTATAATTGTTTCCCTTTTTTTCTTGAGGGAAGGGGATTAATTAATTCTGTGTAAAATTCTTCATATTTTCATTTTATGAATCGAAAAATATGATCTGCTTAAAATTTACTTTGAATAAAATATTTTTGAGAAGCAACATTCATACAAACTAAATTTAAAACATAAACTAACGTATAACGAACGAAAACTCGCTTAAAGTTACATCGAAGTCTCAAATTTAAAGTTTCAAACAATAGGTTCTTAGACAAAAGAGAGATTACTTTACAAAATCTTATGTTATTTCTTCCCCAAGGAGTCGAAAAGTGCACATCACTTTTCCTTAATTATATTCTTTAAGGCTGCCTCTTTTCTGCGCCTTCTGACTTGTAATTAGAGGTCTTCATAAAGTTAACTCTTCACTAGAGTGTATTTAAGATGATTATTATCGCAAACATTATTTGAAAGCAGCGTTAAGAAACAACTAGTAATAATTGCTAAAAATTTCCATCTTTAACTGAGCGTTCAGAATCATTAAAAATTTTAATTATAACTTGTCGTCCTTTGCTTTTTATGCCCCATTTAAAACACATACTTTGTTAAGTAATTTTTTTTGTTACTTTCTTTAATTATTTGTATATTTTTACTTTGAAAAGTTTACTGCTCTTCTATTGAACTTATTAAAAGTGCAACACGTTGAAATATATAATACTTTCAAAAATAATACATTATTAATTTAGCAAATCTCGCAACATTTCATTTGTAGTTAAATATCAATATTTATTTATTCTTTCATCAAAGTATTTATAGAAAATATTAGTTAAAAAAATATTTTACGCTTCTTACACTTTAAAACATCCTCTTTCAAATGATTTCTAATTCATTCACATATAATCAATGGTTCAAAGAAAGGAGAGGAAATATCCGTACGAAATCCATCTTTTGAGTCACTCTGTATTAAAAGAATTCGAAATAGCATAAAATTTGAATATTAAAACACAATTTATGCCATTATGGAAAACATAAGCAAGTAACTTAGCCTACGACTACATATTCCTAACGTTTAACTCTTGACTGTTTTAGCGGTCTCACAGACCGTTGCTTTTTTCACTTTTCCCAGTTGAACTTGTAATTTTCAGTTTAACTTTGATGTTAGTGAAATTTTGTTTCCTTTGGAGATACATTCGATAGATACATTTGAATGGATGAATTTTGGGTTACAGTACTCGATCGCCGACACTTTAAGAAATTTTTTTTTTACATATTCCAAGCTGCATTCGTTATTTTCCAATAAAATGAGATTCTAATGAACTTAAAATGTTCTTCAAGATTTCTTCTACAAAATGCATTAGTAACATTTTAAAAATTGACAGGGTTTCAAATTTTAATACTTAAAATACAGAGATGTGTTTTTGCTCCTAATTCCGACATCTAACATACCTAATATCGACACTCAAAAGAAAAATTGAAAAATTCATCGAAAGCTTTTTATTAACAAATATTTGACACATTTCATGTGCAATAAAGTCATATACAAAAATAGTAACTAAAAATATGACCACATTTCTCCTTAAAGTGTGAATGATCTTCTGTACTTTGGGGCAGATTTCAGTGTTTTCATTGTGTAATGAATCGTTTTCAATTGCATTTGGAAAATTTTCTTTAGCAAAGTCAGGTTTGGTTGAACTTGCCTTTTCATACACGTTCTAATTTTCTAGAAAAAGAGCAAACATTGTGATAAAAATTGTGATATAAATTTCAGTCTACTGACAATGAGTTCGGAAACTGGTACGTCTTAGTACTACCCCAAAAAGCAAGAGGTGGCGTGAGTTCACATATTAGTTGTTCAGTGAATATTGTGATCAGAGTTTTTCTTCCATTCGAAAAAGCCTGTTGCAGGCATGTAGATACTTCTGATTTATCGTCAGAAAATATTTTTAAACTTTGACATGCGTGCTTTCTGCTGGTATTATCTAATTTTTTTCTAGTATTACTAACCAAAGCAATCACAAAATCATCAACTTTTATCAAATCAATTTGTTGGTTCTCAACAACAGAAACATCTTGCACAAAAGGGGCTTTTTTTGAAAAAATAGGTGCAATGTCCAAAATAGAGGAATCTTTCAAAACAGAAGCCTTTTTCAAAACAGAGAACCTTTCAAAAAAGAGGAATCTTTCAAGAGTGTCGTAATTAGGAATCCAACTTGATATCAGTGTTCCTAATGCCGACAGGTGCTAAACTTCCATATCTTATATGATAAGAGCGATTTCAATACTGAATTATGAATCTATAATATTCATTTAGTTCAAATAACACAATGGTACTAGTTATACTGCTAGTTACTAAACGAAAACCTTAACTAGTCAGGTTACTTCCTTAGACAAACATGTCAACAAAAACACGTGATCCATCATTATCTCGACACACGTCTGTAAAGTTTCCGTCAGCTGTTTCTAGTATCCCGCCTAACCCAAACAGGCCTTCCAACCATGAAACTGAATAAATTATTTTTACATTATGGTGCCAATTTTGAACTTATACGATCATTTAAAGCCTTATTTTTTCAAGTTGACTTTAGGTTGTCGGCATTATCAGGAGTGTAGGCATTCGGATACTTTACCCTAATTATAACAGTCCTGCACATAAAGTTTAGTACAAAAACAGTATCCTATGAGTTAATCGAGCCTTTTATTCTTCTTCATATCAAGGGGTCTCAGAGACCGCTCACTGTAGTTATGCGACAATTCCTTCACAGCAATTAAGAATTAAAGCGCTCAAAATCTTTTTGGTAGTTTAATTAAACTAAATACTACAAATAGATCACCACAAATAAGATTTATTATCAATCCTATCAACACAGTTATCGATGCGAAAGCAAAGAAATGTGCTCCTTTCCAGGAAAGTTTGTTTTTCAACTAATGGGTCTTGTACCTTTTAAACGCAACGAAAGTGAATAAAAACATTCAAAGTTATAATTGGTGTATTTTTATAAACTTTTTGTGCATAAACAAGAAATTTTGACTATTGATTAAAGAGAATGTGCTTTTCAATATACTGTCATTAGAAACTGCTGAGTATTTTACAGAATTTGTGCATTATTGAAATTAAAATAACTCTTTTTTTTACTTCGTCAGTCATTGCGCACATGATATTTTAAAAACGTTTGTATGGATTGTTATCAAATATAGTATAGATAATAAGTACATGTGTATTTTTAAAATTACCTACTCTTAAGTCAAAATTATTTCATTAACCTTGCAAAAAAATATTTTTAAGAAAATTCAAAATTTTACAATTTTTAATGAATAAAATTAGTCATAACTAAAACTCTTATCACTGTAAGTACATACAAGTAGATCATTTTAAACCGTCGCGTACGTAATTATAGAAAGGCGAGTTCATTTCGACGAAAACCGCGCAAAAAGCATAGCCGGGTTTAGCACAAATTATCACTGAATCAGTTAATTTCTCACTCTGATACTCTGACCAGATAGCGGATTGATGATAGTCGGACTTGATTTTTGGGTCCAGGGTTTTGCACGATTGCACAGTGGGGCGTTTTGAGGATCTAGGTGGACAAAATTATTGCGTTGAAGCTTAATTAGGTTTTGCTGGGTTTTCGAATGTATCAGTAATAAAATAACCAAACAGTGATAAATATTTGACTTATTTAATTATTTATATTATTATTATTATTATTATTATTATTATTATTATTATTATTATTATTACTTATATTATTATTATTTTTTAAATTATAATATTGTATTGTCATTGAAACTACACATGTATTCAAAGTTTCAGCTCAATCGGATAATTAAAAGTGGTGAAAATTGACTTGCAAGATTTGAATTAAACACTCAGACGCACACGTCAAGTTAATATAACTTAATGATTCGCAAACTTTCGCAGGAGCTTTCTTAAGTTTTCAATACTTTAGGAATTGCACTTTGATTTAAAAAAATGCTTATTGCTTAATAATGCTTAATACTGTATTAAAAGTCAAGATGAAGTTTGAAAACAAGATGGCGCTTATTTTCAAACAACAATAGGTTAAATCGTGTGACAAACATGTGACATATGTCCAATAAACTCCTGCTTTCAAATAAAACAGAAAAGTCACGACTTGCTTTCGAAATTACAGAAAAATAATGCAACTGTTGAAAGTCTCTCAAATCAACTGCCTTCTTTACGGTCGTAGTTAATCGACACATCGGGTTTTTTTCGACAAAACTCGTACGGATCTCGACAAAAGAGACATTCAGCTACCAGTATACGCGGTCTTGTTAAATTCCGAGATAATCGGAAAAATGAATTTTGTCCCCCTAGATCATCAAAACGCCCCACTGTGGATTGGTCAGAATTTTGATTATATAGTTTGCAACGCCTTCTTGTGATTGACTTCACACATTATAAACAAACTAGCAGACTACGCCCGCTGCGCTGGTCGGTTTCTCCAAAAGAACCTTTAATCAAACGAAATATATCGGTGAATTTAACCTTGTATTTTAAAATAATCTGTACCTTTACCTAGATATCCTATAATAACATAAAAACGGATACTTATTTCACTAAGTTATGTTTTTTTAATACGGTTTATTATTACGTTTACAATTTATTACCTACCGTTTTCCATTGATTTATATGTTTTATAGCTACATTTTTTAATAACGGAAATAAACCTATATTATTCACAACTAAATAGAAATGGCGCATCTAGTATTTGTCGAGAATTAAATAAAACTCATGCACTCGTGACATCATAATTCACTTTTATATTTTAACAACAGAATAATACGGTTACTATAATTTGTGACTCGTGCTGACATATTGCTGTTATTATTTTTTGACGCGTGAAGTTTTCGCTATGGTAATGCATTGTAAAATTTGGTCATTTTTGAAATTCAATATTTGAAAAATGGCATAATCAGTGGATTTAAAATTTATATCAAGAAAAATACAATTTTTTACCTTTCTAACGCAGTTTGTCTAACAATTTTCTGACAAATACTTTTGGAGCAATTAATTTTTTCAGTAACTTCAAATGTTTCATTTTCTGATATTAATCTGTGGCAACGATCCCAGTCGTCAGCAACACATACCTTTTTATTAAAGAGGATTTATATCAAGAAAAATACAATTATTTACCTTTCTAACGCAGTTTGTCTAACAATTTTCTGACAAATACTTTTGGAGCAATTAATTTTTTCAGTAACTTCAAATGTTTCATTTTCTGATATTAATCTGTGGCAACGATCCCAGTCGTCAGCAACACATACCTTTTTATTAAAGAGGATTTATATCAAGAAAAATACAATTATTTACCTTTCTAACGCAGTTTGTCTAACAATTTTCTGACAAATACTTTTCGAGCAATTAATTTTTTCAGTAACTTCAAATGTTTCATTTTCTGATATTAATCTGTGGCAACGATCCCAGTCGTCAGCAACACATACCTTTTTATTAAAGAGGATGAGCACGCCTTCTTTATATCGTATGTCTTGTTTTAAACAGAAATAGCATGTGCTTATTATCTATACGAAATTTCATAACAATCCAACATCTGTTCTCAAGATATCATGCGCGCAATGACCGACGGCATAAAAGAAAAAAAAAAAAGAATTATTTTGCTTTCAATAATACGTAACTTCTGTAAAATCCTGGTCAATTTCTATTGGCAGTATATTAAAAAGCATAGTCTGTATAATCAGCAGTAAAAATTACTTGATTATGCATAAAAAGGTTTTGAAAATACACTAATTAAAACTTTGAATATTTTTGTTGATTTCTATCGCTTTTAAAAAGTACAAGACCCCTTCAGACGCTCAAAAATTTCTTGAGGGAGTGTGAATTTCGCACCATCCCGAAACACGTAAAGGAAAAGGTGTGTATCGTCTTCAATTTACATTTTTAATGCCATTTCCCAGCCGTCCACATTATATCATCCTGATGAGATTAAAAGGATGTCGCGGATGTATTTCATACAATAGATTGCATCCGAGAAGTTTCATTCTCGTATTTTAAACATGCTTTTAAATGCGAAGCTGCTTTTAAATCTGTTTAAAAAACTCACATCCTAAAAATTGAATTAAGACAATATCCATCTAATATTGTTCAAGGGTTTTTTTTTCTATTTTTTCTAACTTTACAAGAAGAAAGTATTGGATTCATAAAAATTTTCATTCCGGTTTTCGATGGATTTATACGTTTTAGAAGGTCCTGAACACGATTGGACTATTTTTAGAAAATGTCTGTCTGTATGTGACAAAAATTTTGTGGGCGCTCTATCTCAAGAACTAATGCACGGAATTTACTAAAACTTTAGATTCAGTTAGCCCTTGATATAAATTGGTGCTGATTAGTTTTTGGTGTAAATCGCTACAGGTGGCACTGCATTTTTTGCGATTTCCGCAATAGCTCTATCTCAGGAACTAATGCACTGATTTTCATCAAACGTCAGATTCTGTTACGCCTTGACATAAACAGACTCTATTATGTTTTGGTGTAGATATCGCAAAAGGTGACGCTGCTATGTTACTTTTTTTTCATGATTTTCACGATAACTATATCTCAAGAACTAATGCACAGAATTTTAGCACACCTTAGATTCAGTTAGACGTTGACATAAATTATTGTTGGTTAGGTTTTGGTGTAAATCCCACAACGGGTAGCGCTCCTATGATGCATTTTTCAGGATTTACACGATTTTAGTGATAGTTATATCTCAAGAACTAATGCACGGAATTTAATAAAACTTTAGATTCAGTAAGACCTTGATATAAATTGGTGATGATTCGTTTTTAGTGTACGTGAAACCTGTATGAGATAGAAGAAAGTTTTGGGATTGGCACACCCGACTAGTTTTTTTTTTTTTTTTTTTTTTTTTTTTAAATCTTTGACCAGATTTAGGTTTATTCTCGTAATTAACATTCAGTTAAAGTTAACGTAATTTCTGCATAAAAAAATATATATTTGAACATTTTCAAGATGTCTGTCGTTTTTAAAAGAATATCAAATTTTTATCATTTTTTTTTTTTTTAAGTGAATGATGATATTTTCACCAACTTTATGCAGTGTTTGGGACGTAATACTTTGTAAAGGAAAAATACAATAAAAGTTATTTATTATTAAATGTCAGTTGCTATAACCGATTTCCCAGACATGATCATATGAACATTATAAATCAGTGCAAAAAAAAGTCAGTAAATGGCGTTGAAACATCTACCCTATTAAAATCCGTGCGCGTATCTATCTATATAGCCTCAAAAACTCGGAAACCACAGGGCGCAGGGCTACGAAATTTGGCACACGGGTTGCTTTTAGGGGACCCATGAACGATTGAGGCAAAACATTCGAAAATTTCAAATAGATTTTTTTTTCATGTTTTTGACGAATTTTTGCCCTTTTTTATGTTCAACCCGTAATTGCGCGAGTTCAAACCAGTTCTAAATGTTTACTGCAATGTGAGATATACATATTACGTACGTCACGCTGCAATATTAAGAAGCTGTAGCGGGTATTACGATAATTCTTTTACCTCGCATGCAAATAATTGAAGATTATTTAATTGCGCTTAATTAATTATTACCTTTTTTAAAAAAATAAAGAAAAACATTTTATCCAAACATCAACAAAAGTTTTTATTCTATTTATTCCCTTATTCCAAAAATATCGTTTTATCGTCTGCTGCCATAACCACAGAGTAAGACAGAGATCCAACTTCGCCTGAAAAGAGCGACTGCGGCGGATGACATAAGAACTAAATCATCGCTTTGGCGATTTTTATCTTCGTGATTTCCGTTTAAGCGTAACCCTATTCTGCTTGGCGTCTTTCTGTTGTCATTTGCGCATGTGCAAATTTTCGGCGTTCGCTAATTGATTTTCGAATCTTGTTTATTACTTATTATTAAAATTATTCTTTGAAGATCAAATAGTTGATTATAATTATTATAATTCTTCAAAATGCTACGAAGAGAGGAGTGTATTGTTTGCAAGAACAAGACGTCAAAGTTATTTTTTATTCCTAAGAATCGGTAAGTTGTGGTTTATTTCTATGTGTTATTTTTGTTTTTATTTTTCAAGTTCCATTACGTATGAAATATTTTATATATATTCAATGTTGGCAGATTTTTAACAAATTTTGACTTTATATTATCGTTAAAATACTGCCATACCATAAATCTCATTCATGTTAAAAAAAATTTCTCTATATAAAATTTTATTCATATACATTTTCTATCGCAATGTAAACATGGTACTAAGTTTTTTCCTATACTAGTAAATCTGCAGATCATTTTTTTAAAATATCATTTTAACTTCGTACAATCCGCAATTATTATTTTTTCAATTGCATGCATGTTTATAAGCATATAAAATTGTTCGAATGTTCCAGAAATTAGAATCCTTAAATTAATAAGTAAAAATAAATGATTTTAAAAATTGTAAAAAATATGAAAGTAAGATGTTTATATTCCCCTAACAGATGCAAAAACATTTTCAAATATTTTAAGCAATTAATTTCTAAATTCTATTAAATTTATAAGCAAAATTTTAAAACGATTGGAAATCCATATCGAAAATTTAACATTTATAATTTTACATCTAAATCCATTACGCAAATATTCCATTTTCATTTCAGATAAAAATGAAATTTGAAAAATCGTCTGCATCCCCATAAGAAAGCATGACCTAAAAAAAATATTCTATATTTTCCGAACGAATGAACCAAATTTAACCAAAAACTATACAGCTAATTCGGGATACCTCGCCAACATACCTACTAAAAATCAACCTAATCGGACCATTTTTACGGCAAACAGACAGACGGAAACCAAAAACATTTCGCGTCTCCACAGTGAGCCTTAACATGACGTTTCGGCACAAATCTGTCAACATTCAATATATATAAAATATTTCAAACATTATGGAACTTGAAAAAACAAGAACAAAAATAACACATGAAAATAAATCACAACTTACATTTTGAAGAATTAAAAAAATCAAATTTGCCTTTCAAGCTTGGAAAAAAAAAAATTTGTTTTACCACAGCACTTATTTTAAAATAAAGTTGAATTCCGATTGTTTCAGAACATGTTAAAAATAATAAATCTGTTTTCATTCGCGTAGATAGATAATCGACCGTCTTAAAATCAACCAACCAACCAACCAACCAACCAAAACAAGAAGCAAGTAGTCGCCGTTTTTTTTTTCTTCCCTCATTTGTCGCCAAGAAAGCGATATATAGCTCTATTTAGCAATCTCTCTTCTGTTACGGCTGTAGTTTTCTCGTCATCCGCAGCTAGCGCCACTGTCTATGTGTAATCCCATGTTAAAGAAGTTACCATTGAAGTCTATGAGTGTTGATTCTCTGTTTAAATCTCCTTACTCTGTGGCCATAACAACATGATAAATTAAATTCCAATAAAAAAAAAAGCACAGTAGTAGAAAAATATTTTTCTACATATTACATAGATACATTTGGTTGTACCGATTTTTATTTTTAATTTTGGTTTTAGAATTAAATGCATGAACTCCCGTGCGAGAACGGGTTAAACAGCTAATAATTTATTAAAATGTGATAGTTCAGAAAGACATTATATTTAATATTTTGCTATATTATTTAATCACATGTAATAAATCATATTGATTAATTATTAATTAGTTTTATTTACATTAAAATATTTTCCTTCATCGTCTTTAACAATTTAAATAAAATTACAGTATTTTTACTTTCTTCTACTTATAAGAAAGGTTTAGTTTTTTTGAAAATTTCGACTTCTGGTTTTCGACAGAGTTATGCGTTTTAGAACGTCCTGAACACGATTTAACGGTTTTTAGAAAATGTCTGTCCGTGGGCCTGTGTGTCTGTCTGTATATGACGGACACAAATTTTGAGGGCGCTCTGACTCACAAACTACTGCCTACAATAGGATGACATTTCATATGACGATCCATCTTTAAATGAAATGGTGCTGATTAGTTTTTGAGCAGAATCCCTCTAGAGGGGGTGCCGCAAATTAATAATATGTTCGATTTATGTGATGCTTATATCTCCAATTTATGTGCGCCGAATTCAAAGAAACATCAAATTTAGAATCCTTATGATAAGAATCGAGTGTTATTGTTGCAGTCATCTAAGAGGAGGGAGGGCGAAAGTCGATGATTTGTTCGATTTATGTGAAGCTTATATCTCCAATTTATGTGCGCCGAATTCAAAGAAACATCAAATTTAGAATCCTCATGATAGAAATAGAGTATCAAACAATTATGGTTGCAGTCATCTAAGAGGAGGGGGGGGGGCGAAATTCGATAATTGGTCGAAATATGCGATGTTATATATATATATATATATATATATATATATATATATATATATATATATCCCCAGTTTAAATGCACAAAGTCCACCGAACCTTGCCGCTTAGCATCCTGAATATAGGAATACATTGTATAAAAAACCCTATTTGCTAAATTGATGTAATTTCTTGCACTATTTAAATCATTTAATTGACTTAATTTATATAAAAGAAAGTTTTGCGATAGTCACAATATACTAGTTGTTATGCCCCTTTAGCTCATTAATCATATTTGAATTGCATAATTTGTGAATAGCGCCTGTAAACCTTTATGCAAAATTGAACAAGCTGCTAGACTATGACAACATAATCCTTGTGATTTAAAGTGCTCAAAATCATTATGGTCATTTAATAAAACTAAATAGATCGACACAAATAAGGTTTATATTATTAATCCTATCAAACCAGTTATCCATGCGAAAGCAAAGAAATGTGCTCCTCTAAAGGAAAGTTTGTGTTTCAATTAAGGCGCATGGAAGATGCTTGGGGGAGTGTGAATTTCGGATCCCAGACAATTCCCTTAGGACATAAAGGAGGAGAAGATCTAGTCTTTAATTACATTTTCTAATGCCGTTTCCCAGCCGTCCTCCTTATATCATCCTGGTGAGATTAAAAGAATGTCGCAGATTTGTTTTATGGAATAGAGGTTTTATTCTCGTATTTTAAAGATCTGAAAAGGAATATTATGATTTCAAGAAAAAGTTATTAATGACGATATCCTTAAATCTGAATAAAGAAAAATTTCATCCAATAATGTTCAGGGTTTTTTTAAAACATTTGCCAGGTTTAAACTCATTTTCAATAATTAACATTCAGTTTAAGCTAGCGCAATTTTACCATAAAAATAATCTGTCTTAAGGGTTTTCCTCTCCGTTCAAGATATTTTTCGTGGTTTAAATGACGTTGTACACATTTTTATCAGATTTTTCTAAAAATGCACGATGACCTTCTCACCAAATTTATACAGTGTTTGGGGAGGACATTATTTTGTAATGAAAGTTTTATTATTAGGTGGCAGTTATTTTTTAAACATACACAGATCCAAGTAAAATTGCGGCCTTTTTGATAAATTTGAAATGCTTCAAACTCATTGTTTATATCATGATTAGTGAAAATAGCATAAACGGTGATTAAGGCTTATAACAGCACAGCTTTATAAGCCACTATGTAAAATGAGCAGTTGCTAGCTTACGCCTTCGTAATCCTTGGGATTTAAATTATCACGATCTTTAGGGTAATTTAAAATAACTAAATACAAATAGGTCATTACATATAAGATTTATTATTCTTAATCCTATTAAACCAATTGTCGATGCGAAATTAAAGAAGTACGCTCTTCTCAATGATAGTTAGTATGTAAATTATGAAGCTCGAAAGATCCTACAGAGAGTATGGTTTCGAATCCCAGACTTTCAAAGACATAAAGAGAGAGGGACATCTCTTCTTAAATTACATTTTCTAATACCACCCTCTATATATCAATCAGGTGATATTAGAAGGATATCGCTCATGTAAGTGGTTTTTCCCAAAATGATATTTTAAACATTTGAAAATATATTTTTTAATGTCATTGAAAAGGTTTTTAAAAAGAAGATACCTTAAACATGAATTTAAAAAATCGTCCAATATTTATCTGACTTTTTACACTTTTAGCCCAAAATAAAACGTCTACACGTGTTTTAAAACAAATTGTATCAATTTTAATCATAATTATATTAAACTGATTGCTCACCTTTTTACCAAAGTTATGCAGTTTTTGGGAAGTAGTATTTTGAAAAGGCACTTTTATTGTTAAATTGTACTTCGATTTGAATGCATGACATTTAAATAAGCTTCCAATTTTTCTAATAAGCACAGCCCGACTAAGAATTATTATGAACCGAAACAGACAGTCATCAATTTTCGCCTTATTTCAGAAAGAAATTATGTGTCTAAATAAGGCGAAGATGTTATTAGAAAATAGTGTAAATCATGACCGGGGTAACTACCCTCTGCAGTATCCAGGCTCTATTGATAGGTACGAAGTCTAAAGTGCTTTTAGCTCAATCACTTATATTATGAAAATTCTAAATAGCCTAAACTTTGAATATTACAGCAGAGCTTTATAAGCCATTATGTCAAATAATTAACCTACGATTTCCTAATCATTCTTATTAAATTATCATAATCTTTAAGTTTGTTTAATAAAATCTATACGAAGATCGCTCCAAATTAGTGATGGGCATAACGATTATTTTTATTATTCGAATGAATCATTCAGGCATGTGCAGAAGCATATCTGCCAGACTTCAATTTTTTTTTTATTCAATTACTACCAGAAATTTAAAAAAAAAAGTTTCTGATTATCATAAAGTTTTTTTTTTTTTCAAAATGTCTGGTAGTAATTGAATAATAATAAAGAAAAAAAAATGAAGTTTCACAGATATGCTTCTGCGCATGCCCGAATAATTCATTCGAATAATCAAAATAATCGTTACCCCCATCACTACTCCAAATAAGGTTTATTATTTTTAATCTTATCAACCCAGTTATACCAGAAAGTAAAGAAATGCTCTCTTCTCTGTGAAAGTTTGGGTTTCAAATAAGATACTCGGAAAATGCTTGAGAGAGAGTGAGTTTCGGGTCACAAACTATTCCCCATTACCATAAAGGGAGAAGGAGATCTAGTGCTTAAATACATTTTCTAATTCCATCTCCCTGTTGTCCTCCTTATATCATCTAAATGAAATTAAAAGGATGTCGTGGATATTTTTTATAGAGTAGATTATCATATGAGAAGTTTTGTTAGAATATTTTAAGATCTGAAAAGGAATATAGTGATTTAATGTAAAAGCTTTTAAAATAGGTGATATCTTTAAATCAGAATAAAGAAAATTTTCCTGTAATATTCTTCGGATTTTATTTTAACCCCCTACCCAGATTTAGGTTAAAGTTCAGAAATTAACAGTCATTTTAAGTTGGGGCAATTTTAACATCAGAATAAGGTATTTAAGCATTGAAGGTATCTGCCGTATCTTAAGAGATTTTAAATATTTTTATCACAATTTTGTTAAATTGATTGTTTATATTTAGTATCAAATTTACCCAATGTTTGTAAAGTTATTTTTCGTAAAAGTGCTTTTAATATTAAAGGCAAGTAAGATCTATTTAAATATAGGGTGAACCAAAAGTCTTGCCCTTAATTATAAATATTTATTGTGCTCAAACTATTATAGTTGCACATATGTTTGTTTGGATACATTGTAAGTACTGTTATAATTTTTTTATAAGACCACGTACTTCAGTAAATTTCAACGTGTTCCCCCTTGGTAGCTCTCAGTATGTCTAAGCGGTATTTTCCTTCCCGCCAAGTTATCCTTAACATGTCTTCTGTGACAGTACACACAGCAGGTTGTATCCTAGTTCTCAGTTCTTCGACGTCAGCAATTGGTGTAGCAAAAACTCTGTCCTTGATATAGCCCCAAAGAAAAAATCCACAGAAGTAATATCTGGAGAGCGCGGAGGCCAGTGTGTTGGTCTTTCTCTTCCAATCCAATTCGCGCCATCTATTGCACAAAAAACTACTAAAACTGACTTATCCAATGATACAACAAGTTACATTAATATACAAACGGTTATTTTGTAATGAATTATTATAATCAGGCAAAACTTTTGGTTCACCCTGTATATGCAGCTGCAACTGTGATTCCAGTATTTTATTGTAAGTTTAAAGTGCTAGTTCATCCATCATTCATATTATTACGATTTGAAATAGCATTTGTGAGCCCTTAAACAATATGAGTAAGCAGGTAGCCTGCGGCTTCATTAATCCTTATGATTTAAATGACCATAATCTTTATGGTTGTTTAATAAAACTAAATACAAATAGATCGCCACAGAGAAGGTTTATTATTCTTAATCCTATCAACCCAATTATCGATGCGAAAGTAAAGAAGTGCGTCCTTGTCTGTGAAAGTTTGTGTTTCAATTAAGAATCTCGGAAGATGCTTGAGGGAGTGTGAATTTCAGATTCCAGAGAATCCCCCAAAGACATAAAGGGACGGAAAGATCTGGTCTTTAATTACATTTTCTAATGCCATTCCCGTTATATCATCCAAATGAGATTAAAAGGATGTCGCGGATTTGTTCCAGAGATGTCTTTCATTTGGGTGATTCTGTCAATCGTGTTATTTTAAACATTTGTAAAGGAATCTATTATATTAAAATCTGACTGTCTGTTTATATTTCGCAAATATTACTCCTAGAATATGGAACCCAGCGTTATGAGATTACACCATTTATCCGCATAGATTCATGGCATATAAGCTCTCAGAATTTTAAAATTTGAATCAGTTTTGGAGATATTATTATTTTTTCTTTTGTTACTTTTATTGAAGTTCCCCTAAAGATGGCAACTAAATTACTCCATTTTTGTGAAAAAAAAAAATGAAAGCAAAAAGGATAAATATCGTCTGCTATCCGAAATGGCGAGAAAATATTTTTATTTTTGGTTTGTTTTAATGATTTTTTTTAAGTTTACATTTTCTTTAAAAAAAATGCAATGTTAAGGCTATTCATATGACGTACTTCAACATTTAGTAAAATTGTTATTTAAAAGTTGAAAGATTTTAATTCTGTATGACTGTTATTGTTCCGTATGAAATAATATTTTCCGAATGTGTTTAAAATGTAAATCACTAGGCTGTGACAAAACATGGAGTTTTGAGCATGGAATCTGAAGGTACGTACAGGGCATAGGCTTAAATTGAAGATTTTAGTAAACCTTAACAACGCACACTACAGAATTTGACGAAACTCGCCTGGACGAATTCGCTTGGATAACTTAGATAAGTAAACAACTCCAAATTTTTATCCAAAATCTTCTCGAGCAATGGAATTTTATGCCCGTATGTCGCCATTTTCTTATAAAGAAATTCTACTATAATTGCATCAAAATCACGTAACTTTGGGAAATGTAATTTTCAGTTCGTTCACATTCTAAACATGATTTCTTGCTTATGATAAGAAATTTAATAAAAAATATTATATATCTTTTCTAAATGTAGAATTAAATTAAATTTCCTTTTAACCACAAAAATCGAAAGATCTCATACAATGTAAATGAAACACCAGCTAGTATTATGATACGATGGATATTGTTTTAGAGAAGATTGCATCCAGTAAAAGAAATTTTCATCCAATGTTCATTAGCTTTTTAAGTCAGATTTAGGTTTATTTTCAGTAAGAAACTGACAAACGACTTCATAAACCTTACGAAATTATTGCAATCTTTAGCGTCATATCATAAAACCTCATAGAAATTTATTTCAGTACATGCAATATGAAGGACATTTTTTTAAACATAATCTATTGGTTCCAAAGCTCATATAAACATTTAATTTCGTAACTTTTACAAGGAAAAAACTATTTTGACGTAAATGGTGTTTGATGTGATTAAAAACAACATTTGAAACATTTTTGCAATTAGAACTACATCTATGAAATTAATGGTTTAGAAATTCGCAACGATGTTGGACAACGGTAAGTGGAGACAACCTGTATAATTCATTCAGGTGTTATTTATGAAAAAGTCAATTACATTTGCTTTTTTATACTGTCAAAGATTTTAAAAACAATGCGCAGATGATCTGTTATTTTTCATTAAATTATTAAATGAAATTTCATTAAATTCATTAAATGAACGACAAAATTATTTTAAACACAATATTATATAGAACCTCAGTAGATTGTAAATATATATAAAAAAAAATAATCCACAGAGTTTGTTGCTGTTACTACTTATCCTAAACTCAAAATATATTATTTCATCAATACATGATTTTTAAAGCTAATTTAAATAGATGACATGGAAGGTTTTCATCAGATATGACGTGGCTATTTCATATAGTATGTTATTGTTGCCAGATCGCCTAAACTTTAGATATAAGAGAATCGTTGAATAGGTTCATAGTTTGTTTAAACAAATCAAAGAGAAATGACATAAAATCCTTAAGGTTTCTGTACCAGCAATGGACATGGATATTTTTCGCTCATTCTTAATGTACTGTTTTTAGTTTTTGTGACTGCGACAACAGCGAGTGTTCGATTACTCAATTAAGTCTTTCTACATGTGCTGCAGAAGATACTACTGTAAACATTTTTCTGATTTTTTTTTTTTTTTTTTTTTTTTTGAAGAGCATAAAATGTGGCAGTAGTGAACACGCAAAATAAAATAGATGGCTCCTCTCTACTTCCATAGTGGATACATTGAAATTCTTTCAGAAAAAGTCAAATAAAAAACAAAATGGTTTATTTTAGGGCCTCATTATAGTGATTGTAGTTTTAACGATTAAGCAATAGAGCTCCCAACATTACGGACCCCCTTTGGGACTTCCGTTACATAATGATCACTGCATTAACGACTTACGAAAGAGAATACGGCCAAGCCTGTGATTATGATTTTGAATGTTGTGAGAGCCCTCACAATCCCATACTTTATAGAAAACACATCGTACTGAACCTCACTAATGTATATCAATTTCATAATGTTTAAAGTAATGGTATGGTCATTAAAATACACTGGAAATAATGCCCCTCCCCATACACCATAATGTACTAGAATTATTTTGTGTGCCCTTGTAAACGAACTATTAATGCTGAACATTCCATGTTCAATAGGGAATGTCATATAATAAACCTTAATAACATATGCTAATTAAATGGTAATCAAAGAAATTTTAAGAACGTTAAAGAGCGGACAGACGGTAAGACAGACAACAGGCAGCCAGACAGACAAACTTCATAACTGAAGGTCATAATCACTTTTCAACTGCATTGGAAAGTTTCTAGAACGGTCGCTGTTAGACGAAAAAGCATATGCAGTAGTATTGGATAGGGATGTCTACTACTGTTTTCGGTAATATGTCAGTTTACCAGTAATGGACACTCTTAAGAAATGTATATGAATAATGGAACATAATAAATGCATTCGGCATACTATTTTTTGTCATGTGAAAGAAAATAGTGTAAGAAAATTGTTTAAATCTAGATATGAATAAATAAATAAAAACCAATTTTCCATATTAGAAACTAGAAGAAATCACAAGAAAATACTCACACGATCGCACTGTTTAAGTTGAACTCACTTTCCTCCGAACCTAGTGGTTTCAGGTCTCTATAGCTGGAGGTCTTAACATTATAGGATTCTAGCAGCAACCCCACGCTGCTATGTGAACATCTGTGTGACTTTTAAAGCCTATTATTAGAGTTTAAAGTTTAAAGTGTACACCACTGGTGCAGTTGCCTTAGATAGCATATTATGCTTCTGTTACATAATATTTGCATGTTCTTATATGAAAGTTATGTTACATGAAATACTTTGTTGTTCTTACTAATTTTCCCAGTGTATATTATTGAATAAATTTATACAAAATTAATTAAAGGTAATAAAGTCTTTAATAGAAAAGACATAAAAACATAATAAATGAGATATTACTTTCAAAAATATAAATTGTTAGGTGATTTTGTTTTTCATTTGCTAAGAAAAAGGTCATTATTTCAGAAATAACATTACTTTAAACACTATACATATTCAAGATCCCGAATTGCAACGATTAAATCCGTCATTAGTTCGCCTCGAGATGTGTTAATTAATCTTGCGGTTCGAAAATTTTCCTTTTACCTTCGCGTTGGTTTTAGCGCTATCTGGTTTTAAATATTTGAATTTGAGTTTGAAACGGATGTTATTCATACGATGGCATTCATTAAATGCTGTAATAATCTTCCTTTACTTGTTTTTGTTGCACATATTCAATCCTAAACTATACAAATAGAAGTACTGGTATAACAATACTTGAAAATACCGTAATCTACACTGGACTGTCGTTAGTGCGTCTCCGCTTAAGGCGTTCTGCGGTTAATGAGGACAATTTAGTTTTCCTCATCATTTCCTCTTCGCAATTAATGTTAAAGTCATTGCCTGATCGCTAAGCTCCATGTTAACTTATGGGAAAACTTAAAAGTGCGGTTACTCATTTACTTAATATAATTATCCAAGTAACGATTTTCACCATCAGAAAGTAGACGTCAGATAACGTTGGGGTGCGTTTTCAAATATTGTCTCCTTAAATTTTAAGTAGTTTTAAAAATATGATAAAATTTAATCAAATGGAAATTTTAAAGGTTATAGGAAATTTTTAATTACTTAAAATTTAAGAGACAACTTTTAAACATGCACCACATCAGTATCTGACGTCTATTTTCTGATGGTAAAAAAAAGGAATTTCGCTAATTACATTAGGCAATGAATAATCGCACTTTCGAGTTTTCCCATAGGTTAACATGAGATTTAACGATCGGGGAGTTTCAGTGGAGCGACCCTTTAAAGCGTACTACTCATCAGATAATGCGGACAACTGACCGAGCAGATTTGAAATTGATTTTGTACATTATTTTTTCAAAAGCAACTTACATGAAATATTGTTTACTGGGAGATCAAGACATTATCAGTTACAATAGTGAAAAGAAAGAAAACTTTTTACCATCAAAAACGTGAGTGGTTTAAAAATCGCTAATGGCTGTTTGCCGATATTACCAATCAAAATCTGATATAACAGAACAAAATTCCAAATGCGTCGCAAAACTGTAAAATAAAGTCGTAAAATAATCATTTTTTCAAGAAACGTAAAGAAAACTGAGGGATTGATTTAATTAAATTTAAATCATGCAAGTAACGGCAATTTCTTTGCATATTTTGTTTGTCCTCAGTGAATTATTCTTTCGTATTAACACATTGTTATTAACTTGATTTTAAAGTAAAATTACTATAAATTAAAGCAAAAGTTACTTATTTTAGCATTATTTTGGCAACCCATTTAATTTCTGTCAAATATTGAATTCGATTTATTCAACTAAAGGGATTATTTACACTATTCATATGTTTACATTAGTTAATGCCATTGCGGTTAGTTAGGCTAGTTTTTCCTTGGAATTTCTTATATTACGCACTAATAAGAGTTCACTATATTGCAAATCGGTTTTATGTAATTAAATACTTTTAAAAATTATCAGTATTAGTACATTAATTATAATTTAATAATGATTTTTTTAAATAATGATTTTCTATCTATAATATTGTACTGCATTTAATGATGATATACCATTAATAAAAATGAAAATGAAAATGAAATGCATTTTATAAATACGTGCACTTAAAAGTTACAATTTTCTGAATACGTCCTGATGTTGTACTTGAACTGTGAAAAATCACTGCAACAGCAAATGCATGATTACCGTCTTCTCTAATAAGTATTGAGGAATTATTACTGAATATTACTCAATTATTTCCTCTCTAACGTAACTTCTAAGCTAACGTTTTCTTCTTTTTGCCATGTTGCGAAACTTAGATGTTGGCGCAATTGTTTTAGAATAATATTTTGAAAAGTCGAAAGAGCGAGAGAAGATCCACATACGTGGAAATATAAAGTTTAGAGGATACACAAATGTAATTAAAAAAATATTATATATATGTATATATATATATATATATATATGTATATATATATATATATATATATATATATATATATATATATATATATATATATATATATATATATATATACCTATTTCCATCTTTTGTAAACAGTTTGAGGTGAACAGAGAGAGTATAAGAAAACAAAGCAATATCCCTTGAAAAATAACACCTGTTATATGACTGAAAAATATTGAATCAATTCACTGTTTTTAAAACTATTTAAAAAGAAACGACATAAAAAAAATTCATGAACTGATATTAAAAATGTTAAATAAATAAGAGTAGTTTGTGTATTTTTTTTACTCTTGCTAAGAAAAAGAATGTTAATATGAAAGTGTAATTTGTTGAAACAGTACTTGTAACAAATTTTAATTAAACTTGAAATTCCACAAATGTTTCTTTTATCTTTGCATCCATTTTAACACTATCTGATTTTAAATGTTTGAGTTTGGGTTTAAAAAGAATATTATTTATATAATGGAAATCATTAAAATATTTAATATTGTTTTAATTTTTAATTGCCTCTATAATTTATAACCTTATACTGCACAATGCACACATAATAAATTGCCTCCATATTTTCATACATCCTTACCTGCATACTTGCACGCAAACTTCATACATGTGTCTTAAAGCATACATCCAACTTAGACACACATGGGCGTGCGCAGAAATTGCAAGGCCTGTAAATGATCATAATAATGCCTGAAAAAATGTGTATTTAGTACGAACTTTTAGTTACTTTAACGTATTTTTCCCTTAAAATAAACAGTTTACAGGTTTTGTCCCAAATAAAATCTGTGTTTCTAAAGAACTTTGTGTTATTTAAACAGATTTTGTAGTACAATAAATGATTTGAAGAACTTTTGTTGTAAAATAAAAGTTTTTTACTGGCATCCTGACTGACAGTTTTTTCTTTACTGTAAAATCAACAGGTTTTTTTTTTCACAGTGCATACATACGTCTTGCACATGTCTTAAAACAAATATACATTTTAAAAAACTTATAAAGTATATAAATATATAAATTACAACACATACATACAATACACATAACAACGCTTATTATCGGATGAAAGTAATAGGGATTGCTAATGCAAAGTCTTGTATCAAGAGTTTATTATAGTTATGATTTTACTAAATTTTGATAAATGTACATTAAAAGTGCGGAATTTTTAAAATTGGAGCGTCCTGTAATTTTATAATAATATGTTTTCAACAGATGTAATTAGTAGCTACTACTGTTTCGCTCCATCTAACTATTTTTAACTGAATCACGAACAGCTATTTAACAAATTAAAATTTTTGATTACAAAAAAATCATTCATTTTTGCTAGATAAATAACAAAAGAACAGGAGGAGTTTTAAATTACAATTTCATATTTTTGATTAACTCTTTATGCTTTGACGGTACCATTAAAAAAACGTTTTATATAATTTATTTAACACATCGATTGGCAGTAATAAAATTTAGGTTGATTTATTAGATATCTTACTTTATCGTGTTCCAAAAGCAGTATTCATTGTACAAAGCAAAAATAGTTTTAAATGGATATTTTTTTTTTCCGATTAGTTTTCTAGATGTTGAAAGACATGAAGTGGAAAATTTCAGTTCTTAAAAAATTCTATATTTATATGTAAGGACATTGTGTTTGTAATTTTTCTAGCTGTGTAAAATACTGAAAACAATCATTTAATAAAATTATATGAGTACATATTCCTCAAAACTCCAATAAGTACCAAGTTAGCTTGTTAATTTCAACAGACGAAATCTTTCTAAAATGTATTTAGTGATTGCACAAATCTTCTAAATCATTTTCAGAAAAATGCTTTAGACAGGGAAATTTCTGATAATTTATATTTTGAGACAATGTGTGATTGAGACAGATTTTGGTTAAACAAATCGCGCTTTTTGCTAGATATAATACTAATTGCGCATTAGGATAATATATATTTATGCACAAGGTCTGTTGCTGATATTAAATATTCTAAACCTAATGCATACCAGATCTCGCATAATATTGTTCATATTTCAAAAATTCATTTTTTTCAATGCCCTATCGGAATGCGATTTGCACCATAACATTTGTCAAAACACAGGATTTTTTGTTGAAAAAGAAAAAAAAATTAAAAAGAGTCTCATAAGTCCGTTTACACACGATAAAAAAAATAAAAAAAATAAAATAATAATAATATAAAAAAGCAGATATTTCTAAATCCTGAAAACTATAATATAACCATGAATGAAAACTTACAATAACCTCTTTCGAGTTACTAACTTCCGAAAAGCGTCCTTTACCTTTTGAATTGTCAGAAATAAATATAATTTCGCGATTTAAAAAATATTTATAAAGACATAGTTTCTTTTGCCACCACTCATTTTCGGAAACGTTTCCGAGTAGTTTTTATAGTGTATTAATCAATTTTCTCAAACCTGAATATAATTTTTTTGGATTCTACTAATTCTTAAGTCAACATCTGCATGTTCAACAAACATTTTACAGACAAACGTGATAAATTAACAACATTAGCATTAAGATTAAAGTAAAATATTATTTTTATACTTTTTCATTTATAAGTTTAGTTATGCAGTTGAAAAGGCTTGAATGAGAACAGATAGCATCCTAAAAGCCAATGTTCTGGTTTGAGACATTGATTAATACACTCTGAAAGCTACTCGGAAACATTTCCAAAATCCTGTGGCAGCAAAAGAAACATTGATTTTACAAATGTTTCTTTAAATATTGAAAATATATTTTTTTTCAAAGTCTAAGAAGAAATGAAAAATTTTCTAAAGATAAAGAACGCTTTAGGAATCATGGGTAACTAGAAAGAGGTTATTGTATATTGTCATTCCTGGTTATATTATATTTTCGTAGAATAAGAAACTGTCTTTTTTATAAAGTGTTTAAAAAACTATCGTATCGGAATGTGGTTTCTACAATAAAATCTGCCGAATTGGCAGAAGCTTGAATTTTTTTATTTTTTGTTACAAAAGCTCCGACACTGTAATAAGTCTTATGGTGTAAATGCACTCCGATACTGCAATTCTGTTTTCTTTCTTTCTTTTTTTCTTTAAAAAAATTGAATTGTGAACGAATTTTTGAGACGCCCGGTTTTCCTGAATCAACTTTTTTTTATTTATATAATCTAAAACTTAGACGTCGTTGGGCGCCACCGTAATACTTACCCATCATGGATATGCATAATATAAACTATGAAAATAAAACATGTGTAAACTATTTATAAAATGCATTGCAATTCGAATAAAATCTTGGCTTGATGACGTCATAAACTTTAAATGCTCTATTACTGAATTGGGTAAAAGAAACATCCTTATAACTCCAAAAATGATAATAACATTAACTAAGAGTTTACTGCGTTGGATTAAGCGTCTCATTTCCAATTAAAATATACCTTTAGATTGAAATTTGAGTGAAATACAGGGTCATGAAAAATCGAAGAGTGTGGTAAATAGGATTACAAATATCTCGGCAACTAATTACCCGATTTACTTCATTCTTTATGCAAAATTTATGTTTTGTTATTGTCTTTTATATTCACTTGTTAAAAGAAACAATTAAAAAAAATTTATATACCTTTTATTGGAACGAATATTTCGAGCGTCCAAAAATAATAGTTCCGGTAATCGAGGTTACTGAAATTCAATAAGCTTTTTCTAATTATTACATACTAAGTACATACCAAATTTCAAGTCTCTATCTCAATTTGTTCGGGAGATAGAGCGTTTACAGACACACAGACAGACGGACGCAATTTTTTTAAACTAAAAATATGTTTTTCGGAATCTGTAGTGTCTGAAACGTGTAAAGCCGTCAATTTTTTTTCGATATTTAAAACAATGGCAAGACTTTCCTTATACTACACATGATATGTAAGTAATAAGTGACAAAAAAGGCATTCAGAAAAAAAGTATTAAAAAGTAGACAAAAAGAAAATAACAATTTATTTTTTCATCTGCTAATATCAAGTACATTAATATAGAAGCATAATTAATTCAAACACTACACATACTTACTTTCAAGATCCTGAAATGGGACGATTAAATCCACCATTCTTTCGCCTCCCAGATGTGTTAATTAAGCTCGAGGTTCCGAAAATATTCCTTTTATCTCCTTATTGATTTTACCGCTATCTCGTTTTAAATGTTTGCGTTTGAATTTAAAACGGATGTTATCATCCATGAAACATTTTAACAGTGAACAATTGCACATTTCCATTTTATGTGCGTTTTATGGAAAATGTACAAAAATTAAGCAATAACACTTGACCAACTACAAAACTCAGTATGACACAAGTCAGGATTTTATGATTTCAGAATTTTGTGCAATTATTAGTTTGATTATATAATTTATTATATAATAGGTTATTAATTTATTATATTAATTAGTTGGATTACATAATTTATTAAGTATTAACTATTTTGTCGATAATTAATATATTGGAAATGGAAATGTATACAATATATTATTTATATGTTTTTTTAATTAAGAACAGCAACAAAATTGTTTTAAAGAAAGTTTTTACTATAAATTGATACGTTAAATCAATAAAAACTAGTATGCTGTGATCATCAGCCAAACTTTCACAGGGTGTCGAAAAAGTCTTTCCCTGATTACAAAATTTATTCATGTCCGCTATATATATTAGTTTTTACCAAAAATTGAGACGTTAAATCAATAAAAATTAGTATTCTGTAACCATCAACCAAACTTTCACAGGGTGTCCAAAAAGTCTTTCCCCGATTACAAAATGTATTTATGTCCGCTATATATAAGATAGACATGTGAAACTCGTGCCAAAATGTTTCAAAACTAAACAAGTTATTTTGTTTCAGGTTTTCGTAACGTGACTGTAATGTAACAGCGTCAGTGTCCAGGAAACAGGACCACGTACCGAGAACTGGGCAAACCATCAGATGAAAAAGTGGAAGAAGTGACACATACTTTTGTGCGAAATCTCAACTGCGTACAGCTATTGGGTAGCGCCAGTTCTTGCTACAAACTACTGTAAAAAGTGTCGACTACGGTAGTTTCGCTACTTTTAGCGCACTACTTCCAATCCTTTCTCGAAGATAGTGTCATTTGCAGTCCCATCCGTTGTTTTGGAAATGCGTTACTTATGGGAAAAAGCCGCTTGCCAAAATCATTAAAGCTGTGATCACACATACTACCAAAGACAATATCAAATGTTTCCTCATACAAAGGTTTTTAGGCAAAAAACGGTCGAAAAAGTCCCGTGTGATGTTTTACCTCTAGTAAATTCGTCAATGATGACTATTTGTATCTACTGAGGTCTCTCCTATCAGCCAGTATTGCATAAATCAAAGCGCCCTAAAAATAGTTGTTCTCAGTTATTGGACTTTATACAACTTTTAAAAATATTTAGAAGCTATTACTCGCCAAATGTTCTGCGTGTTTCTTAAAGTAAGGGATTTCATTCAGTCTTCAAAATAAGCCTACTTGCAGCACGAATAAGCCGCTCGAAAGAAGCGGGAGATAGTAGAAAATATTTTGGACTGTATTGTAGGTACTGTATGTGTGATTGATACTTAAGAATGAACTTCCATGCACCTAAAATTAATTGTGACACTACAAAGACTCGAAGTTTTTTTTAAGTTTCTATCACACGTACCACTGTATATGTTATTGTCCCTCGCTTTATTCGAACGGCTATTTCGCGCTGAAAGTAGGGTTATTTTCAATATTGAACAGAATCCACAAACGTAAGCAGCGGAGCTGAACAGTTGGCGAGAAATCACCACCAAGTGTTTTAAAATGTGATGTAAAGCTCGCCAACTGAGAACAACTAATTTTAGAAAGCTCTGATTGGTGGAATTTGAGCTGATATATTTCGTAAGAGATACAGACAGCTGGTAAGTTATTGACAAATTTACGAGAGGTAAATTGCCAGTGTTTTCGAGAGTTTTCCTCTTGAAAAACCTATATATGAGATAATATCTGACATAAAAATAAATGATCAACTTAAAAAATAGCACAAATAAAATACATATAAAGTAGCAAACAGCTGTTTCGGAGCCTCTAAAGCTCCATCATCAGTGCCTAAGGTAAAAAGATTAAAAACAGATTTAGAAGTTTAGGCCATGGAATATGCTTCCGTCTCCGCACGCAGCCAAGATGGAATGGTGATGAGCCAACGTAATTTAACTTACTTCTGAAAATATTAAAATGGTGTATTGTCATCTTAAACATATCCCTTAACATAATTTGTACAATTATGGCATATCAAGAATTAAGTGAAATCGATTACAAAATTCCATCTTTACATCCAAACACGACGTTTATTTAAATAAAAGTATCTAAAAAAACCACTATCATTCGTTATAGAAGCTTTCTAGAATATATGGTAGAGTACGAAAGAATCTATCTGATGTAAGAGGAAACAAATTATAGAGATGGGAAAAAAGCTTATGGAATTGTTTTATGTCACAATGATTAATGCTAATAAATAATTTAAATTTTTTTTAATCTTCTTCATTCTTAAAAGAAAAGTGTAAATAATTGTTAAATTGAGCCACAGCATTTAACAAAAGTCGTAGTATAAAAGTAGTAACGTAATAGTTACGTTACTAGTTTACTAGTTTACGTTACTAGAACGTAACCGTTCCCTACAATTAATAGATACAATACCTCAGTTAGATGTTAGGAAAATATATTACATCAAAAGTAGAGAAAGCAAAGCAAAAAGAGTAAATATAAAGAACAAATAAACTTATAAAACAGCTTAATGTGGGTATTCTTAAAAATAAAATAAAAAAGCCAGAAAATGTTATTTTTATAAACTAAAGTGTGAAAAGAAACATTCCAACAGAGCAAACGCTATTTCCAAGAAAAATAAAAATCGTTAAATGCTGTATTGCGTGTGAAATATATGTTTAATTTAAACAAGTATCTAAACAAGTATTGCTTGCTAACACAATCTGGCGTGCGTTAGAAATCACGCATTCTTTTATTCAAATGAATTCTTGTTCTTACATAAATTTAACATTTATTCAAAATAACTCCCAACATAATTTAATCATAATAGGTATATTTATTAAAAGCCTCTTCACAGAAAGTGAAAATGAAAAAGGATCATGTAGCATATTTTTTTTAATTAACCTATTTATTCTAAGAATTTGTTTTTGAGGTTCTATGCATTTTAAACGTACAACTCTTTGCTTTGTCATCTATTATCATTGCATAAGGTATGTGTCATTTATTGTTGAATTACTGGTGTTTTATTGCCTGGCAGGAAAGCTTGCCAGCGGAAAACAGCACAATTAATGGCATGAAAGCTCAAAGGACAGTATCACATCTAGTAATTACATTTTGTAGTTTTTGCTTTTACATTCTGTGTATGTTGCATAGTTGTAAAAAAGGATTTGGACCTCACAAAACACAGATTTGGTTGCATGTTTACACAGGACATGGAGCGTTCCCGGCATACATACACCAATTCAAAACAGAAAAACTCACCAGGGTATGAGTGTACATCACCGAGAACTTGCAAACGCTATCTCACAATCTTCCCATTCACTCCAACACACCATCTGGTCGACAAAATAACAAACAACGAACAATGTTGGCATAAACCACGTAAAAGTAACCACGCAAAATAAACACGTAAAAGTAAAAGTCAAAACTGTGATCAGATGGCTAACTGACAATATAGACTACATATGATATTAACGTGAGGCACAGACTAACATATAATAGTTTAATACATGCCCCTTTTTTATGCCAATACAGAACCCACCCTCAAGATTTAAGCAAGCAAGCTAGCAAAACCGAAAATAAAAATAAAATAAATAAAAAATTGCATCATAAGAACTTTACTTATGGTGCACTAAATTTTTTTTTAAGAATATAAAAAGCAATAAATGCGCAAAATATCATAAAATATAACTTCAGCATCAGGATGTGTAAAATAAAATAGTATCTTAGCGCTTTATTGTGTGGAAGTCTCCTTCTCACTGCCGCGACCTGATATATCCGTTCACTATGCTGTAGGTTTCACAGCAATACAAGGTTTGTTTAAATTAATATAATTCTACAAATATAATGCATTTTTAAAACATCAAGTAATGATTGATACTCTCAAGGATTATACTTCTATATGTAATTAAGTTTTTTATCTCAAGTTTGAAAATTCAGATTTTTTAAGCATTTAAAAAAAAATTCAGCGAAAACAACATTGCAAATTTGCACTTTTACTCGGCGGTCAGGGGGTTAAAAGATGAACTGACAGACACCAAACTTAATCACACTGCAAATAATGGAAAACAAACCAAATCAACACATAAACGAAATACTTCATTTTTGTGATAACAGACATATTTTATTAAAAGACTAACAAATGGTCGTTAAACTGGCTCCATCATATAACGCACCAAGAAATCAATGAGATCAACAAAGCAAAAAAAGAAAATAATTATTTCAAAAGAAGCTCCAGAAATTATATATATGGAGGTAAAAGTCGAGAATGACGAACTAATGGCGCAACAAGGCTTCACCGCAAAAGGTCAAAGGACTTGGATGCCAAAGCATCCAAGTATAGAGAGGCAAAATCAAAGAAACTGACAGAAATATAAAAATAAATGACAAACAACCATAAAAGTGACAACATCCCATGAAAGAAAAAGCATTCAAATTAAGTATCGATTGGAAACACCCAATCCATTCAACAATGTAATACTGACGAACTGTAGTCAACATAAGCCACAAGCAATAAAAACCGATTACGACGAAAAAAATGGTCAAAGAATATAGCGTAAGTAAACGACTAATTTACAAACCAAAAGTGTAGCTCTTATAACTGTAATTATCTACCTAAATGTATTTATAAATTACTATTGTTATAATTGTTGTTTGGAATCGGTGAATTAATATTTTTATTTATGCAGACGACTTTAGCTAACGACGATAAAATTGTTTCTTTTATATTTTATTTTATTTGTTAAATGCGACTCGTTGCTATAGCAACGTTATTGTTTTTTCTTTTGCCTTCTCTTTACATTTTATTATCTCGAGAAGAGGTTAAAAATTTAGGAATAGGAAATTGGCATCTGTTTTTTTTTTTTTTTTTTGTGTGTGTAGTTAAAAAGAATGTTTTTGTGAGAAGTAGCTACGAATGTGAATTAAAAGAATACCGTCTAATTTCCCAGAAAAAGAATGACGGGCATAGAATAAAGTGCAACTATAAGACATAATTTATGATCATCTTTTATTGGGTATAGTACGATGATCAGAATCAAGGTAAAGTTAATCTAGAATTTGTACATATGTAAATAATTGTCTATATCAACATCTCGTCAAAATGTCCCATAACTGTATTTTATAAGTGTGTAAATAAATTTTGTAATAATTAAAAGGATTGAATATTAAAATATATCGAACCCATCATAGTGATTGATAAGATGCAAACATTTGGCGCCCTAACGTGGGACTATTGAATAACGATGATGAGTTATTAAATTATTTTCATAATATATATCGTTTTCATTGATTTCATTTTCTGCTAAAACCTTCTTTAATATGAATCAGTTAAAAAAAAAACGTACACTGTTACGTTCATCATTTACCAGGACATTAAATATATTAAAAGAAAAAATTACCCGATAGATAAGGGTAGTGTTCTAGACAGTTTTGCGAAATTAGAAAATTTGATGAATGAAATAAAAGCGATAGATGAAGCTGTGATATAGGCCCTGGTGAATGATGATAAGTGCGATGAACAAGAAATTGAAAAGGAAGTAGTAGAAAATGAAGGTTACTCAGATACATTTATTACCATTAAGCGTAAAGTTAGTGAGGTATTAAGCATAAATAAACATAATCAAGAACATGGTAATGCTAGAAAAAAATGATTACGGTTATTCTAAACCTAAGACTTATAAATTACCTAAGCTTAATATCAAGCCATTCGATTCGCAGTTAATAAATTATATTTCGTTTTGGTCCCAGTTTGAAAAAATTCATGAAGACATAAATTTGGATAATAGTGATAAGTTTCAGTATCTTATACAGTCGGTAGAACCTGGAACGAGTGCCAGGCGTCTTTTAGAAAGTTATCCAATGACTTCGGTAAATTACCCCCGAATGCGGTAGAGGCATTTCAAGAACGTTTTGGGAATAAAGATTTATTGATAGAAGTATATGTCAGATAATTTTTAAAATTGGTTGTCGCTAATGTACAGGCACACGGAAAAGATAAACTTCAGTTATCGGATCTATTCACAAAAGTCGAGGCATACTTACGATCTTTAGAATCCATGGGTTTAAGTTTAGAAAGTAATTCCGTTTGGCTCTATCCTATGATAGAATCTAGCTTGTCAGAAGATGTAATGAAAGCATGGCAACGGTATAATATTTCGAACAGATCAAGCGTTGATAGTGCTAGTAATTCATTGTCAACAAAATCAAACATAGTAACACTGATGGAATTCCTGAAACAAGAAGTCACAGGAGAAGAAAGATTAAAATTAGCTAAATCGGGTTTTGCAAAGTTAGTCTCTAAAGACAAACCTAAAGAAAAGTTCCGAAAAGGTGAAAATAAATTACCTACGGCGGCAGGGCTATTTAGCGCAAAGGAACGCTAACGTTTATTTTGCGATAAATCACATGAAAGCAAGGACTGTATTAGGGCTAGATCTCTTTCGTTTGAAGAACGGAAAGCTAAAATTAGGGATAAAAAATGCTGTCTAAAATGTCTCCGTTTTGGTCACAAAGCTAAAGTTTACAAAGTTTTTATTCGTTGCCATGTATGTTCTAAACCCCACACCGAGTTATTATGCACTGAAATTTCAATGCGTAAAGAACCAGAAAATCTAGCTAAGGCCACAACAGTAATCCAAAGCACCATAGCTAATAATAAGTGTTCTGGTGAAGTAGCTCTTATGACTTTAGAAATCGTTATTAAAGGTCAAATAGCAAAGAAAGTAAGAGCACTATTAGATTGTGGGTCACAAAAGAGCTATATTTTTAAAAGTACAGCCAAAGAACTAGGTTTACATTCCATTTCTTCTGAAGAGATTGTACACACATTTGGTGGTACACAAGCAGAAGCCAAATCTCACAATAAATTCCAAGTTGAGTTAAGTGCTTCCGGCAATCGGAACCAAACTGAAGAAGTCTTAGAATTTTTGTATCAAGATATAATTTGCAGTAATATTCCTCGCATACCGAAAGAGTCCATACTTAAGGAACTTAAAGAAAATAAGCTATGGATTACAGATACAGGAACCGGGAGTCCCAAAATTGAAATTTTGATAGGAAGCGATTACTATGGACAACTTCTCACAGGTCGAGTGAAACAGCTAAAGAGCGGTCTTACAGCAATACAGACGAAGCTTGGATGGACACGTTGTGGTCGTTTAGAAAGTACATCACAGTCTTGTTTAAATTATGGAAGTATGCTGATTACGAACCTAGCGTTGAAAGAGATGAAGATTCCCGATTTATGGAAATTAGAGACAATCGGCATAACAGATCCCTGTCATACTTTGTCTAAAGTAGAAGAAGAAGAATTAGTTCATGATAATTTCATAAAAGAAGTTGATAGAAATAGAGAAGGTCGCTATATTGTAGCTCTTCCTTGGATAAACGGCAAACGTGAGATTCCTTCAAATACACATATAGCTGAACGAAGATTGATAAGTTCAACTAAGAAATTAAAATCTATGAAAATATTTGAAGAATATGCTAAGGTTTTCTGTGAATGGGAAGAAGAAGGTGTCATCAGTAAAGTTTCAAATCAAACCTTAAAGATTCCAGGACATTTTTTACCGCATCATCCCGTCATCAAACCAGATAGTCTTACTACCAGTGTTAGACCAATTTTTGATGCACCGTGTAAGATACGGAGGTCACCTTCTTTAAAGGACCAAACCTCACTGAACAAATTCCTGCAGTGTTAATAAGATTTCGTGAGAAAGCTATTGGGGTAGTAGCCGATATAAGAAGAGCTTTTCTTCAAATTGAAGTCAAAGAATCAGATCGTCAATTCTTGCGATTTTTGTGGAGGAAGAATCCAGACGAGTTTCAGGTTCATCAACACATAGAGTAGTTTTTGGAGCCACTTGTAGTCCACTTTTACTTGGTGCAGTTATAAGATATCATTTGAGTAATGTTGATGAAGAAAATAAACAGATAGCAGAGAAACTTATGAAATCATACTATGTAGATAATTGCGTTAGTTCAGTCAACGGTGTGCCTGAACTAGAAAAATTTATTTCAAAATCTACAGAAATCATGGCTGACGCGAAAATGGAATTAAGAAGTTGGGAGGGACCAGAATGGTTGAAGTTTTCGGAAGAAAATTGGCCACAATCAAAAATAAGTACCAACGAAGAATTAGTGATGACAGAAAAGAAGAAAACTTCAATATCTACTCTTTTATGTTCTAATTCACATGAATTTATGATATATAGTAGAATTTCAAAGTTAGGTAGCTTTATAAATATCATATGTTGGGTTAAGAGATTCATATTGAAGTGCAGAAATAGAAATAGATCTTTTCCATCAGAATTGTCCACCGAAGAGAAAGAAGATGCGGAAAAGTTACTCTGGTCTAGAATACAATCTGAAAGTTTTGGAGATACCACTGATGCAATAAAAGGATTGAAGGTTATGAAAGACCAAGAAGGATTCTTAAGAGTGAAAACAAAGATATTTGAGAGAGATGACGAGTTTTCATTCAGATATCCAATTTTATTACCATCAAAACATCATGTAGTCAATTGTCTGATTCAAGAATGTCATTTAAAGAACTGTCATGCTGGACTTCAAACAGTTGGATCCATTTTAAGAGAAAAATATTGGATAATTTCTTCTAGACGCAACATTAGAAGTCAACTGTCTAAGTGTTACAAATGTAAAAGATACTCCACAAAACCATATACTACACCCCCAATTCATCTACCTTTGGATCGAGTCAGAGATTTTAAAGTATTTGAAGTTGTTGGAACTGATCTATTCGGTCCTATTTTCGTAAAGCCAATGTCTAAAGTTTGGGTTGTACTTTTTACATGTGCAGTATACAGAGCAATACATTTGGCACTTGTATCCAGTCTTTCAACAGAAGGTTTCATTCAGTCACTCCGAAGATTTATATGCAGAAGAGGAAGGCCGACCACTATATACTGTGATAATGCCACCAACTTTAGAGGCACAAATAACCTCTTAAAATCACTGGATTGGAAGGAAATAGTTACTTCTGACGAACTGTCTCCTATTAAATGGAAGTTCATGCCTCCAACAGCAGCTTGGTGGGGTGGATGGTGGGAGCGCCTGGTCAGATGTGTTAAAATTCCCTTGATCAGAACAATCGGTACTGCAACTTTAACTTTTGAAGAACTTATGACTGTTATATGTGATGTCGAAGCAATAGTAAATAAAAGGCCTCTAACCTATATTTTCGAAGAAACAGATAAATTTGTACCTTTGCTCCATCATCATTTTTAAGATATTGACGAAATAGGTGTTCCTGATTTAGATAGAATAGATTCAAGTAAACTTCAATCTAGATACAAACATTGTCAAAATATTCAGCAACAACTCAGAAATAGATTCAGAAACGAATATTTGGCAGAATTGGTCCAGAAATCAAAAGAGAAAGGACAAGTTGTCAGACAAGGTGAAGTCGTCTTAATCGAATTAAACCAGAAGAGATTTCATTGGCCTATAGGAAAAATAATTAAAATTTTCCCAAGTCGAGATGGAGCGGCTAGGGTGGCTGAAGTTAAAACAAATTCAAGAACATTAGTGCGTCCACTTCGCAAACTCTACCCTTTAGAGATATCAAGTCCCGAGGATCCTATAATCCAAGTTGTGAAAAATAATACAACTAGAAGTGGTAGAGAAGTAAAATAACCTGTGAAATGATTTTTCTAGAACTCTGAACTGACATTTTTCTAGAACTCTGAACTGACATATTTCTAGAACTCTGAACTGACATTTTTCTAGAACTCTGAACTGCCTTTTTTCTAGAACTCTGAATTGACATTTTTCTAGAACTCTAAATGTTTTATTATTTGTTTGCGTTTAGTTATTATTTTATTTATATTTATGTTTTTTTATTTTGAGTTAGTATGTTCATTGATCATAAGTGATCGTAGGTTTAATTTGGTTTCCACCTAAATTAAAGGTGGGAGTATGTTAGGAATCGGTGAATTAATATTTTTATTTATGCAGACGACTTTAGCTAACGCCGATAAAATTGTTTCTTTTATATTTTATTTTATTTTTTAAATGCGACTCGTTGCTATAGCAACGTAGTTGTTTTTTCTTTTGCCTTCTCTTTACATTTTATTATCTCGAGAAGAGGTTAAAAATTTAGGAAAAGGAAATTGCATCTGTTTTTTTTTGTTGTGTAGTTAAAAAGAATGTTTTTGTGAGAAGTAGCTACGAATGTGAATTAAAAGAATACCGTATAATTTCCCAGAAAAAGAATGACGGGCATAGAATAAAGTGTAACTAAAAGACATAATTTAGGATCATTTTTTATTGGGTATAGTACGATGATCAGAATCAAGGTAAAGTTAATCTAGAATTTGTACATATGTAAATAATTGTCTATATCAACATCTCGTCAAAATGTCCCATAACTGTATTTTATAAGTGTGTAAATAAATTTTGTGATAATTAAAAGGATTGAATATTAAAATATACCGAACCCATCATAGTGTTTGATAAGATGCAAACAATTGTGTTAACTATTTGCCATGAATTCAGTATATAATTTTACTTTTATATTTCAGTTACGCATGCGACCGATAGGTCATAATCTCAATTAAGACTATTAACCTTATTTGATTCGCTAAAGTTCTAAATTGCGCACAGTAGCTCTTCCCAACTTAAAATTTTAAGCTCAGTCTAGCCCATTTAATTTTTTCTTATTTATTTATTTTTTAATGAAACAAGTAAGTTCTGTGACTCCAGCAATAGGTATCCGATATATTTAACACTTTTGCTCTTTCCAGTTGTATGGATGGGCCCAAACGGATAACACAAGGTTCAGTTAGCACTAAGCCAGGCGCGAGTGTTGCGGGATACATGACCTGAACCCGTACCAAGTTCATGAGCAAGGTGGGAAAAGACTGGACCAATTGCAGCAGGGCGGAAATCGAACGCTATATTTTTACCGAATTATCCCACTCCAACCAACTTCTACATCGCTTCTAGGGCAGGGACGCAATGCAATAGTTCAGGGGCGGGAGTTGTGAAGGTTCTCCAAGACCTGCTGTGTACAGGTACCGTGGACCCCAGTGCACGGTTAGCATATAAGCAACCTTTACATGGATACGGACATGGGAAAGAATTCTGCGCTGTGATTGGCTGATCGGCTCTTTCGTCCATTTAACCCGATTTTAAAAGGCGTTTGTTTTGTTGATACTTGTCATATATATATTTTTTAAATATAATAACTGAATATACTATATTTGCAGATACAATTATATTATTAATGCATGAATGATAAAGGGTGATAATGATTTCAAATAAGTTTTGCAAAAAAATATCTGCTCAACATTTCAAATAGCAATAAAATAATCATAAATATTTAATTATATAAATCTAAATGTTCATTTATCAACATCGGTAAGTTTAAATTTTCTGAAACATTCATGTAATTGTTGTTTATTTCAATGTTATAGTTTATTTATTTATTTATTTTGGTGTGTGTGTGGGAGGGGGGGGGGGGGGATTTTACCTTGCTAACAAAGCAAAAGTGTAAATAAAAGTCTGTTTTTATAAAATTGTAATATAATATTTTTAATTTATTAGTTTATTTTTGTTTAATTTAAGATTCAGGAAAGCAAGGAACAAACATAAATAATAAAAATGTAATATAATCTTTTAAATTTATTAATTTATTTTTTGTTTAATTTAAAGTTCAGAAAGCAAGGAACAGAAAAAAAAAATATATTTAAAATTCAAAAGAAAAAATACCGAATTTCTTCGAAATCTTAACTGTAAATGTCATTGTTTATATCTGAATATGTAATAAATAATATGTTCCCATAAATAGAGTAAGTATGATATTTAAAAACACATGCCTAAAATTAGTAAATGTATTTTCAATGCATTAGGACTATAGATATTTATATCTTAATTTTAAATTGATTTAATTTTAAGGAGTTTCACATAAATAAATGGATAATAAGAAGAAAAATATACTACATTTTATTTTAAATCTTTTAAAAAATAGATGAAATATTCTGCCATAAAATAAATTTAACATAACAATATCGAGATAAAAATGAGACATACCTTAATATAAAATAAATCTACAATTCCTAAGGAAATGCACACCAGTTATTACTTACATACATTTTATTAAAACAAGGAAATAATAGAATTCTTTAATACATCTTAAAAAAAAAAAAAAAAAAAAAAAAAAAAAGATTGGCCTGCAATAGTTAGTTATTAGAACTTTTGAATTAGAATAAAAAAAAAAATTCCTGACAATTACTGAATATTTATTCTACTTTCCAAATTTCTCAAAGAATTGAGATAATATAATCAAATCCAGACAAAAAATCAACATGATTAAATTGTCCACATAAATAAAAGACTTAAAAGCTTTTTTTCTTTTTTCTTAAGAGTTAACTGTTTGGTGCTGACATCTACAAACACGGCTGCGAAACAAAAATAGTGATTTCTTGGAAACTTCAAATGCATTTAATAAATTATTTCATAAAATATAATAAACAGTAATTATAATTTATAAAAATTATCAATTAAATAGATATCTTTTTATAGATTTTCATTAGAAATATTGATTTTTTATAAGCATTTAATATTTATAGCATAGTTAATTTAAAAAATACGACTAGCAATATAAAATTAAAAAAGGGTAATCGGAATTAATTTTTGTTATAAAAAAGGATTTTTTCTAGATACAATCATTTTTTATTATTAATATTATATAAATTTTGTTCTCAGCATATTTAATTATAATTTTAGAAATAATTTAACACAATTTCTTCATATTTAAAATTTTACAACTTTGATAGTTACACAGATATGTTATAATGTATTTATAATTCAAATGTTCAAGTAATACATAATTTCAAGCAAAACCGATTTTTATGCATCTTTAACAATATATTAAAAAAAAATTGTTATCTAAAATAAGTTTATGTCTTACAGATGTAGCTGACTAAAAAAATATGCATCCATTATAATTTTACACAAATAAGCAATTGTTGCACAAATCACAAGATATTATAGTTATACAAAAAGTACCGAATTAAAATTATTTTACGCAAACATGATATTTCTAGAAAATAGCTGAATGTTTCGTTTTGTATTTGCCAAATGACTATTGAAATGTCTATTTTCATTTAAAACTATGGTTATTATAACCAATGAACTAGCAAGTATGCACTTAGAGACTGAAACGAAATATGCACTTTGCAGCCTCTCAGTACATTCCAGCTGGATTTTTTTTCTTTTTATATTATTGTATTAAAACAAACTTAGTCTCGTAAAGCAATCATTCCATATTTTTGCACTTACGTTGTAAACATGCAGATAAATATTCATTTACATAATGTGGATTTTCTGCAGTTCATTTGATTTCGAGTAGCTTTATCAGATACCATAAACAAAATTTAAACCGGAAGAAAATAATCGTCCACAAATTGATATTTTTTCATTGAAATTCCACATTTGTATATGTAAATAACCTTGTTATTCAGCCATAAAACCATTCCATTACACTTGTCGATTATCTCCTCCACTCGCCGAAAAACGTGGGCGTGACGCGTGATGTTGGCCTATACCATTAGCCAATCACAGCGCACGATTCTTTCCCATGTCCGTATCCATGTAAAGGTTGCTTATATGCGCACGGTTACATAACTGCTCATCACATCCTATTTTTCTAGTCAATCCGAGACAAACAGCGTGAAGCTAGAGCCAGAGGATTGAAAGGGAAATCTGGCCTGCTTCCCCTAGGAACAGGGTTTGCTGAGGACCATCTATATCCACATTTTATCAACTTCTCTACTTTGAACTGGTGCCATCAGCGCTCTGTCTCACCCCAGCATAGTTATTTAACATCTCTATTATAAATATCTGCCATTTTGTTCAAGGATTTTTTCTCCATCTTTTAATAACTATTTCCAATCTGTCTCGTTTCCCTGTGCATCGACAAAGTCTGCCTTGCTTTTTTCTCCAAAAATTTCCCCTGTATCAGAAGTTCTAAATTGCGCACAGTAGCTCTTCCCAAATTAAAATTTTAAGCTCAGTCTAGCACATTTACTTTTTTACTTTTTTATTTATGTTTTTTACTGAAACAAGTTAAATAAGCCTATTAGCGACAAATCCTTTTTTAGCTTAAATTCCAAATTCTTTCTTAAGCTAAATGTGTACCGTATATTCGGCTCTAAAAAACATCCATTTTATTTTAATTCAGCTAACACAACTTTGTAACGCTGTGCTCTATAGCGCCAAATGAACAAAGTTAAAAAAAATAGTAACTGGTCCCCGCAGCAAATTCCCTTGCGCCATAAAACCCTATACAACCAACCAACCAACCAACCCCGCAGCAAATTCAAGATTGTCACAAAGTAGTGCTGCAGCCACGACAGCCAGGGTGCATCTCACGTAATCATGTGAGATTCGCCCTGCTTCCAGACATCAAAACCCGTTAATATAGGTACTAAGCTCGTCTGCTAGGAGCTTAGTCAGCGGTTTCAATCAGTCTCAGTGATACTTTTAGGCATTATTTCATAAGTGAACATCATCGGTTGACTGATTGTCAAGACATGTTAGGTTGCACTACATTTTTCTTATACAAACGATCCATTAAGTATCCTATGAAAAATGGTTACCAGTGCAAGTGGTACTGATTTTTCTGGACAGTTTTTCGGAAATTTTCCAGAAAATGAAACACACTATGCTGAAACTTCTTTTCTCAGACATCTTAAGAATCTCATGTACGTGACAGCATCTCCTTATAATATTCTCCCTCTGCATAGCTAAGAAAGTTTATTTTGTTCCGAACAAGTTTGTATTCATTTCCAGATTTGATTGAAATAAGCTGAGTAAAGCGAGCTTCGATTCTTTCCCGCAAGTAAGATGTATGGGATTTAACAAAATCATGACTTGTCATCGGTGAAGTGTGATCCTGTCATTGCAAATTCTATTTAGATCAGACATCATCCATAAAATCCACTCCCTCTGTATCAAGTTTTTCAAACATATATGACACAAATTCTGCAAATGTGATTCCCTCGCACATTTACGTGTTTTGACCCAAATCAGCTCATGGCCGCAACGAATTCGTATACTTAATGAAACACTGCTTGTAATATTTTACTTCTTCGGAAATAAAATCTCTGGGGCCAAATGTCGCAAGTGTTTCTGATGTAGTTGCACTTCGAAGTTGAGATTCGACATGTATTACCGATGCAAGGGTATCATTACCGATGCAAGGGTATCATTACCGATGCAAGGGTTGATTTCATAATTTACCACCACTACGCAAGCAACATATGTAACAATTAGTGGAACAGCTGATGTCGCTCTTTATTTCAAGTACGGAAGGTGATGCACGAGGTGATATTGAGATAGATTTTTCATGACTCTCTTGTGGGTTCTCTTAAGGTTATTTTATTCAAAAGTTAGCGAGGATGATGTGTGCCACTTTTCCTTGTGATTAATAAATGTACATTTAATTCCCTTACCTTCCTTGAAATTCATGATGGATGGTTCACTTTTCTCAAAGCAGACACCTCCGAATAGCCGACAATTTCCGTGCTTCCGAGGCGCCCATTATTTAGAAATTTTACTGTATATCCATTTATACATGTAATCTTATGTAAACTAATTCTTTTGTGCGATTTTGTTACAGAATTATGAATGCTAAATACGCCATTTTCAACAAAAAATATACTGTAATGAACCTCAGTAACGTGTTTTAATAACGTGACTATCCAAGCATATTTACGAAAATTAGAATGACAATAATGTCTGTTTGCTGCCAAATAGACAAACAAATCACAAATTCATAAAAATTTTCCAATTCAGTTGGAAAGTTTAAAAAAAGTCTCTGTCTAGGAAATAAATACTTTAAAAAAAAAATTTCATGCATGTAGAATTTACTTCAATTTTCATAAATTATCGAATTTTAAAACGACAACATAACATTTTTAGGAAATATAAATTTGTCTTAGGATTTATAAGCCTTCAGTAATAACATACTCTTTAAAATAAATGACTTAAGCCATACAAGAAAAAAAACTACTTTTCTAATTAGAAGCTTAAAGTAATCCATATATTTATTCAGAAACGCGAAACAGAAATGTCATTTCTTTAAGGAATGTTCTTTTTTAAGAAGCTATGTGATAAAAGTGCCAAAATTTTTCAGAACAACAAAAGTATAAGAGAAGTCTTATAAAGTTTAATGCTTGCTATATTTTTCGTAAAGGAGTCTTTAATTATTCGACTGAAAACCGACTTAGATATTTACGGTTTTTAATTAGAAATAAAGAATTTCGCATTCTTGAAATAGTTAATTTAATTCTTTTGAAAAGGGATTATACCTTTCGATTGATTTAAAATAAATCAACTGACAAAGTTCCAGTGAAATGTTTAGACTTTTTTATTCCTTTTAACTCTTCCAGCAAATTATTGCTATTTTTTTTAATCATACTGCAGTATACTCTTGATTGTCCGATGTCGGAAAATTGAAATCGTCGGACAATCGGGCGGACATTTTCACAGGCCTTTTCCATTTGTGTAAATATTAAATCTATCTGTGTATATAAAAACCAGTGCGTCGGTGTTTTTGCTCGGCGCAAGAATGTTTAAAATATATAACACGTGTACTTTGTTTTGCAAACCAATAAAAATCAGTCCCACTCTCTAAATTTTTGCATGTAAAATTGGCGTCATTCTGAGCAGGTAATCCGCATTTTTGTATATGAAATTTCAAAATTTTAGTATAATTGCAATAAAATTCAGCAGTACCTTCATTTAAACGTATTTACTGTTAAAATTTCTACTATAATACAGACATTTGAATTTCAAGTAAACATTTAACAAAAAATAATTTACTAAATATGACGTCGTTTTCTATGAGATCCCTTCAGTGTAACATCAAGCTGACACTAAACAAATGGTTGCTATACTTTATTTCCTATTTTGTTTGTATACTACAGCTATACTTTATAGCTATACCTTACCCGTATAGTTAAGTGTTTTAAGACTTTAGATGTAGCGGTGCAATTTACTTTGATTTATATTAAATAGGAAATGAAACATGTCAACCGCTTTTTTTTAGATTCAGATCTTTCTCTTTTCAAGCAAAACTCACGACAAAAAGCGTCTATAAAATGACATCATTTCCACGTAATCATTCTAGATTTATTTTTTATCATTGGAAATGTAATTTTCTATTTAGATATAATGCCGTACGAAAGATAATTTAACTGACTGCTACACCAATTGGTTATTTTTTTTTTACTTTTTTCCTGTATTGTCAGAGAAATTGTATATTTTTCTGCTACACGTGCCAAAGAAAACTTATATTCTCATTTATAAAACTGAATGATTTTACTAGGACTGCTTCAATGTAACGTCATTTTCGTTTGATTTTTTTAACGTTTTATGGGCCTTCGCTATTGTGGTCGCCGTGATTTCAGGATATAGCATGTTTATTTCTTTGACGCAAGCCCCTCTATTTATGCATAAATTATCATTCGGGGGGCGTCTACATATTAAAAATTGCCCCGTTTCCACTTTTAAATAATAACACCCACTTTTGACACTTTGCTTGAGTTCCTTTTATCAAATCAACCCGGAGATGTACATAGTGCATTTTTCATGAATCTTCGTAGGATAAGAAGGGTTTAAACTTTGAGACTCCCGATGAAGAAGTGATATTTCATAATTTTTTTTATTGATATCTCTTTGTACTTACTATTTATCCCCAGTTTTAACATCTTCGGGATTCTTTCCATTGGTCATTCGGTTCAAAAGTATTAGGCTTTTGTAGTTTATTTCTCCACCATGTAAACAGAGCTTGTAACAGCCATGTCACTGTTAGTGACAGTGAACATTGCGAGTCAGTCGGAAAAAGAGCACAAGACGTATAAAATCAAAGTCACGTTTATTAAAATCTTTAAGTGGGCAAAGTTTTTGAGAAAGACTCTGCTAATTTTCCTTAAACCAAAAGAAAGCAGCTCCCATGAAACTCCATTCAGCAAAAATACAACTTCAAATATCAATTAGAAATAACTCAAAGTGTCACTTACAACTTTGGACAAGGCATCAAGTCAAGATACCTTCAGAAAAATCAAATATCCACTATGCAAGCTAGTCGAACTCTTATGTCCGCCTACGATACTACTGAAAATGGCACTACGTGAGCACCGAAACAACTTAATTTCAATTAGCACAAAGTAACGTAATTTACGCTATACCAATAGCTACTCCTCTTTCTCAGCTTCGGATAGTTGTTTACGCTAGCCGGATCTAACAGCAACTCACAGGGAGGAGAAACCCGATCCAAATTCCACTTTCCCAACGCATGCCAGTGCTTAAATACTAACATATCGATTGCCCAGACGTAGAAATTCGATACGAAGCAAAAACTCACAAGTTCCGAGGTTTTCACACTCATTCATCGAAAGTTAGTGAATAGCTAGCCTTGATACTTTTACGCACATTGACAATTAGTGGATAAAAATATGTTCACAATCAAACTTTCGCCTACTCTTATGATCAGAGTAGTCGATACATCATAAGCTTAGTGTAGCTTTTTGTTTCACCATGTAATCACGATGATCCATTTCATGATGCTTTTCACTTGGCTTCATCTCGTTACATTTCGCAAAATTTCTAAAAATTTCTTATAACGGTGACAATTTTTCTTTTATTTATTTATGTCTAACTAAAAGTTTTTATTCAAAAAATCTCTTTGCTATCTCCATTTGAAATAAAATGAAAACATCAGCATTCACTAGCGCTTTATGAAATTTTCTTCCAAAATCTTAATTCAAGCCATTTAGTTCTGCTAAGTTGTCTGCTTTAGAGGTCTGCTAAACATTATCATAAATTAAGACGATCTCTCATCTTTAACGGCTTCAACACTAAGATGTTAATTAGATTTTCGTTTCTATGCATCTCAAAATTGCATTATCTTAATCATCAGAGAGAAACCAACTTTCTGTATATGCAATAAATTGCATCATCAATTAAAATTGCTCTGTGCCACGGTTCTACTATTTTTATTTTATCTTCATATATATACATATATATATATATATATATATATAGAAAGAGAGAGAAAGAGGCTAAAGCGATGTTAGGAATGAATTAAATATAGGAGAAAACATGTATTATTGGAAGAACGTGACATAAAGTAACTTCCTATTCCTTAATGTAAAATATGAGAGCGGATTAAACACAATAATTATCATAATTGCATTGCACTAAAACTGTGTTAGTCCATCACGATAGTTAAAAGTATCACTTTGTTACATTATATATAGTTTTAATCTTTTAATGAAAACTTTCAAAAACTTTCTTGAGTTAAGAAATTATTTGCATTTTTTTTAGCCGACATAAACAAAAAGATGGTTACTTTCGATTGACATATTTTTCATTCATGCAAAATTCTCGAAGAATTTTTTTTCGCCACTTTAATATTTTTGCTGGTTAAAGGTTTTATGGTATTTTTTGGTGGTGTTATGCAAATTCATTCAGATTAAATTACTCTGTCTGTCCGTTTGACTGCTTCTCTGCGTAAAACTAATTTTACGTAAGCTTTTCTTGTCCAGAGCTTTACATTTTTTTCAATTATATATATCAAGTGCAATAACAATATTTTCGGTCCTCTCTTAGAGAAAATAAGAATTATTTAGTTTAAACAAAATTTCTCTCCAATTATTTTTTTCAATTAAATCCATTTCTTCCCTTTTCAGTTATCCAATTAAGCTGTTTAAATGACTATAGTCTCAACTTCAAATAGACTAGTCTATTTGCAAGCAACATAAGTAACACAATATTTGTATGTTTTAATCAAATTAGCAGTTCTGATAGTTTAAAAAATATATTCTAAGTTATTAAAATATTTATTTTTAACTACATGCAATTAATTTAACATTCATCCTATAATATGTAACCTGTAACTGCATTTCCATTAAGCAGAATATGGTCTTTGCCTCCCAAAAAACACTACTAATCTATATTGCAGAAAATATTTCCTAGAAGTAAATGTAGAATCATCTTTACTTTGTTTATTATATGTTTAAAATCTAGAAATACATCTACTGCTTTTGAGATAAGTATATCGTCTCACATTTTCCAACATAGAAGAAAAATGTTTATGAATTCGGGTTGTCTGGCCTTCTGTCTATCTGGAATCTAACTCGCGTAAATATGCTCGGATTCCATGTAATTGATATATTCTATTGATATTTACCATGGTATGGCCCGTATTAAAAATGAAGTATGCAGCATTTATAGTTAGTTTACATGGGCACTCAAAAAGTTCCACTACATTATGGTTTAGGAGAAAAATTGTTTACAGTATATTTTAATGATGTTACACTATTTCAAACATATCAGTGGACCCGTGCGAGGATTTCGCACCGAAGTCTAATTTTTTTTAGTAATATCTATTTTTTGTAGATGCCTTTTAGATGAAGTATCCTTAATTTCTACAGAAAAATTAAGGATACAAATATTTGAAAACAGCATTACTCAAGCCAGAACGTAGCCTACGTAAATAGAGAAAGGCCAATTCATTTCGCCGAAAATCGGGCAAAAAAGCGTATGTGGGTTTAGCATAAACCCTGAATCAGCTGAGTTCTACCATGCCGAGATATTCGATAGGTCAGAGTCAGACTTCAGTTTTAATGCAGGGTTTTTGCACGATTGGTCAGAAAGGTTGTAGCGTCTTTTGGTTATTGACTTCACACATTATAAGCAAATGAGTATGCCTTCTTTATATTGTATGCCTTGGCCAAAATATCATCTGATTTATTCCATCAAAGTTAGAGTAAAAACGATTGAAGATACAAAAGTCACGATCGAGGGGGGAAAATAACACTAGTATTTTAACTGCATTAGAGGATGACGTCATCCGCTTCGGGAAAACGCAGGACAAAGAAAGATAAATTGAATACATAGAAAATACAAATTAATTTAATATTACAAAGCATACATTTTATATGGTGTCTTTTTACTTACCCATCATACGAAGTATAGGGTAAGTCTTGTAATCGTTTTGAAAATCGAAAAAAAGTTTTTGACGGATTTAGATACTGGACGGATTTCAGACACTGGAGATTCCGAAAAACATATATTTTTTTAAAAATTGCCGTCCGTCTGTCTGCGTGTCTATAAACGCTCTATCTCTCGAACAAATTGGCATAGAGACTTGAAATTTGGTATGTACTTAGTATGTAATAATGGAAAGAAGCTTATTGAATTTTAGTAACCTCGATAATCCGGAACTATTTTTTTAGGACTCTCGAAATATTCGTTCTGATAAAAGGTATATAAAAAAATTTCGAAATTGTTTATTTTAAGGTGTGAATATAAAATACAATAAAAAAACATAAATTTTGCATTAAGAATGACGTCGATCGAATAATTAGTTGCCGAGATATTTGTAATCCTTGTTTCCACACTCCTCGATGTTTCATGACCCAGTATTTCATTCAAATTTCAATTCAAAGATATATTTTAATTGGAAATGAGACGCTTAATCTGACGCGTTAGTTAATATGATTATCAATTTTTGAGTGTTAATGATGTTTTTTTTACGCAATTCAGTAATAGAGCATTTAAAGTTTCTGACGTCATCAAGCCACGATTTTATTCAAATTGCAATGCATTTTATAAATAGTTTACATATGTTTTATTTTCATATTTTATATTATGCACATCCATGATGGGTAAGTATTATGGTGGCCCCCAACGACTAGTTCTTCTAAACATTTGAGTTTGAATTTTGCTTTTTAATCATACATATAAAATAAATCCGTGCGAAAAAATCATACTTTAGCTTTTTTGCACTTTTATTCAATTCCTACTATTAGCTCACACCCTCTATATATTTATTTATCTTGCTCAAATTTTCAATCGTTAATAAAATACTTTTTATTCATCCACTCAAGTTCAAATACATTTTTTTTAAACTTGTAGTGGATGACACTTGATGTTAATACAGTTTTTTCAAATATTAATTCATTAATTAAATTAAATTAATTAATTTAATTTTATATTTCATTTCTGTTCAAAAGTGTAGACTCACTCCATATTTATAGTCTCCTTCGCCTACGCGCCGCCTGATCTTCGTCCGTGAACAGCCCCATTAGCTTTTTACGCGTGCAGTTTCACTATGGTACTTTATTGTGAAGTTTGGTAATTTTTGAAATTCAATATTTGAAAAGGGCATAATCATTAGATTTCAAATTTATATCAAGAAAAATACAATTTTTTACCTTTCTAACGAAGTTTGTCTAACAATTTTGTGAGAAATACTTTTCGAGCTATTAATTATTGGTATTTTAGCTATTTGTTTTTTATTTAACTTTTAATACATTTCAAAAAATTCTATTATATAAGATATTTAGCAGGATATAAATTTAGGAATAAATACCGTCAGTGGCGAAGCTTGTAGATCGCTGGAAAAATTTTTCTTTTTGACCTAAGTAGGAATTGACTTAAATTTATTTTTATATATATTACTTGTTTTTTTATAATCATTGTTGAACATTCTATAATGCGGTATTTTATTTTTGTGGCAACAATAATTTGAGGAAGACCTTTCATTTCATTTAATGAAAACAATGCCTATTTATTTAACTTTTAATTAATAGCAATTCTTAATCAAAAAACATGTTTTAAGGAAATGTGACTGGACTATGTCAGAAGCCGCTTCAAAAACCTTTCGAATGATGCCTCAATCGTTGCTGTACATTTCGCAAATTCATGGAAAAAGCGATGTTGACAATATAAATAATTTGTATGATAGTAATTGATATATAGGTGCATAACAAGATGCTTATTATAGAATAGGATGAGTATAGCATTTATTGCTTGTTTACAGGGACACACAAAGATTTCGGTTACAGTACTGTCTATGAGCAATAATTGCTGAAAGTGCATTTTCAATTATGGTATCAATTATGGTAAATTAAAAAAAATTGCATGTTACTCAATGTGTATAAATTGTATAAATCATATACAGGGCTGCACAAAAGAAATCGAGTATATTTCCTCTTACAGGCAGAAATTGCTGAACGGGAATTGTCAACTGTGTTAGGCGTTTCCTAACTGAACTAAATTTTTGCATACTATGTAGTATATATAGAAATCTATAGATCATATACAGGACTTCACAAATGATTTCGGATATTTTTCGATTATAGATCGTACTTTCTCAAATGTATTATTTTTTTTTCCAAATTGCTTATGGATATGAAGTTTTGTTTCCTGATTTAACTTGACACGACACACACGGGGATTGAAATCAATACAGAGAATAATTATTACTTGATCAATTCATTTATTTTTATTAATTAATGTCGTAATTTTATTTTAAGCTAAAGATGAAATTTTTAATATTGTTCGAACGTAGAAAATGGCTTCAAATATTTTTCAATACTTTTTATTAATGTAAAAATTTACAGGCATTTGAAAATATGAATTATAATATATATATCATATAAATTATACATTATATGTTGAATTTTTATTTATATTTATAATTATTTTGTTATTTATTAATATGAATAATATTTTAGACAAGTAAGAAAAGAACGTTATACATGATATTCTAAAAATCAAATCACATTTTACATGAGTTTATAAAGCACCAAAATATACTTTCAGATAATGCTGCCATCCAAACTGAAAAATAATATCATAAAACAGAGCAGTAGCGTATAACTGCTTATTTTACTGTTTGCTGCTGTTAATTTTACGGTATAATACTAGCAGCTGGGGTGCCAGTATTATACTGTAAAATCAACACTTTTTTTGCAGTGTATCAAAGGCCTTGAAAACCTAACTAAAATTTTGATTGGATTATAATCAATGATCAATCAAGTAATTAAAAATGGATCACAAATGGTAAACAAAAATATATTTAGAATCTTCTTTTTTTAGTTATAATTAAAATAGATTATTAAGTTTTTGAGTAATAGAATGTTTTCTTTAGATTACTTTGAGTTGCCTAATATTACAAAATATAAGTATTTAAAGTCGGAACACAACTATTTCACTATAATCTTGAACATCTTACTAAACTTTAGAAGTATATTAATTAAGATCTACCTAATTAAATTCAGGTAATTTGTTAAACAAAATCAATGAGTAAATATATATATATTTATTTATATTAGATTTCAATCATACATAGAATTCCTTAACATTTTGAATAATAGAATAAGACTTGTAGACAGTTTTGAGAGTCCTAATATATCAAAATATAAGCATTTATAAAAGCGGACAACTACCGTTTTAATAAAACTGCTATCAGATGCAGTAAAAAATATTGCTCTTCTATATATCGTTGTAGATTTCATTATTGAAATTATGCCTCATGAATGTTAGGGCCCGAAATCAAGTTGAACAAGCGTTGTGCCCAACGCTTTGATCGTTTAAAATATTTTGTCGAATATCGTGTTTTAGTGGGCGCTACTTTCCCCCGAACATCATGATTTTGAAGCAATCGCTGAGCAATTTTAGAAGATTTTTTATTATGTCCGTTAGTTTCTGGTATTTCTTTTTTATGAAAATCTTCGTCATCCTTTCGTGTTAATATCCCATCTTTGAAAATCTCTTGAGAAATCATGTTTGGCTTCTGTGGAGGAAATGGTATAAGGTCTTTGAAGTTTTCTCGTGAAATTTGCTCAAGATTAGAGAGCAGCAAACACTCCTGCAAGTCAGATGTTTGGTATCTAGATGCGCAGTAGTTCTTTACGAATTCCAGCAGAAAAGCTTGGTGAAAACTTGACTTATCCTGCAATATATGATCATTATCTAAGCAATAGTTCCCAATATATACAAAAAAAAAATGTTTGATTATGTGCAACCCATTACCATATTTCAACGTATGTGCCATTTGAAGTTTGGATCACATCCACGTAATTTAATTTCAATGTACGTGATCTCTAGTATGGATTACGGAAGAAACTGGATTTATAGCTGCTAACCTTTTGATTTTTTTGAAACACCAGAAATATTAGTAAATAAAAGAATCTAATAATAGCCACATAGAACCAAGAAATGTTTAACTAAATAATTTTGCAGGTTCAAATTATATTTATTTGACATGAAAGAAAACCTGAAGATTAGCAGATATGTGGATTATATCCACATACCTTGAAATATATGGTATTGGGCTGCATTACAAAATAAATGCCTGCTCGTAACAAAATAAGTACTCTATAACTGCTAGGCTTGAGTTTTTTATGCATTTTGGCTGGGTTTTTTTTAGACATAGCGCTATATATCTGTAAAAGTTGGAAATAATTTTTTTCTGTTCCTGATCTTATTTTATTTTATGTCCTTCACTATAGTCCCAACTACACTCTTGTATTTCAATCATTTATTTTATATTGAATTTTAAAACGTGACAAACCTTTCTCCCGACCTATTTTTTAGTATTTACAACTTGAAAAGTAATATGACGAGCCAAAATTTGATCACATTTTTTATCATGCGTATAAAGAATACTTTTATGTTTTGTAATGGTTTATACTAAAACTTTTTATATGAAAATGATCGAAAATTTTAATGGACAAATTTTATAACTCGCATTTCATGATACAAGAGAAATAAAATGGATTTTCATATGCATTTTTTGACATTAATATACTTTGTACGACGAAAATTAATTTAAAGAATAATGTTTCATACAGTTTTTGAAACCAGAAAATATTTATTAAGCTTAATGCAAGGTTTATATATCTTAAAAAGAGTTTTGGACTACTAGAACTTCAGAGCAGGCTGTGCAACACTTAAGTGATATACATATATAAAAAAATGGAGACCGTTATATCGCAATCTTTAAATAGTAGCGCATTGATAAGCAACATAAGCAAATTTGCAATGATTGACATTAGTGAGTCATCTGTATCGGTTGTTAAATCGATCCTGAACCCCACAGGATGTACAGGGCAATCTAACTATATAGAAGTCATAGATATATATAATAAAAAAATACATTGCAACCACCTAACCCCTAATAAGAGTGGTGAAAGGTATTTCATCGCTAAAGCAACATAAGGAGCAAACTATCGAGATCCTATGTTTGTAAAAAAAATTATGAATGCGTGTGCTGCTTCGTTTCCAACCAAGGGCTTATCATATTTTAAGGTTTGGTTCGAGTGCGCCTAGGAATTAAAGGAAGAATTTTGTATCTCAAATACGAGGGTGGGCTGATAAGTTCGAGGCCTGACACAGAGCTGGAACAAGTATGACCAAATGACAATGATACTTGTAAAGTATAATCCTTTAGATGACATGCTGCCGAGATTCGGTCGCGTGAGTTGATTGGTTATTGCTTGACGGTAAAGTAAAGAAAAAAAAATTGACATTTTCTAAAATTGCAAAAAATTGAAGTTCGAGCTGTCATAAAATACTTCGTTAAAAAAGATTTAACGCCCACGGACATACAAAAAGAGTTACACTCCACTTTAGAGGATTCTTGTCCGTCATATTCGAGGATAAAATAGTGGACTGCTGAATTTAAACATGGTAGGAAATAAATTAACGACGATGAACGCCCAGGACATCCAAAAACAATGACGTATTGAATGATCGCCGATTGAGATACGCGAATCTTGCTGACATTGCAAAAATCTCGACAGACCGTGTCCGCTGCATTTTACAGGATGTTTTGAGTATGAAAAAGCTTTCCGCTCGATGCTTGTTGTCGCGTTTGTTGAACGTCAACCAAAAACGCCAAAGAATGAACATTTCTCAGTTCTTCTATAATGTATTGTGTTGCAAGTCGAAAAATAAAATGAAGTATTGTCAAAAATCTTGTATTTTATACGTCCATTATTATATGCTAGGGGACAAATACCCAGATTTCCTGATTACAGAACATTCTACTCTGTGTACAGAACATAGGTGAAAATAACTTTTAATTAAAGACTATATAATAAGTTTTTATATTTAATATATATATTTTTAGATTGCCTAACAATTACGTCAAAAAAGGATTATCTGAAAATATCGATTATGCATTCAAATAATAAAGTTTTTTAATTTACGGAAAACGGTATTACTTTCGTATTAGCCAAAAGCCAGTGGTTAATAACCAAGGATATCGACGAAATTTTCACTATTTATAGTAACTTTTTTTATTCTGATTGTTTCAGTATTTAGGCCACCGCGTAGCTCAGTTACACATCTTTTATACTTGTGTTTTATTTATTTAATTATTTTTTACATTTTAGTGAAGAATTTTAAGTTTTGTTATGGAATATTAGTCAGAAATAAGTACTGAATTATTTACACCATTTCAAGTGCAAATGTTTTCGTCTTCTGCAATCGGATTAATTTAATCCGGTGAACGAAAAAAAAACTATGCCTAAAAATTATTATAAAGATCATAAAGCTCAGTGAATTGAGATACGGTTTTCGAACAAATTGCATTTTTCTCTTATTTACACTGAAAAAAATGCTGATTTTACAGTATTATATTGTAAAATCAGCATTTTTTTTTTTTTTTTTTTTTTTTTTTTTTTTTTTTTTTTTGCAGTGTAACGGTATAAAAATTTAAATTGTGTGATGTTTGGAAGTTAAAAAAATTGCAGTAGAAGCGAAATTTATTGGTCAGGTATTGCCACTGTCCATATGACGTCAGCGTTTCTCACGGACATGTTTTTCCTTTATAATATAGATTTATAAAAACCAGTAAAATATATTGAATGTTAAATAAAATTCGTCAAATATATAATCATTCGATGAAAAATTCTAAAGAATATTGGTTTACCATATCGGTTTTTTATTTTCAAAACTTACATTTAGTTTGATTTTTTTTAAATTCAGTTACATCAGTTTGCTTTTCTTTCCGATGTGATACATGAATATCGCTTTTTATGTCTTATAATGCTTTCAAACTCTTTTAAAATCCCATTTTGCTGCATAAAGTATCGAAGAATATCGAAAACTGGATTTCGTGAAACATATCTACGGCTGCACTTACATATATTTTATAACACGATTTTTGATTTATACATAAAGATTTGATCAAAACTGATTAAATAACAATTAATAAGTTTAATAATTTAAGTTGAATAAAATTAAATCAGATAAAGGTTAAAAGTGAGGCCAAGAAGACAAGTTTTAAATTACGTTAGTGTCAAATAAGTAAGAGAATGCGTCGCATATCTGACAGGAAACACCCACGAACTGCTACACCTATTGTAGCCAGTGTTAAAGGGTACCAGCTGGGTAAAAGGTACAAAGATATATACTTCCACAAAATTTCATCTGCAATCCTATTTTGGGGCAGAGATATTGGGGTGCAAAAATACGTTTAAATGAATAAACGCCCCTCATTGCTAGTATTTCCGCTAATTCATGCAGCAAAGTTTAGTTTATTAAAATACACATTTCTTATTATATACATTATACTTTATATATTATATTATACTAGCTGACATGCCCGGAGTTGCCCGGGCCCGTGATAATAACCTTAAAAATACCTAAAATCAATGTTGAATGATTTTACATTTTTAAATGAAAATCTATCCAAACGAACTGAAGGACAGTCGTTATAGTTATTGCCGATTTAATGTCGATTTAATTTCTGACGTTTTGATATTTTAAATTTTCAATTCTGACTAAAATTTCCTGGGGAAACCAAAATAATATAAAGCACTCCCCCAACTTACCTCTTTTAAACTCAAAATAATATACATTATTGGCCAATTTATTAGTCCTATTCAAAAAAAAATTTCAAAACCTTGTTTCTAAGATGATTATATTCAAATTAAATAAAAATCATGCACTAGTGGCATCATAATTCACTTTTATATTTTAACAGAATAGTAAGACTACTATAACACTAGTTTACAAAAAAAAATTTTTTTTGTTCATGAAATGAAACATATATTATTTATGTAGGCTATGGGCGGTAGTTATAAAAATATTTTTTTATTTTTTGTAGCACGTCACAAATCTGAGATATGAAGGTCTTTGTTTTTTATCTACCGCAATTGTTCAAATACGTTTATCGTTTTATTTTGTAAACAACTGTGTGATTCAAAAGTCTTATTTTTATATAAAAATGTCATCTAGAGTGTGTAAACTACATCCAAACCGATTTTGTTATGTTTGTGGCAAAATTGTTCAGTTAAATCGTGGTTTTCCTATTTAAAAAAAAAAAAAAAAAAAAAAAAAAAAAAAAAAAAAAATTGCAAGAAGCTTATTTACATTATTTTGGATTTCCGGTGTCAAATCAAGATAAATGATTTGCACTAATTGTAGATTGGTCCTCAACTCCTGGTATTCAGGTAAAAATAGATCACTGAAATTTGGTAAACCAATGATATGGAGAGAGCCAACTAACCACGTAACCGATTGTTACTTTTGTTTAACAAAAACTTTTGGTTTTAACTCAAAAAATAAAGATAGCATAAAATATGCAGACGTTCCATCAGTGACTAAGGCGGCCCTTCATTCAGAGAATTTACCAGTTCCCACACCACCTGGCAGAAGTGACCAAACTCACACAGATACATCTAGTAGTATTACAATGCACGAGCATAGAGACAGTGAACAATCAAGGTCAGATAACTTTGTGGATGATGAAGACAGTCCACATTTAATAACTCAGTCTGACCTCAACAATCTTATAAGAGATTTGCAGTTGTAGCTCAAAAGCGTAATTACTTGGCTCCAGGCTGCAACAGTGAAAATTGCTTGCTCGTAGTACAAAAGTTAGTATTTATAAAGAGATTGTTAAAAATTTATTGCAAAATTACGAGCGTATGAGTGTAAATATGTCACTAAAAATTCATTTTTTGCATTCCCATTTAGATATTTTCCTAGAAAATCTTGGTGGTATGAGTGATGAACATGGTGAGCGATTTCACCAAGATTAAAAATCATTTGACCACATTATCAAGGTTTTTGGGACCAAAATATGCTAGGTGACTATTGTTGGTCTGTTGTGAGAAATACAGATGAAAATATTTATTTAAAAAAAGCAAAATTAGCCATTTTTAACTGTCTATTGTTTATTTAGATATAGTTTTTTGTAAAAATCTTCTTAATAAATATTTCAAAAAACTGACGTCCAGGATTTTTAAAAATATTTTTTCTTAGATGTAGATACCCAAAGTAACGTAACCGTATATATTTCATTTCACGAACAAAAGTCATGTAAACTAGTGTAATTAGGGACTCGTGCTATAGCAAGTATACATCACGGCACATGGCCCTTATAATTATCTTTTTACGCGTGAAGATTTCGCTATGGCATTCCATTGTGAAATTTGGTAATTTTTGAAATTCGATATTTGAAAAACGGCATAATCATTAGATTTCAAATTTATATGAAGAAAAATATAATATTTTACCTTTCTAACGAAGTTTGTCTAACAGTTTTCTGACAAATACTTTTCGAGCTATTAATTTTTTCATAAACTTCAAATGTTTCATTTCCGAAATTAATCTGTGGCAACGATTATCGATAATCCCAGTCGTCAGCAACGCATAGCTTTTTATTAAAGAGGATGCATTGTTATGATATAACATGTTGGGTAAACTATTTGATGCTATGGCAATAGCCAAAAAGAAAATGGAACGTCTACACTATCAGAAATAAAACACTCAATTTTGACGATTCGGCAATCCTTGAGCTTTATTTCGTTATTTTAGGTAGCTTTCAATACAAAAAAGTATAAAGCTACCTATTGCAGCCGTTCGGAGGAAAGCAGTTTCGGAAAATTTCGATATATTTTCACCGATCATGACCCCCAGACCCCAAAACCACCCTCCGTTCAAATATTGATTATATATATATATATATATATATATATATATATATATATATATATATATATATATATATATATATATATATATATTTATATATATATATATATATCCATATATATATACAGTGGAACCCCGATTTTACGTTTTTCACGGGACTAGCAGAAAAAAACGTACGAAACGGGAAAACGTAAAATCGGGGTCAAATAGAGAAAAACACTTCAAGAAAACAAATTATACAAAAATAAACTTGCCAATACCATATAAGTACTTAAAAAAATCTGTTATTCTTTATTGCGGTTTCTATTTAAGTGTAATTTCACATATACTCTATTTTCAATGCATGCAAAATTTTTTTCTTAATTTCCATCTGTAGTTAATTTTTTTTTAAATTTTTAAACGCGCAATGGCTTCTGCCGATGGGGGTACGATATCTTCTGGATCTTCATCAATATCATCATCACTTTAATATTGCGAAATCAAATCGGAAATAGTCTGAATATCTAGCGATAACATACTTATCACAATCAATGTACTCATCAACATTGATGTCTGCAAGTATAAATTCATCCTCTTTTGTGTAGTCTTCCATAGAGAGCTCTTCCGGCGGCGCTTCACCGTTAATTTCGGATTTTGAAAATCTTCCCTTCAGAAAAGCATTTGACATGCATTTTTCTTCTACACTATCCCACGCCGATGACATGAAATGAAGAGCATCCAGCACATTTAGCTTTGTTTCCCAAGCATCTTGAAGATCACCAGTATCAAGTCTAAAAGACCTTTTCTTACCAGTTGCTTTCTATAAAGCATTTTGGAGCAATTTCCAAGTCACATGGCTGAAGTAAACTGGTACAGTTGGGTGGGGGAAATTCTATACGCACATTCTTTAAATTCAGATTAACATGAATGCACTGGTCTACGAATAAAATTATTTTTCGCTTTTGTAAGCTCATTTTTATATTCAATTTTCTTACAAAATCTTCAAAAAGATTTTGGGTCATCCAAGCATTGTGGTTGACATTGTAATCTGTGGGCAAACTTTTAATGTTTTTGAAGCATCGGGGCTTCTTGGATTTACCAATCACAAAGGGTAACGTAACTTCGTAAATAACAAAACTGTCAATCGCAATTTTGATAGTTTCTGACTGTGACACGTTTCTCCTTTCACGGTGTCTCTTCTATCACGGAAGAGATTAAAAACAATCCGGTCTCATCTGTGTTAAACATGTCTTTTTTGAGCAATTACACACAAGAGAAGGCAAAGTTTATTTCCGTCCATTCCTCAACGACAGCAGTATTTACTCCATCTGCCTCACCACAAATAAACTTGTAAGACAAATTATACCTCTTCTTGAATCGGTCGATCCAACCGTTGGATGCCATGAAATTCTGCATTTCAAGTCGAGCAGAAATTTCAAGAGCTTTTTCTTACAAAACTGAGCCATTGATTGTAATCTTGGCTGAACGGGCTTGTTTAAACCATTTGTACAAAAATTTTTCTAGTTCCTCAAAAGGAAAGGTTTTCAATGTTTTTATTTTCTTTGACAAATTTCCCAGTTTTTCAGATTTTAATTCCACAGAGATCTCTTGTTTTAGGATGGTTTGTAACGTGGAATAAGCGATACCGAACGATTTTATGAGATCCATTTTAGTTCCTTTCAAAACTTTGGATTTTTCGATAATTTCTGCTATTTCGGCTACAGTGAAACATTTTCATTTAGACATCATACTTTTGACTGGCAATCACTAAGAGATAGCCAAAGAAAGCGACTCCATTGAGGGTTGAAAAAATGAATGAACGGCGAAAAAAGATCGCCCCCCCCCCCCTAACCCCCGATATCACGTGACGCAGGTTTGGTCAAGTGCTGATAGACAAATAATAGTTTATCGTTACTTTCTTAAGGGAATATTAACGGGGAGGGGAAGAACTGTTTTTGGTAAAGAACAACCAGTTGACCAAGTGGAAAGCATTTTTGTTCTTTTCAAAAATTTTCCATGAGTGAAAAAAGATAAAATTTCCTGAGGTACTTTGCCTAAAATGACGTACTAAGCGGGAAACGTTAAGAGTAAATAACGTAGAATCGAGGTACTTTTAACATTAACAGAATAGGAATTTTCTGGGACCGACGAAAAATAACGTAGGAAGCGGGATAACGTACGAAACGGGTTACGTAAAATCGGGGTTCCACTGTATATATATATATCCATATATATATATATATATATATCTGACCTATGTCATACGATAACGCTCGTATTTATAAATCAATTTTGATGAAACTAATTGTGTGTAATAAGCTCACCAATGTCTCGACCGAGTTCGTTGGCCAGCTTGGTCCGCCATTTTGTTTCAAGATGGCGGCCAATTAAAAATTTAAAACTAAAATAAATATACAAAAAAGTTAAAAATTCAAATTTATTTTTTAATTCAGTGTTAGGCCTTGAAACGAGGATTCCAGAGCATTTTTTGTTTTACCTCTATCTTAAAAAACGGCTGAGATAGAGCAGTTTGAAATTCTAGGGTGGCTGACATTTTGAAACAAGACAGCACATTACAAAAATTTTCATTGTTGTAATAATTTTCCCAATCAAACGCATAAAACTATATATTCATATCCGTTAGCGCCAAATTCTCGCCAAACGTGGCGACATTTGGCGAAATATCGCCAAATTTGGCGACCAAAATAAGGCTTCATAAATGAAGCCAATTTGGCTATTGCTCAATAATTTGGCGAATTTCTTATTCAAATTCAGTATTAACGAATCTTTTGTAAACGTTTTATTTACATTTTAAGTTGCTGTTTTCATGTAACATTAGCTAAAATTTTAAAACGAAGATATAGGAAAGCTACCTTTTCCTCCCGCCACAGGCCGGAAGGACTTTTTGACAATCATTTCGTCACAGAGTCACGTGGTTTTGGACGAAACGCAAAACCTCAAATATCTGACGAAACTGCTTCCTCACTGTCAAAAATAAAACTCTCACTTTGACGATTCAGCAATTCTTGAGCTATACTTCATCATTTTTGACAATCATTTGGTCTCAAAATTAAATGATTTTTAATGAAATGGAAACTCTCAAATATTTGACGAAACAGTTTCCCCATTCACGGCCAGACGCAATACATATTAAGGAAAGGTATTTTAAACTGCTTGCAGAGGGACTCGCTGTATCTCCTCAAATCCCGCGATTTTAGTAAGCAGATGTATGCTTATGTTATTCCTGTCACAATTTATTTTTAGAAAAGCGCTTTCAGTTAGTACTGAATGTATGCAATTACTGTTTCTGTATTAGTTATTTTTTAGCTGTTAAAATTTTCAGGAATGTTATTATTATTTTTGTTGTAACAAAATCATTAAAAAAAAATTTCTAATTTCAGGAGCTGTTTTTTATTTTAGAAATATATTCATATAACAATCAAATTTAAAATATTCATAACTGATCCCTTTTCCCTCTATAAATAGTAACGTGTTAAAATCTTAACAACCATTATCTAAAATTGATAAATTCTGCTCCAATATGCACTTCAAAATTTATTATTTCTGACCAACAAATTAGCTTAAACCGGCTAATTAACCGGCCTTTTTTTACACTTTCGAACAAGCAATTTGACGAAATTTGTATCTTCAAAAAAAGTGAGGAAATTATTTTTCTCGATTTGACGAAATATCCGCTCGGGGCATTTCCCAGGAAACGGTTTCGTCAAAAACGGAGAAAATTTCGTGGAATTTGAGTATCCATTTCTGACAGTATAGTCCTCATTAGTTTAGAAAATGTGACAGTCTTGATAGAAATGCACAAAACAATAGGATAATTTAAAAAAGGGCCAACGAATGAAAGAAGGGTGACGGCTAAATGATAAACACTTTGTACAACAAAATAAATCACGGGCTGTACAAAAAAAAAAAAAAAAGGAAACGGTGTGTGAATGGTTCATAATCCTTGAAATAGCAATAACAGTACAAGGAACATTGCCACTTTTTCCTATAAAGTGAGACGAAAATTGGTTGTTAATAAATGAATGTAGTGTTTGATGATTTCGTTCTAGTTATGCAATTGCACAGATCGTCCCATAAATCGTTCAAAAATTCGTAAAAAGTTAATAAACTGTTTTACCAAACTGCGGTTTGCACCATAAGGTTTGTCAAATTGTCAGATGTTTTGCAGTAAACGAAAAAAAAATTACAATTTTTAAATTCTTTTTTTTAAACATTCTAACCATTTGAAACGTCCCATGGTGCAAATGGCACTCCGACATGACAATTTGTTACTTTTTTATGAGTTTTTTAAATGTAAACGGACTTATTGGACTCTTTGAAATATTTTGTCACGAATTTTCTGTCACGAAAAAATACACTTTTTGACGCGTCTTATGATGTAAATTGCAATCATATAGAACAATTTATAGAATCTTTATGTTTGTGTGGAACGGAAAAATATATATTCCTTTCATACATTTTTCATTACCAAAATTTAAGTGTGCTGAGTACGTATAACTACAGATTGAATTGTGCCGTGAAAAAGTTGAAAAACTCTTATCTTACTGTATTCTTGAAATATATACAATACGCATGATATTATTAACTATAACCTACATAATAAACTGCAACTTACTTGGCTAATCTTTCTGTTTTCGGTGATTTCCGCTTTAACGGATATTTTATCTTTGATAAACTTTTGGTCGAACACATCTTTATCTTTGGTAATATTTTGTTCTAGCACATGTTTATCTTTGGTAATCTTTTGTTTTAGCACATCTTTATCTTTGATAATCTTTTGTTCTGGTACATCTTTGGTAATCTTTTGTTCTGGCATATCTTTATCTTTGGTAATCTTTTGTTCTAGTACATCTTTGGTGATCTTTTGTTCGAGCACATCTTTGGTAAGCTTTCGGTCGAGCACATGTTTTCTATTTTTAAGATCCCTTTCCCTCAAAAGTTCTTCTGCATTTTTATTCTTTTGATGACCCTTTGTCCTATCACCTGGAGAAAAAAAAAGCATATTATCTTATCAAAACTCTAAGTTAAAGTACATTTCGTTTTGTAATTTTTTAATATTTCATTTGATAAATGTTTAAAGTCACTAAATGATGACATATATTTGTTTGAGATAGTAAATATATTTAAAACGTATATTTCTTTCGTAGGAATTTAAATCTCTTAATTAAAAGTGTGCCGTCAAAGTTTCATTATAAGTTCAAGTGTGCCCCTATAGTTTAAATGTGTGTTCAAATGTGCCGCGAGATAAAACAAAAAATGTTGAAAAACACTGTTCTAATGAAAAAAGATACATATATATATCAAACATTTTCACCTTTTTTCCCCCAATCTAATAATAATAAAAAATTAACATCAAATGCATTATTTTTTGTTGCTTACGTTTAGTTTCAATTTGTTATCTTAATAGTAAAAAAAAAAAAAAAAAAAAAAAAAAAAAAAAAAAGTTTCTTAATTTAGGAAAATATAACCACGAACGAAAATATACATTAATATCTTCCAAGTTTTTTAAGATTCCGAAAAACGTTCTTTGTCTTTAGAAACCAAATAACCAATAGATTTTCGAGATTTAAAGAAGAATTTATAAGGAAAAAAGTTTCTTTTGTTGCTACCCATTTTCGGAAACGTTTCCGAGCAGTTTTTAATAGAGCATTAATCAGTTTTCTCAATCCGAAATATAGTTTTTTCGTGTGATATCAATTCTCAAGTAAACATTTTATGTTCAACAAACATTATTTACAGATAAAGATGAGAAATTAAGAGCATTAACATTAACATTAAAATTAATATTATTTTGTTACTCTTTCAAATAAATAGTTCATAAATTCACTTACACAACTGAAAATGATTAATTTATAAAAAAAAATAGCATCTGAAAAACTTATTATATTTCGGGTTGAAAAAACTAATTAATATTCTATAAAAACTATTCGGAAATGTTTCCGAAAATAAATGGCAGCAAAAGAAACTTTGATTTTATAAATAACTGTTTAAATTTGGAAAATATATTGGTTTGTGAGGTTTCTAAAGGTAAAAAAACTATTTTCGGAATCATGGGTAACTACTCGGAAGAGGTTATTTTATATTTTTGCTTGTGGTTGTATTATATTTTTGTAGATAAAGAAACATTTGTCTTTTTTTCCAGTGTATGCTCAAACTCTTAGAAATATTACATTACTCTTTATTTTCACACAGAATATTTTAGCATTAGAACTGAATTTCGCGTTTCAGAAAAATAATGTGCACTTGATTTATTTAACTTATTCTTATTTCAATATTCTCTATGTTATACGGATATTGCCACAAACTATATGATTTTTTACTGTCTTCTATCTTTACAAGAAGACAGTATTGGATCCATAAAAATTTCCGACTTCCGGTTTTCGACGGATTTATACGTTTTAATAGGTCGAGAATACGATTTGACTGTTTTTAGATAATGTCTGTCTGTGACTCTGTGACTCCGTCTGTCTGTCACAAAAATTTTGTGGGCGCCCTATCTCAAGAACTAATGCACGAAATTTAATAAAACTTTATATTCAATTAGTCCCTAATATAAATTGGTGCTTATTAGTGTTTGGTGAAAATCATCCGATAGGTGGCGCTGCTATGCTGCCTTTTTCGCGATTTCCGCAATAGCTCTATCTCAAGAAGTAATATACTAATTTTCATCAAACTTCAGATTCAGTTAGACATTGACATAAATAGACGCTGATTACGTTTTGGTGTAGATATCCCAACAGGTGGCGCTGCTGTACCACTATTTTCATGATTTTTACGATAGCAATATCTCAAGAAGTAATGCACGGAATTTAATAAAAATTTAGATTCAGTTAGCACTTGATATAAACGGGTGCTGATTCTTTTTAGTGTATGCGAAACCTGTGTGAGATAAAAGAAAGTTTTGGGATTGACACATCTGAATAATTTTTTATTGTGGGTGTTTCTGTACCAAATGTTTGAATTTTATGAGACAGTAGAGCACGCTGCATTTTGTATAGGAAACCAAAATACATTTCACTCAGTTTTCACGAATAATTGTGAATGCTTTCGTTTTTGAACTGTATTACGATTCAGAAAACGTACGTGTATTGGTCATAGTAACTTATTCTTACGTCAATATTTCTCTTTCGATACACTGTAAAAAAAATTCGTAAAAACGGAAAATGTACTGGCAACAAAGTTGCAACACGTCTAATCTCCGTTTTTTCACAAAACTTACGTTTTGGTATTCCCCTGTTTTCAAGATGGAATTTTTCCGTCATTCAAGACGGAGATTTTTGTTATTAGAAATAAATATAAGCAATAGCGCAATATTAATAAGAATATATAATAATTATATATATATATATATATATATATATATATATATATATATATATATATATATATATATATATATATATATATATACTAATGCACATTCATACAGAACAGGTATTTGCATACCATATTTTTATCCGTATAACATCCGTTTTTTATCGACTTGCCTTCTTCAGGATTCGAACTTAGGTACTCGTAATTAGTGGATGAATGCTCTGTCCCTTCAACACCTGGCCAAAACTAACGACTTGGTTATAGGCCAAAACATCAATTACGAAAATTTAACTGGACATTTTATTTTTTCTCTCAATTGAAAAGGAACATTTCCGTTTGTCTGTTTTGGAAGGAATGTTTTTGTTTTTAATATTCAATGGGTAAGAATAAAAAAGAAATTTTCCGTTTATTCCGAGAAAATATACGATTACTACTCAAAATAAAACGACGTTTCCATTAAAAGACGTAACATGATAAATTAAAAGATGATATTCTCATAAAATCACCAGTGTATATACTTTTTTTTTTTTTTTTTTACAGTGTATGGATAATTTCATATTGTATCATTTATATATGAATGTTAGTTTTTGTTTATATCGTTAAAAAAATATGTTCAAGATTACACGGAAATCTGTAGGTTTGAGCCGTAGTATGGCGGCAATGTAAACCGCGAAAAATTAAAATGATTTACTTTCAATTCGTTAAAATGATTTATCATCTTCAACTTACTGATTTATATCAAAGTACGGAGCATAATGCCAAAGATCTCATCATTTCATTATTACATTGTTATATATATATATATATATATATATATATATATATATATATATATATATATATATATATATATATATATATAAGCACAAAATTCCTTTTTAATATACTAGGGGGTTCGGCCGCTATGAGCTCGACAACATGTAAGACCCCAGAGGATTTTAAAAACACGCTAATTTGCTCTGTTTTAAAAAGAGTACCCAATTACGACGATTGAATTATATTATTACTACCAGTGGCGAACATATATTATAAAGTCTGTAATCGAGTTGCTATTCATTTCCCTTTGACTGTGGGATTTTTCGGTTCCGAAGTTTGCATCTGCCGCTGCCGCGACAGCTGACTGCTGTTTTCGGGATTGATTAAGTAAGATCTGTCACACATTTGAAAATCAGCTTGGATAAAATGGGTAAGTAAAAAATGTCGCTTTATCTTCGGCTTTTTATTATAAAGCTTTCTTTTAGACGAATTGTTTTAAATATGACGTTTTAAAGATATTGTTTAAATATGACATAATTTCCCCCTTTGAATGCTGTTTGAACATAACAATTTATTTGTTTTAATGTTTTCTTTCTTCAAGGTTTAAATATAATTTTCGATAGAATAGGGTCTGGAAATATTATTATTTAGTCTTTTATGACATATTTATCTCCATTTATTGCTTTTCTCACTTTTAATAATTTAATAATTTTAATGATTTCTTTCTTTCTTAATATTCACGAGTAAAAATATTTTTCAATTAAAGTACGTTTGGAAATATTATTACTTGCGCTTTTGTATGTCTGGTAGAAGTAAGCAAAAAAAAACAAAAAACAATATGACGTCAGATTAATTTTTTTTAATTCTCTAATGACATCATATTAACCTGCTTTCTGTACACATACTCATACTCCTTGTATTATTGAGAAATGTTTGAAAATTTACTTTTTATTACCAATATGACGTCATATTATTTTTTTTTTTCAATTGGAGAATTTTTTTATTTCATTTTCATTTTTCACGTGGAAATCTTTCAACAGAAAATTTGATTCAATATAATTTTTGTAGAAAGAACTTTATTATGGATTTTTAATTGTTAGCAACTGCTATAATGAAAAATGTTTAAATTTGATAGTAAAAGGCTGTTAAATTTTTGGTTTTTTATCTCTCTATATTAAAATAATACGATTTTTTTTAATTTTATGATTTTGAGCTTCATAGCATGCATTCAGCTATAAGTACACAAAGTTTCAACTCTGTAAGTTATCTTGTTTCTGAGAACCAGCTCCGTCACGTACAGACAACGTAGCGGGATGGATAGAGTTTCGTGAGATGAACGAAACCGTAAAAAAAATACTTTTTCGAAATATAAAATAAATCTCTATTGCGATAATGAAATTTTGAAAAAAAAAAACAGAAAAGCTTAAAATATTGGACAGTTAAAATTTGATTGGACTTTGCACACCGCAAGCTAATCCAGTATGTGTCTACATATATATATATATTAACTGAACGATTTTGACGAATTTCAACATTAAGTATCGCTTAGAATAATTATTCGATTTAAACATTATTTGCTTCAGTGTGTTTATCATACATTTTTCGATAAAACTACCAGTTTTTATGTATTTATATTTTTTTAATATAAGCCGAGAAAGAGTCCCGCTGACAATAAATTCCATTACTGCATCGATAGCGTTAGTTACTTTTTCGTTAGAAGAGAGAGATTGTGGTAGTTATTTTAATGCAGAAACTGCAGATTTCTATGATTAAATAATATTTATCACAAAGATATTGTAGTCAATAATATGCAAATCGATGTTTCAAAACAATACAGATGCTAAAGTCTTTAGTGTAACATACCTTGGTGGATAGCAAACTGTTCTCCAGTCTTGATGCTTTCGACAGGAGTGTCGTAGAGTGAGTCTGTCTTATAATCATCGTCTTTGTCAACTTCTCCGATTTTATCCAACCATATGGTACGGATTGCACGATGATGCAGTTCCCTGTATGAAAAAAAACATTTTTCTAAATCTTCTTATAAAACTGCATATTCAGTTTGAGAAAATTAATATGAATATATCAGAAATCCACGTTGAGAATAAAATGAACACACGTCTTGAAATTAAGAAGTAAGATGACTGTTTAAAGTTTTTTTTTTTCGACATTACATATGAGTAATTCTCAGAAAACGGCAATATCCTGTCCCAGGCATCTTGTGAGTGTATTTTTTAAATTACAAAAAGAAAAAGTTATTTAAACTATGTAAACAATATTAATTAGTTAAAACAATTATCTAAACAATATTAACCAGTTAAAACAAATATCTAAACAATATTAATCAGTTAAAACAAATATCTAAACAATATTAATCAGATATATATAAACAAACTGTGATCGTTCGCTTATTGAAATTGAAATATTAAAAATATTTTTCTTAAATGCAAATATCATTAATTCGCTATGTCCCCATTCACACATATAGGTATGTTTAGGTCCTTTTTTTATATATATAATCCATTAAAGATACTCAAATAAATATTTAGCCACTTAATTATATTAATATTTTATGCAATGGAACAAATTGGGACAATTTTTATTGTTGTCCCTAGTAATTGACATCATTACTATACCCTCACATTACTATAAACTTGTCCCTATTTACCCAGTAAATAGCAGTACATGCATTATAAAGGTCTAAGATAGCGTTTGTATAGTAATAAAACTGTCTTGCTTTTTTGCTCAATAACATTCTTCAATAGGTACCACATGTCTTTTAAGTATTAGATGAAAGTAAGTACTTTTATTATCTATCCTTCCCCCATCTATTACAAATTTAATAAAAACAAATAAAATTTCTTTTTAAGTTCATATATTATTGAAAATAAGTCTTAAAATATATTTGACAATTGAAAATGTACCTAAGCCTAATCATTTTTGTACAAAGAGATTTTCACAAGTATTTCATTGTTCCCTCAGAATCATTTACTTATAATTTTAATATGTGAAGCAATGATCTGAATAGACCTATATATCTACTATGTCATATGCAATTAAATAAGACTAATGAAATTCAATAATATACATATTAAAAAACTCATAAGCTCTTTAATTAGAACAAGTAAGGTTAATCTCTTTTGGGAGAATTTATTTTGCATTCAAAAAACAAATAAAAACATTTTTTTAGAGCTGATACATATCATGAAAAACATACACGTTAAAAACATATTTTGTTGGCATCATCTCGCAATGATTTTGTTCCGCCATTTTGTTGTTAAACACGAAAACTGTTAACTTTCGTTTACTAAACTTCAGTTATAAAATTATTTAAATAAATACTGATGACCAAAAGAATTTTTTTAAGTGCATTAAAAAAAATAATAAAATAATAATAATAAAAAAATTTCCGAAAATCGTGCAATTTTGCAAATTTTACGGAATTAGAGAAAAACTACAAAATTTCCCTGAATTCTGCACCGCTACAAATGCTGCACTATCATACTGCTTCATACAGGTCTCTTGTATTTTGAGTGCCGATTACTTCACAAATGGTAAAATACAACATTTTGATCGGAAATTTAAAGTAATATTTTATTAAAATATTTTTTTACATTTTTACACCACTCGGGTTATATCGAATAGTTTTTTTAGAGATTAAACAAGAACGAAAAATCATGCGTCAAGCATAGATTATGTAACACTTTCCAACGCTTCCAAAATAATTTTACGAATCATACTCTTTAATAAGCTAAAAGATAACATCTAAGTATTCCGAATACTTTTATTCAGCCCTGTATAGGATCTATAGATTTGTATATATACTACATAGGATGCTAAATTTTAGTTCAGTTAGGAAACACGTAGCACAGTTTAAAATTCTCCGTCTGGAGTTAAATAATACGGAAATGTGTTCCCGAACTTTTGTGCTTCCCTGTATAGGATCTACAGAATTTATACACACCACGTAATATACAAAAAGCGATTTAAAATTAAAATCGCATTCAGTAACTTAAAACGCACTTGCAGGAATTATTGTTAACATACAGTAGAGAATTCTTTTGTGTGTCCCTGTAAATGAACGATGACTGCTATACACATAATATTCTGTAGTAAGTCTCTTGTAATGAACCTTATATAAATTTCAATGCGTTTAAAATAGTGAAACATTATTTAAATAAACCGCAGACGATTTTTCTCCATAGACGTAATGTAACGGAATTCTTTTGACTGTCCCTGTAAAGTAAGTATAAGTGCTATGCACACCCTATTCCATATTAAGCTTCTTCTAATGCACCTTAGTGATATATATAAATTTCAATGCGTTTAAAATAGTGAAACATTATTTAAGTAAACCGCAAATGATTTTTCCCCATAGACCGCAATGTAACGGAATTCTTTTGAGTGTCCCTGTAAAAAAACTATAAGTGATACACACTTCCGTTGAAATAGGGAACATGCTATAGATAACGATTATAACATATAAAAATTGCAGGGCAATCCGAGCATATTTACGGGAGTTAGAGCACGGACAGACGGCCAGACAAACCGAAGTCATAAACACTTTTCAACTAGGTTGGAAAGTGTTAAAAAAAATCGTGCAGTAAAGAGTTAAAAGAAAATGTTTGAAGAGAAAATTTAACTTACTCTGCATAAGTCATAGTTAGTATTCCGAAGAACAAAATGTTAAAATAAAATGAAAACTTCAGTTCCATCTTTTCCCAACATTTCTTCCGAAAATTTCTTTACTATTTTACAAAATTCGCGGAATTAGAGAAAAACTATAAAGATTCGCAGAAATCTCCGCCCTGACAAACACTGAACCATAGTTACAATGGACTTGTGCACTATCACACTGCTTCAAACACGCCACCTCTTTTCTGAGTACTGATTACTTCACAAACGATAAAAGTCAAAATTTTCATCAGAAATTTTATGTAATATTTTGATAAATTATTCTCATATTTTTACACTACTCAGATAATATTATTTTTTCTTTCGAGAGATATAAAAAACATCGTGCTGTAAAAAATTAAGAACTTACTCGGCATAGCTGGTAGTTAGTACTCCGAAGAACAAGACGCTAAAATAAAACGAGTAAGTGAGCTCCAAATCTCTTTTGGTAAAATTTCTTTTGCGCTCAATTAAAAAAAAAAAAAAAAAAAAAAAGCATTTTCCAGAGATGACACATATTATGAAAAGCATACACTTTAAAAACACATTTTGTAGGCATCATCTCTCAATATTTTTGTTCACATCATTTTGTTGCTAAACTCGAAAGTTTTTAACTTTCATTTACTAAACTTCAGTTTCCATAAAGTTATTAAAAATAATATTTATTACAAAAAAAATGTAATAAAAAAAATATTTTCCGAAAATCGTGCTATTTTGTGAATTTTACGGAATTCGAGAAAAACTACAAAAATTCCCAGAAATCTGCAGCGTGTGTAAAAAAACATCGTGCAGTAAAAAATTTAAAGAAAATGTTTAAATGAATATTTAACTTACTCGGCATAGCTGGTAGCTAGTACTCCGAAGAACAAGACGCTAAAATAAAATGAGTACTTGAGCTCCATCTTCATCAGTGAATTGTGATTCAGAAGTAATCTTTATACTGATTCCAAAATCCAAATTAACCTTTACATATGAAAGAATAGTAAGAAAATCCCATATAATTTCAGTGATTCCGAATGCACCTTTATATAGAAATATATGGTTAGGAGGGAAATCTTGTAATTTCACTTTATCATAAGAAAGTTGCTTTGCGTATTCTAGAAGTAATTGACATAATGATAAGTAGTAAGATCCCAGGAAGTGTGTTATCAGATTGTATGGTATAGTGTGCAATTGTGTTACGGTAATTGTCTTTCAATGTTGCTAATATTGCATTAGGTATTAATAATACTTGCATTTGTTTAGGCAACATAATAAATTATTTTAGATAACATTCAGGGCTTCGAACCGTAGTATTTTTTGTTACGGTTATCGTTTTAGTTTAGTTAAAATAAAATACAGTAGCCCCCCCCCCCCCCCCGTTATAGCACGCTTCGTTATATTGCTCTTTTGGATATATCACTCTCTATGGAAATTAAAGTAGGTCGAAAGCTTAAATGATATTAGGTCTGTTCTTGTGTTGGTACCAGAGCCGGCCTTGGGGTGTGAAACAGGTGCGGGGGTGCAGAGTCTCTTGCCTGGAAAGACCTTGCACGTGGAATAATAAAAAATATTTAAATGCTTAGCATTCGTTTGATTGTGAGTTATTTCAAAAAAAAATTATATTTGAAGATGTTTAATTATAAGCGTATAAGATTGCCATTTTTCATGAAAAAAATAAAACAATTTGATACTACTGCTATACTTAAAGAATAGTTATACTGAAAATAATCAAGATAAGCTATTAAGGCAACTAAACTGATCTCCAGATACGGTATTGATACTACTTATTTTAATCAAAGCTACACAAAGCTACTCAAAGCTACACAAAGCTACACAAAGCTACTCAAAGCTACACAAGCTACACAAAGCTACATACAAAGCTTTCCAACTCAGTTGAAAAGTGCTTATGAATTCGGTTTGTCTGTCCATCTGTCTGGTCGTGCTCTAACTCGCGTAAATGTACTCGGATTCCCATGTAATTGATGTATGTTATTGAGGTTTACCACGGCATGTTCTGTATTGAAAATGAAATGTATGTCATTTATGGTTAGTTTACATGGATACTCAGAAGTATTCCGTTACATTATTGTCAATGGGAGGAAATTGTTTTCAATGCATCTTAATGATGTTACACTGTTTCAAACATAATGAAATTCATATGTATCACTGATGTAGATGACAATATATATAAAGTATAGAGCACGTTTATATAAAATATAGAGTAAGTAGCAATTATAGTTCGTTTACAGGGACACATAAAAGTATCCCATTGTATTATTGTCTATCGGAAAAAATCGTTTGCAGGGTATTTTAATGATATTACACTATTTCAGTGATATTGATATACATTACTGAGATGCACTGAATCATATTTCCCATAGATTATACAGTGCGCAGAATTTACCGTTTATTTACAGAGACAGTCAAACAAATTCGGTTACAGGACTGACTATGAACCATAACTACTGGTTTCACATTTTCAGCTGTGACGTATTTAAAAACTTAACTAATTTTTCATGTATTACAAGGGGTGTAGATGGTATGCAAATGCAGAGTTCCACGAAAGAATTCGCACATATTACCGACTACGGACAGCAACTTCTAAAAATGAATTTTTACTGCATTGTGCTTTTTTTTAATTGTTTATTTAGATATCTCATTTCATTGTAAGAACCAAAATGAAATTTCTCCCATATAATCCTATGTGATTTCCTCCTCAATTTATCAATTATTGCTGTAACTTTTTGAATTTTCACGATATTTCTCTGGTCTTTTTATATGAGTTGCCCTATAGTATTGACTATCAAATCGTGACAAAAAAAATTTGCTGTAGTTCGCGTATGCGCAGTTAAAATTTATTTCTTACAAATACCCATATCTCATCAAATATCCAATATATTAATATTTTAATTACAGTATACTATTTCTACGATTTTTTTTCAAGTTTTTAGAAAGCGGTGTTAAATTCGGCTGAAAATTCTGCATGCTATAAAAAAAAAACTTTGGAATTTTTCACAGAAACGTTAACATCTTCACGAATATACGTGCTATGCTTACACAAATGCACACAAATGTTGAACAGGACCTACATAGTCATTTGCTGCAGTGACAGACCATTTTTAGCATTTTCTGTTACTTGGGTATAAATTGAAAATCGTATATATTATTTCTCCTGTCAACATCCCTTTTTCTAAGACAATACGAAACGCAGAACGACGAATGAGATAGCATATGAAAGGATTTTGAACAGGCTTCTGACATGGCACACTTAACATTTCATTAAAACATGTTTTTTGATTAAAAACTGCAGTTAGTTAAAAATTAAATCGGCATTGTTTTCATAAAAGAAATGCAAAGTTTTCCTTAAATTACTGTTGCCAGAAAAATAAAATATTACATTATATGATGCTCAGCAACGATTATAAAAAACCCACATGAGTTTATTTTATATTTATAATTAGAAAGTGAAATTGAAATTGAAATGTTTAGATTTATATTTTTATGTCCCATGTTTTTTCCCGAAGCGGATGACGTCATCCTCTAATGCAGTTAAAAGTTAAAATACGATTGTTATTTTTTTTTTTCGCGCGTGCCTTTTGCAATCTTGGATCAGCTTTTACTCTAACTTTGATGGAATACATTAGATGATATTCTAGCTTCACTAAAAAACTAAATGTTGTTTGTAGATATTTTTATCCTTACTTTTTCTTTAGAAGTTTAAACCTGCATCTAATAAATATTACATATTGATAAAAAATATTAGATGGCAGTGCGAAATCCTCGCACGGGCCCACTGGTATTATTTTATTATTAAAATTATTATTGCCCCCCCCCCTAATTGTCCTCGTGACAAAATCTTCACTGAAAAACACGAATTCAAAAATGTTCTTTACATTCACAATGTTCAAGGGCATTTCGGACAATTCCTCAGGAGTTTCAGTTGATATTCGACGAAACGTCCGAAATTGGTCACTGCCGCTTAATTTCTGGACACCAGTGTACTTGCCATATAATCTTAAGACTGGCCTCCAATCCAAACTGGCTATTTTTTGATACTTTTATTAACTGCGTAATTCAATAGTTTTTTTGGTTAAGATTTTTCAGAAAATGTTGTTAAAGTTGGCGCTCTGAACCAAATTTTTGAACGCGATAATGCAGGAAAGGTTAAAAACTGCCGTTATGATACAATAATCGCTTATAACTCAAGATATCATTCATGTAATCGGTAAAAAAACTGTTCGGTTACAAATCACTACTATAATCACACCTGCAACTATCTTTTATGTTTAAAAATGAGTCAGAAAATGTTTCAGAAAGTTTCGCGCTGTTGAGCGGGGAATTTATTATTATTATTATTATTATTATTATTATTATTTGAGAACCGTCTTAAGTCATTTCTTTCTTCGGTAATAAATGTCCCATTCATTTTTTCATTTTTTCATTTTCCTGAATTATATTGAAAACTTACTCGTTCCTATTTGTCTTCTGTCTTATGATTTGAATTTTTCTCAAACTTAATTCTTTACTCATACATTTTAAAATAATTTTCATCATAACGCATCACTTGAAAATAATATTAGATGCAACTAATAATAATATTTAACAATACATAAAACATTAAAAACATTGTTACCCTCCTCACTTTTACAGTTTTTTCCCCTAAAATCTATTTTTAAAATAAAAATTCTGTGATTATTTTTCTTTTCTTTTTAAAGAATTTTGACTGTTTCAATCGAATTCAGAAAGCAGTTTTATGAAGTAATAACAACTTTTTTTTTAATAGGGCATAGCGACATGTTTTTCAAAACACCTTGAGTAGATAAGTGCAATTCTCAGAAAATATTTTAGTAATAGAGCTAGAGAAAACTGTCTATGATACAGATCGATTAGTTTGATGTCAATATTTACCCAATATTTTCGAAGTAACTTGAATTCCATAGCAAGAAATCATTCTTTCTTGATGTCTTATAGCCTGTTGTATTCCGATAATTTTTTCAAAAATTAGCCTTATTTAGACGGGTTTTAGAAATATAAATAAAATTCTTCAAAAACGTCCTCAATCTTTTCTATTAACATCAAAATCTATTAATATTTTTACTCAATTTCTAAACTAAAAACAGCAATTTTTTTTTTGTAAAATTTAAAAGATATTTATTATAAATATTTTAAAATTGAAATGGAATATTATAATATTTCAGTACAATTTGAAATTTGTTGAAATATAAAACAGCAAAAGAAGTGCAACTGTCACATACCTATTTATTATATTTAATAGCTGAAACGTTTCGCGTTGAAGACCGTAATTAAATACTACTTTTAAAGGGTTAGAGCACTTGTTTGGCAATATTTATCTCATAATGGACTTATTCCTTATTAATATTTTTTTAATGAATTATTAAATATGAACACATTATAAATTATTTTCAATAAACAATTTATTTAAGAAGTTCTATTTGTATTAACGAATACATTGAATGTAACGTAATAAAAGTCAACAATAAGTTCCTAATTTAAAGTTTAAAACTGCAGATTCTGATACAAAAGAGAAATTACTTCCCATGTAGCCTTAAGGTATTTCTTCCCTGGGGAACAGATGTCCTATTCCTTTTCTTTAATTATATTCTGGAAGATTTACTCGTTCCTTCGCCTTCCGACTTATAATTTAAATTTTTCACAAAGTTAACTGTTTACTCAAGCGCTATTAAAATTATTGTTATCACAGACATCATTTGAAAATAATGTTAAATGCAGTTGCAGTTAGTAATAATAATCGCAATTTAATTTTTAATTTACAATATATTCAGAAACTGTAAAAATATTATTACCCCTTCTCACTTTTATAGCTTTTTTTTTAAGTAAATTTTTATAAGTTGAAACTTTTATAGTTCTTTAATTATTAGGCTCTGTTTCTTACAGAATTAGGCTATTACAATGCGATATATATATAATTATTTTATGAATTTGTGAACTATTCTTTCTTAGTTGAGTCTAAAACATATTTCGCAAGTTAACTAATTCTGTCCGTGTTTAAAAAAGCAATTAATGCAAAATTACTGAAAAATAGAAATCTGGATAGTGCATAGTAGTGATGAAACAGGATGAGTAATTTTTATAGTCGAATTAATCATTCGGGCATGCGCAAAAGCATATGTGGCAATCTCTTTGTATTATGTTTAATCAATTAAAGCCAGATATTTTATAAAGGAAAAATGAATTAAATTAAGAGCGTGGTTCTATATTTATTGTATCCTCCTATTACATCGATTTAATTTAATATTCTGTCTTAAAATTTAATTATTTTAGATATTTTTACGTAATTTCTATTCTTTTTGACTTCCTAGCAATTGTCAGTGGAACCCACGCCTTTCTCTTTTCAGATTGGTCGCTTGCGCAACCTGTCCACTTAAATTCATTTTTCCTATTCATTTCGTCTCCTGTCTCTGTCAGCTGAAGACATTTCCTCACCTTTTAATCTCTATATATGCTACGGTTAGACTATTATTGCTTGGCTTCTTTAAGATGTGTTATACACTCTAAAAAAAATCCGTGAAAATACAAGAGATTTTCTGTTAAATTTTACGGAGAAGTTTCATTTTTCCAAAACAACAGTACAATTTCCGTAAATGACATTAGTTCCGTAAAGGAGATTCCAAATCCGTAAATGTGCAGAAAGTTTTCCGTAAATTTAATGGATTTTTCCGTATTTCTTACAAAACTGTACAATGTCCGTATTTCTTTCAAAACAATGCCATTTCCGTAAATGACGTTCAGAGGTTTGCGTACAGAAATCGCCTTTTTTGAAATGCGAATTAAGATTGTTGTATTTACTAGAGTTCTTCTAGGATCCAGGTCTGAACCAGTCCTACCCGTGGGCCTATTTTTTTGTCATTAGACTCGGGCCAATCCTGGAACTCATTCTAACCGGGGTTGTGTCTGGGCGGTAATTTTTTGTGAAAATAATAGTGATATTTTTATTTTTTAGTGAAATCTTTAGAAATTTATTTTATTTTCACAAATTACAGAAAAATATTTTTTAAATATACTTTTTTTTCTTTATATTGCTTTAAATTGTGAATTTTTTCACAGACGTTTTAAAATTTTATTTTAACTTTATTAATGTGAGGCAATATTAGGTTATTAAAGGTTTCATAAAATATTATCTTTGCAAGTTATCGATATGTATATTGTATTGAACAAAACTGATTTGTCTTATAAATTTGTGAATTAAACTAAAATTTATTATTTTATAAATTATAATTTTTTACAAAGTTTATATTTTCTTCTTTAAATTTATAAAAGTAATTAATATTTTTTCTTTACTTTCATAAAAATGAATTTTTTGATTTTATAAAGTTTGTAATTTATTTCGTTAGTTTATAATTTTATAAATTAAACTGAATTAATAAGTCCAAATTTAAACTTACCTATCCCAAGGTCATTAATTTCAAAATTTTCTCTAAAAATCTATTTTTTTATTTTAATATTTTTAAGGTTTCATAAAATAATATCTTTGCAAATTATCGGTATGTGGGTATTAAACTAAACTGATTTGTGTTATATTCTTGTGAATTAAACTAAAATTTATTATTTTATAAATTATAATTTTACAAAATTCATAATTTTCTCTTTAAATTTATAAAAAATAATTAATAACTTATTGTTTACTTTATAAAATTATAAACTTCCTTTTTATAAAATTTATAATTTATTTTGTTAGCTTATAATTTTTATAAATTAAACTAAATTATTAAGTCTAAATTTAAACTTACCTATCCTAAAGTTATTAATTTCAAAATTTTCTCTAAAAATCTATTTTTTCGTTTTGATATTTTAAAAATTATTCATTTTAATAGAACCATACACAAAAGCTCGCAGCAAAGCTTAAATATAATAATTTAATTTATTATAAATTTGTTTATTCACATAAGTTTTTAAACTAAGAGATAAAGAAAATTTACTTTAATAGCATGTAATAAATACGTTTGCTTAAGAAAATTATTGTTTTTACTGAAATTGATAAATAAATCAACACACAAATTATTTTAAAAAGTATATGTACTATTGCAAAAAGAAACAATCATTACTGTTATTACAATATTTTACGCATATAATACATAAAAAATTTAAATTTATCTATTATAAAGCATCAAATAATAAAAAGCAAAACATAGAACAATTTTGAAAAGAAAATATTAAAAACATTGGATCTCTGAAAATATCCATCTAACTACGAGAACTAAAAGTATCTCATATAAGTAGCAACATTTGAGTAAGTTACGTGTCCAACCGTAGTGTAGTGGTCTTGCGCTCTCGTTTAGTAAACGTAGGGTCTTGGGTTCGATACTCATCGAGGGAAGCAGTGGTTGTTTATTAAAAACTCGCTCAGAAATGAAAGGGAAAAAAAAGACGCGTATCTATCCCTTATAAAATGTTCCTTGAGCGATAAGCTTTTTTTTTTTTTTTTTTTTTTTTTTTGGTCCTATAAAATTTATTTTAACGACATAAAAATTTCTAAAAAATACGGAAGATATCTGTTATAAAACGGAAATTTAAAAACGGATATTTCAGAAATCACGGAAAATTTCCTGGAATTTACGGAATTTTTTTTCCGTTAAAATACGGAAATAGTACTGGCGTCTCGATTGCCAGTACAATTTCCGTTATTTTCAGGAATTTTTTTTTACAGTGTACAATTACTCATATACAGGAGTGAAGATGCATTGCAACTGGGTATCCCCTTGAAAGCATCAACTGTTTATTGTTTAATTACATTATATATATATATATATATACGAAATTTTTGTTTTTAATTAATTAAAATAATTCGAAGGTTAGCAGCTTTGCTTCTACGCATGCCCAAATGATTAATTCGAATAACAAAATCAATCATTGTGTCCTTCACTATTGTATAGACAGATTATTTTGATCTCAATATGGGGACAATTCTCTTGGAAAATACATTGAAACCATAACAGCTAACCATTACTGTCGACTGTTAGATGTTTACATTTTCATAAATTTTCAGTGAGTCTGTTTAGAAGTCGATATTTACCCATTTTTTTCCCTTTAGGTTATAAAGATTAGATCAAATTATTCCAAAATGCTGCTTATTTTTTCACAGTTAAATGAAAAAGAAAGTGTGTTAGAAGTGTATCCCATAAATTAAAAAATGCAAAATTGAGTTCTTATACGTTTAACTACCAGAGCCATTCAGTAAGAAATCGAAAAAATATATATACAAAAAACCTAAAATAGAAAAATTAATTTGTATGAAGGTAAATTAAAAAAAAAAAAAAAAACTTTTCTTATTACTTTCTAAGATTTTTATTTCTTCGGCAGCAAATAAAAATAGAAGACGGTGCCAGCAGGACTCCTATAATAGGAGCTGACGCGTATCCATTTTTTTAGGACTATTGGTACCTAGAACTCTTATAATAGGGCTGACACATCCTCGCAGATTTGGCACCCGAATTGGAGCCCAGTCGAAAAGCTAAGCTAATCAGAACCGGTTCAGCCAATCAGAACCGAGTCTTAGGCAACCCCAACTCTGGCTGTGGTAGATTGATACTGAACTGAGTACCAATAATCCGAAACAAAATGGATATGCGTCAGCTTCTATTATAGGAGCCTTATTGGTACCCAGTTCAGCATCAATCTACCGCAGCCGGAGTTGGGGTTGCCTAAGACTCGGTCTGATTGGCTGAACAGGTTCTGATTAGCTTGGTTTTTCGACTGGGCTCCATTTTGGGTGCCAAATCTGCGAGGACGCGTCAGCCTCTATTATAGGAGTTCTAGGCTACACCTGATACCGGGCTTGCTCATTCATTGTCATGACGTCACAAATGATTGCTGGACGTGATCAAAGACATACAGTGATTGGCACACAAAGATGGGCGCGCCGCTTTGTACCAATCGCTGGTCGCGGCCAGCCACTATTTATGACGTCATAAGAATGAATGAGCATGCCCGCTATCTAGTGTTGCACTGGTGTCAGCCATACTCAATCTTTTTTTTTTCGAGGGCCACAAACATATGAATAGAAGGGAACGACCAATGATGCTCATAAAATTCTTTAAATGATAATGTTCTTTCCTCATATTTTAAATTTTGAAGCTTGTTAATTTTTGCGATTACCTTTTAATACCTAAAAGCTGTTTTAACAATGATTTTTATTTACAATCAAATTCTATAGTATTTTAGTACAAATAAAAATTTGTAGCGTTTTTAAAGTGACACATATTATTCTTTTTTATGTTTATTCTGAACAAATGTTGGAAATTTAAATTTTAATAGTTAAAGTTTCTCGTTAATGCATGTAACGTAACAGAAATATGTTTTCTTAAATGTTAATGGGTTCGTTTACCAATAATTATCTCATGGTGAATTTAATCTTAAAATCTTGATTGAATGATTTGATAAACGTTAAAAAAGAATTTAACAAAACCGTTGTTAAAAAAAAATAATTTAAAAAGAAAGGCTAAGAAAAATTGTAACTACATGCAACTTTATGCCCAAATAGACTAAAACTAAGGAAATAATTACAAATTATCAAACATGTAGTTAATAACAAATTATGAAATATGTAAATATGTAATTAATTACAAGGTGTCAAAACAAATTAATCTGTCTTCCGTATTGTTTGTCAGTTTCCCAACTAAACGATTTATCTTTCATAAGCTATAGCATATTCCCTATTAAAAATGGCCAGAGTATAAAATTGTAAGGCCACTGGTTCCCAACCTTTTCCCGGCCAAGCCCCACCTAATCACATTTAAAAACACGACCCTGCCCCCGCCCTACGCTGTCTAATATACAATTCTTATTATTTAAGAAGTGAAATGTTATTCACAAAGAAGGTATCCTAAAAAACCATTAATAAGGATAAGTCATTTCACTTTCTTAGCTTGTCAAGCTAGTAAAAATTTTGTTATAAATATGCTTTCAAAATTTTCTATGAATGCAATGAAGCCATGCATCTTCACCTTTACATGTAGAAGAGTGTTTTGTTGTTCTTTTCCAATTTATCTCAATGTGAAACAAATGTGTTATATGGATTACATTTTTTTCCATCACAATTTACATTAAATTGTATAGAACTGGAACATTTAATAATTGATTTTTTTAACTCATGGAGAACAGGCGGAAAATTTTTATACAATATCAATGAATATCACAATACATAAGAAGAATTTTTGGATACTCATCTGTATCATTTTTAAGTAGCCATACCTTTTCCCCATCATAATACCCTTCTTTTTTTCGGTGGGCTTTTTCTTCCCCATTATCGTTTGTTGATCGCCATGTATAATTTGATTTTATATTTCAAAATGCATATGTCAATAATGTATGTCTATATATTGTGTATGCCGTCTTCACAAGAGCCACAAAAAATTTACTATTTACCGATTTCTTTCTGTCATACATTTGAGAATTTATTCTTTTTATAAGGTTGGTAGAACCTTTTTTAGATACTTGAAATGTTTTTTTTTAGGTTAAGTATGTTCAAGGCAGTAGTTATAGACAGACTTTTAACTAAATCTAAGTGCAAAAGTTTCTTCAGGCTACACATTGCATTGAGACTAGAAGGCTCTTTCAATAAAGAGTAAGTCAAGAGTAGTCTTTCAATAAAATGTAATTTTTTAAAAATATATTAATGTAAACAGAAAAATTATAATACGAAAGGTTTAAAGTAAAATAAAAAAGGTGTATTGCAGATTTTTCATGTAATTAATTAATTTATTTGCGTATTGAACTTTTGAATGAGAATATTTTGAAAACTCAATACTTTTAAAATTTACATACATTACTTTTCCTTTTAAAATACGTAATACAACATTAATTTTCCAAAAAAATAAATAAATTAAAAATACTGTCAAGGAATGGATTAAAAATAAATATGGTATTGCACCCCCCCCTTAAAAATTAAATCCCCCCCCACACACACTCGTCGTGGAGCGTACGCTACACGTTCGGAACCCCTGCTGTAAGAGTAATATTTTTTGATCATTTACAGTGCCGTCCAAAATAATTTCAATGCATAAATACACAACGCAAGATGCGAAACTGAAGTTACTTGCTCATAATTGTGGAAAGTGCTTCGTAATCTATGCCTAATGCATGAGTTTTAATTTTTTTCATTTTTATCAATATTTAAACATAAATGTACTCATTAAATAGAACGTAATAAGGTTTTGAAAAACTATGCTTTCAAAATGAAATTAGAGTACACTTCTACAGGTAACTTAAAGGGAAAGGATTATTCGTTACCGTTACAGCGCTGTCATGGAATGCTGTAGTTTCTTGGTTATGTACACTCTGTTCACCCCACATTTTTCACGGTTATATTGAAAAGTTTCAAACTTACACAAAAATTATTTAAAAATAAATGGTGTAAAATAGAGATGTTTTAACGCAAGGTTGAAATTCTTATAAATTGTAGTAAAGCCTAAAGTTTAAAACTTACATAAAACTTATTTAAAGATTATTGGTGTGAAATAGAAATGTTTTAATGTAAGGTTGAAATTTTTATAAATTAAATCCTGTGGAAAGAGGACCTGTCTGATAGAATTCTGTTTTAAGACGGAAAGATGGTAGGTAGATAAGCATTGATTTTTTGACACCCGATAATTTACAGTTCTATTTATTTACAATTCTTCTCTCTAAGAAGTTCTGATTGTTTTATTATAATTTAGGTTGTATATTTACTGTCTCTCTGATATGCTCTTGTTTGAAGATTGTTTAAAAGTGCTACACAAGATCAGAAACCTTTGTTTATATAGCAAATTTTATGTATTTTATTTATATCAATCAGGGTGTCCAACCCGGGCGTCCCGGATTAGAGAATATACGCTGCTCAGTGTACAGAATATACTTCTCGATGTACAAAACATGCCGCTCAATATGCAGAACATACCTACCGGCTTACAGAACAAAATTCTTCGTGTACAGAATACGGTGAAAATCATTTTTAATTAAAAACTCACAGATTTTTTTCATTTACTAATATATTTAATTAGATTGTTCACTAACCACACCAAAAAGCATTTTTATATGTAAAATGTCAATTATGTATTCAAATAAAGTTTCGAAATTTATTAAAAAGGGTACTTTCGTATAAGACGCATGCCAGGGGTTAGTAGCCAAAGAAATTGCCAAAGATTTCGCTATTTTTTGCAATCCTTAAGACTCTGATTATTTCAGTGTTTAAAAGCGCAGTTGGATTACATATTTGTTAAATAAGTGTTTTATTTATACTATTTTCTTTATTTACTTTTGATGAAGTTTTAAATTTTGTTATGGAATATTGTCAGAAAACAAATGCTAAACTGATAAATATTGGAGATTAGAAGAGAAATTCGCATCTCGGTCTATGAATTAGCGTATTAAGCGAGAATTTTTGCATCTATTGACCGAAACATTACCGTGTATTAAGGGATTGCGTAGTATCCGTTCACGAATTAAACATGATAAGTTTGCATTAGTCTTGCAGGTGATGGCCAAAAAACCGGAAAATATTCGCATATTAAGCGAGATCGCGTCTTAGCCGTGTCCGACTGCATATTTTGTTTTCTATTCGATGGTGTAAAAGTGGAAATTGAGCAATGTTTAAGAATTTAAAGAAAATTGCAGTAAGACGAAAATTATTGGTCAGGTCGTTGCCACCATCAATATAACGTCAACGTAACTCGCGGACATGTTTTGCTATAGATTTGGGATTTTGCTGTATGAAGCGTGGGGTGTCGCGTCAATTCGTCGCGCACAATTCATCACAGAACAATTCATCGCGCACAATTCATCGCCTCAACAACTCGTCGCGGCGTCAATTCGTTGCGGCGTCAATTCGTCGCGGCGTCAATTCGTCGTGGTGTCAGACATCAATTCGTAGCAACAAAAATGTTTTTGAAGGCTATGATGATGAAAGGAAAGATAATTTAGTAAAATTAAAAATCGCCTGTAAATTGTTAGTTATAATTCTCTATATCTAAAAAACAAATTATCATTAAATAATTTTACTATATTATCTTTACTTATATCATAATAGCCTTCAAAAACATTTTTATTGCGACGAATTGACCTCGCGTCGAATTGACACCACGGCGAATTGACGCTACGACGAATTGACGCTGCGATGAGTTGTCGCCGCGACAAATTGACGCTGCGATGAATTATGCGCGATGAATTGTTCCGCGATGAATTGTGCGCGACGAATTGATGCAGAAACATGAAGCGTTCATAACACCATCATAGAATTTCGTAAGTTAATATGGTAAAAATAAAGTTAAACACATTTGAACATTTCTAAACGTCTTTTAAAATATTCAATCATATGTTCCAAAAATTGCTAATGACTGTGTTATGAAATACCCTAATAACATGCTGTTTATAATGCCAAATCCTTGGCGAACAAAATAAATAATAATTTATTAAACATTCAATTTTAAATTTTACATGAGGAAAGCAAACATATGTAACCCTAATGTTGAAGAATACTGCTATCTACAAATACTCTACAAGATGTCCCAAAAAGGCCGAAACGCGCTTTAATTGTTTAACTCTTGGAGATTTAAAGGCAATGTAAAAGTATAAAAAAAGGTAGAAATTAAAATTACATTGATGAAATAGTTCTGCCATTAATTTCAAAAAAATATATTTTGTAAATTCTTATACGATTCCTCTAAGCAAAATTGGTCAATTAGAAAAATTTCCATTCGACTGCAAAGGATCATTTAAAAAATGCATATCTGAATGTTTAGAGGTTCTTCTTAATTAAAGATTTGTCATTGAGAATGGGGACCATATGTCGAATTAGAAGTGCAAATGTGTGAAATATTCCAAGTAAATGGAAACACAAATACAATAATTTAATATAAGCATTTGATTTTAAACAAAAGATATAATTGATGTTGGTAACAATATTAATAGTGAATAACTCCAATATATTTACAGAAGCATTATTAGAAATTTTATATATTATAGATGAACGAAATTTTCTTTGTAAATAGCTTTTATTAAAGTTATGTTTTTAGCGTTTTAAGCTACATTTGTCTCTTTACATGATATCAGATAATGTGATGCTTTATTCAGATGTTTTATGATCCATTTTTTTCCACACTACCGTAATTTCTAGTATATAACCCGCGGTTCAAATAAATCGTTTTTGGAAGAAGAAATTTTATTTATTAAATTAAGTCAAATAAGTACCAAGTAGCAACGAGTTACATTTTATTAAATAAAATTTCTGGTTCAAACAGATTTATTTGAGTCACATGTTAACACACCAGAAATTACGGTAGTTAACATGTATAATCTAAAGAATGCCCTAATAAATTTGTGTATCTTCATTTATTTTAGAGATGAAATAGCCTTTTAAATGGTCCGAGAACGCGATTTTCTTTATCATAATATTTTTTTTTTTTTTTAAGATATAGGTATGCAGTTTTTTGTAGATATGGTTAGAGCAAAAAGAAAAAGAAATGCCTTATCGACAAATTTTGTCTAAAGCGGTCGAATATATAACTTTATAAAATTTAATAGCAGAACTCCATAAAATATATTTCCTATCTTATTTTAACTACTTTTTTGAAATTTACATTGCAGCTAAAAAAAAAATAAAGAGCGTTTCAACATTTTTTGGTACACGCTATATTTATGACTCTTATAATCATCATTTAACGAGCCAAATTAAAACAGATTTATCCTACAAGCAAAGTAAATTATTCTTTATCTCATCAAACCATATGTATGAGCGAATTCAAAGAAATTCACTCGTCTCTAAGATTGCTTGTATTTCAATTAAGAAGCTAAACATTTTCCTCAGGGAATATGAATTTCAGATAACAAACTAACCCAAGACATTAAGAATGCAGAATCTATGTGTCTTTAATTACATTTTCTATATCTTCTCTTTGCCTCTTCTTTATGCCATACAGTTGCGATTAAAAGGATGTTGTGGATAAGTTTTATGGGATATAATTTCTTCAGAGGTATTACTCTAAGTGTCTTAAAAATATAAGACAAGATGTAATAAATACTTTAAATATTTTAAGTCTTTTTCAAAATACTTTCTTTGAGAGTTACTACGTTACAATAAGTGCATGTCTCCAAAGTTTCATGATTTTAGGACCAGTGATTGAGACAGAACATTGTCAGCAGGGTCCGATTATAGTAAAGGCAAACTTACAGTAATAATCTTTTTAGGTAATCGCCGCCTTAATTAAACTCAGAATATCTGTTGTAATAAGTATGGTGATTTTTTTAAATTACTAATAAAAGTTTGTCCCTGCAAAAATCAGGCCCTGATTGTCGGTTATCAATAAGTCAGTTGTCTTTTCAACCAATTCCTTATCAAATATCCTCATAACTTTATAGCCAAACATCGTGGAATGATATGCACCTCAAACAGTAAAATTGCTTTTGATATCTCTTCACTTATAAGTTGTATCTTTTTTTCAACATACAATAGACAAATAAAAGATGATGAAATAAGTAATAGTAATTAATGAAAAATCTTCTATAATCTTAATCTAAGCAAAATAATCGCTATAATAATCTTTTTATATTCTAAGAGTTTGTCACAAAGGGTAAGATTTTTTTTTTTAACGATTGAAGGCACTAAACTATTGTATCTCTGAATTAAAGAAGATTGTTTTGCAATATTTAGCCAAATATGATTTCATTTTAAAAACCTTCATTGATCTATATAATTATACTCTATAATTAAACTCTCTCTCTCTCTCTCTCTCTCTCTCTCTCTCTCTCTCTCTCTCTCTCTCTCTCTCTCTCTCTCTCTCTCTCTCTCTCTCTCTCTCTCTCTCTCTCTCTCCCTCTACCTCCCTCCTTCCCCCTTCTCTCTCTCCGTATATATATATATATATATATATATATATATATATATGTTGTATATATAGGTGTATATTACCATTGAAGATTGTTCTTAAGCACATACTGAACCCAAAAACCACTATGCGCTTACCACAAATTTCGCCCTCAAATTTTTTATCCTAATGGAAATTATAATAGATTCTCGTTTTAATGATATACATGTTAAATCGTTAACATCTACTTTCAAGAATTTATTCATTTTCAATCCCGGAATGACATTGAAGAAGTTACTTAATAAGATTTTGGTTAAAAAAATAGATAGGGGAGACCGGGGTTAGTTGTGCCAGGGGCAAGTTGTGCCATCGAGCTTCCTGACTGAGCCAATAGGATGCAGAACCTGTCACGTCATGTGAGTGAATAGGTTGATTGTCTCAATGTGCTGCGCATGTTTTGAATTATAGCGTTGCGTTGTTTTCGAGATAAAAATATTTATCTTGTTTTCTATCGTAAAAGTAAATTTTGCCACCAACGTTGGAATCGTCATTGCCTCTAGCGATACTGAGGTATGTAAACTTTGCTAACATTATTTAAATGCTTATATTTTGAGCTGTTATTCTATGTATTTCATTTGTTAATCATGCCAACATTTCGGAAACTAATGAATAAAATTCAAAATGGCATAACGCAGGGCTAGTTGTGACGAAGTCTAAGAGGCCCGTTGTGACAGTGTCCCTACTTACCCCAGCATAATTTTTAATGGCGGTTTTTATATTTCAGGAAAAATGGTGCGAAATTACAAGAGGCGTACTGAAAGAGCTAAAGCTACTTTAGTAGATTATGATAGGGCTGCAATAGAAGTAAAATCCGGAAGGTGCAGTTTAAGGAAAGCCCAAGAACTGTTCAATGTAAACCGAATGCCCCTTCTTAGATATATGAATAAAAAGAAGAGTACTAATACGGAAAGAAATATTGAAATGGGATATAAAAAACCGCGTATGATATTCACACCTAAACAGGTGATGGAGTGGTGTGAATACGCCAAACAATCAGCAAATATGTTTTATGGAATTAGTCCTGCAGAACTGCGAAATTTAGCGTATGAGTTTGCCATTAGAAATGACATAAACATGCCTGAAAATTGGTTAACAAAAAAAACTGCAAGTACTGATTGGCTGACTAAGTTTATGCAACGACATCCTACAATTTCCTTTCAAGTTCCTGAAGCAACAAGTTTGAGTAGAAATACAAATTTTAATAAACATAATATAGAACAATTTTTTAATAACTTAGCGTCTGTATTAGAAGCTAATAAGTTTAATTCAAATGACATATGGAATATTGATGAGACAGGAGTAGGAACAGTGCAGAAAAAATAATTGCAGAAAATTGTAAAAATAATTGCAGAAAAGGGTAAAAAATGAGTTGGGGAAATGACTTCTGCAGAAAGGGGAACAAACGTAACTATGGTTAATGGCATTAACGCTCTGGGAAATTCAGTCCCACCGATGTTTGTATTTCCACGTAAGTTTTTTAAAGCTCATTTTATTCGTGACGGTCCCATAGGCTGTTGCGGAACATCAAACCGAAGTGGATGGATTACCGGGCCTGACTTTTTACTTTTCATGAAACATTTTGTTAAAAATGTAAGGTGCTCGAAAGAGTCCCCAGTCATAGTGCTGCTTGATAACCATAGTTCTCATCGAAATATTGATGATTTGGATTATTGCACGGACAATGGAGTGATTTTGTTATCATTTCCCCCTCACACGAGTCACAGATTACAGCCCCTTTATGTGTGAGTATACGGACCGTTCAAAAAAGTCTGCAATCAGACTGTATGTGGATGGTTGAAATCGCATCTTGGAAGCACTGTGTCGATCTCCAACATACCAGGTATTGTCAAAATAGCCCTTCCTAGTGCTGGCACTCCAAAAAATATTCAAGCAGGATTTCGTTGTAGTGGAATTTAGAAATTTAATAGGAACATTTTTACAGATGAAGACTTCCTATGTTCCTCAGTAACTGATCGACCGTTATCCATCAGAGATGAAAGCGTTAAAGACCAGAATGACAACGAAAAAAAAATTAGTAAATATGAAACTGTTACTAAACCAAACACTTCATCAATAACTTTAATCAATGATGGTGAGATTGCAGGACCGTCTTCAAAAGTAAGAAATCTCATTGAATTAGATGATTCTATGACAATTGATAATAGCAATGTGTCAGTGGTAAGTCTTACAGAAATAAGACAACTCCCTAAAGCAGGACCTCGAAAAGACAAGCGATCTATTCGTAAATGTTTGAAATCTGCCATTCTAACAAGTACACCTGTAAAAGAGAAAATTCGAGCAGAGCAAAAAGCAAAAAAAAGCAGAAAACAAATTGAAGAAGAAAAATAAAAAAAGAAACTGTATGGAAAGGCCAAGCAGTTCATAAAAAATTACACCTAGTTTATTGAAAAAAAGGGAGAAGCAAGTATTGGATAGCTCTGAAGATGATGAAAATTGCTTATGTCTATGTTTGCTTGGAGCAATACAAAATTTCAAGATCCGGAGAAGACTGGATGCAATGCATGACATGTAAAGATGGGCCCATATCAAATGTACCAAAAATGAACCTTATTATATTTGTATTAACTGCAAATCAGACGCTGAAAAAAGCGATGACAATGAGTGATTAAAAATATAGGCCTACACGTTGTAGTAGGCGACCGAGTCAAAGATCAATATGGCCAAGGATTAGTGTTGGCTTACTTTTTATTTATTTCCTGATTAAGATAGTTTTTTGTTTTCTCTTTATTGCTAAGTGTCTCTAATAGTATCTTTATAAAGGACTAAGAGTTTACAAGTGTTAACAATTTAACTATTTTATTTTCATTTGATTTACAATATTATTAAAACATTAAATTGTATTAAGAACGTTATAAATGAATACATCTCTCATTCTTGATTTAACATATCACGTTTAATCGCCTTTGTTACATAATTTGTATATGTTACAATGTACTTGTATGTGTCATTTATGTGTCACAATGTGCCCCAAGCATGTCACAACTTGCCCCGTAGCGGGGGTTAGTAGTGACAAATTTCGAGGTTACGCAGAATTCATTTTGTGTTATGAAAAACGTTAATAATGTTAATGGTAGTTTTATAAGTATGTTACGCAAGCTTTACTGTAATGATATGATACACTAAATGTTTCGCTTCAGTTCAAATCTTACGGCTAATATAAAAAATGTCGAAAATGTCACTACTAGCCCCGGTCTCCCCTACTTGTACTTTTCTTGGCAAGGTAAATTTGGAGTAATTTTCTCGACTACTTCATCAAAGACGACGACGTTTCGTCATTTAGTTAAAATGCTTAAGTTTCCCAAATTGTCGCCTTTGGTACTTTAATCTAGTTGCATTGTAGCTTGAAAAAACACCATTATTAGCTGCGACTACTTACAACCTGAATAATTCCAATTATAAACATTCAATATGCAATGCTTATAATTGGAATATAATATAACCTCTTCCGAGGTACCTACGCTACGATTCCAAAACCTTTACGTTCAGAAACCTCAAAAACCAATAGATTTAAGCGATTTAGAGAAACATTTCTGAAAAGAGTTTCTTTTGATGCACGTAATTATCAGAAAAGGTAGGAAGTAGTTTTAACAAAATAATGTTAATTTTACACTGTTAAAGTAGCATATTTGCTTGTTGAACATTAAACGTTTACTGAGAATTGATAGCATCCGAAAAATGGAAATTTCGTGTTGATACGGAGTTTAGAAAACAAAATAATGCATTGAAAAAAACTACTTTGTAATTTTCCGAAAACTACGGGCAGCAGACTTTTGTGTGAAAAATGCGTCTTTAAATCACGGAAATCTATTAGTTACTGAGATTTCTATGGTAATAAAGGAACGGTTTTCTGAATCGTGAGTAACTCGGGAGATTCGATATTATATTTTTGTAAACTTTCTTGCTAAATGAAGAAACATTTCTCTTTTTTGACAGTATGCTAACAATGCAGTGAGAGCTATATTATGTTCGTATAATATGAAAAATGTTTTATTCGAAGTGAAATGTCGTACATCTGTGCTTCAATCTGAAATAAATGTCATATTTCTTGTTTACTTATATTGATTTTTTATTCTAGAATTAGTCGATTAAATTATAAAACAGGACGTAATTTATGAAGAATTCACGAATTTAATTCCAGTAATAATATTTTTTTTCATATTCGTAAAACGGTTCTTAATAAACATTTCATTTCTAAATGTCATTTCGAACCTCTTTTGAAATACTTGTAAGCGAAATAATTTCTCTGCAAAAACAAATTGAGACATACAATTCACAAAAGTGTTTTACTTAAATGTTTGCAGACATCTTTTGCAACAAACCTCTGAAATAAACACACTGCAATAGTCCATGAAATAGCATGAAACAGATACTGCAGACATTTCAAATTACATAATGGTTTAGTATTTGCTAACACGGTTGCCATAATCATTATCAGTTCTGGATGGTTAACTGATAACAAAATAAAAGAAAACTGCCCAGTTAAACTGACGGCATTGAGCTCACAGGCTATTCACACTAACTGTAAATTATATTCTTATTTCAAAGAATTTGAAATAAGCCCTCGAAAAATGAAGAAATCGACAATATATTAAGAGGGGGGAACCATCCCCCGTTTCTCCTTCTTATAATTAACCAATGAACCCATAAAACTAATCAGAGGAGCGCCTTACCACAATGAACCTATATACAAAATTTGAAAAAATCGGATAATTCTGCATGAAAAATCCATTTATCTAAATTAAGGGGGGGGTTAGCCCCCCGTCCCCCCTTTATACTTAACCAAAGAACCCCCAAAACTAATCAGAGAGGCGCCTTATCACAATGAACATATATATAAAATTTGAAGAAAATCGGATAATTCTGCTTAAAAAACCCATTTATCTATATCAAGGGGGGTTAGTCCCCCCAGTTCCCCCCCTTTATACTTTTCCAGTGAACCCCCAAAACTAATCAGGGAAGTGCCTTACCACAATGAGCCTATATACAAAATTTGGAGTAAATTGGATAATTCTGCATGAAAAAACCATTTATCAAAATTAAGGGGGAGGGGGGTAGCCCCCGTTTCCCTCCTTTACACTTCACCAATGAACCCCCAAAACTAATCAGGGAAGCCCCTTACCACAATGAGCCCATATAGAAAGTTTGAAGAAAATCGGATAACTCTGCATGAAAAAAATCATTTATCTAAAATAAGGGGTGAGGATTAACCCCCCCGTTACCCCCTTTATACTTAACCTATGAACCCCCAAAACTAATCAGGAAAGAACCTTATCACAATGAACCTATATACAAAATTTGAAGAAAATCGGATAACTCTGCATGAAAAAAATAATTTATCTAAAATAAGGGGGGAGGATTAACCCCCCCGTTACCCCCTTTATACTTAACCTATGAACCCCCAAAACTAATCAGGAAAGAACCTTATCACAATGAACCTATATACAAAATTTGAAGAAAATTGGATAATTCTGCATGAAAAAACCATTTATCCAAATTAAAGGGGGTTAGCCCCCCGTCCCCCCCCCCTTTATAGTTAACCAATCAATCCCCAAAACTAATCAGGGAAGCGCCTTATCACAAGCAACCTATAAACAAAAGTGGAAGAAAATCGGATAACTCTGCATGAAAAATTCATTTATCTAAATTAAGGGGGAGGATTCTCCCCCCCCCGTTAGCCCCTTTATACTTAACCTATGAACCCCCAAAACTAATCAGGAAAGAACCTTATCACAATGAACCTATATACAAAATTTTAAGAAAATTGGACAATTCTGCATGAAAAACCATTTATCTTAATTAAGGGGGTTTACCCCCCCCCCGTTCCCCCCTTTATAGTTAAACAATCAATCCCCAAAACTAATCAGGGAAGCGCCTTATCACAAGGAACCTATAAACAAAATTGGAAGCAAAACGGTTATTTCTGTCAAGAGTTATCGCATTACGTACGTACATACGTACATACATACATACATACATACATACATACATACAGAACGGGCGGGCACATAAGCTCTCAGGCTTTGATAGCCTGTGAGCTAACAAAAACGATTTTGTTGATACTGTCTTTTATTACGAATGCATTTATTAAATAAAAAGAATCCAATCACATTTGTTTATATCTTCTATGTTTATATTCGTTTATATTTTCTGTATATCTTTTATTACATTGACATCTGAAAAAGAGTTGAAAAGATAAAGCGAAAATTAGCACTAAAAACTGTTTATTTCAAATTTAACTAAAATTTTATTTCCTCTCGTTTTTGAGAGGCTATATATGCATGAATTATTTTATTTTGTTGTTTAATGAATTTGATATCAATTAATTTTGCTTAAAAATTCTAAAAAAGAACAAACAAGATGAAATTTTGACAGAAAATGTTTTTTATGAGTTCATTTACTTATTGTAATTTTATTGGGGAAAAAACTGAGCTGCGATGACAGTAAAATCTTTTCTTTTTACGAAATTTCTCTTTTTTTAATCAGTCAGTTACATTTCATAACGTTTAAAATCCAATTTTTTCCCCGATTAGAAAAAAAAAACAGTTTTTTACCGGTATTCGAGACCGGTATTCGAGTATATTTTGTTCTCAGTAAAACTTATTTTTTTAATAATGCATTGCTTATTTTTATTTGTCTGAGAGAAACAATTCAAGTAATATTTTTTATCCAACTAAGCTAAAATAAGGATAATATATTTTATATTGACTGCACGTGTATTTAAAAAAATAATTAGGCTCTAGAACCCAAACGTTTCACTGACTTTGAAATATAAAGTACCTTTCAATTTGTGTTGACACTGCCGCTGCCATAAGGTACGTAACATTTTCTTCTTTTCAGAGAAAATTTAAATGATTTTTGTTTAAAAAAAAATCTTTCTTTATCTTCTCTTATATATAAAAATATAAAAAATTAGCATTCGGCGAATATTCTTCTATTTCTCTTTACACATTAATATAACAGCGATCATAAAAAATTACTTTCGTTTATAGATTAATAGTTTCAGTAACACAGTCATACTTCTAAAACAACTTGCATTGCTCTTTCAATTTAAAAGATTTTATATATTATGATATTGCGATATGAATCTAATAACGACTAAATAAATCATATTAACGTGTAAAAATGTGTACACGCTGCACTGTGCACAACATTCTTTTCCCTAACGATACTTCCTTTTAGTTTTTCAAGTTAATTAAACATAATTTAAATGAGAAAACATATTTAATGAAATATTTCTTGTTTCTATGTGGTTACAACAGCGAAATCACGCCTTCCTATTTTCGGATTGGTCTCTCGCGGAACCAGTCCGCTTAAGTCATTCCATATAAGAATCACCCAAAATCAGGGATCTGTGATTAAATGTTAAAGAGATTCATGTGATTTTTTTTTCTCAGTGAGATGACCATTAGAAAGAAAGAAATCCAGATTATTAATGCTGTGGACCATTGGTTTTGATTTGGTGGGGTGTCAAAAGTCAGTGCCCTACTTGAAAAATTCAAATTTTATGTTTTGCGTAGTATTTCTCGTAGTATGCATTGAAGTTATCCCACAAAACAAATTACATGGTTGTATTATATAAGGTTGGCCCTTTGATATTCAAGAATAAAAATCATGGGATATATGTACTGCAATGAGCTAAATGGCTGCAAAATTTGAATTTTTTTTTAAATTTCACTATAGTTTTGACACATGTAGCTCTTTGCATTGAAATCATCCCATCACTTTTAACTGCTGTATGCTTCCCTATGGTGAAATGAAACTCAGAAAAGCAGGCCCCACCATGGGCAGACTTTAATGCATTCCAAAATTTTATGCCAAATTTCCAAAAAAAATTTTTTTTGCCCATTTTAAGTGAGATATACCAGACATGCATTAAAGTCAGAAGCCTGTAAAATAATAATAGAAATGTAGAATAACTATTCACCTTTCAAAATCACCAAACAGAATCATGGGCACTAAAGCAGTTTTCATGGGGGAAATCGCATTGTAATATAATTAGGAAATACATTTCCCACGACCATAACCTTCAATCATTGCCAAGAATAAAAACACTTTTAACAATTATAACCACAGTGTAGAAAAGACCTATGTGATAGAGAAAATGTTGTTGCTAAACGTCAAATTCGCTGTTACCTTTCCGCTGGAAATGATGTTGTTTGTTCAGCCGATGTTAAAGCAGCTCTTGAGTATAAAAGTGGTCTACCAAACTTGAAGGTGTCAATTATTACCTTTGACAAACAGAAAGGTAATTTGAGTATGGTTAAGATACCTAGAGGAATTCAGTCGTACCACACTATTGAATATAATCCTGAAACATGAAAGTTTGGATGTATTATGATATTGGACTTGGAAAGGACTTGCCATTTAACAATATTTTGTTTGATTCTGGTGTATAAATCATTCAAAACTTTGATAGTACGATTGCACCTTGCAAGTCAGTGAAAATTTCCAGTGCAGCTGCAAGCAGCAAGAAGTACAATGATTCCTTATTCTGCCCACAAGAGAACTCTGCCAATTTCTATCAAAATGTAGAAGAGCTGGATAGGCATATTGCCATGGGAGATCCTACATCACCAAAGACACTCAATGGGCTCGACAAGGTAAAAAGAAAATATGCAAAGACAGTTCAATTGACATCTTCTTTTGTTCAAAGTAGTACTTATACAGGTGCTTCCACATCAGCTGTCAGTGTAACTATACCTGAAGATTTCTTTATTCCTCAAGAATAGGCATTAAACCAACAAGAAAACAGATAAGATTCACTGTGAAAGAAAAGAAGTTTCTGATTTCTTGCTTTCTTAAAGGTGATACGAGAGGTAACAAAATAACATGAGAGGCAGTTGTAGAGAAAATGCGTACTCATTTAAACAAGGATGATGGCAATAAAGAATTCAATATTAGTGAGTAACCATTGAACAAGTTAAAGCATTCTTTTCAAATTTAACATGCAAGAGAAAGAAAGGAATAAATATACATATGCCTGCTGAAGTTGCACAAACTCAGATTACCTCTACAGAGCCTGATACACCATCTGAGCCTGACAATCTTGATCAAAATTCTGACAATGAAACTATTGACGAAGATAATCAAGACATACTGTATGCCATATCAACTGAAATTCAGAAGACGATTGATGTTGAACAATATCAAGCGGCTCTGAGGTCAACTGAAAAATCAAAGAAATATAGTATGCAGTTCCTAAAGTAGGAGAGTTCGCAGCTGTTATTTATGAAAACAAGTGGTACCTATAAGAAATAAAGGAAGTAATATCTTCAGATGTTTTGAAAGTGACTTTCTTCTTAACTGTAAGTCGTAACAAATTTCTATTCCCATTTAGGAAAGATGAAGCCTATATGAGACATTTATGATTAACAAAGCCCAAGTCATATCAGAAGTACCAGAACCAATGCCATCAGGCAGATTTTTGGAACTGCCACTGGTTGATTTTAACCACATAGAAAATATGTTTACACAGAATATGAAAAAATTAAAGTTTTAATAACATATGGAACTGCTTATAACAAAAACATTTTAAAAATATATATTGTTATAAAATAAATAATACAATTGATGTTAGAATAAGAAAGTATATGCATTTCAGAAATAATTGTGAAGTGTTTTTATTATTGGCAGAGAATAAATGCTATGGCCATTGGAAGCATATTTCCTAATTATATTACAATTCGATTTCCATCACCCCATGAAAACTGCTTTAGAGCCCATGATTCTGTTAGGTGATTTTGAAAGGTGAATAGTTATTCCACATTTCTATTATTATTTTACAGGCTTTTGACTTTAATGCATGTCTGGTATATCTCACTTAAAATAGGCAAAAATACATTTTTTTTGGAAATTTGGCATAACATTTTGGAATGCATTAAAGTTTGCCCATGGTGGAGCCTACTTTTCTGTGTTTCATTTCATCATAGGGAAACATATAGCAGTTAAAAATGATGGGATGATTTCAATGAAAAGAGCTACATGTGTGAAAACTATAGTGGAATTTCGAAAGAAATTCAATTTTTGAAGCTATCTAGCTCATTTCATTACACGTATCCCATAATTTTAATTCTTGAATATCAAAAGGCCAACCTTATATAATACAACCATGTAATTGGTTTTGTGGGATAACTTCAATGCATACTACTAGAAATACTATGCAAAACATAAAATTTGAATTTTTCAAGCGGCGGGCTGACCTTTGACACCCCACCAAACCAAAATCAATGGTCCCACAGCATTAATATTCTGGATTTCTTTCTTTATAATGGTCATCTCACTGAGAAAAAAAATCATATGAATCTGTTTACCATTTAATCACAGCCTGGGTGATTCTTATATGGAATGACTCTTAAATATACTTTACCTATTGCCCTATTCATTTCGTCTTCTGTTTCTGTAAACTGAAGACCTTTCCTTACCTTTTAATCTCTATCATTTATATTTTGATTGCAGTCCATGTATTGTGCTACAGTTAGACTATTATTTTCTTGGCTGCTCAGAGATGTGTTACACAATTACTCATATACAGGGAGTGTAGTTACTTTGCAACTGAGTATCCCCTCGAAAGCGTGAACTGCTTACAATTTACTAAGTTCTTTTATTTATTAAAATCTCTTGTTTAAGTAGACCTGTAAAATATCGGAAAGTTGGCAGCTATGTTTTATTATATTTAAGGAAAAAAGAAACTTACGTAGAAAATGTCACCAAGAAATATATAAAAATCTCAAACAAGACATTTTTTTTACCAACGCAATTAGGCGCGTTCATTAGTTTTTCATTAAGTATTCTTATTTTAAATTTAGCCGCTAGAAAATTAATACACACAAACACATTTACATATATATATTTTTTTCATTTTACTTTAAACTATCATTGAGGATTTTGTAGGTATTTTTATTTCTATGAACATATAGAATCCAATAACCGTAAAGATATTTTAAATTACTTATTCATTACTAGCTTCGAATTTTCTGGGCGAGCTACAACAACTCAAATAAATAAAGGGTGCATTTACTAATCTCAGTTTTAACAAGAAGAAATAATCTTATGATAAAATGCGTAGAAATTTATCTTTCTGTACTATTTTCTGTAAGACTGTATTCATCATCTGAAGATTTCTTGTTTAATATTTTATACATCGCGGAGAATATAGAGACACGAGTTCTCAATAAGGCGCCCTGAAATTTTAGTAAAATTATGCTATACCATTAAACATTTTTATTAAGTTATTGCCTATCTCAAGTACTTAATGTCAGCTGGCGAAACCAATCGTTTATGATTCTACCTACATACATTATAAGCGCAGTTGAAGAATTTTTTTAAGCCGACATAATTTTATAGATAATCCTCGTGTCAAAGATACATAATACAAATTAAAGTCTGGGTATAATCAAATAACTCTTGAACGGATAAAGCTAGAAATGTAGGACAAGTATCTACCTATAGTAAAACGACTATGCGTTTTCATATGAAAGTATTAGCAGTGCATCCGAATTACGAAATCTGGTAATCATCTTAAAACCTATGAGAAATAGCCAAGTCACTTTCAAAAGTGTAGAATGTCCTCGATTTAGTTAGAAATGACGCTTTTATGCACTTTTTAGGTGCGTTCGTAATTATATAAATACGTAGCACCTATTGTCGTCGCTCAGTCCGTCCGTCTGTCGGTTCGTCCGTCCGCATATAACAATGCAAAAACTACCCAACCGAATGATTTGAAATCTTAGATATATTATCTTTGCAGAATTTTGTCGGGACATTTCAAATTTTATGAAAATCGAATCAAAACTTTAGAAAATATTAATAAAAATATTTATTAAGAAATTTGAATTTAAAAAAAAAATGGTTCTTTCTTGTTATAGGAGCTTCCGAGGTTTAATCGTCAAGCAACAGAGATACTTATTTTATTACAGAAAAAATAATCTGCAGACGATATAATTCATTTCACAGAATTAAAAATCATCAAGATCTGAATATTTATATAACTAGTTATAGTACGAACGCACCTCATTTGTCACGTCTGACCTACAATTTCCAACTTGTTTAACTAATGTCTAAGACTACTAATGTCTAAGATGTGTACTGCACACAGGGATCGGAAAAACTACTTTTTTAATATAGCGAATTACAACTGCAAGTACTTTATCGCAAATGTAGTTAACTACAACTGCAATCAATTTATCAAAAATGTAGTTAACTATAACTACAACTACTTTACCGAAAATGTAATTAACTAGAACTACAACTACTTGTGAGATGTAATCGTCCCAACTGGGCGAAAAAGTTCGGGCCAGGATTCGAACCCGGAATCCCTTAGCTGAAGCTGGCGATTCTCTACCAACTGAGCAATCCCTGACGAATAGGGCTGAACTAATTCACCCAGTTAACCTTAATGATCATTGCAACTGGTCTAATACCTGAATCAGCATAACAGAATAAATCACAGGTAATGGGACCTCCAGTAAACGCTGGAAACGTGAATACACTAGATTAATTTTAACTTAATTATTCTAATTGGTAAAGAAATCATATGAGATGTAATCTTCTCAGCTTGGCATAATCTTCCGAACTGGTCTGTTGTGCTGATTCGGATATCAGACCAGATGCTATGATTATTAAGGTTAACTGGGTGAATTAGTTCAGTCATATTCGTCCGGGATTGCTCAGTTGGTAGAGCATTGACAGCTTTAGCCAAGGGATCCCGGGTTCGAATCATGGTCCAGACTTTTTCGCCCAGTTGGGAAGGTTACATCTCATATGAGTCTTTACCAATTAGAATAATTGAGGGACCCTCTGCAATAATAAGGTAAATGAAAAATGAAGTTTTCAGATGGGAAGCTTTTACATTTACTTTCAGCATTATAATTTAGAATATAAATTCCTTGCGTATATTCGTATTAGGAAAAGTTTTCTAGCATCTTTTCTTTGCTTATGACCATAAAATTTTATTTCCTTATATGCTGAGTAATACATTATATAAATCTGAAAATTGAACACTTACCTTATTATTGCATATCTTATGGTTTTGGGTAAAAGAAAATGTACATTTGGAACACATAAGGCCTTTTTTTACAACTTTTATATAGTGCAACGCAAGAGTTTACAAAATATGAAATCATCTTAGCGGTTTTTGTTATTAAAAAAAGTCCTAATACTACCCTCAGCCCTGTTTAAAACTCCAAATCCGATTCAACAATTTCAGACTCTGCCTCCTGGAGCTCAGACCAAAATACACCGTCAGAGTTCAGAAAGTTCTTGTAAAACTGCTGTTTTTCAGGAGTAACAAACCGTAGCAGAGTTTCAACATCCTTCTTCTTTTAATCCTTGATTTTCAATTTTTCTGGTTTATTGAGTAATGACAGAATGTTATCCAGTTTTGGTGCCTGCATTGCATGGGTTTTTTCTCCTATGCCACAGTAGTTTTCCGAAACTTACACAGATCCATTTGCTTTCTATGTCATTCATACAACTTTTGAGATCTGGAGGATTTTGTTCTTCTTGATCTTGTCCTTCTTCGCTCGCTCAAAGTTGAACAGGATGTCATCACGCGTTCCATAAACCATTATAAAACGAGGATTTCTGCTCAATTCGATCATATCCACATACTGTTGCTTCGTTTACACCACCTCCATCCTTTTCAACTTCTGAGAATAGTGCCCAAAGTTCCTGTCGCATTGGCAATATGAGTTCCCCCTAACCGGGAACAGACGCACTATCTGCACATTCAGAGATCTACATAGTATACATAGTAAATGGAACAACGTAGTTCCTGTTTTGTCCCGACCAGGGGATCAGAGAACAGAATGATTCTATCTCCCTTTTTATCATCAAAGTTCATTTTTATCACATGATACAGGAAGGAGCACACAGTGTTGGTACCTTTTTTGCAACTCCTTCCATTAAGCGGAACATGTAAACGATTGGAGTGCTTGCACCGTGAGCATGTATGTTGCACAGATACAGCCACATGTGTCGTTTATATAACTGTTCCGTGACCGTCCCGTGTCTTCGCATCTACAAGTACTTGATAAAAGTGTCCTAGACAGTAGCGCCAGCTGTTAGCAGAATCGGGAAACTGAGACACGTGAGAGTTGAAAAGGTTTTTACAAGCCATGAGGGTTCGAATACGAAATAGAACCCGCGGAACAGCAAGGTAGGGCAACAAGCCGTTTTTTAAAATGATTTAAATGGAATCAAGGTAAATCCACTTCCCTTGTTATTGCAGAGGGCTCCTCAATTGTGGTAAAATTAATCTAGTACAACTACTTGTTTTAAAAAGTAAGGACTACAAATTACTTTTCAAAAGTAGTCACTACTTCGTTACTTTCAGACTTTGTAAAAAGGTTCAATTTCCTCTAGAAAATAGAAAGCACGGATTAAATAAAAAATCGATACCTCCCGTTTATCGGGATACAATTAAATAAATGCGACATAACCTAGGGCATTAAAAAATTAAGAAAAATAACATACAAAAAATATTTTGTGTTTGTCTCCAAAATATTAGTTTATACACACATTAAAAATTTCGTAGCAAAATTAAGAGAGATTATAATTAAAAAAATTACAGAAAAAACAACTCAAATACAAACAATAAATAAATCTGTAAATAAAACAATTCCGAATAATATGAAACCCGACTTTATATGTGAAGACCTAATAACGAATAAATAGACAAGTGTTGCTAGCAAGAAAATTAATGCCTTTGGTGTGTTAGTACTTGATTTTAGAAGCAAGTGTCAATGGGAAAAAAATCTATGACTTCATGGGATGCGTTGCTATACCTCATCTGAATTTTGCCATTGAGATTCGCAAATTGTGAAGCAGAACAAATTTTGCACAAAAGAAGCAAGTTTCGGCCACGTGATTTACAGAATATGGAACTTTTTTTCCCCTGAAGTAGGGTTAAAAGTAGCATAGATTCTCGATGCAAACTGCTGATTTTTTGGACCACGCTACTTGCTGCAATACACTGTTCAAAATGTAGCGCGCTACACTACAAACTACTGTAAAAAGGACAGCAGTTTCTCTACTTGTAGTGCGCTACTTTCGACTGCTGGCTACACATATACAGAAAATATGTACGATATTTTCCGGGAACCCTTTGCTCTTAACTTCATAAAAATAGCACTTAAAGCAGCCAGGAGTCAAGTACTAGCAAATATTTGTCTTTCCTTAATCCTGAGTAGAAGCATTTTCCCCACGGCAATTTTCCCAAAAGGGATGTGATCGGTTTTCTGAAATATAATTAAGGAATAAAATTCAACGTGTTCCCCTACCTAACGGAAGCCTAGGTAGATATAATTAAGGGTAACTTTAACATGCTTTTATTGATCTTATTGAAAATTTTCTAAGGCACTTAAAGCAGGATTAGAAAATTTTATTTTAAAATATTACCTGTACATTTATTTTATTAATTTAAAAATTGAAGTTTTAAAATGTCTTATTGGATAACAGGATTGAGGTTCGATAAAAATAGATAACTGCAATATAATTAAAACTGATGGGTGTAAAACTCTGTAACTATATGAACAAGGTATTCAATGTAACATATGCAATTAATGCTATACATTCAATGAATGCTGTGTGTTGAATAACTATATTTGTACATATAAGTGAATGAAATCCAAACAATATCAGTAATTAGTCCTTATATTTAAGAAATTATTTTTTATTGCACCAATAGCACATGAAGGAATGTGTTATACTAAATTATAACAAAAAATTAAATTATAAAAAAAAACTCTCTTATTCATGGTCGATCTCTTTGCCAAGCATTACTTAAATTGAAGATTGTATCTATAGACGAAAAATAATTTAATTTCACATGAGACGAGCACTGGTCCAAAGAAAAGCTGATGTTGTATACGAAGCTGGCTATGACAGCGTTCCTCAGCAAATAATGTTAGGTGTTACACAAAAAAAAATATTTAGAGAAAATCAATATCAGCAAATATATCATTGTGAATCGTTGCCAACTTTTACGGTTTTTTTTTTTTTTTTTTTTTTTTTTTTGCTACTAAAATTTAAAAGAAATCCTATACTTCATTAATCACGGATTTTTACGATTCATTAAGGCAAAATTTACTATTAAAATTTACTGGTGAGAAAAAAGCACAAAGGTTGGTAGCTATGATTTACCGATCAAATCTCTTTCTCAAAAAGAATACATAGAACAACTTAATAAACAAAAAGTTTTCTTCAGTTTAATTCACACATTTTTCGTCTGTGCTGCAAAGAGTCTGCAATACAGTTAGAAACTATAACATTATCCGTCCTGGAAAGATAAGCTATTTATCTTTACAATTGTCACGATCCAATGAGTATAGTATAAGTGTTGCACTGCTCGCCGAATAAAACTGTCATTCGCAAGTATTAAGGTGCAAGTTCGAACTTTTCAATCTCTACCAGGATGGATCTCTATAACAATGTCTAGCTTCCGTAAGAGCCTTGGCTGATTATCTTCTTTAATTTTAAGAACTACTCTCTTTGTTACTTCCATACCTTTGGTACTCTCTATATGGTAGGCAGATTTTAAATCCATCAGATAAAGTTGTTTCCATTTCGACCGAAGTTGTTGAACGGGATTCAGTTGATGTCTGCGAGTTAATTCACTTTTCGTAGAAAGAGTGACTGATATCTCTTCGGGTGGAAAATCTGTATCTTTTCCCTACAAGGAAATGTGCTGGACATAATGGACTTGTTCCGTTTGCATCACTCGATATAAGGGCTAACGGATAGGAATTCAAGGTGGTTTCTACTTCCTGCAAAGTAGTTTCAATTTTTTTATATTCGGATGAATATATTCCGAGGACTTTATTGAGATTTATCTTCGTCAAACGTAATAGTCGTTCATATAATACCCTTAAATTTGAATTCTGTACTCTTCCTCTTAATCTCATGGTGCCATTTTTATCTAGAAAAGGGATTAAATTAAGATTTTTTTGGGGGACTAATTTCTTTTTAAACAAGGCTTTTCTTTCTTGCAAAGTATTTTTCTTGCGTTTCTTTTATCCAGTATTTCTCAGCTGTGAACATTTCTTCAGCAGTTCTGAAAGCTTACATACACATGTATTCGTATTATTCACGAATCTGAATATACAATTGATAATGCGAAGCACTCTAGTCAATTTACTGTGTTTTTCAATTTCAAAAATCGTAGCTTCTCCCTGAATCACACAGCTACCTTAAAGAATTTTTGTCTTTTTCGATGATCTTTTAGCTACTTCTGCAGCCTTGGTATTCATTTCCTTCGTCCCTTGAGGCCAAAGTATTTATTTTTCATGCTGCCACTTGGGACCCTTAAACCATGCTTAATTTTCCCAAAATAATTCTGATTTCCTCTCTAGTTAATAGATCGGCTTGATTTTCTGAACCAAGACAACGCGACCACAAGTTTAAATCTGTTTTCTGTTGAATTTCTGGAATTCTATATTTAACAAACGGCTTCCATTCCTGCCCATGGCCTCTTATCCAATGTAGGACAATCATCGTATCTGTCCAGAAATGTAGACTAACTTCCGTTTCATTGAAAATATATTCTTTAACATAAGCAGTTTCTTCACTTTCTAACTCCATTCCCAATTATTTTAAACTACATATATATACATTTCTTTCAAATGCAAAAAGTGTAAACTAAAACATAATATACAGTAAAATAACTTTTATTTGATTGTTGACATATTTTGGCTCACTCTGAGCCATTATAAAAAACAAATGAGAATTATGGCTAATGATAAGCTGTTTTATTGTATATTATGAATAAGCTATTTTACTGTATATTATATTTTCAATTTACCTCTTTTAGCATTTAAAAGAAATATATTATTACAAGGTGTTATAATTTATTATATTTTTACATATATGTATTTCACAAGTATCATAAAAATTGCTGTCGTTTAAATTAGAAGAGTTACGGACAGGTGATAATTTTAAGTCCTTTTAATATGAGATTTAATCAACATTTCATTTTACCGGACCGATTCTCTAAAATTTTTAAAGCTTTATGATAATTTTCTTCAGAAATTGACGATCCTTAAATGACTGTTTGTTTCGCGATTTTAGGAGACATTTCAAGTATGTAAATTTATATCTATTTTACTTATCTCACCATTCTAATGAATAAAATATTTAAACTAGCTATAACATTTTTTGCCAGGTCTCAGGATTATCATCGAATTTCTCAATTTTCAGTTTAGACAGGTTAACGCGAATTTTATTTTCAGCCATTGAAGACAAATTTGTGTTAATACTATTAAGAGCAGCAACAAATTATGTAATAACATTACCTTTGTCTTTCTGTAAATCTTTCATTTTAAGATTTATTTTAGATTTTACAGAAAGGAACTTTTATGTATACTCTTGATTAGATTTAAAATCCGATTCTAAACTCTTTAAATATTTAATTTCTCCCTCAATAGGTTTACACAATTCAAGAAATCGGTTCTCTTTATCCTCAATTTGTGCTAAGGAATCTTCTAACCAAACGATATCAATAGACCTATCAGAATTTTGAAATACATCATTAATACTATTTATGAGTTCCGTTGCAGTCGATTTTATAACTTTCCTTTTGAAAACTGCAATGCATCTAAACTCTCCATTTTAATATTATTAAACGAAATAAATATTTATCGTAACAGTATTTAAACCAAATAAAGGCGCGACGAATGGGTGCCAAATAGTAAAGAACATATATTAAAAAAAATCTTGACTTAACACAAGAACTTCTTAATAATAAACATATAAAAACTATCTTATATCGTTCGTAAGTTATGAACGCCCTCATTAATGGTCAATCCCTTTGGTAAGATTGGTTTAGATTGCAGATTGCATCTTTAGACGAAAGACAATTTAATTTAACAAGAGTCGAAAACTGGCACATACAAAACAATAAAATATTTTCAGAAAATCAATACCGCACATTATCATTGAGATATCAAACTTCTTACTGAAAAAGAATGCATAGAGCAACGTAATAAACAAAAAGTTCTTTTCAGTTTAATTCACACATTTTTCGTCTGCTCGCCAAAGAGCTTGCAATAAAGTTAGAAACTACAACAACATGTACAAGATATTCAAGGTGAAACATGTACTTAATGCTACATATTCAATGAATGCTATGCATTGAATAACTATATTTATCCCCCTCAGTATGTGAATGAAAACTAGAAATCACGAGTAATTATTTAGTGGTTATATTTAAGAAATTATTTTCTATTGCACCAATAACACATTTTGTAAATCATCATATAAATAGTACGCATATTCAACCGAAACTTGGGGTAAGTAGTTAATATATATCCGAGTTTCACACGGCAAAAAAAAAAGCAAAACGTATTAGGTAAAAGATGTGATTTAAATAAGCTGGATTTCAGGAAAATATTCAGTGCTTGCGAGAATAGATGTTCAGTTTAGGCAACTGCAAACTTTTCGACATTTCCCATAAGTTGCACTAACAGTCAGATAATTGGAAACTGCAATTGAAAAAAACACTGCTTTGGGAAACCAGTTGCTGATCGAGGTCAACAGAGACATTGCCGCATATTATCGTAAAATAGGACGGAATTGGTTTCAATAAACCACTGCATTTTTTTTTTAATACAGATGCTTCTATCATAAACTAAAAAAAGTCAAACTAAAACAGTATTCACCTAAGCATGACGAAACTAGCTATAATTTTCGCATATACATCTATGTCCTTTGATGACTGGGAGACACACAACGGACGATGCAATGCGTCTAATGCCGCAGCCACTGGTGTATTGGTAAATGGAAACTATGATTAAGATTTCAATATCATCTGAGTTGATAGTAAAATATGAATGGCAAACATCTGATGAAAACATTAAGTCTTTAGTATCAGATTAGAGTTCCACAAACAAGTGGCAGTAATATAACAGTATGGGAATCATTTATTTGGGTATATCTCATACCTTTATTGCGACTACAGACATCCTTAGTGGGTTCAAGGTACATTTTTCAAACTAGGATTCGTGATTTACAGATTTTTATCAGCACATAATCTTTTCGAATGAAGAAGCCAAAGTTCAATTTCCAAATTTATACTCAGATCCATTTTTCATGTCTGGCAAAGAAATGGTTAAACATGCATTTTAATAAGTATTAATCACTAAATGCCCTGTATATGGTTCATAAAATGAGCAACTTGTGTATCTACTATAGTAACAACTTTCAATGACCTAAAAGACGTACCACGACTACAATAAACTGAGTGGCACAAAGAATTCTTCACTGTGTAGAGGTCAACAGACAACTTTCGGCTTATGAACTTATGAATTCAACTTTCGCATACAGGTTATTCGTTCAGATGAGGAGTAGCACATTGGACATCTATAAACAATGTGAAAATAATGAAATGTAGTTTATAACATTCACGTACAACATATAATTCAAGATAAATCATGAAACCGTATGGAGCTCTGTTCATTATTATGTAATACCCTGTTTATAAAGGCTTGAGTCAAATATAACTTAACAAAATGCAGAAAATCATTACATCTGCAAAATAATAAATCATCCACTCCTTCTACATCACACAATCTTGACTAATATTTAGATATATTTCCTGATCTCCAAAGTGCTACTACTTTATTTTCTTACACATTTTATTGATCACGCACAAGAGAAAACCTTTAAAATGAGACAATTACAGTGTTTAATGAACGTCATCTTGTAAATAACATCCGATCGGAAACTCCAGCGTAAACATTTAAAACCAATTAACAGAGAAGTAAATACAGAGATAAAAGGAATATTTCCGAAACCGGGAGCTTAATTAACACATCCAGAAGCAAAATAATGACGGATTTAATAGCCACATTTTAAGTTCTTGAGGACATGCATGAATACAGTGTTTCGCTAATTATACTTCCGTTGTCATATTTTTCTTGCTCAGAGTAAATGGAGAAAAAAATCCTTCAACAATTCTTTTTTTCCTAAGGTTATTTTCTGAAAGCTTATTTTTTTTTCATTTCTTTTTAATTATTTTTCGAATTAACAAAGAAATGATTCGACAAAGTTCCCGAAGTTTAAGGAAATTAATGAAGGAAAAACATTTTAGTGGTTATGTATTTTTGAGCTTCTTGGCAGAGCTGATTAAATGTTTTTTTTAATAAAAAATTAATTACAAATCTGTGAAAACGGAATGCCTAACTTTATCCAGTGTGATGAATATTGATTACACATCGGTCAGTTTTGCCCATACTGTAATTATTGACATAAAAAAAGAAGTAAAGCGTACTTTGACATTTTTCTATTTTCTATTACTATACTTATCATATCATATCATACATTATAATACGAGCAAATCTTGTGGGTGTGTAATTATATATGCAAATTTTATCTAAAAAACGACTCAAACAATTTTGACTAAATTTTGTATCCTACCGTTTTGAGATACGAAAAGACCATTGGGTTAGGTCACATGTTCCAGAAAATTTGATTAGTGGATCATTTTGGAGTCACTACGGGCAATGCATTTCTGTGGGAATGAAGACTGAAACAGATGTTCAGTTGTAAATCAATTGGCTGTAAACGAAGTCGTAAAGTTGGCAATATTTGGCAAAATGTTGGCGACATTAGCAAGATTTTGCGGAAAAATCGATTTTCAAGATTACCAATGCCAAAACACATGCTTAACTCCAAATGAAAGAATGTCGCCCAGTTTGTGACTTTTAGCCGAATTTTGGTTGCATTGGGTGAAAAACTGGCTTTCAGAATCTGAAAGAATTTTCTAGAATCTAGAAATTCTCAATAAGATCCGAGATATATGATTCAACCAATCCGAGTTGAACAGAAAGCTAATTTTAACCGAACTTAGCTCAGTTTTCCCCGCTGGTACTGATTAAGTAAAAAACATCAGAGGATTTAAAATAAGAATGTTTTGAACAAGTACTTACTTATTTAACTTATTCTATTTCACTTAACATGTTAAAACGTTTTTGTTACAGTACGTTGCAATCAACAAACATGTGAATGGGCATGCAACGGAAAACACTTAGCGGAAAATTGGCATAAATCAGTAAGTATTGTTTGTTAACTTGAGTAAATCGATAGTAATAACTAAAATTTTACATTTAGGATTATTTAATACGTATCAATTCACTTAAAAAAATAAAATAAAGAAAATTGATCAAAATCTCCAACATGTGCATGAAAACAAATTTCAAAAACCTCTGGTTAACCGATTATTCGAATAATAGCTCAAATTTTACATTTCTCATTCTCACAAAAACGAAAAATCATGTACCAGGCAAAAATTATGAAACACTCTCTAGAACTACTAATAACTAATAATAAATAATATTAACTAATATTAACTAATAATAACTAATATTATTAAGAAATTTCATTTTTTTTTCATACAATGAAATGAGATATCTAAATATGTAATTTAAAAAACCTATAATTCAGTAAAAATGCATTTTCAGCAATTGCAGTCCAAATAAGATAATGTGTAATTTCGTGGAGTCCTGTATATGATCTATGGAATCGTGTATATCAGCTATAGATCTTTATACACACACTGTAATACACTAAAAATTAGATAAGTTTAAAAATGCATATCACTATGGAAAATGCCCTTTCAGAAGTTATCGATCATACTCATTAGTATAACCTTGTAACCAAATTCTTTTAAGCGTTTCTATAAATGAATGATAAATGCTACGCACTACATAATCAATAGAAAAATGTTGTACTGCACCTCAGTGATCCTTTTTAGGTTATTTAAATTTGAAGTATCATATCATCATTAAAAATATCTACGGCTCGGCCTACAGGCACAGGTAGATTTCGAAGACGCAGACCGTGGGGCGCCTGTTTATTCAGAATTGCAGAAGAAATGACCTTTTTGCCATGATGCGGCAGTTCGGACCGCTCACTTCTAAATCTACATGTGTTTGTAGGCGGATCCGGCGGTGATTTTTTTGTTTTTGCTGTAAGGGTTGGTCCTATACAAACTTGTCAAAATAAAAGTTTTAGACAATATTAAGAGGATTTATAGTAAATTGAAGCAGATATGATATCTTGTAAATTGACGAAGTTATCAATTTTTTTCTTCTTAAACCCATATTTTTCCCCTCCTTGAGGCCATATTTAATGATATCAAAAATCTGCCATACATAAAATTTCGGCTCTTTTCCTAGAAGTAATAATAACTTTAAACGGATTCGATACGCATCATATTTAAGAAAATATGGGTTTTTTCTGCTTTTACAACCTCCCCCCCCATTCCCCCCTCCCTTGGTTCGATTTTGTCCATTAACAAACTTGACCGAGATTTTATACCCCTTAATTTTATGTATCAGTTTGGAATTATTGACGTTATCGTGTCCATGAAAAAGTAATATAGACAGATAGATGGATAGATAGATAGATAAGGTTTTGAACTGGGGGTGGTTTTGGGTTCTGGGAGTCATGATCGGCGTAGATCTGCAAAAACTTTTCAGAAAGTCCAACATAGGGGAGAATGTAATAGGTAGTATTTCTTACGAAATCTACCTTAAAGCACCGCAAACGTTTTCTCCCCATAGATTATAACATAATGGGATTATTTTGTACGTCACTGTAAACGAATTATAAATACTTCTTTAGTATTCTAATACTCCTGAAAAAGCATATTTTAGTCAACATCAGTAATGCATATCAATCTCATTATGTTACAAATTGCGAAACATCAATGAAATGCGCCGAAAACGATTTTTCTTTATAGAACGTAATGTAAAGGAATTCTCTTGTATGTCCCTGTAAACTAACTATGAATGCTACAGACTTTATTTTCAATGCCGAACATTCTATGGTAAATCTCAATAACATATAAAAATTACTGAGGAATCCGAGTATATTTACAAGGTTAGAGCACGGACAGACAGACATGCTGAATTCATAAATACTTTTCAACTATGTTGGAAAGTGTGAAAAAATGCTGATCAAAAACTCCAACTTGAAAATAAAAATTATTTACAAAATACCTAATGTAACCTAATTATTTTGATCGCCTCTGTCAGGGTTCGTTGATATATATCAATGGATATATGTCATGATATCTATCATGGTATATATCCGATATTTATTTTCAAAACATCAACATTTTTGATATTTTCGATATTTTCATATTATTTCATATTTATTTTCAAAATATCACTGTGCAATATATTTTTGATATTTTAAATCAAAACATGTGTAAATGAAATTTTCAACTGATATTAACTGTGTCATTCTGTAGATAAAGAACATTTGTCTCTGACAGTGACTTTTCTAGCTAAAGATTTTTTTTTTAATTCAAGCTTTGTTTGAAGTTTTTATTTTTAAATGTAGTTATATGGGGCTAATAATTATGTGGGATATAACCAATTCAGGACAAATATAAAAATATAAACTCTCTAATTTAGGTAATCAGTTCTATACAGCTTCAATAGAAAGGAATCAATTTCTGGTTTTGGTATTGTTGAGCTTCGATTGTACAATATGTAAGGGAATAAATATGCTTACATTTATGTTTAAATTTCTCAATTAAAAAAATATATTTTGTATTTATTTTTTTGTTTTATAAATTTCTGATTTCTTGATAGTTGATACTGAAGCTTATAGTTGTTTTTTTATAAGTATGTAAAACAAATTCTTTCTGTTTTGTTGATTAGCTGGTGTTCAATTTTGTTCAAAGTGTAAAATAAAAGAAGAAAATGAAAAAAAAAAGAATTTTATATTGTTTAAGATTTCATGTTAAATGCAGTATATTGTAGTTTCTAATTTATATCATGCTTGAAAATATTTACTATCAGCAGTAAGTTGACTATTTTGAAAATATCGGATATATATAAAAAATATCAGATATATATCAAAATATCGGATTTTTTTTATATTTTCGAAAATATCATGATATTTACGAACACTGGTCTCTGTAAATGAACAGTAAATACTGCGCACTCCAAAATCTACAGAAAATAGAGGGAATTTTTTTTAATTCCATCTAGGTAAGTTGATATCCGTTCCAACAAAGCGAAAAATAACGGGTACCCATGTTCGAGCCCTCATCCCGGCATTTTTCGCTCTGTTGGAGTGGATCTCAACTATGATACTCCAACCATTGACTATGACTACAGAAAACATTTTGTAGGGCATGCACATCAGTGGTCCTTTTTAATTTATCAATAATTTATCACTTTTTTATATCTAGTGTTCAAGTACCTAAACTGATTTTATTCCTCCCGAACATTTCAAGAAAGGTGTATTACTTTCCTTTATCATACGTTGTAATCAGCAATCAAGTGAATGGCTATGTGTAGTGGAAAATCAGTATAAATCTCTAAACATTGTCTCATTAGTTAACTAACTCTGTAAAAATAAGTGGAATTCCTAATTTCTCTCTCTTTATTTCACATACGCGACGGTAACTTTATGTCTTTGAAGAGCGAAAGGCCAAAATTTTTCTCCAGATATTTTGAATACATTTTTGCTTTTATAATTTGGGTGGGAAAAAAGGCATTTATTTATTTTAAAATTAATTTATTCGTGAATTCTGGTGAATTTTCAACATTACAGCAAAATAATTATTTTGTCCCTAAAAGGGTTTTAAAAGAAAAATAAGCTGATCAAAACTCCTCCAACACGTACATAAAAATGAAATACCCAACCAATAAAATATATAATTTTTTTTATAATATAATGTTCAAATGTCTAAAATGATTTTATTCACCCCGAACATTTCAAGAAAAGTGTTACATCCGTTATTACATATGACAATCAGCAAATACGTGAATGGCTATGCAACGGAAAACTCTCAGCAGAAAATCGATATAAACCTCTAAGCATTGTGTCATAACATATCCAGGGATGTAATGGCTTCCATTTAAAATAGCCCCTATGGGACAAATAAAACAAGAGCATAATTAAAACCCTTTATCCCCGCTGTTTAGCCCGAGAGAAATATTATTCTCTGACGGCAGTTCGAGGCAATTTAGGCGGCACTTTAGACAGGTTTTAAATGCAGATTCGTCGGAAAGAAATTTTGATTTTTAATTGTTTGAAGTTCAAATACACCTGAGGAATGTTTAATAATTGAAAAATGTACTAAGCATTTGAATGGGAATCGTAAAATGGGAGAGCGTTTTGCAGTGAAATCTGTGTTTGTCGTATTTCTTTTACAGCTGATCATTAACAAAAGCGGGATTTGTGCATTTAAATAGATTCTATTGTAAATTAAAGAAATCCGAAAAAAAAAAATATATATATATATACAAGAACGGCCCATTACGTTAGAGTTTTATCACTAGAATGCATTATTTTTAGTTTATATCTTCATTTTAGGGGAAAATAAATTTTCTATCTGTTTAAAAAGAACGTCTGGATTACTAAATTCAAACAATCTATGATGGCATTTTATGCGTATTTTCGCTCATAACATCGGAACGAATGTGCTATTCATATGATCTTTATTATTTTCTCTTGAATGTATACATTTTACAAATGATTTTGAGTAAATTCTGTTAGAATATATTGTTAAGATCAAATATAATAAAAAGGTGGACCAAAAGTCTTTATCACATTGAAAAAAAAACACGAATTAGCAATATGAGAGTGCAGTTTGGACAAAAATGTACTTGTTACAGTTGTTGAATGATTTCCTTCATCTCACAAAAGTCCTACTTTCAACCAAAAAAGTCGATTTAGTTTTTTTATTATACCTATCAACCAATTATGCATTGTATTCGTTCAACAACTGTAACAAGTATACGTGTATAACTTATTACAGTTGATTAACGAAATACTTCATCTCACAAGAGTCCTGCTTTTTACTAAAAAAGTATATTTAGTTTTTAAACTATACTTATCTTTCACTTGTTAACCCCTTCGCGACGAGCGTCCTTTACAGAATTTTTAATATTTTGCCACCGGTTTTTTAAAACAGAAATTTTCGCCTAATTGAATCTCAGAATTGCTAAGATTTAATAAGGCAAATCTTACAATAAAAAAATAACTGGTGGGAATAATCGAGGATTCTGAGCATCTTATGCTTCACGTATACGTGTCTCTCGTCCCCAAGGAGTTAAGCAATAACATACAATACATAATAAGTTATTCTATTGAATATGTATTTAATACCAGAAAAAGTAATTAGAAAAAGCCATATAATAAATGTTTTTGCATTTCTGATTTGTAAAATATTTTTTCTGCTTGCAATCATGAAACCAAGCTGTCTTTCGAGATGGCTTGATGCAAAAAATTTAACAGTGTGGTACAGCTGAGTCTTTTTTTATTTAGTTTGCTTGATTGCCAATACTTTTTTAAAAATAGTATAAGTCACCTTATTTTCGTGTTATATAACCTGTCATTAAATAAGACGAATATTTCTACTTCAAAAAAGTTGGTGACAATCAAGTAATTTGAATTTTAAAAAAGGTAGCGAATTGGCTAAAGCTCGGGGAAATTGAGAGATTAGTTTTCTAAATTTTGATATATCATGACTATTTTTTAAAAACTTCAATTTTCGGTTACACATCTGTTTTTGTGCTGCAATTTATCATTTAAATATAATATTCTTATTTTTATATTAATTAATCCTGCATGTTGGAAAATATCAATAAAAAAAATTCCACCTCAGTAATTTCCTTCGTAGTATTTGAATATATATTACGAGCAGGGAAGACCGAGCTATGCTCGGTCAAAATTAAATTTGAGTTCAAATATCATGACCCATGACCAAAATGACCCACTAATTGAATTTTCTCGAACATGTGACTTAGCCCAACAGTCTTCTCGTGCCGGAAAACCATAGGATGCAAAATTTAGTGTAAATTGAGTCGCTTTTTAGATATTGACCCACAATGACCCAGAAATGACCCACTAATCAAATTTTCTCGAACATGTGACCTAGTCTAATGATTTTCGCGTGCCCGAAACTCGTAAAATACAAAATTTAATCAAAATCGTTAGAGCCGTTTTTTAGATAAAATTAATTTGACCCGCTTTGACCCAAAAATGACCCCCTAATCGAAAGTTCTCGAACATGTGACCCAGCCCAATAGTCTTCTCGTGCCCGAAAATAGTCGGATACAAAATTTCGTCAAAATCGTTTGGACCGTTTTTTAGATACAATTAGCTTGACCATGACCCAAAATGACCCACAAATTGAATTTTCTCAAACATGTGACCTAGCCCAACAGTCTTCTCGTGCCCGGAAACCATTGGATGTAAAATTTGGTGTAAATTGAGCCGCTTTTTAGATCTTGACCCACAATGTCCCAGAAATGACCCACTAATCGAATTTTCTCGGACATGCGACCTAGCCCAATGCTTTTATCGTGCTCGAAACTCGTAGGACACAAAATTTAATCAAAATCGTTAGAGCCGTTTTTTAGATAAAATTAATTTGACCCGCGTTGACCCAAAAATGACCCACTAATCGAAAGTTCTCGAACATGTGACCCAGCCCAATAGACTTCTCGTGCCCGAAAATGGTCGGATACAAAATTTCGTCAAAATCGTTTGAACCATTTTTTAGGTACAATTAGCTAGACCATGACCCAAAATGACCCAAAATGACCCACTAATCGAATTTTCTCGAGCATGTGACCTAGCCCAATGGTTTTCTGGTGCCCCTAAACGGTAGGATACGAAATTTCGTCAAAATCGTTAGAGCCGTTTTTAAGATAATTTTTGCATATATATATATATATACATATATATATATATATATATATATATATAACCACCCACAAGATTTGCTCGTATTAGAATATATGATAAAATTTATGTAATAATAATGTGAAATTTAGGAAAGATTAGTTCATTAAAGCTGACTTAATTAATCTGTAATTATAAAATTTTCGCCAACTGTTGTTATGCTAAATGAGTAAGCAAACATAATTTTTTTAATTAGATAATTTTTTAGTAGTATTTTCTGGTAGTACAGCCATATTTATTGCATGGGAAACATGTAATAAAAATATGTGTTTCATTTTATATATAAAAAAAAGATATTACTATACTTTCTTCTGTACTCACAAGAAAAAATTATTTGTTCCATGAAAATGTTCGATTTCCAATTTCTGATGGATTTACATGTTTCGAACTGTCATGAATACGATTTTATTATTTTTTCGATCCGTTGTTTTTCAGTCTGTCTGCGGGTTACACAAATTTTGTGGACGCTTTAACTCAAGCGTTAAAGCATATAATCCCACGAAACTTCATGTGTAGTTGGACTCTAACATAAATTGATGCTTATTAGATTTTAGTATGCATTGCCCAACAGGTGACACTGCTCTGTCATATTTTCACACGATTTCCACTATAGTTATGTCTTAAAATAAAAATTGCACCAAATTTAATATTTGCAAGATGCTGATTTTGAAAAATTAAGGTTTAGCTATTATTAAATTATACAGTTTTAGCTTCAATCATTTAGCCATGTGACGCTAATGCGATGAATATTATCACCGTCTCTTATTTTCTGTTGGATAGATGCACCAAATTTTATATTTGAGGTTATTAATTAAAAATATACAACCTTGTCCAAAATATTGAGTACTCACATATCTTTAATATATTGTAGCGTAATTGTAAATCATTAGACAGTTTTAGCAAACATTGATTTAATTACGTCACAATCACAGTACACATGACAAAATACATAAAGCAGCATATGTAATGGGCTTCCAATGGGATTTTTGTATCAGGATGTCCAATTAGTTCTATTCGGCTCTGGGCGGCCGAAACATACAGTTTCTCAAGGTAGAGAATTTTCAGAGCAAGGCGCTCTCTTACATTCAAGGAAACAGAGTCCTTTCCTTTAATCGGCAAAGTTCTTGCCTAATCATCGGTACATGAACCGTATACATAGGCCTTCTCACCAGAGAAGCCTAGGAAGCCGTTGCTTCGCTGCAACTGAAAATCAGACTACTTACTTCGGCCTCTGCTCGTCGTGTACATAGGTTAGGTAGATTTGAAGTGTTTACATGTGTTCCGACTCTCAGAATATGAAGAGGTCCTTGATATCTGTAGTGCCTGAAGGACAACTCAAGTGGCTAGAATATATGAGAAGATAAATGTTCCTGTAACGTCACTTCTTAGCAAGCGACACAAATTTATAACTGCAATAATTTCTAAGTTTATTAGAAAACACAGATGCTCGAGAGCTTGAAGTAAACTGGCGGTATGCACAGACGAAATTTTATGATGAACATCTGGAAGCGGCTTTTCTGAAGTTAGGGACCCACATCTGGTGTACACTTCAGATCTCCATGTGTGAGTAGATTAAAGAAAAATGAGTGAAAAGATTTAATTAGACTTATTAAAGTCTGGCTAACGAGGAGTCGGTACAATATCTTCAAAATTAATAGTCCGATACAAATGTTCAATTGCATGCAGTTATAAATTTATTTTTTAACATTTTACAGTTTGTAAAAAAATGATAGAAAACGAACAACTCAGCTTTTAATGAACTTTGTTAATTATACAAGCTGCTTTCAAAAACGAGATTTTTTATGCTAAACTATTTTGTTTTTCTGTAAGTTTCGTTGTTGTATTTTGCAAGTTATTAGATAACCATAAAAATTATTCTAACTTTTCTAACACCGACTTTTGATACTTTCTTTAATTCCTTGAATCAAAGCAGACGGGAAATGTGTATAATTTATACACTTTTTTCTTCATAGAGTTACATGACGTTAAAGTTTGAAAATGATAATGTTAAATGCACGCAAAAAACTGTTATTGATATATTCCAAAAAAATTATCAAAATGAAATTTTTTAAAGAGATACAATAAATATATCCAAAAATATTAAAGGCATTTTTCGATTCGAAAATATATTTTTAAATATGAAAATTATTAATAAATTCCTTTTGAAACAAAAATATATGGTCTACACAAGGTTTTCATAAAGAGAATTAAGGTTGTCTAAAACATGTCTATACGCTTTTACAACTCATTCTTATCATTTGTTTCAAGCTATGTAGAAATATTTGTTTTCGACTATCTATAAGTCTATAATCTCTTCTATTAACACAAGATCAACAGAAAGAAAAATTAAATGAGCACCGGAAAATGTTAATTTTTGTTTTCTCGTATAAAGTGAGTTCATTTTATATTCAAAATTTCTGTATAGTTATTTTGGTAAGTAATTGGGTGTATTCGGGGTTATACAGTAAACTCCCGATTATCCGCGAGTCTAAATTTCTTTTTTTTTCTTTTCTTATCCTTGAGAAGAAACTTATTTCTGCGATGTAGGATGAGTTTTCGATCCTTTTTACTAAATACTAGCGGCCCTCCCTCACTTTGCTTCGGGTTAACCTTGAAAACCTTCATCTCTTTGTGTTTTCTGTAGACCTTTTTAATGTGTACAATAATTAGTACATTATTTTGATAAATCTTGTAGGGTTCAGCCTGCGTTTGCAATGTATAAGCGGAAAAAATGAAATTATTTACGACATCACATTAAAAACCTCAAAAAGAACAGTATTTCTCCACTATTTAATGGATGTTATTATACATATAAACCTTCCTCTTGAATCACTCTATCTATTAAAAAAAACCGCATCAAAATCCGTTGCGTAGTTTTAAAGATTTAAGCGTACATAGGGATATAGGGACAGAAAAAGCGACTTTGTTTTATACTATGTAGTGATGATTTCCATTTGAAAACGTGGAACAATCACGTGCACAAAGCAGGTGCAGCTAATCTTGAGGGTGTCGCAAGGCCACACACCTGTTGATAAACAATGTACGAGTACTGAAAGTCACCCCCGCCCCCTTCTTATGACTTTGTTTCTCCCGTTTTTCATAAAGCACATCAGTTTGCTTGTTTTAGCTGAGCTGTGAACACGTGTCTTACATAAGTTCGCGTTTGTATTTAAATTTTATAGTTTTGCATTTTCAATATTTGAAAAATGTCACAAAAAAGAAAAAGAGTTTTGTTAACGATTCAAGATAAATTAGAACTGATTAAAAAAATTGAAAATGGTGCTACAAGGAAACAAATAAGCTTGCAATGTGGAATTGGAGAATGCACAGTTAGGGACATTTTAAAACAGAAAGATAAATTGATGCAATTCTCAGCCTCATCAGACAACTTTTCATCGATGAAAAAAAGACAAAATATGAAAAGCAGCACTTTTGAAGAACAGGATGCAGCACTTTTACGTTGGATAAGACAAGTGAGAATTGAGGGAACGTTTGTTTCAGGGCCTATTGTTGCTGCAAAAGCAAAACAATTTTTTGAAATGCTGGGATTAGAGGGATCATTTGATGCATCGTCAGGATGGCTGACAAGATTCAAACAACGCCACGGGATAAAAGAAATAGGTCTTTACGGCGAGAAATTAAGTTGCGACGAACAAGCTGCAGAAAAATTCAAAGAAGATTTTGTACAATTTCTTCAATCAGAAGAAATTTCTTTCGAACAAGTATACAACGCCGATGAGTCAGGACTGTTCTGGAAATGTTTGCCTACACGAACTCTGGCATTTCAAAGCGAAAATCAAGCTCCAGGACATAAGTGCAATAAAGAGCGTCTAACAATATTGCCTTGCAGTAATGCTACAGGATCCCATAAACTTGGAAAATTAAAAAAAACGAGATCTTTTAAGGGAACAAGAGCTGAGAACCTCCCAGTACATTATTTCAACACAAAGAAAGGTTGGATGTATCAAACAATATTTATAAAATGGTTTGAAGAAATGTTTATTCCCGAAGTTAGGAAACACCTGGCGTCTCAAAATTTACCCCAGAAAGCTGTGTTGCTAATTGACAACGCCCCATCTCACCCTGGAGAACTACAATTGAAATCAGAAGATGGAAATATTTTTGCAAAATTTTTGCCTCCCAATTTACAGCTCTTATCCAGCCTATGGACCAGGGCGTAATCGCTTCAATTAAGAAAAAATACAGAACGAAATTACTGAAAAAAGAATTGAAGAGCGTGATGATCTTAAAAGCTTTTTCAAAGATTACACGATTCTCGATAGCATTTATGATGTAAACAGTGCTTGGGAGTCGGTACAGAAATTCACATTAATAAAATCCTGGCGGAAGATTTTGCCAAGTATAGAAAAATCTCTAGTAGAATCAGAAAAGGAACAGGAAGAAGTTTCCGTTCATAATTTAGCGAATTTAGCAAAATCTGTTGCTGGTGGAGAAAATGTCGATGAAGATAATATCATTGAGTGGATTAATTGTGATGCTGACGATCCAGGCTTCGAACATGCAACTGATGACCAAATTATTGAAGAACCGTTAGGTATGAATTTGGAAGAGAGTGACAAAGAAGATGATAAGGTACAAAAGAAAATGAGCCACGACGCAGCTTTAGCTCACGTTGAAGGACTTATCCAATATCTAGAGGAAGAGGGTGACGTGTCACTTTGTGATAAAATAGTACTTAAAAAACTTCAATCGCAAATAAAGAAGAAGTGTTTCAGTACAAAAAAAACAGACACTTTTGAAGGATTTTCTAAAGAAATAAACCTACAAGTTTGTAAGTAATGAATAATTTTATTATTCCTGAAGTAATAAGTATCTTTATGTTACCCATTGTGCGTAGAAACTGTAAAATGTATGCTTGTGTTACTTATTATGTGAATAAATTGTTCAAGTACATATTTGTGTTGATTTGTTCCCTTTTTTCAAAATTTTGTGGATTATCCGCGAAATCAATTATCCGCGATAGTCGCGCCACTCAATTCCGCAGATAATCGAGAGTTTACTGTACTTTGAAAGTTAATTATATTTTCCAAAATTTATAAATAAACCTCTCACAAATTTCCTTTTTTAAGAAAAGGTATACATACTATACATTTTTCTTGACTGATTTGATTCGAGGTATTCAAAGAGTGTCAAAGTGGTTGTTACTGTTTGAAAAATCAAGGTTTATATAATTTTACTTACTTTTGTAACATTAATTATTATTTAATAATGCGATTATATATATAGGGACTTGATAATTCTGTCTAAATTCCACGAATTTCGTTTCATTAATTCAATTTCATTTATTCAATTTTTAATTTAATTCCTTCTTCTTTTAAATAAGTTTTTGGTATCTATATTCAGTGTGTTGGGGAATACTTTCATTGTCAACTAATTATTACATACTTAATCATTTTTTCATAGTTTAAGTTGGTGTTATGGTAATCAGAACGAATGATACTTTATTGTATCTCTCTGTGATAATTTAGTAAAAAAATAATAAGAGGATTTATTGAAAAATGAAGCAATTAATATGAAAGATAAAAGTTTGTCATTTAACCATACCTCGAACAATATAATTTATGCATCTCATTACTGTTGGTTTTATATGATAGTGCTTTGTAAAAGCCCAAACAGAACGCGTATGCCTATTTTGCATAATTAAGTTTTTTCTCTTTTAACGCCATTTGATATCTAAATTCCATTTTTTATTATAATTGTAAATGGGTTATATTTATTTTATTTATCTAGCATCTTTTATCATTTTATGTAATTATTTTATTTATCTGGCATCTTTTATCATTTTATATTTCAAAACTATTATGTATGTATTACTGCATGCTATCTCTAAATTGGAGTTTCGGTAATCTGATGTTTAAATTTGTTAATTATTTATTAACTTAAAAGTTTTCTTTATACACTAAATATTTGCCCCCTGTTTAAACTGGAGATTGGGTTGGATTTCAATGATAGAACTAGTTTGATGTATTTTGATTTCAAAGATATTATATATATATGTGTGTGTGTGTATGTGTATAATATTATTTCTTTTTTATATGTGTGTGTGTGTATATATATAATATTATTTCTTTTTTGTATGTGTGTGTGTGTTAAACATTAATTAAAAAATGTAAACATATATTTTTCGACCCCCCCCCCCCCAAATAAATTTTCTTTCCCATAGTTTCCAAGTTATGGTATATATGTAAACTCGATAATTTTAAGTTACCATAAAGTAGGAATGAACAAAATGGGTTATTTTGATACTCGTATGAATCATTCGAGCATTCGCAAAAGCATAAATATATATATAAATTAAGGGCGACATAGTTGTCTTTATATGACTCTCAATTTCAAACTTTCTTTCTTCCTTTACGGAAAAAAATTCTGGTTATAAATGATTAAATAGAATATGAAGTTTGGCAGCGGTGCTTTTGCGCATGCCCGAATGATTCATTCGAATATCAAAATAACTCGTTATGCGCATCACCACCATAAAGATTATGGTTAAAAATCTGTTTTCTGCTTCTTCTTGCACGTTAAACATATATATTTATTGATTTTCTTATGAGCATTGCCAAACTTTTTGACAAATTTGTGTTACATTATTAGTTTAACATATTTAGCTGCAATATCACAAAATATTAAAATTTCTTTTATAATATTTCACAGTCCCCGAAAGAAAATTAACTCTGATTTCCTGTGTTTTAGAAGATAGAGTGATGCGTAAATGAGGCATGATATCAGGGTAAATGAGGCTTGACAAATCGAATGAAATATTAGAATTCGTATTGATATTTTCAAAGTTCGTATAAAAATTAAAAAATGTGCACGGCTTTTCTAGAAAATTTCATCATAATAGATTTGTAGAAAATCAAAAACACGGAAATTTAGTACAAACAGATTTATTCTGCCGCTTTTAGGGTTAATCGAAGTATTGTTGAAACTATTTTACAAACAATCCTGTAAATACAGTTTAATTAAGTTAGTTATGACTATTGTTCAGATTATTTTTTCTTTTGACGTCCTGTACATCTTCACCCATTCATGTCTTCAATTGTTAACCAGTATCAACAGGGAAACAAAACTTTTGAAATATCAATATTTATCAGAATATGAATATATATTAGGAAGATATGCATGAACTTACATTAAAATTAATATGTTGATGCCATCTTAAAATGTTCTTCTGTATCATCCTAATACTTTAATTTAAATAGCGCAAATAGTGCACTTAGATGCCAATAGTTATGAATATGAAGTACAGTGCATTTCTTAATATGTAGTTGTAGTATTCGCAGAGCACAATTACACGCCCTGCTGGATATTTAAAGTCAAAGTTCGACCAATTACTAACCTCAAGTGTAAATTTTGCTCATTTATATTCAATAGGCATTACACTGCAACCAAAATGTTAAATTTTAAAGGATTAATACCAGAAAATATAACTAATAAAAATATTTATTATAAACTTTTGAAAAATAGATTCTATCTTTAAATTATTTTGTTTTACTTTTTTATTCCAAATTTATTTTAATCCCATTGTTTAATTTTTCTTCTATTTTTAATTGTTCTTTCTTATGTAGTTAACACTACATTTAACTTTTCCCAACGGCTCATTATTTACAAAACACTTTACTCACAAATAGACTGGGCGTAAAGCTGATATCGCAACTCGGAAGCCCCTTAACCGACAGCAACTGTTCGACAACTATAATAATAATTAGTCATTAATTTCTCTTTTTTTTATTGCTAAAATTAGTAAACTAAACTGTTTTTTGAGATGGCTTGATATAAAAGGTGTATGTAAGCTTAAAGTAATTGCAAATAACACACATGGTAAGAATTAAATTCCAGTAGATAATTTTTTGAAGAATTATTTAGAGACGACAAAATTCATACATTACCCTCTATGGATTTTAAATTTTATTACGTACATTTACTCATGTCTTGATATTTTATTTTAAATTTAGACTTCGCGCACAAATAATGTTGACTTTTCCAATTAAGACTTGATACATCTTTTATTTTTTCAGCAAACCTAATTTCTGAGGAGTAAACATTAATGAATAGAACAATAATTTGTGCCTTACATTTAAACTAATATGCACAATTAATGCTTTTTTAAACTATATTATTTTGAAAAAAGTCTTTTTCAAATCCTATTGGCTAATTGTTAATTAAAAAATAATAATAAATTAAAATTAAAAGCACTTTCATTTCGAAAAACATTAAGTTTGCACCTGGAATGCAAAAAATATTTATTCTCTTTGTTATGTATTCATAGATATTCTTATTTACGAAACTATTGGAAATAACGATTACTATTATAGTGTATTTGACACATGTACGAGGGAAGAGTGCATTACGCTATGCTATTGGGTTGTTCGGAAAGTTCTTTCTGTTTGGGAAAGTTGGTTCCTACCGGAAAATTCTATCACTTAATTATCAAATATTATAATACGAGCAAATGTTGTATGTACGTATGTGGTTATGCAAATTTTATCTAAAAAACTGCTCTAACGATTTTGACTAAATTTTGTATTCTACCGTTTTGGGGTACGAAAAGACGATTGTTCTGGGTCACATGTTCGAGAATATTCGATTAGTGGGCCATTTTGGGTCATTACGGGTCAAAGTCAAGCTAATTTTATTTAAAAAAAAATCCCTGACGGCTCGGCCTACAGGCACAAGTAGATTTCAAAGATGCAGACCGTGGGGTGCCTGTTTGTTGGGAATTGTGGAAGAAATGACTTTTTTGCCATGATACGGCAGATGGAAACCGCCCACTTTGAATCCTAACTTGTTTGCAGGCGGAGCTGGCAGGGATTTTTTTTTTTTTAATTTTTTTTTTTTTTTTTTTGCTATAAGGGTTGGTACTACAAAACACTTGTCAATATAAAAGTTTTAGATAATATTAAGAGGATTAATAATAAATTTAAGCGGATTTGATATCTTGTGAATTGACGAAGTTATGATTTTTTTTCTTCTAACCCCAACCCCCTTCCCCCCCCCCTTGGGGCCATTTTTAATGATATCAAAAATCTGTCCTACATAAATTTTCGGCCCTTTTTCTAGAAGTAATAATAATTTTAAACGGATTCAATACGTATCATAATTAAGAAATTATGAGGTTTGTTCTGTTTTTACAAAAAGCCCCCATTTACCCCCCCTTTTCTTGGTTCGATTTTGCCCATTAACGAACTTGACCGAGATTTTATGCCCCTTGATTTTATAACTCTAAGCGTGTGGAACGTAATATTCCGTTTTCTAAGCTCCAGGTTTCACTGCAATATATGCAATGTTTAAGATAATATAATTCTATAGATTTAATGAATTTTCAAAACGTTGAAGAATGATTAATACTTTCAAGGGTTACATTCATATTTGTAATTAAGTTTTATTTATAATGCTGAAAGAATCATATTTTTTAGCATTTAAAACAAAATGCAGAGAAAACAACATTACAATTTTACCCTTTTTCAAAACGCTCAGAGGGTTATGTATCAGTTTGGAAAAGATTTATGCAGAATTTTTTCATTTATCGTGTCCATAAAAAAGTGACATAGATAGATAGATAGATAGATAGATAACGTTTTGAACTGGGGGTGTTTTTGGTTTCTGGGAGTCATGATCGGCGTAGATCTGCAAAAATATTTCGAAAATTCCAACTTAGGTGAGAATGTAATAGGTAGTATTTCTTACGAAATCTACCTAAAATGGCTCAAACAATTTTGACTAAATTTTGTATTCTACGATTTTGGATTACTAGAAGACAATTGGGCTAAGTCGCATATTCGTCGGGTCAATCTAATTATATCTAAAATGCGGGTCTAACGACTTTGACTAAATTTTGTAGCTTACCGTGTTGGTCATTTTGGAGTCACTACGGATCAAGCTAATTTTATTTTAAAAACCGCTCAAACGATTTTGACTAAATTTTGTACTACGAGAAAACCGCTGGGCCAGGTCGCATGTTCGAGAAAATTGAATTAGTGGGTCATTTTAGGTCACTACGGGTGTCACTTTGGGTCACATGGTCAAGCTAATTTTATTTAAAAAACCGCTCAAACAATTTTGATTAAATTTTGTATCCTACTATTTTATATTACGAGAAAACCGCTGTGCTAAGTCACATATTCGAGAAAATTCGATTAGTGGCCATTTTTAGGTCACTACGGGTCAAGCTAATTTTATCTCAAAAACGGTTCCAACGATTTTGACTAAATTTTGTATCCTACCGTTTTGGGGTATGAAAACACCATTGGTCTGGGTCACATGTTTGAGAAAATTCGATTAATGGGTCATTTTGGGTCACTACGGGTGTCACTTTGGGTCACAGGGTCAAGCTAATTTTATTTAAAAAACCGCTCAAACGACTTTGACTAAATTTTGTATCATGCTGTTTTGTATTACGAGAAAACCATCGCACCGGGCTAAGTCACATGTTCGAAAAAATTCGATTAGTGGGTCACTTTTGGTCACTATGGTTAGGGTCAAGCGAATTTTATCAAAAAAATGGTTCTAACGATTTTGACTAAATTTTGTATTTTGACTGAATTTTGTACCATTGGGATTGTCACATGTTCAAGAAAATTCGATTAGCGGGTCATTTAGGCTCACTACGGGTCAGATTATGAAAGCTTTTTCAATAGCCACTATTATTTCCATTTGTTGCAGAAAGAATTCTTATATCTACTTTATGCAATGAAAGTTGTTGTGTGTAAGTATGTATGTATGCTATAAGGTGTAAATAAATAAAATCCGTGTAAGTATGTAAGATATGTCTGTAAAATATATGTATAAAAGCATATAAATAAGAAAAGACGTTTAAAAGTACGTATAGGTTTTAACTTCGCATGAAGTTAATTTAACAATGAAAATGTATTCATTAAATTCAATCAGAAAAATTGTATTTATTTAATTTAACCTCTTCTTTGCATCAATAAAATCTCGTCAAAGGGAAGTTTTTTTTTTAATTTTAAGATGGAACTGTTTTCTTTTTTTCCATGGTGAATATGAGGCTATTTTATTTTATGCAAAGTAACGTTCTTTTTAAATGTAAATAATAATAATAAATCAAAATATATTTAGCAGAAGTACTTATTTTAAAGTTTGTATTAAATTATCTGGTGATACTGAAATCGGTCTTTCCATGTTCCTCATTTTACCAACACCTACTCTGAAATTGCAAAACCACACACATTCTAGTAAACATTTTTTTTTAACAACGGTAAATAGTTTGTTCTTTTGATTTTGAATTTTCCAGCATATAAATGATGAGTGACAGTAAGTATTAATAAAATAAAAGAAAAAAGTTCATGAATTGCATTGGAATATACAGCGAACCTTCGATCTAATGTCACCTTTTGGGATCAGTACATTCTGGCGCCATACATGGAGTGACGCACTAAGAGAAGTTAAATGAAAATGCTATTTAAATGACCAGGATCACGGAAATGTGATACTGTATAAGGAGTGACGTTATCAATGGGTGACGCTATATTGAAGGTTTACTGTAGTAATTTTGAAAACATTTGAGATTAAAACATCGATGTAACAGCATGATATTCAAATATTAAGAAACCATTGTTTAGCTACAAATTACTCAAAATATCATTAATCAATCTAGTAGTTTAGAGTAGATAGAAACCCAAGTGCTTTTTATATATGGGCGTATGAAGGTTTATCTGCCATTTTTTCATTCACAGATTTCAATAGGTAGTAAATCACGTTTTCATCTGCTCTTACCCAAATAATACTATTGGAATTTCGGGTCTGACCAATAACTTCCTCATACAATGTATCATATCAACGCAGTTTTTTCGTATGAACATTCCATTGGGTTATAATCTGGTTGACACACTTATAAAATTTTAGAAATTGGGATTATTGAGTTTCTTATATGGCATATTTCTCGCTATAATTGTTTTGCATGAACCCAGTACAAATTCATCGACGGACCGAGAACTTTTTGGCGCCTGTATGATTTGTTTTTCTAATTTCCAAGAACATGATAAGCTCAGGTTCCGATTTTACTTAAAGCCCCGCCAGTGGCTGAGAGGTTCTGCTCTCAAAGCTGGTAGACGGGAGGTGCTGGATTCAAACCCCTATCACGCTCGTCGACCTAACCATTCGGAGTTTTCTGTGGTTTTCTTCGAACCTTGCCGTAAATACGGGTTAGGATCCCTTAGAAAGACCCGGAGGGTACTCTCCTTACGGCCTTTATCCCTCGAGTAGATAATCGGCCGTCATAAATCAACCTGCCAAACAACCGATTTTACTTAAATATTGCACGTGCACTAGTGTCATGAAACGATTCTCTTGTTAAATATCGTGGTCTCTCTAACCAGAGATTAAACTCACGGTTTGGCAAAACGATTAGATATTTCATGATTATGGAAACGTTCAAGTGATTGTTTAATACATTTTGATGCTTTGTTTTTTTAGTAATAATCTTCTCTAGCTTTCAAAAAAAAAAAAAATATGTTTTAATATATTTTTCTGCTTTATTTTTTCTGGTAATAATCTTCTGTAATTTTCAGTTTCATTACTTTCCGTTTTTGTTTTCTAAACTCATATCACTCGCTTATTTTTTGACGAAAATAAAATCTACAAAAACTTTATATTTAAAAAAAAAAACTATGAATCTATACCTAGAATTTGAAAGCGTCTGTTTGACTTTCTTTAATGATCTATTCAAACACATTCTTATATACAAAGTTATTGGAATGATCGATTAATAAAAGGGGAAAGCGTTGACTTAGATGTATTCATTAACGCTCTGGAAGAAAAGTATTTTCAAGTCGGATTTGCATTTCGCATTGTATGTATTTTTACATCTTTAATGAATACCAGAACAAAGTTTGAGCGTCTCCCCATTATAATTATCTGATAAGAGAAACAATTATCAAAATCTTCAGAGTTTCATCAATGTATGTTGAAGGATTTTTTTACTATTTTGTAAAAATAATTTTCCCGTTTGCCATCATTTCTTGGAATATTCCAAATTTATTAGAAAACATAAAAGGCTTAATCGAATAAGTATTTTGTGTGCTGCGTTATTCCTGTAAATTTTGGTTGTTATTCAGAATTATGAATGACACTATGCATGTCTATTAACTATTCCATATATATGTTTATGAAAAAATGATATTTGTGGCAAATAATTTTCGGGTAGGATATTATTCAAAGTGGACAAGAAAAATATACTAGGGAACTTTATTCAATATAAAAAGAAATGACATTTTATAAACAATCGATAACATTTTATGCTGCTATATTAATGAAATTTTTGTCGATTTAATGCTAATGAAAACTTTCAATTAACTGTTTTGACAATGAAAGTATTTTTTTAAAAATCTTTCTTTTTTAAAATCATATCATTTGCTTATTTTATGATGAAAAAATATATACGAAAGAGCTTTCTCTTCGAAGCGGTTTAAATCTGTAACTAGAATTCGAAACCGTTTATTTAACTGTCATTAATGATCTATTCAAACACGTTCTTATTTACAAAGTTAGTGAAAATATCGATTAGCACCAGGATAAAGCGTTGTTTTAGATGTAGTCTTTACCGCTTAGAGAGAAAAATACTTTCAAGCCGCGTTTGCATTTCGTATTTTTTGTACTTTTACATCTTTACTGAATATCAGAACAAGTTTGTATGAGTCTCCCCTTTATAACAATAAGATAAGTGAAACAATTATAAAGCTCTTCAGATTTTTATCAATATGCAGAAGTTTTTGTTTATTATTATATTATTTTGTATTATTATATTATTAATTATTATTTTTATTATTATTTTATCATTATTATTTATTATTATTATTATTATTACACAAAGGAATTCGTAAGTATTACGGACTACGGGAGTGAATTGCTTGAGGGTAATTTTTAATTGTGTTAGGCATTTTCCTGATAAACTATATTTAGCAGACTAATAGAAGTGTGTGGAATATAAATAAATTCATATACAGTGCTACGCAAAGAACAACATACATTGGCGTTTATGGTTGGTAATTGCTGGAAGTGCGTTTTAAGTTATATTACGTGTTTTTTACCTGAATTAAATTTTATTTTAATATGTGGTGTGTACAAAAGTATTTAGATAATATACAGGACTGTGCAAAAGAATTAGAGTTCTTTTCCGTCGATTGGCAAAAATTACTAAATGTGAATTTTCTAACTGAACTAAATTTTATCATATTATGTAGTATATATGCAAATATATAGATCATATATAGGGCTGCACAAAACAATTGGACTACTTTTTTTTACTATGGAAGGTCATTACTAAAAGAGGATTTTTCATGTGTTATATATGTTTCCTAAACTCTTTACCTTCTTACTTACCTTCTTTCACATTATTTAACGGTGAAGATTCTTTACAGTTTTCTGGATGTGTTGGAAAGTGTTTCATAATCTATGTGTGATGCCTGATTTTTCATTCTTGTTTAATGCATGATACAGGGGACTCCCGTTAATGTGCCTCCCCTTAAGAGGTATCTCCGGTTAATGAGGTCATTATCCTTTTTTTCAATCATTAAAAGTAGATTTCGTAAGAAATACTACATATAACATTCTTCTCTATGTTGGAATTTCTGGAAAATTTTTGCAGATCTACGCCGATCATAGCTCCCAGAACCCAAAACCACCCTTAGTTCAAAACTTTATCTATCTATCTATATCACTTTTTTACGGACACGATAACTTCAATAATTCTGCACAAATCTCTTCCAAACTGATACATAAAATCAAAGGGCATAAAATGTCGGTCAAGTTCGTTAATGGGCAAAATCGAACCAAGGAGGGGAAATGGGGGGGGGGGACTTTTTGTGAAAACCAGAAAAACCCCATAACTTCTTAATTATGATACGTATCGAATCCTTTTAAAGTTATTAATACTTCTAGGAAAAGAGCCTAAAATTTCTGTATGACAGATTTCCGATATCATTAAAAATGGCTTCAAGGGAGGGGGGTAATAGGGGTTTAAGAAGAAAAAAATCATAACTTTGTCAATTCACAAGATGTAAAATCCGCTTAAATTTATTATAAATGCTCTTAATATTAGCCACAATTTTAATATTGTCAAGTTTTTTATAGGACCAACCCTTACAGCAAAAATAAATAAATAAATAAATAAAATAAAAAACCCCTGCCCGCTCCGTCTACAGATACAGGTAGATTTCGAAGTGGGTGGTCCTAACTGCCTCTTCATGGCAAAAAGGTCATTTCTTCTTCAATTTCCAATAAACAGGCGCCCCACGGTCTGCGTCTTCGAAATCTACCTGTGCATAAGCCGAGCCGTCAGGGATTTTTCATTTGAAATGAATGTTAATGGCTTTGCACAATGCGTGTTACTCATCGTACATATATTTCACAATTAACTGGACAGAATCTAAAGACACTTGTTTTACATATTACTTTTTAAAAAGCAACGTTAGTGACACGTCTTTTATTGAAAGATCAAAAACTGTTATTGAAACTGTTGAACAGAAAGATATAACATTCCACAACCGAAATTGTGAGATGTTCAAACAATGCTGTCGGCTGTTCACAGATATCACCATTCAAAATCTGAAGTAATAGACCAAATTTTGGAAAATGTGTCACAAAATTAGAAAAGAACGTGGTAAAAAGACCACTTTTTCCCCAAAAGTGACTTAATAATTTAAATATTTAAATTATATAAGTCCGGAAATTTATTTGTACATTTTGTTTGCGCTAATTATTAGTTCTTTTGTATTAACAAAATTATCATTAGCCCTTAACTGCTGCGACAAAAATTGCCGCATAACTACTGTGAGCGGTCTCTGAGACCGCTTGATCAAAAAATGAATAAAAGGCTCGATTCATAGGATACTGTTTCACATACTCATAGGATACTAGTCATAGGATACTGTTTCTGCACTAAACTTTATATACAGGGCTATTATAATGAAAATCCATCTATTCAGAAGTCTCTAGCTATAGCTAGCTACAGTACTACGGCTTCAAATGAAACAAAATTTCACCACTATCTATTTTAAACTAAAAACTAGCTGACTCCCGGTGTTGCCCGGGCCCGTGATAATAAATTTAAAAAGAAACATCACGTTTTTATTATTTTATATATTTAACCGGATTTTATATGAAATTATATTTTAAAATGAAAAATTCGCGAAAAAATATTGATATTTAGTGATAAAAGCGCTCACTTTCTTGTTTTTTTTTTACGTAGGGTCGTTTCATAGTTTTAAAATAAAAAGTTCTTTTTGTCCGAACTCTTTGAAAAATTTATTGGTGATAAATAAAACGGTTTTACAGCCCGTGTAAAAATAGCGTGAAAAAAATATTGTTATCGAGTTGTAAAAGAAATGTTTTCTTCTCGCTTTTGTTTGTTTGTTTGTTTTCGCGTCGGCTCCTTTAACATAGCAATAAAAAAATTGTTCTCATTTTCCGAACTCTCTGACATTTCACTCCGTTATAAATATATAACTGTATCCAAGTTCTCTTTAAAATTTTGCGAAAAAATATGCATATTTAGTAGTGGAAACATGAGTTGTTAATAAAAAGCTTTAGCTTTCAATCTCAGAGCAAAAATATATTAGAAGGTCTATGCTTTCAATGCAATGGTGACTCCATCCATTTTCAATCAACCTTTTCAATCCCCCTGGGCTAAACAGGTGAGGGCTAATCCATCAGGTTTCCCCTTTCTGAGGGGAGAAGCCTTCAAAAACCGTTGGCGCATGCGCAAAGAGACGATATTCGTGTGGAAAATTTGACAGAATGCGCTTTTCGTTTTAAATATATAGATTACACGTTAAACTATCAAAAGTGAAAAAAGCAGTGGTCTGTGAGACCGCTAACAAGAGTTAATGGTTAATTTGCTTTTTTTAATAAAAATTCTAAATTAAAAGTACATTGTTTCTTTTAGCATAAAGTACTAACCTATTTGTTTTCTTTAAAAAACTGAATTCAATTATATTAACGCAAGTGATTATTTTTGTATCACTTAAATGCTTACATCGTTTAATTCGGACTTCACTTAGTGTGAATGAAATATGGCCTACCTTGGAAGTAAGCACTAACAGGAGTTCACTGTATTATGAATATCTATGAACAACTGTGTAGATGCATTTCTTTGTATTTAAACGATCGTATTTGCAACATATTTCGCGTTAATACTTTATTGACTGGGAATTTAATATGAAATCGCTTTTTTATTACTCTTTTTTTGTTACCACTATTTTTGTAAAATAATCTTCTTATTTAATTGCAGATTTCAATATAGGGAGTATTGCAAAGATTAACATTAAAAAATAGTGGTATCGAAGAAGCGGTAGCTATGCAAACACGTGTATCCTCGTGACTGACTAAACGATGTGTTAACATTTAAAGTTAAAAATAATTTTACTACTTAATATCAATATTGCTTTCCAGATTCATCGAAAAAATCTTCCGTTTATTTAATCGAATAAGTATTTCGTATATTACACTATTCATGTAAATTTTGGTTTGTATAGTGATATATACTTTCATAATGGATTTGGGTATCTGATGATATCCATCTATCTAATAGAAAATGTACTGTGAATCTTATAAAGGATAAACAACATAGAGCTAATGACATTTTATATACATTCGCTAAATATTTTGTGCGCAGCGTTATTTATGTAAATTTGCGCGTAACAATGCTAATAAAATCTTTTATTTAATCTTTCCTTACAATTAAATCTTTTCTTAGTAATAATACTTTGACAATATTTTTTGTCTTTTTGAAAATCATAATCACTTGCTTAATCTTCGAATAAAAGAAAATACAAAGTTGCTTTCTCTTCGTAGAGTTTTACCTAAAATTTGAAAGCGTCTGTACAACTTTCTTTAATGATCTATTCAAACACGTTCTTATTTACAAAGTTATTGGAAAGATCGATTAGCAGAAAGAGAAAGCGTTGCTTTAGATGTATTCATTAACGCTCTGGGAGAAAAATACTTTCAGATCGCGTTTGAATTTCGCACTGTTTATATTTTCTACATCTTTAATGAATGCCAGAGAAAAGTTTGTGCGTCTCCCATTGTGACAATCTGATAAGAGAAACAATTATCAAACTCTTTAGATTTTCATCCATAAGTTTTTTTTTCCTTAATACTCTAAGTTTAAAGGAAAATTTCTTTTTGCTATCACTTTTTGGAAACTTCTAGATTCATTAAAAAAGTTCAGCTTCTTGAATGTGTTGTGCATTTTATGCTATATATTTAATATTTAGTTTATATAATGGTGTTGTATGTGAAATCCTTTCATACTTTCAACAAAAGTATTAATTTATTATTAATTATTATTGCCAAAACGTCAGTTGAAGCTCACTGTGGAGACGCGAAAAGTTTTTGATTTCTCTCTGTCTGTCTGTCTGTCTGTTTCTCTGTCTGTTCCGCTATAACTGCCGTAAAAAACGTCCGATTAGGTTGACTTTTGGTATGTATGTTGGCGAGATACCCGAAATTAGCTGCATAGTTTTTGGTTAAATTTGGTTAATTCGTTCCAAAAATATAGAATATTTCTTTTTAGCTTTCCTGTGGGAATGCAGACAATTTTCAAATTTCATTTTTCACTGAAATGAAAATAGCATATTTGAATAATAGATTTAAAAGTAATCTCATGGATGCTAAATTTTTGATATGGGGGGTCTTTAATATATATACAATAGCTTTAAATATTTGCCAATATATCTATTAGAATTTAGAAATTAATTGTTTAAATTATTGGAAATTGTTTTGCAACTGTTCGGGAAATATAAAACATTTCATTTTCTTATTTTTTGCAAATTTTAAAATGCATTTCTTTTTATTTCCTCTTTATTTTATTAGTTGCTTAGCAACCCTATTTCAAATAATATCAAAATAATAAAATTCAAGTAACTTGCTCTATTTTATTAGCAAAATAACTTATTTTCATAAGTTACTTTCGTATATCAGATTTTATTAAACTTATTCCTCAGATGAAGGTCTTTCGTGGTTGGAAGGTAGGTAAATATTGCTATTTGGATATTTAAACAACATGAAATCCTTATCCCTGTATTTTTTATCTAAAAAATTACAAGAATAAGAAGTTTATAAGAATTTCAGAATATCATTGCATAAACAGTGTTTAGTTTAATGCTTCTAATTTCTGAAACCTCCGAAGTATTTTATATGCCTATAAATATGTATGTAATATAAAAAAAATTAAATTGCAGATTGTAAGATGCTAAATAAATTAAAAGTGAGATTTAAAAACAATTACTTTCAGAGCTGACGTTAAGGCTCCTGATCTGCAGATTTACTAGTCAAAGTATGAAATTAAAATGTTAATAAACTATGTACTGAAAAAATGCATCCTTTTTTTTATTATTTAAAGCATAGTACTTATGGAACATCTCTTTTTATAATCATTTAAGTTTAAAAGAATGTTTCTGTTTCCTATCACTTGTTGGAAAGTTCGAGATTCATTAAAAAGTATAATATTATTAAATCTTAAAAATATTTTACCTGTTCTATAATTTTCACATGTCCCACACTATTGCCATATTTCGATCATACATTGTAGAGATGAGATGGGCTAAGCCCGAGGTCTGTCGCAGTTCCGACACGGGCTCGAACTCGATTTTTATACCAGTCTTCTTGCTCGGACTCAAAGTAAAAATTTTATTTATTCATAAATTGAAAAAGAATATTTTCTTATTTGAGAAACAAGTATCTATAAGTTTTTTAAAGGGTTTTACAGTACTTTGAAAATCAGTTTGAAAAAGAGCAGAATTGTTATTGATTCGAGAAATAATCTATGTTTTAGAGTTAGATAGATTATTTTGGGGTGACTGTGTGTAAAGCTAATTTTATTTAAAAAACGGCTCAGACTATTTAGACTAAATTTTGCATCCTATGGTTTTCGGGCACAAGAAGACTGTTGGACTAGGTCACATGTTCGAGAAAATTCGATTAGTGGGTCGTTCATGGGTAATTATGGGTCAAGTTATTTTTATCTTAAAAACGGCTCAGAGGATTTCAAATAAATTTAGTATCCTACAGTTTTAGGGAAAGAAAAGACTATTGGGCTAGGACAAATGCTCAAGAAATTTCGATTAGCGGGTCGTTTTGGTCTTGAGTCATTATGGGTCAAGCTATTTTTATCTTAAAAACGGCTCAGTCGATTTGAATTAAATTTTGTATCCTATGGTTTTTGAGCACGAAAAAATCATTGAGCTAGGTCACATTCTCGAGAAAACGATTAGTGGGTCATTTTTGGGTGACTGTGGATCAAGCTAATTTTATCTAAAAACGGCTCCGACTATTTTGACTAAATTTTATATCCTACGGATTTCGGCACGAGAAGACAATTGGACTTGATCACATGTTTGAGAAAATTTGATTAGTGGGTCATTTGGTCATGGGTCATTATAGGTCAAGCTATTTTTGTCTTAAAACGGCTCGGAGGATTTGAACTAAATTTATTATCCTACAGTTTTAGGGCACGAGAGAATTACTGGGCTAGGTTACATGCTTGTGAAAATGTGATTAGTGGGTCATTTTTAGGTTAAGCTAATTTTATCTAAAAAACGGCTTAGACTATTTTGACTAAATTTTATATCCTACAGGTTTCGGGCACGAGAAGACAATTGGGTTTGGTCACATGTTCCAGAAAATTTTATTAGTGGGTCATGATATTTTAACTCAAAGATAATTTTGACCAAGCAGAGCTCGGTCCTCCCTACTCGTAAAACGTATATTTTAAGAATAGTGGTGCGAACAGATTATAAAAATAGTCGCTAGTGTTATGCAGCCGTAATATTATGGTTTGTTCAATTATTTGGTCATTCGCGAGATTATTTTGAAACCTTCACGGTCAGTCATTTGTAAATAAATTTTGTCGCGCCCGGGACTCTCGCGGGCAGTGTGGTCTACTTTTTTAAAGTTCAGATTGTTTGACTCCCACCAGTTTTTTTTAATTTTTTATATAGTATACTTAGCCTTATTCTCGCATTATTTAATCTGTCATTAAATAAGACGAATATTTCAACTTCAAAAAAGTGGTGGCAATCAAGCAATATGATTTTTTTTTAAAAGTAGCCTGTGTACAAGAAAAAAAAAGGGCCAAAAATATGGTAAGTAAAATTGTGATTTTTAAATTTTTTATCCATTTTTAATACTATAAATTTGTAAAAAATACACTGTTTCTTTTACTAATTAACTCAGAATTTTATGAATAATAAAATGAGGCAATAAAAAAATCGACAATTTTTGAAGGAATTTTCCGAACATTACGCGGCTTACATTAAGAGGCTTAAAATGTAACACCACTAGCAAATACCTAGCCAATAGTTTTAGAGTTATAGTTCCAATGGCAGACATGCTTTTGCGCATGCCTGAATGAATCATTCATTAAAATTCATTATTGAATGAATCATCATTTAAAAATCATTATTAAAATCATTTATTATGCCCGTCACTAATTTATGGGACTCAATTTTGTGAAATATTTAAATAAATGTGTGTAAATTTATGTATTAAAACATTTTTTTTTCTGCCCTTTTACCTTTCTTTCATAGCCTAATTTTCTATAATTATTATTTTTTTTATTTTGGGAAATGCAATCAATAAAAAATATTGTTTCCTGCTGAATTTTGATAAACAGAATTTGGTTTAATTAATTAAATTATCTTTTTTTTTTCTCAAACATCTCAAAATTTATAGAGAAGTATATTGCTATATAAATACTGCTGTATAAGATTATTATCGCTATGATAAAGTTTACAGGATATCAAAACCAGATGCTTCATATTGTAAAAATAGTAGTTAAAAATTTGTGTACATTCCTTTACGGAATCCTTAGATACTTGTCTTAATTTTAGAAATTAGGAAAATATTTTTAAAAAGCTACCTTTTTGTTTATACCGCTTCAGAACTGGAATTTTTTTAAACTGTAAACTGCATTAATATTTTTAATGAATCTGCATTTATGTGTAATTCTGTAAATTATCATTAACATGCTAATTTCATATTCTATTGCTTGTAGATATCAAAATGTGAAAAATGCTTAATTGCTTTCAATTATTTTGAGTCAATATTCTATAATTGGCATCCATATCCGCATATTCATTCTTTTATAATATTTTTTAATTTCATTTTTCCCCTATTTTACATTATCATTATGTGCATGAAAGATGTAATATTTTTAATTGCAGATAATCACAGTAAGTACTTAAAAAGATGTAAAAAATTAATTTAAAAAGACTTTTTTTAATTACTTTTTTAACATATACATAATACAATAAAAAGTGATATAGTAAAATGGGCACGTGTAGTAGTTTTTCAAATTTGTAGCCTAATTTAAAAGAATTATTTCACAAAAACATTATATGGTCCCATAACTTATGCTGTCTCTTAAAGAATTTAAAATAAAAAAATGCCTATGTAATTAAAATTCCCATAGTTCTTTATAATTTAATTACAGTAATAATGGTGATTAAGAATTTCAATTAATTACAGCTAATCTCGACAGAAGAAAACAAGCTCTTAAATGTATATCTCTCCACATTAGGCATTCCTCAAAGGTTTTTCTTTTCCTGACTTATAAAACTTGCTTTTCAGCTAATGAATGTAGCAATAAAAATCATTAAAGATGAAAACTTAATTACACCAGCCGTTTGCGAAGCCATCTGTTCATTACAACATTTTTTTTCTTTAGAAAGTTTCAGAAGATTTACAAAAGGCTAACTTTATCATGTTATAATTGCCTAGAATAATTTCTTTTAAACATTCGTAAGAGGTAATTATATTTATTCGAGTATATATATTTCCCTGTGTTTATGTGATGTTTAAATTAAGCTTATATTTTGATTTAAATTGCTCGATGTTAGTGACATTATTTTAATTCACGTTTCTTCAATTAATCTATATTTTGCCACATATATATATATATATATATATATATATATATATATATATATATATATATATATATATATATATATATATATACTAGTATATAACTCTGTCAAAAATGACGGGATCTTGATCTGCGTTTCATTTTCATAAGACTTCACGCAAACAAACACCATGAAGATTATATTATCGAAAGGTTTGTATCGTAGAAAAATACATTTTAAAAATAACATATGATTTCTACAAATACAAATGATGAGGATATTGTTTTTACTTAATATTCAATTTCTGAAAGAGTTCAACGAATGGACAAAACATTCAAATTAAATATTAAAAAAATAATCCATGTTCGAAAGTTACTGTAAAAAAATGTTACCAATAAGTTCCTAAAGAGCTTGACTCACCACATTGCTAACCGTTTGGTTACATAAGCAAAATTAATGTAAATTCGGAAATGGTTTAACGATTGCACAAAACTCTAAGATTTTGTTAGTTTTAAATCGTCCAAGTTTATAGTATGATAGAGTATTTATTTTAACATTTCTTGATAAACAAAGTTTTCCAATAATGAAAAACAAATATATAGCAGAAAGATGCGTAAAAAGAGACACAAAATTGCATGTTTATGAATATTAGCTTCGTAATTTACAGTGGGAAAGCAGCCTATCAAGAATGACAGAAAGAACGAAGTTCTCATGTAATAAAAAAATATTTAAAACATATACACATTTTACATAATACTATATAGATTAGAGAAACAATAATAATTTAATTTTTAGTGTAAAGTTCAGCATCAATATTAAACAGATTCAAAATGTTATCCTATCAAATAACACAGAAAATTTTATGCTTATGAATATAATATAGTTTTCCCTAAAATAATGACAAATATACTGTAACTAGGGGGCTCATCCCCCTGCTTGCTATAGCTCGCCCACCCCCGTGAATTGCGGCGCTATACACATTGGAAACGCTACGCGGTCCCATCCCGCTTCGCTCGCTCACCGCTTTTTGAAACATCTCTTGCCAGAATAAGTACCATCATAAACCATTTTAACATATGAAATTTATAAATTTTCTTTTAGAAAAATAGTAATTGAAAAAGCAATTAAAAATGCATTTAGTTGGTGCTACCAATGGGCATAAATCACTTTAACATTATGAAAAAATTACCTTGGGAACACAATTTGAAACTCATTGCGCAACGCCACGTTTATTTCGCCTATAATATTGCACAGCACGGTTTAAATTCATTTAAAAGTTTTGGATAAACACTACGCAGACGTTATGTATGACGCTAAAAAAACTTAAACAAAACGTTTTCTGCTGTGTCTAAAAGAAAGTCTTGATCAGAAAGCTGATTTACGAAATGTATCACGTCATCGCAAAACGAATCCATGGCTTTGCTTTTCATTTACCGATCAATTGATATGCGTTTAAAATGAGATCCTCGGTGAATTTCGTCTATAATATTGCACTGCACGGCGTAAATTTAATTAAAACTGTTTGAAAAACACGCTACGTATGACGCTAACAAAATGTAAATAAAACGTTTTCTGCTGTGTCTAAAAGAAAGCCTTGATCGGAAAGCTGATTCGCTCAACTTATCACGTCACTGTAAAACGAACCAATGAGAATCCTCGTTGTGGAAACTACGCTTGTGCCAAAGGGAAAGCTACAAATTCAGCCCTATTTCTGCGCCACGTAAGATAAATATATATATAGGAGTTGAATACTTCAAGAATATGGTATAACCCACAGTAAGAAAATAGCCTGTCAAAAATGACAAAATTGATACAACGATGGATATAGGTTCCGGATTTTTTTTTTCAGTGCAAAGTTCTGCAATGATACTTATAAATAAGAAAAGTTAGTCCATCAAATACGACAGCAAATTGTATTCTTATGAATTTTATGCAGCTTTTCCATAAATGACGAATTTATAGTAAACTTAAAAATTGCAAGTATCTGTTTTTCAGTTAATATTAGAATAGAGTTGAATTTTAATGTTTCTTGAATAGCAAAGTTTTCCAGTAATGAAGAAACATTAAATAAATAGCAGCCCATCAAAAAATCACTGAAAATTAGGTACAATTAAAACACCTTTTCCATTAGTAATACAATAGATACAAGCACCATGGAGTTATTATACTCATATAAATGATCGGGTATGTATTTTTTCTAGGAAAGAATCTCTGGAAAAATTATATTACGACCAAGTTAAAAATCAATGTTTTGTTTGTTTACATTTTAAATTTTATATAGCTACTTTTATTTTTTAAATTAGCTATATTATAAATATTAAATGCTAATAAAAATCAATATTTCTAAAGAAAATCTATAAAAATATATCTATTTAATTGATAATTTTGACAAATTATAATTACAATTTATTATAAGTATTTGCAGTTTGTGCAAGGAATCTCTATCTTTGTTTCGTCATTGTATTTGTAGATGGAAGCACCAAACAGCCGAAGAAATAGCGCTATTGTAAGAGTGTATGTTTTCATGAAAATTTCCAGTTTTTCTTATTTTTAACTCTCAAAATTGAACAATAAAGTTCGATCGTTTATATTAGTTGCCGATAGATGGATGCGAAAAATAGTTTTTGAAGGTTTTAAACAAAATTAAATTATTTAAAGGCTTTAACATGATTTTACAAAAATTTTAAGAGGAAAATCGATTGTTAACTTGCATTTTTTTAACGAAGCGTTCAAAGAGTCATTCATTTGTTTCTAGATTTGGAATTTGTGATTCTGAATGGCAGTAGTGTTCGTTTGTTTATAACTAAAATCCGATGTTTAATCTGGTAATCCGATGTTATTTTTAATTTAGAGCTTAAAACATTATAATTGGATATGTTATACATGTTTCATATGAAAATATGCTGAACAAACTTGATTTCAAATAGAATAAATTATCATTTAGCTGTCATATGTTAGCATATGTTTTTCATTAAGCATAAGGTGGCGTTTTGCTGCGGTCGATTCGAAAACCAGTGTGGTCTTACTCTGTATGGTTACCAAAACACTCCTAAACTTGGATTTTATTATATATATATATTGTTTGCAGAATGTGAACAGATGTATATCATGAATTCATTTATCAAGAAAAAGTCACAAAAAAATGAACATGGCGTAGTGCAAATGGCTCAACAAGAGAAATCGACTACATCTTGACAAACAAAAAGCATCTTATTCAGGATCGCAGCGCTCTCAATAACTTCAATACAGGAAAAGATCACAGGTTGGTTAGATGCAAACTGCTTTTAAATGCTAAAGTGGAGGGAATGAAGCTTTTGCAACACTCAAAGAAATCAGTCGATATTATAAATCTCCAGAAACATAACAAGATAATAACAAATACTCTACACGAAATTGCAAGGACGATAGCTGGTGAAGCACCAGTAAAGCAGACAAAGAAAATAATAGAAGAAACAAGAAGATTGATGAAGAAATGCAGAAAATTTAAAATGAAGAAAAACTATCCTAAATCAAGAGTTGAATATGCAGAATTATGTAAAACGGTAAGAAAATGTGTTACAGAAGACATCAGAAAAATTAACTGTGATCTTGTCAAAAAAGTTCTAGAAAATAACAAAAGTTTAAAATCAGTTAAGCGCAAACTGTATGTTGGAAGAAAAGGCATTTTTGCACTGAAGACGGCAGATGGAACAATCAACAAAATCAATAATGAAATAATACACATTGTCGAAAAATTCTATAACGATCTATATAAATGAGAAGATCAAAGGGAAATCAACCTACGTGATCCACGAGTAAACATAACATAAACTGAAGAGATAATCCCAATGATAACAGATGAAGTTGTACAAGCCATATTAGATGCATGAAAAAGGGTAAATGTCCTGGCGAAGATGGAATTACAATTGACCTTATCAAAGAAGCAGGAGAAGAATTTGCAAAAATGCTAGCCTTACTGTTTTCTAATTGTCTCGAGAAATCAGATGTACCAGAAGATTGGAATAATACTGTGATGGTGCTACTTTACAAGAAAGGGGAGAAGGAAAACATTGAAAACTACCGTTCAATCAGCTTACTGTCAGTGATTTATAAAATTTTCACCAAAGTTTTAACGACAAGACTTGAATCAGCTCTGGACTTAGCTCAACCTAGAGAGCAAGCAGGATTCCGAAGTAGATTTAGCACAATGGATCATATTCAAACAGTAAGGGAACTTATAGAAAAACATAAATAATATAATTTACATCTCTGCTTTGCCTTTATTGATTATGAAAAAGCATTTGATTCGGTCTAAACATCTGCAGTAGTTGATTCTCTGGAGGACATTGGTATAGACAAACCTTACATCAATATCATAAAGAAGATTTACAAGAAAGCAACAGCCACCATATGTTTGGACAAAGGAAAAGCGAAGATGAAGCTTGAAAGAGGATTAAGACAAGGCGACATCATTTCGCCTAAGCTTTTTACAGCTGTCTTAGAAAATATTTTCAAGAAGCTGGGTTGGAAAAACAAAGGAGTCAGAGTAAAAGCCATCTCCGGTTTGCTGATGACATTTTAATTTTCAGTAATGGCCCTGAAGAATTGAAAAATATGCTAAAAGATTTGGCAGAAGCTAGCATTAATGTGGGATTAAGAATAAATTTGGAAAAGACTAAGCTGATGTTCAATTCATTTGCTTCAAAAAAGAAAATCGTCTACAACAACACTGAGATTAAAGAAGTGCAAAGTTATGTGTACCTTGGACAAGAAATATCATCAGACAACAGTATCATGAATGAAATCAATAGAATAATAAGAAATGGGTGGAGTGCTTTTGGGAAGAACAATATCATTCTGAAGAGTAACATGCCTCTTTGTTTGAAAAGAAAGGTGTTTAAGCAATGTGTTTTGCCTGCACTAACTTATGGAGCAGAAACATGGACGCTAACAAAACGGATGGTACAAAGATTACAAACAACACAGCGAAATATGGAAAGATGTATGCTAAGTATAACCAGAAGAGGCAGAAAGCGAATAACTTGGATAAGAAGTCAGTTGAAAGTTTTTGACATCATTGAGAGAGTAAAACGACTAAAATGGAAATGGGCTGGGCACATTGCAAGAAGACAAGACAATAGATGGAGCACAAACACCCTACAGTAGTGTTGCAGAGATGTAAAACGACCAAGAAGACGACCTCAAGTAAGATGGAATGACGAAATCAGAAAAGTGGCCGGCGTTAATTGGATGACTAAAGCACTAGACAGGAAACAATGGAAAAATCTGGGGGAGACCTACATCCAGCAGTGGATTGAAAACGGTTGATGATGATGATAATATATATATATTTGAAAAATATAGTTATTATGACAAAATACTCAAAAATACTCGCCCATCTGAGTTCGATTAAACGCGTAAGGATGTATAGACGAGTATTGTTAACTTCTGGAACGTGTGGGTTGCCATAGTTTAGACAAAAACTGTGCATACGCATTGTGTGTTTTTCGCCATTGTTATGTATAAAGGCATTCTACGTATTCGATAACTTTCCAGAAGCAGTGCCATCTATGACAAATTTTTGAACTATTTTTTTGTATTTGCTTAAACAAAATTTTCAATCATACGGAACATTTTCATTCAAACCGAACTCTCGTACGCCAATTGCTTTATCTGTTATTGAATTTTAAAATGTGTCAAAGTCTTTTGGGACCTTATTATATTCTTTATGTTGTTCTATAAGTTCCCTTACTGTATACACAGCACTTTTCGAATAATTTTTTATCCCGATTTCGACTTGACGAGTAGCTTTAAGTAAAGAGAGATAATAAACAATTTTAACTGATGACGCAATTTTTTGCTTAAACATAAAAGACTCCTCCCAGCAATTTCAAGCTCTATAAAAATTAAAATCTAATTAGCCTCTTCCTTTTCAAGCCGTTAATGGAAATAGGCTTCTAAACTTATAACAATATTCAGCAGACCTTGGACGCTGACAATGTAGGTAAACTGAATAGTTTTTACTCTCTTTTATAAGGCTTTGTGAGAAAAAAAAAATGTATAAGTAGAAAATACCAATAATTGGATTTGTTTGAACCTCTGAGAAATAATGTGTAATTTTTAAAGCGTAAGATATTTTTTATGATACTTGTTACTATTAAATTGTCTTAATGAATACCTGAATGATTTTATCTTCATGACTGTTCGAAATAGAAAAAAAGGGAAAAGCCTTTTCAAGATTAAAATCACTACAGAATATGTAACGCTATTACGAAAATATGTAATTAATATACTTTTAGATGAAAGTAAAATTTAATAAAAAGAAAACTTAACGTGATTTCACAACTTATTTATTTTAATTGACAACGCATTTTGTTTCGTATTCTATAACACATCGGCTGATAAGTTCCCGGTCTGGCACACAGATGGCGTTGCAATCGCCGAACCGATGCTTTTTTTAGTAAGTCATGACGATTTGCCGTGTGGATAAAAAGTTAGAGTGGTTTTAGTGGAACGACTTTGTTGATAAACAAAAAAATGGATAAACAAGAATTTCAAGAATTGTTATTTGATGGGAAAAAACACCGTTCAAACAAAAGCTTGGCTTGATAAAGTGTTATCTGGACACTGAACCAGGTAAATCAACCCTTATTGACTGGTTTGCTGAATGTAAACGTGGTCGTACGGACACCAATGATGCACCACGCTCTAGTCGTCCAAAAGAGGTGGTTACTCCGGAAATTATCAAAAAAGTCCACAAAATCTTTTTGGGGAACCGTAAAGTGGAGTTGCTGGAGATAGCTCAGACTCTGAAGATATCCAAGGAACGTGTAGGTTTTATTTTGAATGAACATTTGTCTATGAAAAAGTTGTTGTCAAAGTGGGTGCCGCGCGTGTTGACTTTTCACCAAAAACAACAACGAGTCGATGATTCTGAGCACTGTTTGGAACTTTTTCGTCGCAATAAAACAGACTTTTTGCGTCGATACGTAACCATGGATCAACCACTACACACCAAAGTTGTGCTTTCTTTATTAGACAGGGAACATATCAGCCCATGTGTTAAAATGTGAACTCTTCTCTACAATTTCAGGTTGTGTAAAAAAAATAAAATCTAATTAGCCTCTTCATGCTGATTTTGTTTATCGAGATAAGTTTCTGAATTTGCGATAATGTTCAGTAGAACTTCGAGGATGATAATTTAAGTTAACTGAATGATTTTCATTACCATTCGTAAAACTTAGACAGAAAAAAAATTGGTGTTCGAATAGCAAAAACCAATAGTTGAATTTTTTTTAATCTTAACGGTTAGAAACATATTTATTTTATATAACGTAAAATGCTTTTGTACAATTGCTATGCAGGGTGTTATTAATTGCTATACAGACCGTCCAAACTCTGCACTCCTCGCTTAAAGTACAGAAAAAATGCCCAAAGAGCTGTACCTCTACCACCCATAGTTTTCGAGAAAAATGCTAAATTATGACGTCATATCACATGATGGATAGCAACTGGCATATTCCTTAGCAGTTTGCAAGGCATTACCATTACACTGACCGAAGATAAGGTACATGCTGCAATATTTACGAATGGAATACATTATCACCATTCGAAGATCACCGGTAGCTGCTAAATGCAGCCTTTTAAATACAATCCAAATTAGGCTTGACGTCATTTTACGGCACGAGCATGCATGCCTCGATATGCGTGGTGGATATTTTGCACATCATGCTTCCAAAAAAAATTACCTTCCAGTGGATATGACGTCATACTTTTCTTTCGACCGGTATACCTTCTGCTCTTTTTTGATTAAACTACTGTAGTAGAGCAGAATCTAGATCTTTGTATGTTCACGTTTTCAGACTTTTCCGCTTCGAAAGTGAAGATTCGTCATCACTACCTCTCATGAAGGTAATGAGTTTTTCTTTGTTCTTTTTTATTTCACGTACAGTTTATATTCCAATTTGATAATATTTTGCTAATTTGCTAGCCGATTCTACATTATCGAGTTTTTGAAGGATTTCAAATTTTTGTTTAACATTTAAAACGTTTCGTTTTTCTTTCACATGAATAATTTTTACCAGGAAAAAAATTCACGATTCTAACTGACGATAAACAAGACGCAAAAACTTAAGGAACACGTGTGAAAGTGAGAGAGGACAGCTGAAAGGCTATTGTACAAACAACATTTCGATCCCTCCCATCACCGTCAACCTTACCCCGTCAGACAGGTTGCACCGAGTTTGATTTGACCTCTAAGCACTTCACTATCAGCTAAACCGGACAAAATTCAAATTCACATTAACATCGATTTTACATGCATGATAAGCGTGAAAATGTTTCTCTTAAGGAAAATTTTTGTGTGTCCGGAATTAGCACGGATAACCGATAATTTACTGTATTTAGTTACAATTTTAAATAGTAATTTTTCTTATTAATTCTTTTGATAGCACTATTCTTCGAAAATATTCCTTGAAAGTTTCAAAAAGATTTCGTCAAAGTTATAGAACTATCGTATGTTTTATTTTCGTATACCTTCAAGATAGGTAAGTATTTTCAACATAATAAAAAATTCTAAATATATAATACAATTGCGAAAATACATGATTAATATAACTTTAGATAAAATCAGAATATAACAAGAAATAAAAGAATGGGATTTCACGACGATCTATTTTAATTGACAACGCATTTTGCTGCGTAAACATAAAATGTGGGTTCTTTCCTGCAATTTCAAGTTCCATAAAAACTAAAATCTAATTAACATCTTCGCGTTGAAGCCGTTGAGGCATACGAGCTGCTAAATTTATGGTAATGTTCGGCAGACCTCCGAAGCTGACAATTTAGGGAAATGAAATGGCTTTCATTCTCCTTCTTAGTGAGGAAAAAGAAATGGCCGCATAAGGAGCAAACACTTATAATTGGATTTCTTTTTAACCTTTGGCAGATAGAAAAAAAAACTATATTTATAAAATATAAAATACATATGTGTAATCGGTACATTCTTCTTCTTCTAACAAGATTTCCTCAGTAGTGAGGTTTTCTTCGATCGAAAATTGATTTTTTTTTTCTTCGAAAGTTCTTTCGAATACCTCGTCTTCTTTTATGTTGTTTTCACTCATAACTTTTCTACACTGCAAAAAAAAAGGTTGATTTTAAGGTATAATGCTAGTATTCCAGCTGACAGTATTATAACTTAAAATTAACAGTAATAAACAGTAAAATAAGCAATAATTTTACTGTTTATTACTGTTAATTTTACGGCATAATACTAGCAGCTGGGGTGCCAGTATTACACCGTAAAATCAATTTTTTTTTTCAGTGTAATCTTTCTTCCCTCTTTTCCTTATTATTGTTGTTGTATTAGTTGTTCCTATTCCATAATAACTTTCAAAAATCTCTTTTGATTCATTCTTTTGGCATTCCAATAACACGTCAACTGTATTTTGTCTAATAATGTTTCAGCTATTTTCAAAATTTTTCGGACATCTGTTTTTTTTTTCTTTTTTTCCGAGATAGTCTAACAGTTCCTCTCTTTCGACAGAGATCGACAACTAAAGAAGAGTTGGAATCAACATATTATCAGGAAATTTGCGAATACTGTCGTACAGCACAATACAAAAAAGGCATTTCTTAGAAAGGAAAAAAACCTATATAAATTACAGAAATCACCCACTCGTGGACAGCTAACGGTGAGGTATAGGCTCAAAAAGTCCACGAGAGAAAAAAAAAATTCTGCCACTTACCAGACCACTGCCAGAAGACCGGACCGCGAAATTCTAAAAGATAGTCACGTTTTAGAATTATTGGCAAATCCAGCCACCTCATTGGTCATTTAGTTGTGTCCTTTTCAGAGAGTAATCCCTTGGCGATAGGAAAAACGTCGCCAACGCGTTTGTTTATTTCTATGGTTAGAAAAACGAAGAGGAAAAAATTAAGTTGCAATTTTGAAGCGAATGTTATCTTCAGCTTTCATTTAAAATAAATCTCTGAACAAAACTTAAGATAGTTTGATGACATTTTATAAAACGAGAGTCAAACGGTTTAGATTTTAAGCTGCATAAATATTTTAAAGTGATATGACAAGTACTTCTTCCAAAGATGGAAATGAAATTTTGCTATATTTATTGCTTTTTTTTTTTCTTTTCAAATCTAAAAGAATAGGAAAATTCCCACATTGCTCTAGAAAATTTAATAACTATCGTTAGAAAAACCTTTTTCTACAGTTTAAGATAGTGGCTCTTATTAAATATAAATATAAGCGTCAATTCTGAACATTTAAAATAAAATTCTGTCTAAAAAAAATTAATTTTAAAAAAACGCTGTAAGTTTTTAAACAAATTTTAAATAAAAGAATAAACATTACAAAAAATATTATAATAAAAATTTTTGTATAACTAAGTTGGTTTTGGCCTTATTTATGCTACGCTGTCCTTTTAAAATAAAAGTTTAATATTATATATATATATATATATATATAATGGGATTTTAAAAAATGGTATTTATGCAGGTGCAATCCATTAAAGCCTTTTACTATTTTTTACTAATCTACTTCAAATAAATAATACTCTAAGCCATCTCATAATATAGCAGATTTTTTTATTATGAATCTGATGGTATTTCGCATACGCGTACAGTTTAGAAAATTATTGGTGGGGCTCACTCTTTTATGTAAGTGTAAAAAAAAAAAAAAAAAAAAAAAAAAAAAGATTGTCAATTTAATGTTGCTTTTTTTAAACTCCTTTTTAAAGAAATTAAACATAATCGTATATTGATAAATAAGTTAAATAAAACATTAAGACAATATAAAAATTCGAATGTACAAACCCGTTTATAAAATGATTGATACTCTCTGATATTCGCGAATCGTTTATAATAAAAAGACAATGGAAGTTGACTTTAAATAGCGCCTTTTTTTTTTTTTTTTTTTTTTTTTTTCAGAATATTTATTTTTTTTTCTATTTTTTTTTTCTATAAAAAATTCAAACGGTGAACATTTTATTCTAATTTTTTAGAAAAATAGAACATAAGTGAAAAAGTTTTTATAATGCCGTTTATCCTTATAACAAAAGAAAAATAGAAAAAATGGAACATTTAAAAATTCTATAAAATACTAGAATGTTAATAAAGAAAACAAAACAACTAAACTTTTTTTATATTAAAAGGGGGAAAAAAGAGTCCATTTTAGGAGTTATTGGAGGGGCTAGAGCCACACGAACCCATACAACTCTACGCCTATTGGTATTTCTATAAAGGCTGTATTTTCCGAATAACCTTAATATGCATAGGCGTACACAGGAGTGTGCAGAGGAAAACTACTCCCTGCCCCCTCCCCAAATCTTTGAATAAGTTAAGAATTTAAAGAAAAAGTATATAGAATGCAAATATCAAAAGGTGCATGTAATTGTGATAGAACATTGGTTATCTGATTATTGCATGATTGCAATAGGTTTTACATCCTTTTATTTAATTTAACTTGGTTCATGTATCTAAAGATGGAATTTTGAAATCGATATTTCATACACTTCCTGATAGGCTAGAATTATAAAAAATCTCTGAGGGCTCGGCCTACAGGTACAGGTAGATTTCAAAGATGCAGACCGTTGGGCGCCTATTTATTGGGAATTGCAGTAGAATTAACCTTTTTGCCATAATGTGGCAGTTGGGACCGCCCACTTCGAAATCCACCTGCGATTGTAGGCAAATCCAACAATATATATATATATTTTTTTTTTTTTTTTTTTTTGGTAAGAGTTGGTCCTATAAAAAACTTGTCAATATAAAAGTTGTAGATAATAATAAGGGGATTTACAATAAATGTACTAAGTAGATTTGATATCTTGTGAATTGACGAAGTTATGAATTTTTTTCTGCTGTATCCCCCCCCCTCCCTCCTTGAGGCCACTTTTAATTGTATCAAAATTCTATCATACATAAATTTTTGGCCCTTTTCTTAGAAGTAATAATAACTTTAAACGGTTTCAATGTATTAAGAAATTATGAGGTTTTTTTTTCTGTTTACACAAAAAATCCCCTTATGCCCCCAGCCCCTTTGGACCGATTTTGCCCATTAACGAACTTGACCGAGATTTTATAACCCTTGATTATATGTATTAGTTTGGAAGAGATTTGTGCAAAATTATGGAAGTTATCCTGCCCATAAAAAAGGGATGTAGGTAGATAGATAGATAGATAAATTTTTGAACTCGGGGTGGTTGGGAGTCATGAACTCGGGGTGGTTGGGGGTAGGAGTCATGGTCGGCGTAGATATGGAAAATTTTTTCCAGAAATTCAAACATAAGGGAGAATGTCATAGGTAGTATTTCTTAAGAAATCTACCTAAAATTATGTACACACGAGTATTTCCGATGTCAATACAACATCTTAATATAACGTATTTTTTATAACGTAATTATAAATTAATCTTTAAGGTATTTTACGTGAGCAGGGCAAAGTTGGTAAATTGCCCAATATTATTTACACAGCAAGTGTAAACAAGCTACCACAAAAGATACGTTATGCGCCAAATCATGTTCTCTAAAATATACCAACTGGCTGTGAAAATCAACCAATGAAATATTTAAACACTAAAAAATATAATATAAATAAAAAAATAAAGAGTGTAATTAAAAAAATATATATGTTTTCATCAATTAATAGTTTAAAAATTAATTAAATTATGATTATACGCTGTGAAAACAATTTATAATTCCTGAATAGATAATTTAAATAATCCTTTTTCTCTTTCCTGTTACCATATGTTAAAACAAAAAACAAAGCAAAAATTATAATTCTTAATAAATTCACTAGTTCGCACTTTCTACCAAGCATAAATCAAAGTGGTGAATTTTCCATAATCGGGGCCCACATCAAATTAACATATTGTAATAGAAATTGTTTTGGAAAAACATGATTTGCAGTCATGAAATTAGGCGTGATTTTTACAACAAACATTCAATGCTTATAAAAAAGTGTTTAAGAGAAAACTTTTTTAACTTTCATACTTATTTTATGGGAGAAAAAACCTTATAGGTTTTTATCTACAATACCTTTCTTTAAAATAAAAGTACATAATTAATTCATTTCCCAATTAATTTGCCTACCAATAATACTCCATTTTTATCCAGTTTGGATAAAATTAGGTAATAATTTTAAAAACATTATTAATGTTTTTTTTTTTGCCGTTTTTCTGGTGTTGAAGGTAGATAATTTTCATTCCACCAGTTTGGACGTAGGATTCAAACATTTAATTTTTTTGACATCATCTACATCAAGGGCCGTCATTAAAACGAAACTGAAACTGTATTTGTAAACTGTTCAAGGCATTTCCAAGACATATAGGAGTGCGCCAAATCTAAAACGCCAAGCACCAACAGCGTCTATGGCACGTGACTGATAACAGCGAATGAGAACGCAGTTCAAGCCAATAATGCTAAAACGTGACTATCTTTTAGAATCTCGCGACCGGACCAAGGAAGTAACGGGGAAAGGAATACCCCCCCCCCCCCATCCGACCTCGCCAGACCCCCCGAGAGAGTCTTTGAGGTAAACGGTTGGTCTCCGTTCTGATGACGAGATTAATTTGAATGTAAAGATATGTACAATATTATACAATAGGGAAGATACATACAATAATAATCACATGCGCTGCCCGATTCGCCTATGGCTGGGCGAGCGAAATTGCAAGTTGCACATAGATCTTGATGTAAGATTTCGATATTCTGATACAAATTATATTTGAAAAGCTGTAGTTAATAAGAATTTACACAATATTTACCAATTAAAAATAAAATAATAAATATACTAAAGTTTCTACCAATGGTTGTAAAGTATAAACATATTTGCATATCATGAATATTCAAAGACAAATAATTATTTACAAAATTGCTAAGATGTGTATGAGTTGATATCAATAACCATTCATTTGTACATCGAACAGCAAGAGATTTTAAAGACAAATGAAATTAAGTATAGTGATATTCATAAGCAACTACACTTGTACTACATCGAACATTAATATCAATGTTCATCAAAATTAACAAATCCAGTATTTATATTTCAATATTTCAACTGTAAGTTTTAACAATCACATTAACTAAATTTAAACTATCCAGAAAGATTAAAGAATAACTATACAGAAATTTTAATTTAAGAATTTTCAAAAGTTAGAAGCAGAATTATTGTGCATAAGGAAAAGACAATATAATCTAAAATTAACAGAGAATCATTTGAATATTATAGGTTTTTGAAATATATATAGTTTATGACAGTTCTTATAAACTTTTAGACATTTATGAAAAGTTTTTGTTTAGAATATTATAGTTCTCTATGAGCTTAATATAATTGATTGGATCCAAGAGAGTTCATTGTAAATTCTTTCTTGGTGTTTAGTTTTGTTGAATTTGAATTGAAATTGTTCGATTAGACGAGTGAGACAAGAAACAAACATTAGTTTGGTGATAATAATTGTTAACTTCTGGAATGTGGATTGCCATAGTTAGGACAAAAACTGTGCATACCCACACAGCACAAATTGGTAGATATGACATCCATATAACGTAAAGTACATCCATACACCATGTCCATAATTCATCCGAGGAGTTCCATATAACATATTATCTACGTAGATATTACCATCAGATGTCACTCCGTATACATCCATATAGCGATCGTTGGGCATCCAAACCCGACATAATATCTACTTAAACGGATGTCTATGTCCATATACATCATGTCCTAGATATAATATCTATGTATTATGTATGTATATATACATCATATCTATATAATATGGATGTATATAGATGTACATGGACATGGAATATAATGTAAATATGCTCTTACATAGATGGCCATTATACTTATATGGATGTATATGTATGTCTATTAATCCCTTCTAGATGAACCTATTCCATATTACACAATGTTGCTACCAAATTTCAGAAATAGTATAATTCGCCTTACTTTTGCTTTATTTAATGTATCACTAATAGGGCGAAAATTGTTATTTCAAAAAACTGGTATCAATCAAGTAATCTAAATCAGCTATTCTTAAACTTTTGATTATTACTTTACAAATTTTCTCTGTCTTTCACACCTCAAGAATTTAAGATTGAAAATCTTTAAAATAGTGAATACATGATACATACATTAATAGAGATATTGGAAGGGGGAGGGGGTAAAGCAATAGAAAATAGTAAAACTATATGTGCATTCAATTCAAGAAAAATATATTAAATAAAGCATATATTATAAATTTTTTATTACTATAAATAATGAGTCACATTCTTGAAGGAATAAAAATAGGTCATAGAAAAGGTAAATATCATCAAATAATTAAATGCATTATCATATTAAAAATTAGTCAAACAAAAGCCCTTTTTTTAAAACTTATCAGCAGATTTTATTTATATCCCAGACAAACATAAAAATATTCATTTCATATTATACAATTTTACTCTATCAACAATATTCTCATGATGTCACAGTAGGTAAAATGACGGTATGATTGTTTGTTTACACTGTGAATTCATGAAGGATTTTTTACTATTTCTCTTAGTCACATTATTTTACTGTCATGCATATCAGCTCAAAAATCAAATTAATAAAAACAAAAGCATATTTTTTCATTATTTAATGATGAACAATTTGATAAAAGTGCGATTTGCAGAATTTTTCATATAAATTTTCTAAATATAACTATCAGAAATTGTGATATAAAAATATATTTAAGTAAATAAGTTTAATTTACATAATTTATAAATAAACCTCAATTTATAAACATTTGAAATTTTACTAATTTTTATAGACATTGGCTTAATAGAATTTATTTTAACATTATATTTCTAATACATTCAATAATTAACACTAAATTAATCTGAAATTAAATGAATGTTCCTTATATTATTCAGATCTATCGCATACATTGCTATCATTTCAGTAACAGAATAAAAAATAAGTGAATTATTCAAGAGCAAAATGCTTTCAAATGGTACGATTTTGAATGTTATCCCAAAATGTTGGCTTTTTATAGCCTCAAACTGAAAGGAAGAACATTGTCGATTATTGCATGATGGTCATTTAAAATTATTTTCAGATAAATAATTTTTGTACTTGTATATATTTTTTTATTGTGTTCGCATAGTTTGTAGTGTAACATGCTATTTTTTGGTAAACCTAATTTAGCAAGTAATGTAATAAAAAAAAAGACTAGTTTGTAGGGAGCATCAATATTATTTTTGATGTTACTTCAATAAACTTACTTCAGTCTCCTTTTTCGGCATAGCATTGGGACTCCTATTGTATTGCAGATTTTAAAAATATGATTATTCGAGACAAAGATGAATCTCCAATCCTTCCAAAAGTAGAGTGTAGTCCAAAGGCATCAAATTCCACTTGCTTGCAGAAGATCACTCATGGTAGTTGTTTATTATACAATAAAACTACACACTTGTGATCTACTAAGAGCAATCAAACTTCTTTCCAGGTACCAGAAGGTCCACCACACACTAATTTCTTTCTTTATTAGTATACTGCTCATAAGTTGAGATTTTATTTATTGCTGTAAGTAACGTCAAAAATAAAATTGGTGCTCCCTAGAAACTAGTTTTTTTTTTAATTACATTACTCGCTAAATATTTTCTCTAAAAAAAAAAAAAAAAAAAAAAAAAGCATGTTATACTACAAACTATAAGAAAACTAGAGTCTACTGCAGTTTCACTACTTTTTTTTTTACGGCTTTTCACCACTGCAACAATATATATATCAGTATTTGCCTAAAACTTTATAAATATACAATTAAATGGAATAATCTTCCGCAGAGAGCATTCTATAATTTTTTTGGTACTTTTCGGTTAGCCGGACGCCAGTGATATATATATATATATATATACACATATACTATATATATACCAGGGGTCGATGCAAGTTTTTTTTCTTGGGGCCCATTTTGTGAAAAGTGAAGGTTATTTTTGTGAAATTTATTACAGTTTTGTGAAAAAAACATTTTGTAACGAAAGTTGAAATCCAAGTTTTACTCAAATTCGAACTAAGAATTTATAAACAAAAAATTTTTTAAAAATCCTTTTGCTGAAGTTTTCTTCTCTGGTGAGCTTGTTTGTTTACAAATTACACATTTTAAAACGTCACAAAATAATAAATAAATAATAAATGGTAAGTTTTTATGGAACAGAATTTTGTGAAAGGACCTATTTTAGTAAAAGGAATTTTGTGAAGGGGTCCATTTTATCAAATTGATTTTTGTGAAGGGACACATTTTATTAAATTGATTTTTGTGAAAGGGCCTTAAATAGGCGTCAAATTTTGCCTGGATCCACCCCTGTATACATATATATATATATATATATATATGTATTTATTTTGTACATATATCACTGGAGCCCAGCTAATCAAAAAGTACCATTTTTTATAATGAAGGTTTTTCAAAAAAAAGTAATAATAATAAATAAATGCTTTTGAAAAAAAAAAAAAATCAAAATTTTTATTTTATTAGTTAATACATTTAAACAGATGACCTATGCTGTAAAATAAATCTATATACTTGTAAAATAAACACATCTAAATCACAATTTGAATAAAACTTTATAAATCTATAATTCTAATGGAAAATTTCCTACTTTTATTATTGATACTTTTTCAATAAATGAAAATAACCATTCTATCGCTGTTTTAACTCTAAAATATACTGATAATTATGAACTTTATTTTTGCCAAACCAAAAAAATACTCCAAAAAGTTTTTTTCAAATCAGACTTTTTTTTTGGTGTACTATTCGTATTAAATAAAGTGTAGGAGTAGGGGTGTGGGGGAAGGGGAAGAATAAGAAACTAAATACAATCCAGAATCTTTGTAATATTTTATTATACAAAATTTAAAATGATTCTCCGAAAATTTTAAAACTTAAAACTGATGAGTAACCATGTAATATGTAATGAGTAACCAGTGAAGTGCAGAGATCGTTATGATCAGTCAAGTTTTTTAAGATAAAGTTAAAAATCGCAAATATTAGAAAATGCACTAAAATAGAATATTAAATAAATAACTGAAAGAAATCAAAGTACTTACTCACATCCAATCTGGCTCGAATAAATAATCCCAAAGAAATTTTCAAAAATAATAACACCATGCATCAAAAGTAAACTTTAGCCGTTGTTGTTAACTTGTAACCAATAACCCTAACTTGTTTACAATAAACATATCTGCATCCTGATTCAACTGTAATTTCTTTACAATAATATTTTATAAAATTATCAATCGATTAAAAATATCTGTTATAGATGAAATAAAATAATCACAATCACATGAAGATCTGCTTAATGGCGGCGGCGTCTAGCGTTTCTAACAACAACCAAGTTCATGTTGCCACAAAAAAAAGTGTATCGCAAGTAGTATTATTTTAGATCGAATTCACCTCCATATTTTGTTAGTCTATAAATTGTTGAGATATAAATGCATTCTGGATGTAAATTATTCAACAATCCAGTTTACGTCGTAGAATGGACGTCATCTTTATCTCCATATTATGTTTATCTATATTATGTTGGTATATGAACGTTCTATGGATGCCATGTATTGAACAATCCAATTTACGTTTAGAATGGACATCGGTTTGGCATACATGGATGTATTTTGGACGTAAAAAGCTCAAAATGGACGAAATATCTACATATGTGCTGTGTGGGTACGCATTGTGCGTCTTTCGCCATTGTTATGTATAAAGGCATTCTGCCTATTCGGTATCTTTCCAGATGCAGCACCATCTATGAAATACTTTTTAAACTAAATTTTTATTTATTTAAACTAAATTTCAGATATAAGAAGCATTTTCGTCCAAACCGCACTCTCGTACGCCAAATGCTTGATATTTTATTGATTTTTTAAATATGTCGAGGACTTTGGGAACACACTGTATATCTAAATATCATTAATTGAATTCTGATGCGGGCTTAGCCCGCTGACAGCGGGGTTTGTAATGTTTATAATGTTGAATGTTTTTCATTTGAAAATAAAATTTTCATACAAAATCGAGGGTGCAAGCTTCAGAAAGGCAGTGGGCCCCTCAGCATTAGAATCGCTTAGACAGATTTTTGTTTAAATATATAAAATCATTCAACACTGATTTTAGGTATATTTAAGTTTATTATCACAAGCTCTGGTGACGTCGGGTAGATCAGTTAGTATATATAGATATATTATATTTATGTAAATCATTCATGTAAATCTAAATCGCATAAAAAAGCATGTTTGTGTGTACATTTTACTGCAATAATACGAACATAAAGTTTAAAATAGCCAATTCAGTTATACAGCGATTTTACTATTTAATATTGCCTTCTTGAAATTTAAAAATAATAAAATATTTCAAAGAAATTATTGTAAAAATGCAGTGTTATTTTCCGTTTTTTTATTTAACATTTTAAATCTCAAAAGAAAAAAAAAATGCCGGCTTCCAACGAAAGAAGAAAAAAAACAAGATTATTTTTTCCCTGGTATAGAATGATGGAAATTCCTTCACTGTGGTATTGAAGAGTGATCGATGAAAGAAATCAAGGGAAGAGATATAAATCCTACCATATCACGCAATGAATAATGAAAGAGAAGATTATGAGGCAGGATTGAAAGCTTTAGAATCTTTTTATTTTTAACTTCGTGTTAGCCATTTTTAATTTTTTTTTTCTTCTTCTTCTTTCTTTACGGTTACTAACATAAAAAGTAAACTTTATCGCTTTACTTTGATAGAAATTTGATAAAGGATTGGATTTCGGAATGTAGAGGAAGGTATTTGAGTTTTCGGTTCAATAAAGTTTAAAGAATTATTATTATTTATTATTATTATTATTTATTTATTTTAAGGAAATGATTTTTTTAAACACATATAATATATCCAGTTTCTCTTTTAATATATTTATTACATTGAACGCCAGTGTTTGAAATTAGTTATATTTGTGGGATGAATAATAAAGCAAGTATTTTGATTTATAAATATATTTTTTATATGTAAATTTGAATAGATAAATACCATGAATTTTCAAATTTTAGTATGAAAGAGAAATATTGATTTCGAAAATATTAAATATATAACAGGTTTTTTTTTATATCTAGATAGATTTATTAAAAGGAAATTTCAGTGCTTTTCTTTTCTTTTAATTTATTTTAATTTAACAGATAAATAAATATTTTAATTTTACAAAAGAAATTTTTAAAAGTATTTTTAAATGATGTAATTTCTGAAAATATAAGTATGACGATTTTTCAAATTTTAGATTATTTATGTTGAAAATTATCCTCTGACGAATTTTCACGAATTTAAAACTAAAGAAATGAAAAAGGTAAGGTGAGTAACAGAACTTGAAGAAAACTGAGAAATGTTCTTTGCGATTTTCGACAATTATTTTTATCTATAATAATAGGGTTTGTGTGTGTATCTCCGTTCAGTTTTGTAGAGACCGCTGCACGCAGAACTACAAAATTTTGGAGGAAGGTGCCTCTATATTGGGGTTGGGTTGGGTTGATTATTGACGGCCAATTATCTGCACTTGGGATATAGGCCCGGGGGGAGTGCCCTTCGTGGGGGTCTTTCAAAGGGAACCTAACCCGTATTTACGCATGGATAAATCCACGGCTCGAAGAAAACCACGAAAACTCCGAACGATTAGGCCGACGGGCGCGATTGGGAACGAACCCAGCACCTCCCGTCTACCAGCTTCGAGAGCAAAACCTCTCAGCCACTGCCTCTATATTGGGAATAATGCACCTCGAAGTTCCATTTTGGAATTTTAGATTATATTTTATTTTAATTTAGCGTTTTTTTTTTAATATATATATATATATATATATATATATATATTTAGAAAAGGTATTTGGTTTCGTGGCGATTTTTTGACATTCGAAAAGGAATTAGATTTCAAAATTTTGATAATTTTTTAAAGCAATTTTTAGCGATTTTTAATACAGTTTTCTTTTATTAGATTATCACATGGGTTACTTTTCTTTTACATTTTTTTTTTTTACATTTTGTTTTTACATTAATTACATTACATTTCTTTTTTTAATTTTTTTATATTATTTTTTTTACACTATTTTTTTTACATTTTAAGCCGTTTCAAACTTTTAACCTATATATAGTAAATACTCTTCTCCTCGATTTTTAAATTTTTAGTGATTTTTAAGATTATACGACGATTTTTTGACATTTGTAAAATGAATTCTGTTTCAAAATTTTGGCCTAATATGAATATGGTTTCAAACTTTTACCTAAAATAGTAAATTTTGCACACGCTACTTTTTGATTTTTAGCTATATTTAATGCGATTTTCAATGCGATTTGCAGCGTTTTTTCGAGTTCCGAGGCGATGTTTTGACATTTGATGATTGAATTTGATTTTAAACGTTTAGTCTAATATAGTAAATTTTCTCGTATGCGAATTTTGATTTTGAGTGGTTGTTAGCGTTTTATTTTTAGTTTTATTTTTTGACTTTCGTAAAATGAATTCGATTTCAAACTTTTATCTTAATATAGTAAATTTTGTCTTTCGTGATTTTTGAAGTTTTTGCAATTTTTAATTCGATTTTTATCGTTTTTTTGCGATCCGTGGCGATTTTATGACATTCGTAAAAGGTTTCCAACATTTAGCCTAATGTAGTTCTTTTTTGTCATCCGTGATTTTGAATGTGATTTTTAGCGTTTTTCGAGTTTTACGGCCCGATTTTTTCGCATTCGTGAGAATTACGGTTATATTGTAGCGATTTTTGATATTTTAGTGTTTTTTCGAGATTAGCTGCGATTATTCTGCAATAGTGAGAGGAATCCAGTTACAATATTCTTGTCCAATATAATAATTTTTCGGAAGTTTTTTGCAGCAATTTTTAAATTTTTCGCTACTTTTTAATTGTGATTTTTAGAGTTTTTTCGCGCTTCGTGCTATTTTTTCACGGTCCGCGCAATGCCGGACGGGTCAACTATTTTTTAAGTATTCTGAAACACTGTAGTAGAACATTTTTCTCAACATTTTTATTAATTTGGATTAGCGAAAACAAACAAGGAATATTTCATGGGTATCTCTGAAGCTAAATAGGAAATATATACTCCAATGAAGAGTATGCACCTTGAACAATTTGAGAAAACTTCGCGACATAGCAGAAGTGTTTATAAAAGTTTTTCAAAAGCACTTTTTTTTTGTTTCAGTACTTTTTAACTTCATTCGTCATATAAAGAAATTAAACTAATACTGACAACACGATACACAGTGGGGCAAAATCCTGTAAAGCTGGCCAAAAGTCGAAATATAAAGTTACTATTTCGGGAATTTTAATTATACAGTTGGCTAGAATAATGTTTGGAGGGTCAGAATCTGTATTTAGAAAAAGGTTTTCTCGTTTCCCTGACAACATGCATCATTTCAAAAGTGACGTTTGTGGAAGTATCATCTGAGGTGAACAAAGAGAGCAAACAGTGGTTCCTCTAAACAAGTGCTACATTTTTCCATATCATCCAATTTTAATTCTGTAAAATGTATTCTCACGATGATGGTGTGTAAATTATTAGCATGCATTAGAAAAATTATATTAAGCGCAAAAAAATTAATAGTGTCATGATTATTTTTGATTAAAATATTTAAATTTTTTTTTTTTTTTTTTGTTTTCAAACATCAGAAAGTTTATAAGTTCCACGGTGTTCCGCGATGAAATTTAAGGAGATAATGTCCTGAACTATTATCTAATGAATAATGAAAAAACCAGATGCCAAAAACTGCCATTTTACATTTCGTGCAGGTTTTTGCAACAACAAGTAGAAATGTCACTTTTACTTACCATCATACGTAGTATAGGGTAAGTCTTGTAATCGTTTTAAAAATAAAAAAAAAAAATATTTTTTTTTTGACGGATTTACACGTTTCAGACACTGGAGATTCCGAAAAATATATTTTTAGAAGAAAAAAAATTTGCCGTCTGTCTGTGTGTCTGTATGTCTGTGTGTCTGTAAACGCTCTATCTCCAGAAAAAATTGAGATAGAGGCTTGGAATTTGGTATGTACTTAGTATGTAATAATGGGAAGAAGCCTTTTGAATTTCAGTAACCTCGATTATCCGGAACTATTTTTTTCGGACTCTCGAAATATTCGTTCTGATAAAAGGTACATAAAATTTTTCGAAATTGTTTTTTTAAGGAGAGAATATAAAAGACAATTAAAAAACATAAATTTTGCATAAAAAATGAAGTCGATCGGATCATTAGTTGCCGAGATATTTGTAATCCTATTTTACATACTCTTCGATTTTTCATGACCCTGTATTTCATCCAAATTTCAACTCAAAGATGTATTTCAATTGGAAATGAGACACTTAATCCGACGCAGTAAACTCTTAGTTAATATGATTATCATTTTTAGAGATATGATGATGTTTCTTTTACGCAGTTCAGTAATAGGGCATTTAAAGTTCATGACGTCATCAAGCCACAATTTTATTCGAATTCCAATACATTATATAAGTAGTTTACACATGTTTTATTTTTATATTTTATATTATGCATATCCATGATGGGTAAGTATTACGGTGGGCCAACGACAAGTTATTAGTCGCTTCAAAAATTCTGAAATTGTAAAAGAGTAGTGCTTGTGTTAGAAGATAATTTTATTGTCAGAGTTGCTGTGGTTTTCTTACAAAGTTGAGTGGCAGTAGTTCTTTGTGCAAAGTTATTTTTTTCGAAAATGGCAGCGTTTTTGTTTTATTGACGTGTATAATTATATTCTAAACAAAAGTTTTGTAAAAAAATAAGGGTTTAATTAAAGTGTGATACAGTTCTCTTTTTTCTCTTTGTAGGGCTCGAGCTCAAAGTAAAAATTTTACTTATTTACAAATTGAAAAATTAAAAAAAAAATTGCCATTTGAACAAGAAGGTTGTAGTCTAAGTTTCTTAAAATGTTTTACAACCCTTTGAAAATCAGTTTGAAACGGGTATGAGAATGAGTTGTTACTGATAAGAATATAAAGACAAATATTCTGTGTGATTCTTAAGCGTTTGCATGGTCGATATTATTAATATATAGAAACCGTGGGCTATCCCTTATCTATCCTCGCTTGTTATTTGACATTCTTTTCCAGAATGACCGGAAAAAAGTGTTTATGTCTTTCTGCCGCAGTTGTACAATGATATTTTAAAATAATAAGAATTTTGAGTTTTGTCAGATTTCTGCCAGTGGTTGGGTATAATTAAAAAAGTTTTCAATTTAAACCGATTTTCAGGGATATGAAAATCACGAAATGTTGTCATGAGGGAATGTTTACAATGAATACTATTTATACATAAGAAGAGATTTTTAAATGAGAAAATTATTCTTGAAACAATTTAAAAATGTTATTAACAATTTTCTACTGCATGCTTTCGGTATCTATACTAATTCGCCATTTTTGCTTTCAATTTTAACTTTTGAATCGTAATTAGCATTCTTCAATGCACCTGTATCCGAAATTTCATACAAATTGAATAGCTTTCAAAACATTTAAATTTTTAGTCCGCCATATTGGATTTCCCATTTTGATTTTTTTAATTTTAACTATGGAATCGTAATCAGCATCCTGAAAAACACCTGTGTATGAAGTTTCGTCCAATTTGAATAACATTTTCATATTTTGGCCAGCTTTTCGGGATTTTGCCCCACTGTGCGATGTGTCGAATTCAAAATATATAAGACCTTTCGAATATTAAGGGAGGAGGAGGTGGGGATTATTTGTTTTAGAGGTAGTTTCAATTGCACATTTACAAAATATTTATAATACTAATCTTATTAAATACTAAATTTCTAATAAGAAATCGTATTTACAATATAGGTGAAAGTCTTTTTAATGAAAATGCACGTTTTCATTGACGTCAATTGACAAAAGCCTTTTATTAATTCAAAATGGATGGCTTCTTATTTCTGAGCTGCTGGAAACAAAATGACGACATTTTTCGAACGTGTACATAATATTTCGGTTTTCTGAATTAAAATAACTGTTCAAAAATGTAATTTTTACCTGCAAAATTATTCTACCTTTAGCGTCCTTGTGAAAACTTTTAGCCACAATTTTTTATAAATAATTAGTTCAAAATCTATGTTTTCTTCTTTAAATTCAATTCTTGTGAATAAGGGCCAGTAATTTTCCAGTGTAAGGCAGGAAGCTTAAACTTGTTCAATCTTTTTAGTTGAATATAAACCTAAACAAGAACGAAAAATCATGCGTCAAGCATAGATTATGTAACACTTTCCAACTCTTCCAAAATAATTTTACAAATCATTACCGTTTAATAAGGTAAAATATAATATCTAAGTAAACAATTTGGAAAACGCATAACATATTTAAAAACCCAATTTTAGGAATTATTAACAATATTCGGGAAAATATCCAAATTCTGTTGTGCAACCCTGTATATTATCTATAGATTTGTATATATGTTACATAGAACGCTAAATTTTAGTTCAGATGGGAAATGCGTAGCACAGTTTATAATTTCCCTTTTGAACTTTCCGTCAATAAACTTAAATGTACTCCAGAACTTTTGTGCTGCCCTGTATATGATTTATAGAATTTATACACACCAAGTAATATAAAAAATATGCGTTAAATTTAAAAACGCGTTAAGCAACTGAAAAAGCACTTTCAACAATTATTGTTAACAGACAGTACCAACTTTTTTATGTATCCCTGTGAATGAACGATAAATGCTATACTCAAAATCTTCTATAGAAAGCCACTTGTAATGAACCTTAGTCACATATATGAATTTCAATTTGTTTGAAATATTTAAACATTCTTAAAATAAACCGCAAACGATTTTTCTCTATAGACCATAATGCAACGGAATTCTTTTGAGTGTCCCTGTAAAACAAATTTAAGTGCTATACACACCATATTCTATAGAAATCCTCTTGTAGTGCACTTCAGTGATATATATAAATTTCAATATGTTTGAAATTGCATAACATCGTTAAAATAAACCGCGAATAATTTTTTCCCATAGACCGTAATTCTTTTGAGTGTCCCTGTAAAAAAACTATAAATGCTACACACTTCATATTCAATATCGAACATGTCATAGTAAACCTCAATAACATATATCAATTGCATGGCTATACATATATGTTTACGAGAGTTAGAGCACAGACAGATAGACAAACCGAATTCATAAACACTTTTCAACTATGTTGGAAAGTTTTAAAAAGACTGCGATGTATTGATTTCCAGGTGTCAATTTATCGATAGACGAATTTCTATTCTCTAAAATAAACTTAGTGATGAAGCTTGAATATAGGAAAGTGAGTTTTTATTTATTTGAATTTTCTTTTAAAAATGAAATTTAATCGTTTTCAATGACGTCAATTTCCAAAAGCCTTTTATTAATTCAAAATGGATAGTTTCTTATTTCGGAGCTGCTGGAATCAAAATGGCGAAATTTTTCGAACGTGTACTTAATATTTCGGTTTTCTAAATTAAAATAAATGTTTAAAAATGTAATTTTTACCTGCAAAATTATTCTACTTTTAGCTTCCACCATTTTTTACAAATAATTAGTTTAAAATCTGTGTTTTCTTCTTTGAATTCAATTCTTGTGAATAAGGGTCAATAATTATCCAGTGCAGTGCAAGAAGCTTAGACTTGTTCAATCTTTTTATTTGAATGTAAAACTGAAAAAGAGTGCGATATATTGATTTCCAGATGTCAGTTTATCGACAGACGAACGTTTATTCTTTGAAATAAACTTACTGATGAAGCTTGAATATAGGAAAGTAAATTTTTATTTACTTGAATTTTCTTTTAAAAATGAAACTTAATCAAGATATTTTTTCGCATCTATCTAAATTTAAAATAATTGTTCTTTTTAATTTTGAATGAGAAAATGACGACAATAAAATTCTAATAATTCTTAATATTTCTCTTTATCTCCTTTTCATTCCCAATAATAGAGTAATTTAGTTGCCACTATTATAAAAATTTCTTTAAAAAATAAAAATGAAATTAGGTTATAGCGTATTCGGATATAACGAGAAGTTTGTTTTAACGAGAAATTAGTAAACAAATGTTCAGTTCAATATAAAAATACGTTGCAAGAACCTTGGTTGAAAACAGTAAAACTCAGATATAACGAGAAAAAATCTGCAGCTTTACAAAAATGTCCTATTTTTATTCACATTCTTCTTAAAGAAACCATAACATTTCATAGTACAGCTGCACTATTACTGAAAATATTGAAGATGGAAAGGATAAATATGATACAGATGAGTGCGATACTGAGTTGTAGGGAATTGTAGCGTAAATCCTCAAGTATTCTTAAATGCAACGTGGGAAAGTGACATTCCCCATGCAATGAGCTTGATTAGATGAAGAGTGCGACTATGCAATAAACAAGAATCTAAAAAATTTAATAAATTAGTTTTCAACCTTCATAATACATAATATGTAATTATGTTTTATATGTTCTGCATAATTCAAATATTTTATTTAATAATAAATATATAGTAAGAGTGAGTCCTTTGTTTTTTTTTCTTTATTTTCTTTCATTATTCAGCATGTTAAACATTAAAAGGATAAAATTAAACTTTTGGGCTATAATTAATACTTTATTTCCATATTTTAAATTAAAGAACGGAAAATATGTGTGAAAAGTGTAATAATATATTTGTTTTTGATGATTTCATTAAACTTTTATACATAATCTTACAGGGGATACATTAATAAAACTTGAACTTGCTTATTACGAGAACTTGTTTATAACAAACAAAGACACTAGGAAGCTAATTTAATTTTCGAAATTTCGAGCGTTATTACGGCATCTAAGGAATCATAGAAATAATTGGTGTTGTTTGCAACCAGCAATTCTTCCTAATCTTGGAGGAGTAGATGTGAAATACAAACTCACAGTCACATTTTAATATAATAGATCTTGTTGACTTTTAAAAAAATATATGACCAAAACACGCATAAAAAGAGAGCTTAATTTAATTTATCAAATTTTATAAAATATTTTAAACTCAAACACTGTTGAAACAAATCTATTCAAAAAATGAGATAATGGACCTTACTTTTTATTTTTTATATAAATGTAATAGTATTTTTAAATGAAAACATGACATGCTCAGGTATAAATAGACATACCAACTTTAAAGTATTTTTTTCGATAAATATACTATTGTATTATTTCGTTTTACATATTACACATTTCCAGAGAAATTGTTTAATAAATGTGCATGTACATTTCGGAAATATTTTATAGGAATATTCACTAATATAGGAATTATAGTGGTCGGCGCGGTCACTTTTTTCACTACCACTATTTCTAAACAATAATATTCGGTGGTAGATTTCTTCAACATTTGCAAGAGAAATCTACCAGGAAGATTATTGTTCGAAAATTATGGTAGCTAATAAAGGAGGCCGAACATACTCTTGTAATACTTTGAAAAATACAAGTTGCAAATTAAAGAAATTACTTTTTATGACGGAAGTATCGAATCAGTATGTGACTGAATGTATCTCGTTTTATTTACATTTTAGTAAACCGTGCAAAAATTCTTAAAAGCAAAGTTATATAGAAGACAATTACGCATATAATTGCTCAGAAAAATTGCTTTCCCTTTTTCCTTAAACAATTCTTTAATTTATAAAGCTAGAATCGTCGAATAAGTGTCTATCGTCATCGTGTGTCGTAAAACAACTATGTGCTATCATATGAAAGTGAAAGAAGCGCCCGCAGTGGCGAAATTTGAAAGTTATTGACCATATTTTGTAAACTATGAGAGGTAGAAGAAAAAAGTCAATTACCAAAGCGTAGAGTATCTTCGATTAAGTATGAAATGATGTCTTACATGTAACAATAACTTTATTAGACACCCTAAAATGCAAGTTTTTCGATATACGATATACAAGGTGGCCATAATGAAACTAACGGTACTCAGAGTGTTCTGTAGCGCGATCTAATTGTGAGAATGGTGCCAAATTTTGTAGTAAGGTTAAACAAGACGGGGGACGAAGGATTCCGTGAAAAAAAAATAGTTCCAAAAGTCACCGCCAGGGGAATATGTGGCGCTGTGTATTCGAAAAGAGAGTTTCAAAAAATGAAGAATCAATACTGAAATAAAATTACCGTTTATTTAACGAATTTAGCAATTTAATCCAAGCTCAAAATGGTAACAGTTTATAAAAAGCTAAAAATTTACATAAACACTGCTAAAGTTTCTTTATCTGCAATTTCACTTACAGAGCCCCAAAGAAAGCAACAGCAGAAGAAGAAGTTATTTATCTGCAATTTCACTTACAGAGCCCCAAAGAAAGCAACAGCAGAAGAAGTTCTTTATTCAAATTTCACGGTACATCTTTTGGCCCAGTGCCAGCTTGTTCGGCTTTAAAAGGTAATGTGCTACTGTTAGAAGCAATTTCATTGAAATTTATCTTTCATAATGTCTCCTTCTTTAGTCGAGCGAGTTCTACTAGTCAAATTCTTATACTTCAACCAGTGCAATGCGCCAGCCGCTCTTCATGCTTTTTAGAAACCACAAAAAATGCGTAAAGGTAACGGTCCTTTGTCAGTTAATGGTTTAAAAGCTATGGTTGAGAAGTTTGAGAAAACAGGTTCTCTAAATGTTCAGTCAGGCAGAGGACGAAAACCCGTATCACAGGATACAATCGAAGAAGTGGTAACGGCGATTGTCGGCAGAGCACCAGACAATATTGCTACCACTTCCAGCGCTCATGGGATAGCTCAGAATCTGGATATGCCTTATTGTACGGTAGGAAAAATCCTACGAAAGATTATCCACTTCTATCCGTACAAGATCAGCCGTGTACAAGAGTTACGTCACACCAAACATGGTAATAGATTGACTTTTGCTCTCACTTTTCTTGCCAGAATGGAGTTGGATGATGCTTGGCCCTGGAAAATCTTATGGGGAGACGAGGCCCACTTTTACCTGAATGGAATTGTAAATACCCAGAACTGCCGAATTTGGGATAACAAGTCACCAAGAGCATTCAAGAAAATTCGTTTGCATTCACCAAAGATAACTGTTTGATGTGTTTTAACAAGAGATATGATCATAGGTCCATTCTTCTATGAGAACATTACTCCGACAGGACCTGTAACTTGTTCTGTTACCGGAGATAAACGTCGACAAATGCTAAACAACTTTGTTATTCAGGCACTTCAGCAAAGACAGTGCCTGGAGAAAATCATTTTCATGCAAGATGGAGCCCCTTCACATATGGTTTTGCGGGTACAGCAGCTGCTACGACAGAAATTCACAACAGAAAGAGTCATTAGCCGCTGTTTTCCAACTACATGGCCACCTCGGTCCCCTGATCTTACACCCTGCGACTTTTGGCTATGGGATTACCTAAAGTCCAAGGTCTAACACGAGGTGTCCAGGACCTGGCTACGTTGAAGGATAACATATCGCGAACTGTACGGGAGATTCCTGCAGACATGTTATTCTCTGCTGTTGTAAATGCTGTGCACAGAATGCAATATGTGGTCCACAAAAACGGCGGCCACATCGAACCTGAGTTGGATGTGCTAAATAAACGGTAACTTTATTTCAGTATTGATTCTTCTTTTTTGAAACTCTCTTTTTCCAATACACAGCGCCACATATTCCCCTGGTGGTGACTTTTGGAACTAAATTTTTTTTCGCGGAATCCTTCGTCCCCCGTATTGTTTAATCTTCCTACAAAATTTGGCGCCATTCTCGCAATTAGATCGCGCTACAGAACACTCTGAGTACCGTCAGTTTAATTATGGCCACCTTATACTCAAATACGCATTAATCGCGTGTAAAAGTGTAGCATTATAAGGACTAATAAAACACATGTAAGCAAGGTACGATTTATTTAAAAAAGGAAAATCCGCTTAAGTATACTTAATTCATTGTTTTCATCATCGGGCAGCAGCATGTTACAGATGACGGACATATTGAGCATGCTTAAGTTGATTTCCTTATTAAAATAATTTGTGGCTTACCTATTTAAGTTTAACCCTTTCAGGGGCAAAACACGTACATTGTTAAAATACTGAAATGAATTATTGACACCGGAATTTACAAACAAATGTATTTGGAAATAAGAAAAAGCTGTATTTTGTATACAGAACAAACGAAAATTTTTATGTCAGTATTCTGGTGTCATTGTGACATTTGGGAATTTAAATTATGTGGTTTCATAACCATACCACCGCCCTTGAAAGGGTTAATTAGTAAATATGCATCTGCATTAAAATGCACACTTCTACAAGCGATTATAATGTATTTAAGTCGGTTATTGGTTATCGAAAAAATAACATTTCAAGGCTTAGAATAAAGTCATTTTTACATGTAATACGTCATTTCATACTAAATCCAGAACGCTCTAAATTTTTGTAATTGCCATTTTTTCGCTATCTATCATAGTTTTCTAGGTAGGGTTAATAAATTCCCAATTTCGCCACTAGGGGTCGCTGAAATCACTCTCATATGATATAGTTATCTTACTATATAGGTAGACCTTTATTTACCCTTAAACACGTTTTAAGAATGAACCAATTATTTCGACACTATGAATTACAAAGCTCTGCATAAATGTTTAATGATTTGCAGCAATGTTCTTGTTCACCACTCTTGAAATAGCTACAGATGTTTAAAAATTGCAAACATATCAACTTAAATACATTCGAAACTTTTTCAGAACTTCAAAATTGTGCCCACCCATGCAAAAAAATCTTGCCGGCATTACTACCTCTTACGTCTAAAATGGCTTCCGTAACACATTCATTTGCATTAGTTTTGCGTGTTTCCAGATATTCAATATTTTGCACCTTTGGTGATTTAATATATGGGTTCGAAAAAACTCCTAAAAATTATAATCAACAGCTATAATACCATAAACCGAAATCATCGGGATAAACTGTCTCCACCATTATAAACCAGTATATAGAAATTCCTAATTATAAAATATAATAATAATAATAATAATAATAATTAACAGTATTACCGCAATGTGGTGGTGCTCTGACACAGTCAGTCTGCTCATAGTGTTTAATGTGTAACACAATTTAACAGTTTCTAAAAGTTACATTCACTGAATCTTTGAGATATATTATACTTACTCATAAATATACGTAATTTATTGCGTATTGTAGCTTATCAGATAAAGTGACACCGAAATAAAAATGCAACTTCGCAGCTGACCTTGAGGCTCTTGATTTGCAGATTCACTAGTTTAATTTACCATTTTTACTTGTAACTTGTTCACAGTTTAACTATAGATACTATTGAAGCTTTGCTTCGTTTGGAGTCCTAGTAGTTATCACTATAAATTTATGAAAAGATGAATTTTATATATATAGCTACCAGGCTTCGTCCGCTACGCTGGTCGTCTTCTCCAAACGAACCTTGAAATAAACGAACTATATCGGTGAATTTTACTTTGTGTTTTAAGGCAATATGAACCTTGGAAAGACCTTCCGCATTGTGGAAAGGTACGACCGCCATTGTGATGAAAATGAGACAATATTTTCTAATACGCCAAACAAAACTTGCACTCTTAGAGACGAGCTCTTTTAGTTGATCATTTACAGTAAGATTTGGTAACTAAAACTATCCCTGAAAAACCATCTAATTAACAATTAAGTCTCATAAAAATCCGTCCGGTAGAACTTTTCAAAAAGACTAATCTTTCGTAATGGGGTTCGCCTGATTATAGAACTTTCCCCCATAATTCTATAACTAATCAACATAGAGTGGTATGTTATACTAGGGGGCTGAACCCGCTACTCGCTAACGCTCGCATTGCGAGGCAATTCACATTAAGACCGCTACGCGATCACAGTTCGCTTCGGTCGCTCGCCTTTTTTTGTTTTTGCAGCACCTCTAGTCGGAATAAGGACTACCATAAATAATTTTAACATATGAAATTGAAAAATTATTTTAATGTAAAAAAAATAACTGAAAACTTCGTTGAAAACACAATTAAAAATGCATTTAGTTGGTGCGAGCAATGAGCATAAATCATTTAAATACTATGAAAAAATGATCTTGGAAACACAATTAGTTTAAAACTTATAATATTGTACAGCACGGCCTAAATTCATTTAAAAAAAAACACTACGTGATAGGGGTAGTATATATATCATCAACCATTGTTAAATTTCGTTTGACATTCTACTGTTCTAATTGATTATAGATTTTTGCAAAATAAATTATTTTTACTTCATTAAGATGAACACAGGTGGCAGCAGGTGAAATCTAGACAGTTGAAATTTTTATTCGCTCCGATTTTCGTGTGAGTGAAATTCGTAAATAAATTCTAAATAAGACTTGAGAATTCGTTTGAAATTAACGATAGTACTCATAATTAAAATGAGGAATCATCTCAAACGCTTTGGATTACGTACATGTTATTTTATTTTTAATAATTGCTAGTTTGAGTTTGACTGCTCTCACACTGGCCGCCATATTGGAGGCAAAACTATTCTTACCCAATCTACTCTGTTAATTGGTCTGAGCTCTAGAAACTATGGTTGTTGCCAAACGGTAAGCTAGAAATTCAGCCTTATTTGCGCGCCAGCACCTGCCCTGAAAAAATAGCTAACCAAGAGTACACAATCCATTCAGTAGAATCTTTTAAAAAGACTAATTTTCATAGGAAGGTTCACCTTATTATAGAATTTTCCCTCATAATTTTATAACTAAGCAACGTAAAGTAATATGCTGCATATTATAACCTTCTCTGAAAAATTATCTAACAATGCAAGTCCTATCAAAATCCATTCAGAAGAACTAAAGTTATAAGCAGCCGGAACGAAATTCCCATTTACATTATATATATATATATATATATAGTAGATAGTCGTGTATATAAAGTTTAGCACAGATACAGGATCCTATGAGTTAATCAAGCCTTTTATTCATCCTTCGAGCAAGGGATCTCAGAAATCGCTCACAGCGGCATTTTTTTGACATAGCATTTAAGGGTTAAAGAGGGGGTAAAATGAAATTTTTTACACATTTTTCTGAAATATATTCAACAGGTAAGAAAGTTAAACACCTGACCGATGATTCCACGACCCATAGGTTGAAAAAAAACTCAATTAAATCATTTATTTAATTCCTTTTTAGACGGAGCAAATTTGATATTAAACCAATGAGACAATAAGCTGATAATTCACTTTAAAAATAAAGCTAAAAAAGAAAATCTCATTAAAATAGATTCAGGTGAAATATTTCAAATATTCAGCAAACGAAAATACCTTTCAAAAGGATTCAGGTCTAAATTAAATTTTTCTACTTTTAATTAAAAACCGTAAATATTCAGCCGACATTAAAAATCCGTTAATCACAGTTCAATTAAAGTCTCTTCGCTTTGTTCAAATTACAACTTGCATTAAAATCGAAAAGACGTGCATAATTTCTTCCCTTTTTTTTTGTGTGTGAAATTTTGATATTCCTCCTTGGTTGAAAATTTAAGTCCTAAAAGAATAGTCAATTTTATGTTCAACGCTGCTTTCTAAATTTATGATTACGTTAGACTTTAAATTAGAATCTTTCAGATTTTTTTTAATCGAATGGTGTGCTTTTTTTAATTGTCATGAAAGTGTAATTATGAAGGATTTGTGAAATTTCACGAGAAATGAATGTTTTTCAAAAGAAAACTTACCGTTTAATAATCGTAATCATTATTTAGCAATGAATAGGTAATGGAAATTGTTATTTAAAAAATTATACGATAAACGACAACTAATCGATTTATTGTTACAGTATATTCCGGTGCATGACGTGCACATAAAAATTATTTAATATATTTTTCTATGCTCAGGTATACATGTATTCGCCGTATAATGTGAACTCTCTTCTTTACAAAGAAACCGTCATAAGATACGTAGCAAGAAAATACAATAAGGAGCCTTAAAAAAATATATAATAACTATTACAAACATAGTAAAGAAAAAAAAGAATGAATAACCATGTCTCACGTATAGATTATTTTACTGTTGTTCGTGATTGTGGCTGAGTGAATGTATTAAATATTTCGATGTCAAATGTCAGTATTATTTTTCAGCAATCTATAAATTCAAATGAAGTAAATATAGGCACATTTGGAAAAAAAGTAGATGTTAAACGAAAATATATTTAATTATTCACAGGTTCGGATCGTTGCACAGGTACAGATTAAAAGTTCCATGGCTACAACTGCCAGTGGCAGCGGCACCCAGGGCCGTTACGTACGTCTTAAATTTTTATTACATGTTGTTTGCTGGTTGATTAGAGGGAGAATTTATCATGACATAAACTCGAAGGATTTTACATCTCACCAAATGGTTACATTATTGGCGATATTTCTCCAAACAGAGCATAAAGACAATTAAAAAATTTAGAGAATAAAGCCATTTTTAGCATAAATCATCCTAACGAAATTCTCCAGGGGAAGTCAGTATATGTGGGAACTTTAAACCGCATATATGGGGCTCGCGAGAGAGTTTCGCACTTTTGAACCCGCGGCATATGAATTTGTTATGGCTTTGATTTGTACGTTGGATATTTTTGGAATACATTTTTCAGCTCCGTAAAGGAATTATTGTAATTTAAAAGGATGTTTAAAGAGAAAGCAGTTAGCAACAGATTTGTGTGACCAAACAGGGAAACGACAGATGGGCTCTTATGCTAACCGTTGGAGAGTAGATGTAGCGGTTTTCATTTATTTGATCTGAACATTATGGAAATCTTTAATGCAAATGATAATCGAAAAGTTATCAGAATAAATGGAATGAAATCTGTTACACTGAATTTAACAAAGAGGTAAAGGAAAATAAATAAAATTATATTTTTTGTACAACAGTGAGCCTTAAAATAACGGAAAAGAGAAACAAATTTGGAAAAGAAATTAAGAGGGGAATAATTACTGAGATTGATTAATATATGATGTGACATCATAATTATGAAACACATTCCAACACATTCATAATACTGTAACAAAACTTCACAGTTTAATAAGATCTAAGTATGCAAGGGATGACAAGGGATGACCGCCCGGGAACCCAGCTTTCGCTTTAGAGTATAAGTGCAATCCCGGGGCGAAGACACAAACCCACTGTTTACTTTACGATACATGCAATGTGTTGAAGGGTAAACAGTTTTTACAATGTTTAGAGTGCACAATTATTTATCTAAACATGTCTAACCAAGTGTTTATATACTTAACTGCATTAAAGGCGCACATTAGTTTAACTTAACAAATTTGGCAAAGGTAACAGATGATTGAAAAAGAATATACAATTTTCGTGAAGAAATATAGTGGTATAATAATACTAAACAAGTTGACAAATATTACTTTACAGAGATTAATGAATATAACAAACTAATAATATAAACTGATACGTATGCACAAAATTTAGAATGGAAAAAACGCCGGAATTTACCAGCTCTGATAAAACAATACAAATTGAAACAGTTAAAGAGCTCCCGTTCGGCTGCGTGAGAAGAGGAGTGCTGGCCGAATGCTAAAAAGGCTGAGGATTTGAGAAAAGGAATTCGTTGTTTTCTATAAATTTCATACAATCTATTATTCTATTCAAAAGAACTGACCGTTCGAGCAGGTAGATCAGCCAATCACGTAAATTCATAGCATTAGGTATTTTAATGTGGTAATCTGAAGTTAGTGTGCAATTCAGAATGTAGTGTAAAGATGTTGATTGTGATCCACAGATACAAAGTGGTGAGTCACGTTTATTTATTGTATATAAGTGTTGTTGAAATGGTCCGTGGTTGGTTAAAAATAAGTAAAGGTATCTGTTTTGTATTTGGAAGTGTTGTGAGACTTCTGGTAGGAAATCTCTTGTATAGTGACCCACCTGTTCTGTGGACCAGCGCAATTACCAACTACGATGCAGATGTTGTTTTCATTCCATTTTTAGAGTTGAAAGTGGAAGTGGGATGAATGATTGTGGTAAGTTTTTGTCTTCTGTTGCCGTCCTCACCAGTTGATTGGCCGGTTCACTACCAGGGACACCAGAGTGTCCTTTAACCCAGTTGAAGTAAAAATCCTTTGAAGTATATTACAATCGTTGAATAATTTATTCGGAAAATTCATAGCACATTTGAAAACGCAATTTCAGGAATTACCATCAATAGTCGGAATAATATCCGAGTTATTTTGTGCAGCCCACATAAACACTCATAAATACTTTTCAACTATGTTGGAAAGGTATTAGTAAACAAGAAAGAAAAATTATGCATCAAGCATAGATTATGAAACACTTTCCAACTCATTCAGAATATTGTAACAAAACTTCACCATTTTAATAAAGTGAAAGGTGATCTCTAAGTAAACAATTTAGAAAACGCATAACACACACTTATCTACACATATCTACATATACATATATATACATCTACATATATATGTATATATATACAAATTAATGTATATACACATTTCAAAACACATTAAAAATATATAATAACTGTTACAAACATATGAGTTGTAATGTCCCAACTGGGCGAAAAATGTCCGGGCTAGGATTCAAACCGGCCCGGGAAAGATATGAGTACGCAATTCAGAAAATGCATAGCACATTTCAGAAATTACCATCAATAGTCGGGAAAATATCCTAATTCTTTTGTGCAGCCCTGTAAAAATAGGATCTATAGATTTGTATAGATACTGCATAGTATGCTAAAATTTTATTCAGTTAGGAAGCACAGAGCATGCACTGCAAAAAAAATAAATGCTAATTTTACGGTATAATACTGGCATCCCAGCTGCCAGTATTATATCGTAAAATCAACAATTTTTTTTCCGTGTAGCTTAAAATGCCTCTTCAAAAATTTCCGCCAATAAACGGAAATGTACTCGATATCTCTTGTGCACCCCAGTGTAGAATCTACAGAATTCATACAAATAAGTAATAAGTAAAAAAAAAGTTACTGTTAAAAACGCGTACCACAACTGAAAACGCACTTTCAGCAATTATTGTTCATAGACAGTACTGTAACCGAATTACTTTGTGTGTCCCTGTAAATGAACGATAAATACTTTGCACACCCTATTCTGTAGTAAGAATCTTGTAGCGCACCCCAGTGATACATACAAATTTGAATATGTTTGAAATAGTGTAACATCATTAAAATACGCCGCATTTTTTTTTCTCATAGACCATGATGTAACGGAATGAGAATAGTTAAGCGAATTAGAATACGTACAGACAGACGATCGGCAGTCGTCAGATTGACAAACCGAATTCATAAACCCTTTTCAACTGTATCGGAAAATGTTAAAAAGAGGAAGTGAGAAATGATAAAATATGATACGTCACTGCAAAAAAAATTGTTGTTTTACAGTATAATCCTGGCACCCCAGCTGCCAGTATTATACCGTAAAATTAACAGTAATAAACAGTAAAATAAGTAGTAACACTCTGCCGTGCATAGCGGTAGCGTATTACTGTTTATTTTACTGTTTATTACTGTTACTTTTACGGTATAATACTGGCAGCTGGGGTGTCAGTATTATACTGTAAAATCAACAGTTTTTTTTTTCCTTCAGTGTAAAATGTTTATTAATGTAGGGATCTCTTTTTCTTTGCCAACTTTTCTTAACACCTTAAAAAGAAACTACGCAAGAATTAAATAATAACAATAACAATGTATGGACAAGTTTCAAAAGTCTTATTTATTTAATTCCAATGTTTAAAATACTGTAAACATAACACGGGTACATTGTTTTTATACAAAAATAAAAATTCTTATTTATTCGCTAATGTTTCTGCATCTGAAATTGGCGATATTCTGAGCACATAATGCGCATTTTTCGTAATAAAATTTTAGAATTTTCACTGGAAATGCGTTAAAATGACATAGTAGCTCAGTGGTTTCCAACGTGGGTAGTGCGCCCACAGGGAGAAATTTGATTTTTTAAGGGGATTCCATATTTGTTACCCATTGCGTGTCACTTTATTTTTAAATTTTCATTATTCCCTGTGTATAAAACTCACCTGTACTTAGATGAATTTTCGGTACTTACGTATTAACCATACCAGTTCAGATACACCGGGCCGATTACAATAATTATAATAACTTTTTTTTTCTCTTTATTTTTTTCTTATTTATATATATAGAAGAAAATACTAGAAATCGTACGTTAACGTGAAAATTGAGGTGCGTTCGTACTATAACTAGTTTTACAATGTAAAAAAAAATCATTGTTATTATTTCAATGAAATGAATTATATCGTCCGTTATGGGCGAAATGAGCATGCCTTTTCTCTTATTACGTATGGCACGTTTACAGATGCGAATTTTTTTTCGACACCAGACAGCGCTGCACAATTCTCCATGGAGATCTTGCTTTGCGAATGATTACCTCCATGATTTAATACTTTTATGACTCACGATGAACGAATCTCTTGTGTTTATTTACTTTAATGGATTGAGATATTGGGCTGTCAACCTAATTTCAACCAAAGTTATCTCAGAATCTATACATATATGAATGTAACTCATCTCTCAAATAAACAATTTTTTTGGACGGTTTTTCTAAAAATTCAGCTTTTATGTCAATTTTATTTGAAAAAATAACTGTCAATAAAAAAGGCCCCCTGGTTTATGAAAAAAGATGTGGTCAGCCCGTATTTGTTTTCTTCAGTCACATGACTTGCGCTTTTATTATATAGTTTATGTATGATAAGATTTAATAGAATGAAGAAAATTTTATTATTATCTTCTTAAGTTTTGATTCGATGTTCATAAAATTTGAAATAACTCGGCAAAATTCTGCAATGATTATATATATTAAATTTCAAACCATTCGGTTGGGTAGTTTTTGCGCTATCATATGCGGACGGATGGACGGACAAGACGACAACTATAGGGGATACGTATTTATAAAATTACGAACGCACCTAAAAATGATATCGTTTTCAAAATTGAGATTTAAATACTGGAAGCTCTTATAAATAGAGAAATAAGCTAAAAACTTATGATATTTTACTTATTTTTAAATACGCACTTTTAATAGACAACATTTGAATATTTTTTAAATAATTCTATGGATTCATTTCTCCCATTCTATCAAATGGTATAGTTAATTTCCTTTGCATTCCAATTTGCAAATGTTATGTTAACCCAATCAGAAAATAAGCTGATAATTTACTTTAAAAATAACCATTTAAAACTTTTTTTTTTTTTTAATAATCCAACATATCTCATTAAAATTGAGTCAGGTGAATTATTTCGAATATTCAGCGAACATAAATACTTTTCAAAAGGATGCATGTCTGAATTAAATGTTTAATAACTTGAAAATTTCTTCACTTTCAATTAAAAACCGTAAATATTTGGCCGACTATAAAAATCCCTTAATCGCAGTTCAATTAAACTGACTTCGCTTTGTGCAAATTACAAGCTGCATTAATTCGAAAATATGTGCAATATTTCTTTCTTTTTCTCCCCTTCTTCATTGAAAATTTAAAAGAACAGTCCTAGAAGAATAGTAAATTACGTTCAGCGCTGCTTTCTAAATTTGTGGATTACTTTAGATTTTTAATTTTAATTTTAGAAGGATTTTTTTATTGAATGGTGTGAACCTTTTCTTACTCTCAGAAAAGTTTAATTATGAAAAGTTTATAAAATTCTGTGAGAAATGAATGTTTATGAAAAGAGAAAATGTCGTTTAATTATCGTAATCATTATTTTGAAATGCATAGCTAATAAAAATTTAAAAGAATTGTGGGCTATTTTTTATTTCAAAGTGTCATCCAATAAACGGCTGCAATTAGATTCATTGCTAAGTTTTTATTTTGATGAAGTGAATTTATAAAATTTGAAACACATAAATATGTTTCACAGTTTGTTGTAAATTGTTCTACATTGAAATATTTTGTCTCATTTTGAATAGAGAAAAAAAACCTATTACGCATTTTAAATTGTTACTACCTCTACGCTGTTAAAAAACGGTTTTAAATAAGAACCTGAATCCAATCTTTTTCTTATTAAGAACCACAGTGGACTAACCTCGCCAGCTGTGATTTTGAGAAAATGCTTTCCAAAATTTGTGCAATTTTTTGTCAAACTCTTCTAGGCCAGATCTGCCAGCCACCACTCGAGACCAAACTTCTTGAGCAAATGGTGATAAAGTTGGCAGTGCCAGAGCGGACTAAGCCACTTGATCCACTCTTGCACTGGCAACTTGATAATATCAAGTTGCTTTGATTGCGAGTCGGTTAGGTTTAACCGAGTTTTCTAAAGAAAATCCAAAATATTGTTTAGTTTCAGGTGAAAAACTATATATTTGAATATGAATGAGCCTTTACATGTTTAATTTTCAACATAACCGAGAAAATTAATATTAAAAATAGGATTATAGACTATTTTTCTATAATTCATTAAACTGTTGATTAGTTTTCTTTCATTTCGAGTTTCGGTTGGGCTCGAGTTAAATAATTTCGGGTTCTTGTCGGGCTCGTATTAATGAAATTTCTTGTCGGGTTGCGGGTCAGCGATTTTTTTTGTTTTTTGTTTGTCGGGTGGCAGGTTGGTTTTAAATTTGCTGGTTCGTATTGGGTATCATCCACCCTCCCAGGACTCTAACATACACTCCAAGAACTCCATACTCTCGTAGATTGCATAAAGATTTTAAGCATTGTTTCTTCCTTATTCCATTACCTGAGGCAAAAACATCCTCATTGTAAATTAATTATACCAAAAATTTCAACATTAGTAACTTTAAATTACTAATATGTATCATACCAATTTTAACTTCATATTTCAAATAGGTCATTTTATTTTCGATTCTTGTAGTTGATATAATTGTTGAAATATTTAATAATTAAATTGGTTCAAGGTTCAAAATCTAAGATGTAAAAACTAACAACAAAGTATATATAATTAATTTTAAGATATTAAGTCAAATTATAAATCCTAAATTAATATAAAAATTAAAAATTTCATGCATAAAACAGTTACAATCCAAATATTAAATACCTACGACAGGGAATTCCTATACCTTCGTAAGTGACTGATGCTTTATTATTATTTCTACCAATTAAAAGTTGTCGCATAGTTCATGTCAGTCTCTCCAATCTGAAACGTCTACATTGAACATCAAACTCATACAAGTTCTAGTTTTTGCATTTTTTCTCTAAATTACTTATTCAAAAACTTAGAAGTAGAATGGAAATAAAATATTACATAAAAAAGAGAGAAAGAAGAGATAATTAAGTGATTATAAGTACACTTGTTTTAGGTAAGTGTACAAAATACAATTAATACATCAAGAAAATGTAAGTATACATTTTAGTATAATTAAATTAAGGATTTTTTTTTTCCTTTTTGAAATATTTCCTCTTCAAATGAAATCTTTAGCGCTTTTAACTACTCTGACGCCTGTGTCCGCCGCACACATTGCACACTTGATCGGCGCGAACCTGGTTGATATCCAAGTTACGCTGGATGATCTAAACTGACCTTTATCATTTGAATAGTTTCGAAATTAATAAAATTTATTATACAGCCAATAGATGACATGACATACCATCTTTGACACTTCAAACTCATTTTTCACAAAAATATGGGATAGTCCTTTGTGGTTCTCAACGCCTCATATATCGTTATAACATGGTTAATCTGTCATAAATGAGCGTATCCCATGCTGAAATATAAGTAACTAAAGTTATTTAAAAATAATATTGTAGATAATATAAATCCAATCTCATATTATTTAATTTACTATTGATTTAAGCGTTGTTTGAAATTGGCGAAAGAAAAATATATATACCACACTCTATTAACTTTGCCGAAAATCAGTGCAGTGGTTCCCAACCTGGAGTACGCGTACCCCTGGGGATACGTGGCGGGGCTGTTGGGGGTACGTGAAATTAATATCCGTAATGGCGGAAATCACAAAAATGGTTTAACTGAAAACACATAAAGGTGATAGTTTGGGATTACAAAGTTAGTCTCATGTGTAAATCCAATATGTTACATCCAAAATAATAAAAAAAGGCCCACAGACCTAATAATTGATTCATAATGCAATGTCACTAGCTCCGCCCACGGCTAAGCATATTGCATGAGCATATTTCCCTCCATTTTCCCGAAAACTTCAATTAATAATTATGCAAAATTCTTTTCTCATCACTTTTTTCTTACTGCTCTGTTATTATTAATAATTGCAGAATGCCTAAATTACGTCAGAGATTCTGTTTTAATGTCTTTTGTTAAAACGTGTTGAAAAGCTGACCGTTATTTTCGTTTTCGAATAGGCGGAGTTATATCACTAACATATTTTGATAGAAAAGCTTCCCTCATTTTAACAAGTATTTAATTTCAAGTGTTTATTTATTATATGAGTGATTTTGTTTTGTGTTTAAAATGGATATTTGGTTGAAAATCGGAACTCTTAAGAAAACTACGACTGCGATTGAAATTAAACTTGGTGAGTCCGCAACTGCAAGCACTTCGAAACAATCTAATTATTTAGAAGCGTAAGACAACCTCAGCGCAGCTGTTAATCGGCTTGTTCTAGTAGGTGATAACCCTACACTGTAAAAAAAAATTTCCTGAAAAAAAACGGAAATTGTACTGGCAATCGAGACGCCAGTACTATTTCCGTATTTTAACGGATAAAAAAATTCCGTAAATTCCAAGAAATTTTCCGTGATTTCTGAAGTATCCGTTTTTAAATTTCCGTTTCTTAACAGATATCTTCCTTATTGTTTAGATATTTTTACATCGTTAAAATAAATTTTATAGGACCAAAAAAAAAAAGTATTTCTCAAGGAACATCTCATAACACTTTTTAATTCACTTTTGTGCGAGTTTTTAGCAAATAACAAACATTTGCTACAACGGGGTTAAAACGCGGAAACTTCTGTGTGCTAAAGTAGCGGGCTGTACCGTTACGCTACGAGCGGACACTTCGTTTTCTCAAATGTTGTTATTTATTCTAAATGATGCAAAAAAAAAAAGGTTTCATAGATGGATTTTTTCAATATTTTATTTTCATAATTTTTAATATCTTGCTTTATTATTTGATGCTTTATAATAGATAAATTTTAACTTTTTATGTATTATATGCGTAAAACATTGCATTAAGACTAATGATTGTTTCTTTTTGCAATAGTACATATACTTTTTAAAATTATGTCTGGTGATCTATTTATCAATTCCAGTAAAAGCAATATTATCTTAAGTAGACGTATTTATTACATGCTATTAAAGTAAATTTCTTTATCTCTTATTTTAAAAACTTATGTGAATGAACAATTTTATAATAAATTAAATTATTATATTTAATCTTTGCTGAGAGCTTTTGTGTACGATTCTGTTAAACTGAATCATTTTAAAAAATCAAAACAAAAAAATAGATTTTTAGAGAAAATTTTGATCTTAAAAATCACCTTAGGATAGGTAAGTTTAAATTTGGACTTGATAATTTAGTTTAAATTAATTTAGTTTAATTTATAAAATTATAAACTAACGAAATAAATTATAAACTTCATTTTTATAAAAGTAAACAAAAAGTTATTATATATTTTTTATAAATTTAAAGTCAAAAATATGAATTTCGTAAAATTATAATTTATAAAATAATAAATTTTAGTTTAATTCACAAATTTATAAGACAAATCAGCTTAGTTTAACACCTACATACCGATAATTTGCAAAAATATTATTTTATAAATCCTTAAAAATATTTTAAAAAAAATAAAAAATAAAATAAAAAAGATTTTTAGCGAAAATTTTGAAATTAATGACCTTGGAATAGGTATGTTTAAATTTGGATTTATTAATTTAGTTTAATTTATAAAATTATAAACTAACTAAATATATTATAAACTTTATAAAATTATAAACTTCATTTTTATAAAAGTGAAGAAAAAATCATTAATTATTTTTATAAATTTAAAGAAAAAAAATATAAACTTTCTAAAATTATAATTTATAAAATAATAAATTTTAGTTTAATTCTCAAATTTATAAGACAAATCAGTTTTGTTCAATACCAATAATTTGCAAAGATATTATTTTACGAAACCTTTAATAACCTAATATTGCCTCACGTTAATAAAATTAAAGTAAAATTTTAAAATGTCAGTGAAAAAAGTCATAATTTGAAGCACTATACAGAAAAAAAAAGTAGATTAAAAAAAATATTTTTCTGTAATTTATATAAATAAAGTAAATTTCTAAAGATTTCACTAAAAAATAAAAAATATCATTATTATTTTTACAAAAAATTACTGTCCAGACACGGGCCCGGCTAGAATGAGCTCCAGGATTGGCCCATGTCTAATGACAGAAAATAGGCCCACGGGTAGGACCGGTCCAGGCCTGGATCCTAGAAGATCCTGGACCCGAATAAATACAACAATCTTAATTCGCATTTCAAACAAGACGATATCTGTATGCAAACCTCTGAACGTTATTTACGAAAATGGGGAAATACGGACATTGTACTGTTTTGAAAAAAATCCATCAAATTTACGGAAAACTTTCTGCATATCTACGGATTTGAAATCTCCTTTACGGAACTAATGTCATTTACGGAAATTGTACTGTTGTTTTGGAAAAATGAAACTTCTCCGTAAAATTTAACGGAAAATCTCTTGTATTTTCACGGATTTTTTTTAGAGTGTAATATTTTAAATAAAACTCAGAGCATTAGTGCTCCATTAAAGAAAAGATAATATAAAAATGAACACTTGAAATATGGATTTTCATTCACGGGAGAGGAAGATTTTCCAAAACCACTATGCGTTTTTTGTGGAGAGATATTGTCTAATGCTAGCATGAAACCATCTTTATTACTGCACCATTTACAGACAAAACATCCAATTAATAAACAAAACGATGTCAGTTTCTTTCAGCGACTGTCAATCGGCCCTAATATAGCATCTTATGTGTTTTCTACAAAGAAAATGAGAATGCTGTTGAAGCATTGTACATAATATGGTATCATATTGCTAAAAGTGATAAAAATCATATAATCGCTGAAAATTTATATATCATTGTATCAGAGGCTGTCAAATGTATGTTTGGTGAGGAAAATATGAAAAAAATTAAAAATATTCCTTTCTCAAACAATACAGTTGTCGAAGAATTAGTGACATGTCTGCTGATATTGAATCTACAGTAATTCAAGGAATAAAAAGATATTCCCTACTTTTAAATTTAGGTGGATGAGAGTACGAATATCTCCAATCTGTCAGTTTTGCTCGTTATTGCAAGATATTTGAATGATAATATACTTGAAGAAAATTTGCTACTCTGCCATCCTCTTACAGAAAGATGTACAAGAAAGGATATATTTAATGCCACTCACAGTTATTTCTGTGAAAAAGAAATCGATTGGGCCAATTGCTGTGGGGTTTGTACTGAGGGTGGGAAATCTATGTCTGGGTGTTATATAGGCTTACGTGGTCTAATCAAAGAAATTTCACCTCATGTAGCGTGGAACCATTGCTGTATACACAGATACAGTCTAGCGATCAAACCTCTGCCAGACTCATTGAAAGAAGTACTCCACCAAGTTGTCAAAGTTATTAGCTTTATTAAGGCCAATTTAACAAACTCCAGACTATTTAAATCTTTGTGTGAAAAGATGGGCAGCCTGCATACTACATTGCTTTTGCACATAGAAATGAGGTGGCTTTCACGAGGAAAAGTATTTCAAAGATTATTTGAATTGAGGTATGAAATTCAAGTTTTTTTTAAAGATTATCCTTTTGAGCTGAGCTTTAAATGTCATGAAAAGGAATGGTTTCAAATGCTTGCATACTTATCTGGCATTTTTTCAGAAATAAATAAACTTAATTTATGATTACAGGACAGTTCCATAACCATTTTTAAGGTATCTGACAAGATCGAGTCTATGATTAAAGAAATAGATTTTTGGGAATCATGCACCAGAAAACACCAGCCAGACGTTTTTCAAACACTTTACAATTTCTTATCTGACGACGAGCTAAAATTCTCAGAAGAAGTAAAATCTTGTATAATGGCTCATTTAACAGGACTTAAAACTTCGTTGAGACAATATTTTCCGAAGCAGAGTTGTGAAAATAACTGGATTTCAAACCTATTTAACGATTTGTTCTTCCAACAAGCCTAAAATTTATCACTTTCTGAAAAAGAAAAATTAATCGAACTTTCGACTGATTCTTCTTTGCAATCTGATTTCAACAAAAGAAAAATTATTGCTTTTTGGATAGCAGTAAAAGAAGAATACCAAGAACTCAGTCATAAGGCTATAAAACACTTGTTGCCTGTCACAAATACCGAGCTTGTCGAAAGAGCATTTTCGTCTTATGCGTATATTAAAAACAAATAGGAATAACTAAAGCCTGACGCTGCTCCAGACTTGAGACTATATCTGTCTTCGTTTGAACCCGATTTTAAGAAACTCAGTTCCATGAAACAAGCTCAAGGATCCCATTGAGGTATGAAAAGTCATTTTGATTATTTGTATATAATGAGAAAAAGTTGATATTAATAATCATCGTAAGATAGCTAAAATTTCTTTTAATGCTATATTAATTTTTTTTTTATGTTTAGCTAATATTATAAAAAGCAATGTTAATTTTCAAATGCAAGTTAAAAAATAAAAGGTTAGTGCCAATGTAATTTGTGTCGATTTATTATTTGGTTGTAATAAAAAGATTACTAATGAGAAAAAAAGCAGGTTTGCGTTATATGGTTGAGTGGAGGGGGAGGGAAGTGTTTATGAAAAATGGGGGTACGCCGAAATGAAAAGCCTAAGAAAGGGGTACGTGTAAGAAAAAAGGTTGGGAAGTGCTGGTATAGTGTGACTGCTATCAAAAGATTAGTAATAACGTCTACTAATTAATTATATTTTTAAATGCTGCTTAAAGAGTCGTCTATGTATAGAATTCGTAACAAACATGAAACTTTTCAATACTAACACCTCTGATTTTGACAGCATATTTGGATTCTTCAGTAAATTTTGCCTTCTGATTCGAAACAGAAGTCATACGGTCAAGTAGTTTTGGAATTGGGAAGGTTTAACGTTTGGAATTAATGATGTTAAATTCATTTTTAATCGTTGCAAAACGGTGTACTGCGGGTAGTTAAGCATAACTCAAAAACTACTTGGCGAATGAATTATTAGTTTCGATTCGCCCATTTGAAGCTTTTGGAAATCGATTTCTGTTAAAAAATTCATAGGTTACAATTCATTTTTGTTTTTAAAATTAATTTGGAAATATATACTATTTTTTATAAATTAATTTTCAAGAAAAATATGAATTATAACCTTTTTTTATAGCAGAAATGAATTTCTAGATGCTTTCAATCATAGCAACCCAAAATTACAGCTCATTCCGCCTTGTAATTTTTGAGATATGCTTAAAAAAAACTATTCCCGCGTTGTGATCTGTTTCGCATCGATTTAAAATGAATTTCACATTGGGAGTTTCGAACTTTAAACCCACATAATTCCTAAACTACTTGACCTAATAACTTCAACATAATAGTTTTTCAATTGATTTATTTATCCTTAGCTATAAAATAGTTTAACGCCCTTCAGAAGGGACAAATGTGATATTAAACCAATGAGAAAATAAGCTGATAATTTCTAATTTCAAATTTGAAAATATATAGTTTAAAAAAAAATCCAAAATATCTCATTAAAAATGAGTCATTTGAATTATTTTGAACATTCATCGAACAAAAATAGCTTTCAAAAGGATGCATGGCTAAATTAAATGTCTAATAAATTTGAAATTTTTGTACTTTTAATTAAAAGTCGTAAATATTTAGCCGACTTTAAAAATCCGTTAATCACAGTTCAATTAAATTCTCTTCGCTTTGTGCAAATTACAACCTGCATTAAATTCGAAAAGACGTGCATTCTTTCTTTCTTTTTTTTTCTTTTTGTATTGTGTGAAATTTTTTGCAACATTTTAATAATTCCCCCTCCGTTGAAACTTTAAAATATCACTCTTAGAAGAATGGTTAATTATGTTCAACGCTACTTTCAAAATTGATAGATTATGTTAGCATTTTAATTACAATATTTGTTTTTGTTTTATTATTATTATTGAATGGGGTGAAATATTTTATTTTCAGGAAAATGTACTTATGAAAGGTTTATAAATTCCACGTGAAATGAATGTTTCTCAAAAGAGAAAATGTCTTTTAATTATTGCAATCGCTATTTGGAAATGAATAGCTAATATAAATTTAAAAGAATTGTGAAGTTTTTTTTCACTTTTTAACAAGACCGAAAAATCATGCGTCAAACATAGATTATGAAACACTTTCCAACACCTCCAAAAAACTGTAACGAAACTTCACCGTTAAATAAGATGAAAGAAGATATGTAATTAAATAGTTTAAAATACATATAACGCATTTAAAAATATGGTTTTAACAGTTACCTTCTATAGTCAAAATGAAGTTTAATTATTTTGTGCAGTCCTGTATATGATCTATAGATTTGTATATATTTTGTAAAGCATGCTAAAATTTAGTTCAGTCAGAAAATTCAATTTTAGCAATTTTCGCCAATAGATGGAAATGAACTCAAATTATTTTGCACAGTCATGTATATTATCTAAAGTCTTTTATACACACCACATATGAAGCTAAAGTTTAATTCAAGTAAAAAACGCATAACACAACTTAAAACGTACTTCCAGCAACCATAAAAGGCAATGTAACTTATTTTTTACGTAGCCCTGTATGTGAATTTATTTATATACCACAAACTTTTATTAGTATACTAAATATATAGTTTAGCGGGGAAATGCATAACACAATTAAAAACTAAACTTAAACAATTTACACAAATATTCAGTAATACTTTTGAATTCCTTTGTGTAGCCCTGTATATGATCAACAAAATTTATACACACCACTACTATGCAAAAATTTAGTTAAACATAAAAACGCAAGCGGAGAAGGAAAACACTTCCAGCAATGATCGCTCATAGACAATACAGTAACCGGTTTATTTTATGTGTCCCTGTAAATGAACGATACATCCAAACCACACCATACTTTTCAGGAAGCAACTTATAGTACATTACCTGAGTAATGCATATCAATTTCATTGTGTTTCAAGTGGTGTATCATTAAAATGTATTGCAAACAATTTTTCCCCCTACATGATATGTAACAGAATTCTTTTGTGTGACTCTGTAAATGAAAAATAAATGCTTTGTATCCCATATTCGACAGAAAGCATGTTATAGAGCACTTCATACATACATATCAGTTTCATTATGTTTGAAATGGTGTAACTTTACCAAAATGCACTTGAAACGATTTTTTTTCCATTGACCGTAATGTAACTGAATGCTTCTGCCTGACCCTGTAAACGAACTATAAATGCTACCTTCATTTTCAATGGAGATTATGCTATAGTAAACGAGAATAACATATAAAAATTACAAGGCAATCCGAGTATATTTGCGAGAGTTAGATTACGGACAGGAGACCAGACAAATCGGAATCAGAACACTTTTCGACTATGTGGGAAGTGTTAAAAATTAATCAATGGACATCTGTAAATCGATTTATTATTTATGTTTTTTCATGAGAAGACCGTATCTGTTTTGAAATAATTAAATATGTGCAAAAGTTTGTTATAGATTCTAGTGAACTATACTATTTTATTTTAAAAAAAAAAAAAAAAAAAAAAAAAGGTAAATACAGCATAAATTTAAGTAACTATACATATAGGTAACTGACTATATCGTATAATGGATGTGTCGCATACATTTGTGGCTGTCTTGTTTATTTATATTTCTTGCGGTGTACAAAGGCGCCCTTTATCAAAACTTTTTGGAGGTAAGGGGAGAAGGGGGGGGGGATTTCTTTTGATCTTGTTATGGGCAGTTGATACAGTTTTACTCTCACATATATTTCAAAAACTAATCAGACTACTTTTTAAAATAGGACGATTGAAATTTGCGCCGTTATATTAAAAATAAATGAACAACGTAAAAAAAAATAGCACAAATAAAATACAAATAAAATGACAAACAGCTGTTCCGGAGCTAAAAGTTATTATAGTCCGTCCTAGGACGGACTATGATTACGGATGACGACTTGGATGATTTGGATGATGAGGATTTACGGATGACGACTTGTATGAAAAAGGAAATTTCTAAATAATAGTATCTTAGTGTTGGAAAGAGTTTCATAATCGATGCGTGTTGCATGATTTTTAGTTCTTGTTAATCTTTATTGTTTTAAATTATTTATCAGATTATTGTCGCATTGGTTTAGTACCACATTTGTTTCGTTTAATGTAACCGAATAAATACATTTGTGCTTCTCTGTAAATGAAGATAAATGCAATGCACTCTTTAATCAATAGAAGACATGTTGCAGTTCACTTAGTGTTCCTTTCCAATTTCATTATGTTTGAAGTATAACATCATTAAATTGCATCGCAAACGATCTTCCCCCATAGATTATATTATAATGGAATTATTTTGCGTGTCCCTGTAAACGAACTATTAATGCTACTTATTCTATGTTCCTGACAAAGCCTGATTTAGTCCATTTCAGTTATGAATATTAATTTCATTATTTCTGAAGTATTGTAGCATCTTTAAAATGCATCGGAAACTATTTTTCCCCCATAGACCATAATGTAACAGAATTCTTTTGTGTTTCCCTGTAAACGACCTATAAACGTTAGACACTTCATGTTTAATACTGAACATTCTATAGTAGACATCAATAACATATTTTTTTACGGCAATACGAGTATATTTAAGAGAGTTAGATCTCCGACAGACGGCAGACAGACAAGTCGAATTCATAAACACTTTTCAACTACGTTGGAAAGTGTAAAAAATAGATCGGACATGTGCAAATATAACTCGCACTCAAAGGGTTCCGTACGTATTACATTTATTAATTACTATTTATTAACTAACAAACTCCTACTACCCTTATTTTTTTCCTAATTGTAGTTTCAGTAGATTGGGAAATAAGAGGGGGAGGGACATATTTTTGCAGTACAGATTCGACGATATCTGTGAAAATTATACAAAAATTAAAACAAATGTATTCTTGAGTTAGGTGCTACGAGATCTTTCGAACGATACCATACACGATATATAATTTTTTTTTGAAATAACTTAATTAATATATCGGCTAATTACCGCAATTTTTTCCGAAAACCGTTATCAAATTCCTCGGATGATCCTGCGTCTATAGATACCTTGATAGCCCGTCAACTCCCGCGCTGACCGCCCGTAAAGTAATGTTTGTGTGTAACGGAAAAATGCGTTTTTCTGAAAAACAATGTGACCTAGGAAAACCGCCATAGTATTCCTGCAAGGTTTCAATAAACTCCTACTGCCCTTAATTTTTTCATAATTTTAGTTTCAGTAGATTCGGAAATAAACTGGGGGGGGGGGTGCATATTTTTGCAGTGTATTTTCAACGATATATCTGGAAATAGCACACCTAAAATTAAAAAAATATATATTTTTGAGTTCGATATCATGAGATCTTTCACAATACTCCACATGATATACAAAAAGAAAATTTGTTTTTTCAAGTAACTTAATTGGCCCCTCTAAAATTTTCCTAAACATATTTGTGAATGGCTCATAATCTGAAAATATGTGGGTCAAAAGGCTCTATAACTTTCCCAAGTTTCAACTTTCCGCGTTTACGAGCAAAAGGACTCTGACAGACGGACCTATATATCATATAAGTGATCTTATAATGGTTCTGTTTTTACTTTTAAGTACGGAACACTAAAAAGGCAAAATATCCAATTAAAATTGAGTCAGGTGAATTATTTTAAATATTTCCCGAACGAAACTACCGTTTAAACGGATTTTAAATTAAATGTCTTATAAATTGGCTTTTTTTAAACTTTTAATTAAAAACCATAAATATTTGGTTGACTTTGGTAATCACAGTTAAATTAAATTTTCCTCGCTTTGTGCAAATTATAACCTGCATTAAATACGAAAACCCGTGCGTTATTTCTCCCTTTCTTTCTAAAGTTTTGGTATTTCTCTTTCGATGAAAATTTAAAAGAACAGTCCTAGAAGAATGGCCAATTATGTTCAGCGCTGTTTTCTATATTTATGGATTTACTTTAGACTTTTAATTAGAATCTTTGGGATTTTTATTGAATGATGTGAACCTCTTACTTTCAGAAAAGTTTAATTATGAAATGTTTATACATTCTGCGAGAAACGAATGTTTCTCAAATGTGGAAATATCGTTTAATTATTGTAATCGTTATTTTGAAAAGAATGACTGATAAAAATTCAAACAAAGGAGAGCAAAAATATTTGAAAAATCATGCGCTAAACATCGGTAAATCGATTTATTTCATTTTTTTCTCATGATCTCACTTAATTATATTTGAAAAAATATATGATATAGTGTATTGTTGATCCTACTCATTTGCTATATTGTTATTGGATATTATGACAAACAAAAGTGCAGTAAAAACGCGAATAACGCTGCATAATTAATTTGAAACTTGCTTTTTAAAACTTTCCAATGTAGTTAAAAAGTGTTTATGAATTCGGTTTGTCTGTCTGCCGTCTGTCTGTCTGTCAGTCCGTGCTCTCATTCGCGTAAACTTGGATTGCCATGCAATTGATTTATGTTATTGAGGTTTTCTATGGCATGTTCGATATTGAAAATAAAGTGTACAGCATTTATAGTTCACCTACAGGAACACTCATAAGAATTACGTTTCATTGCGATCGATGTGGAAAAATCGTTTGCGGTGTATTTTAATGATGTTACTTTATCTCAAAGATGATGAAATTGATGCAAGTCATTCAGGTACACAATAAAATGCTTACTATAGAATATGGTGTGCTTGTATTCATTGGTCATTTACACAGACATATAAAACAATTCGGTTACAATACTGGTAGATTATGTAACAATCATGTAGCTGTATTATAAGCATTTTTTTTAATACAGTACTTTATAATATACTGAACTATTAGTCAAGGTTTTGAAAAAAATATATCTCATGAAGAGAAAGAAATAGCATGTATTTTTTATACGTGATTCCTGCTTCCAGACATGTCCAGGAAATAAAAGCAATCTCTTATCTCTTTTCTTGAATATAATTTTTTTTAAATCTTTAATTTTGGTTTTGATAATGAAATATTTTTTGTGTATTTTCTTTGTTGATTTTTGTGTCTTTCAAGTATTTACATAAGACTATGCCATGAACATGGCGGGGACGTAGGTATAAAACTGTGGTATGCCCATGTATTTAATATCCTAATACGGGAATCAATTCTGTTGGCAAGAAATTCTTATGCCTGTTGAATCTTTAATTGTATCAGGAAGGTACAGAGAATTCTAAGATTATTTCTCTAAATAAGACCTAAAATTTAGTTAATAAAAAATTTCTTGTACACATATATTTTTTTCTTTTTCGTGGTAGACAGTCACTTCTCAAAATATAAGATTCTGTATCTGAAAAGTCAGGTGGAATAATAGGAAACGTTTTAGAGATCGCAGACATTTGATAGAGAAATCTTTCCATGCCAAACCGAATATGAATTTCGCCCTTCCTCCCCTCTTTTCAGTTATTAACTGTCAAAAATGACGATTTTTAAAGTTTTTCACGTTGTAAATTGTTATAATTCAATAGAAAAGAAAAAAAAGAAAAAGAGGTGTGTTATTATGCAGCAATTGACAAATGCGGTGACCATGTCGCCAGTAACGACCATGTTTTTTTTTTCATCTACCAAGTTATTTAATATGGCAATTTTTTTGTACAAAATTGACCTAAGAAACGGATTCTTTTTCTTCGTAATTTTTATAAGATGTCTGATTATAGATGTTGCAAAATTATAAAATATTAAGAAACATATAAATTATTTTGAAGCAAAACATATTCTTAACATATTCTATTAATTTGGCAAAGAAAATTTCATCAAATAAAAAGGGTAAAATTGAAGGTTAATTTGGTGTTTCCTTTTTTTTTTTTTTTAAGAAAATAGTTTTAACTTACAAAGTACTGACTCAAATTCCTTCTTTCTTTTATGAATTTGTCCCTGAAAAAAATATGTTTACCTTGTACATTTCAATCTCTTTAAAGACCTTTTTTTTTTAAATTTAATTTTTATTAAATAAGCATCACATTACCTCGCATTACCCTATTATAACATCATTAAAATGCATCGCAAACAATTTTTCGCCATATAGGCATAGATTATAATATAATGGATTTCTTTTGTGAGTCCTCGTAAACGAACATGAATGCTACTTATTCTATGCTCCTGACAAAGCATGATTTAGTCCATCTCAGTGATACATATCAATTTCATTATGTTTGAAAGTATTGTAACATCATTAATATACATCGGAAACTATTTCCACCCCCCCCCCCCCATAGACCATAATGTAGCGGAATTTTTTTGTGTGTCCCTGTAAACGAACTCTACACGCTAGACACTTCATGTTTAATACTGAACGTTCTATAGTAATCACCAAATAACATATAATTTTTATAATAAGAGTATATTTACGAGAGTTAGATCTTGGACAGTGGGCAGAAGACAGGCAGACAAGCCGAATTCATAAGCACTTTTCATGTACCGGGTGTCCTAAAAAAGACTGACTGATTTTAAAATTCAATAACTTCCAAACGGTGACAGATATTTAAAAAAATTCTTGCAGGACAGTAACGTCAGATTTCAGGAGTTTTTTTTACTGCGATTCCTGATTTTAGTTAGAATTCCCAGCAATAGATGGCGTTGCGAGCGATATGAGTGCATTCCAGGCCAAAATTAAAATTACCCAGCATTGATGCAAAGGAAGGAGAACAACACATGAAGTGGGTCTCATTCGCTAATACAATCTTGTTCTTAGGGCCCGATTCTGAATAAGATTTTATTGGTGAAAGAGACTCAGTCCATGTATAGAACCTCCTTCCTTCACGTCAATGCTGGATGATTTCTGCTTTTGTATTGATTGGATGTCTATTTCTGGCAGCGCCATCTATTTCTGATTATTTGAACTAAAATGTGGAATCGCAGTAAAAAAAACTCCTGACATCATACATTACTCTCCTGCAAGAATTTTTTAAATATCTGTCACCATTTGGAAATTATTGAATTTTAAAATCAGTCAGTCCATTTGTATGTTGGAAAGTGTAAAAAAAAAAGACAAAATATCCCATTAAAATCGAGTCGGGTGAAATATTTCAACTATTTTCCGAACGAAAATACCTTTTAAACGGATTTTAAATTAAATGTCTTATAAATTGGCTTTTTTTTTACTTTTAATTAAAAACCATAAATATTTGGATGACTTTAAAAAACCGTTAATCACAGTTAAATTAAATTCTCCTCGCTCTGTGCAAATTATAACGTGCATTAAATTCGAAAACCCGTGCCGTTATTTCTTCCTTTCTTTCTAAAGTTTTGGTATTTCTCTTTCGATGAAAATTGAAAAGAACAGTCCTAGAAGAATGGCCAATTATGTTCAGCGCTGTTTTCTATATTTATGGATTACTTGAAACTTTAAATTAGAATTTTGAGGTTTTTATTGAATGGTGTGAACCTCTTCTTGCTCTCAGAAAAGCTTAATTATGAAATATTTATACATTCTGCGAGAAATGAATGTTTCTCAAATGAGGAAATATCGTTTAATTATTGTAATCGTTATTTTTGAAAAGAATGAGTGATAAAAATTCAAACAAAGAAGAGTAAAAGTATTTGAAAAATTATGCAATAAACATCGGTAAATCGATTTATTTCATTTTTTCCCATGATATGACTTATTTATATTTGAAAAAATATATGTAATAGTGTTTTATTGATCCTACTAATTTGCAGTAATTTTGTTGAATATTAGGACAAACAAAAGTGCAGTAAAAACACGAAACTTGTTTTTTTAAACTTTCCAATGCAGTTGAAAAGTGTTTATGATTTCGGTTTGTCAGTCTGCCGTCTGTCTGTCTATGTTCTAATTCGCGTAAATATACTTGGATTGCCATGCAATTGTTATATGTTATTGAGGTTTACTATGGCATGTATTGAAAATAAAGTGTGTGGCATTTATAGTTCGTTACAGAGACACTCATAAGAATTACGTTACATTGCGATCGATGTGGAAAAATCGTTTGCGGAGTATTTTAGTGATGTTACACTATTTCAAACATGGTGAAATTCATATATGTCACTGAGGTACACTACAAGATGCTTACTATAGAATATGGTGTGCTAAAATTCATCGGTCATTTACACAGACATAAAATATTCGGTTGCAACACTTTTAGATTATGTAACAGCCGTGTATCTGTCTTATAAGTATTTTCTTTAATACAGTACTTTATAATATACTGAAATATTAGTCAAAATGGCAGATTTTTTGAAAAATATATCTCGTGGTGTGAAGAGAAGGAGATACCATTTATTTTTTATATTTGATACCTGCTTCCAAACATGTCCAGGAAATAAAACCAAGCTCTTATCCCTTTTCTTACCTGGATTATTACAATATTGTATATAATTTTTTTTTAATCAACACTTTTGATAATGAAATATTTTTGTTGTGTATTTTCTTTAGGGATTTTGGTGTCTTACAAGTATTCACATAAGACGATGCCATGGATATTGTGGGAACATAGGTATAAAACTGTGGTATCCTAATGTATTTAATATTCTAATACAGGAATAAAATCTATTGGATCTTTATCTGTTGTCTCTCTCATGACTGTTGAATCTTTAATTGTATCAGGAAAGTAGTTAATAAAAAATCTCTTGTATATATATATTCGTGGCTGATATTCATTTCTCAAAATGCAAGATTCTGTATCTGAAAAGTTAGGTGGAATAATAGAAAACGTTTTAGAGATTATACAGAACATGCCAAATCACTTAGGAATATTACCCCTTCTCCCCTCTTTTCAGTTACAAGCTGTCAAAAATGCCGATTTTTGAAGATTTTCACGTTCTAAATTGTTATAACTCAATAAAGGAAAAAAAAAAGAAATAACAGCATGCGTTTTATTCTTGGATGTAGGGTCTGACAAATGCGGTCGCCAGGTCACCACTGGCGACCAAGTTATTTAACATGGCAGGTTTTTTTTTTTTTTTTTTTTTTTTTTTTGCACAAAATTGACTTAAGAAATGAGCACAAACGGCATTTTTCTTTTCCCTTGTAATTCTTATAAGATTTCTCATTATAGATGTTGCAAAATTATAAAATATTAAGAAACATAGAAATTATTTTGAAGCAAAAAATATTTTTAACTTTTCTATTAATTTGTAAAAAATAACTTCATCAAACGATAATTTTAAAATAATAAATCTGAATTATTTGACGGACTTCGACAGGAAAACAGTCAAAAAATTCTTTTCCTGCTTCAATATTTCATCGTTGCCCCCATCATCACATATAGATGTTGTAGCATTCAACATTTAGAGCATTCGACAATTATTTTTTTTTCAGACATATAATTTTGATAAGTTTCATTAGAAAACTTAGTTTATATTTCTAAATCATGTACTATTTTAAACTATGCAACCAATAATTCTAAGCCATGCTTCTTATTTTTTCTCAATTAATTCATAAAAAAATTATGTGGTTTTTAAAAAACAATAATGGAGGTTAAATATTTTTTACAGTAACTAGAATTTTCCGCTGGCTACCAGATTTTATCAGATTTGTAAAGCCCTGCCTGAAAGTATTTGGAAGAATTAAAACACATAAAATATGCATACTGGTATCAAACTCTTCATTAGATTTTTTTTTCAAAAACTGCCATTTTAATTAATATTCCAGTGTTATTTTAAAGTAGCTAATTAAAAAAAAAATCAGATAAAGGCAGGAGTTATAGGGTCTAATAGATACAATTGTGTAGATTTCGTTTTTTTATTTTTTTTTTATTTGTGTGTGTGTGTTTGTTTTTTTATTAGTTTATCTTTATTAGTTCCAAAAATATGCAAGATTTTATGAACCATTGAATTCTGTAAAAGCGTGAAAATTCGCCATTTTCGACCACCTGAAATTAAAAAGATTTGTAAAATAGATTTTTCTTTCAAATGGATTATAATTTCTTTTTATATAAGTTTCCCCATACAAAGAATGAGAAAAAACAAAAATGATGCCCAAACAAACAAATAAATAAATAAAGTTTGACTAAATTCGGTGAAATGACCCTATAATGATATTTTACATATCTTCTGTATGAAACTTTATAAAAATGGCTGTAAAATTTCAGGAAATTTTCAAATATTTAAACCGATAGTTCATTACACTAACTTTATCACTTAAATTAAATGGCGATGAGTTTTATATGATTTTTATAAACAAAGCGTGTATCGTCCTGTTTTTTAAAAAAAGGCATTTAAAGCTTTTATTTCCGAAAATCTATTAGAAATATTCACCTTATATCCTTAACAATCTCTATGTTTGCATGTTTATCTTCCTTAATCTTAATATTGGGAAATCTTGAAGTCCTTTAAACAGCAATTTCCAGTTACATAAATATACACTTCCGATTTAAGAGCTCAAACAAAAAGAGCCAAACTACACCTCAAATAATGGTAAATATTAAACAAAAACTATTTTGAATAGTTAGTTTTACAATCTTTCAAATGAAGCTATAAAAACCTGTTGATATTTGCCCAAAACTGGCTATTTAAACGTTGTGGAATACCTAAAAATTTGTCGTGCTTGTTTTTAACACCCTGTATAAATATTTAGTAAGATATTGACTCCATGTGCTAAACATATTTTGTCTATTAAAAAAACTGACAATTCATTGGAATTTATTGATGTTTGACGACATAGTGAAATGGAAAAATACTAATTTATTATGTTTAGTAACAATAGCAGATTCTCAGCTAGATCCTAAATAAAATAAAGTTTGCACCAAAGTTAATTTAAAGTATTCGTATTTATTGACTGAAATTTCACAATACTCAATATACAATCACACACAATACTCAATTTCAATACTGAAATTTCATAAAATCCAAAATACCACAACTCAGCACCTTTTAGTCGTAAAAGTATGTCCTTCTTAGACACAGGACAAAATTTTCTAACTATAAGTTTTAGAAAAAGTAGGCCATATCAAAAATTAAATTTCATATTTAATTATGTATACAGCCCCTTGTAAAACATATGCCATACCTAAAAGTTTTACTTGATTTCTATATTTTTATTACAGGAAGCATGTTTCTACCATCAGTGTTTTAAGAATTAATCGCTCAGAATCACCCGAAATATCAATTTCATTATTTTGAAGTAGTGTAACATTATTAAATTACCCAGCAAGAATTTTTTCTCCATATTTTTGTTTTGTTTTAAACATTTTACAACTTCGGGAAAACTTTCCTGAACAAGCTTTAGCGAAAACATTTCGGCATATAATATTACGTCAGCTGATTATTCCGAAAAATTTCTTTTTGAAGTGAAAACTTCTTTAGGCGTGTTGGGCATTTTTGAGATGGGAAAAAAACATTGAATTCGCGACCCGTCACCGTTACCGTCACCGACACCAAATTAAATTATGTTGCTAATTCATACAATGAAGCGAAAGTATCAAAAGGAAATAGTTCACGTGCAGAAAACGAAATGATTGGTATTATGAATAAAAATAATTCAGAAAATTATTTCAAGATAAATTTAGCACGCGCTGTGAAAACAGATAAAAGTGACTCAACTCGCGAGACCAAATCAAAAGATGAAAATGAAATAAAAAAAACACGGAAAATATTATAATTTAACTAGCACGAGAAAAAAAATAGACAGAAGTAATATAAAAAGTAAAAATTAAAATAAGGAAATATTTCACGAAAGTTTTAAGAAACGTGGTTACTGATACGGAAATGAAGTGAAATCATTTTATAGAAAAGAAAAGTTTGTTGAAGAAATTATAGATACCGCAAACAATACGCGCAGTATGAAGATAGAAAAAAAGCATAATGTTCACGAATACCGTAAACAAGACAGGCAGCAAAGAAGTAATAATTTTTGGAGTGATAGGAAGCGGGAACCCTATTTTGCAGATAAATGTTATTACAAAAGATATGAAACTACATCTCATGGAAGAAAGGATGAATGTATTGAGAGTTGTTAAAATTGCGGATGAAAATTCATAAGTTTCATTGGTATTCATTTCAAAGAATACCAATTAATTAAATTTCATATTTTATGTACTTGTAAATTTGCGTTTTAAGCAATAGATTGCAATTTTTGTATGTAAAATAATATGCATTATTTTTCATGTACAATAGTGCATTAAATGAAAATTGTAATATAATTTTTGTCGTAGTAGTTTATAATAATGAATTAAAAAAAACACTTCATTTAAAAGTATTTCGTGCATAATAAAACATTTCCTGACGATTCAAAAAATACACACGTAATTGTTCAAGTTTTCACTTCTGTCGGCACTCCCGGAGTGCCATTGTTTTTTGTTTTTTTTTCATTTTTACTTTGTTATTAGAAATAAATCTAAATTACTCTATACAATTTCTTTAGGGAGCTGCACCTTAACAAATTTAAAATTGGAATTTTATCAGTATTATTTGTGTGAACTATTCAAGAAATGGTTTCTGCTTTCCGAGACCGCTCTTCAGAAGCATTAGGTACTTGAGTTGCAGGTATTTTAACTCTGGGCCACTGAACTTCGTGCAAGGAATAAAATTCGTGACCATACCGTCATCTTTTAGAATGTATTAATTGTTTCACATAACAACCTCTTGTTATTAGATCGGCGGGATTAAGTTTGCCGTCACAATGTCTCCATAAACTAGGATCTGATAATTAATGTATTTCATAAATTCAATTTGCCACTAATGGTTTCCATTTTTCTTTCGAATCCTTTATCCAATGGAGGACAATTTCAGAATCAGTCCAAAAAACTAAGTTAGGTACCTCGAGAATATTTTTAAGGTAATTGACAACTATGGCACTAAGAAGCGCTCTCATCAATTCAAAGCGTGGAAGAGTCAATTTCTTCAAGGGGCAACCCTAGACTAGACTTAGAGATGACAAAACTAGTTTTAATTTTTGTTTAGATGTTTATTCCTGCAAGTATGCCACTGCGCCATACGCTTTAGGGTTAGCATCAGTAAATATATGCAATTGGAGATGTTCCTTTTCCATGATCAGGGTGCTAAAGTAATATCTGGTAATTTTCAAGTGTATGAGATCCTCTTGTTATTAGATCGGCGGGATTAAGTTTGCCGTCACAATGTCTCCATAAACTAGGATCTGATAATTAATGTATTTCATAAATTCAATTTGCCACTAATGGTTTCCATTTTTCTTTCGAATCCTTTATCCAATGGAGGACAATTTCAGAATCAGTCCAAAAAACTAAGTTAGGTACCTGGAGAATATTTTTAAGGTAATTGACAACTATGGCACTAAGAAGTGCTCTCATCAATTCAAAGCGTGGAAGAGTCAATTTCTTCAAGGGGGCAACCCTAGACTAGACTTAGAGATGACAAAACTAGTTTTAATTTTTGTTTAGATGTTTATTCCTGCAAGTATGCCACTGCGCCATACGCTTTAGGGTTAGCATCAGTAAATATATGCAATTTGAGATGTTCCTTTTCCATGATCAGGGTGCTAAAGTAATATCTGGTAATTTTCCAGTGTATGAGATCCTGTAGTTCTGAAATCCAATTTTTCCAATCATTTTCTAACTCACCAGAAAAACTTTCATCCCAGGATATGCCCATTACGCATAAGTCTTGCAATAAACATTTAAAACATTAACGAAAAAAAGTAAATGCATAGCATTCTAAACCAGTAAAAACCACTATAAAATAAAACCAAATAATTGGAAACGCAAATACGTAAGATTCTATTAAAATTAAATCACATGCTGGTCACATATACGATGAAAACACTTGTAGCTATTTTCTCACAAATTTTCTACAAAAAGACAAAAATACATAATGAAGGGTACTCGAGGTATCTATTGACGCAACATCATCCAAGGATGCTTATAATGATTGTCAAAAAAATTGTCAGTAATTAGCCGAGATATTAATTAAGATAACTGAAAAAAAATTATTTTTATCTATCGTGTACGGTATCGTTCAAAAGATCTCGTAACATCAGACTCAAAAATATAGTTATTTTAATTTTAGGTATTATATTTTCTGAGATATCGTCGAAAGTATACTGGAAAATATGCCCCCCTCCCTCCATCCTATTTCCGAATCTACTGAAACTAAAGAAATGAGCAAATTAGGGTAGTAGGAGTTTATTAATTAATAAATAGTAATTAATAAATTTAAACGGAACCCTTTGAGTGCGAGTTATACTCGCACTTGACCAATTTATTTTAAAAAGGCGAAACTCAGTAAGTATTCTTAAAAAATAAGAATAAGAAAAAAGAAAAACAAATCATGAGAAAACAGCAAAAAAATGTGCTTAATTTTATAAACTTACTATAGTGATGTCAAAATGTTTTTAATTAACAGTCTACACTAGCCACGGGATGAAACACTCAAGATAATATTAACTCTATGGGAAGGTTCTCGACAGATTTCTCACTCGCATTTTAAAATTTTCCAATGTTGTTGTTTTTTTTTTTTTTTTTTTTTTTTTTTTTTTGTATAGGATGTCTGAGGCCGATCCCTAATGTTGTTATTTTTTACTTTTTTGATTTTAGTTACAGTTTTTTTTTTTTATAAGCGGACATTTTCAATTTCAGAACCGGTTGGAACCGGTTTTGAAAGGGAAAGTACCCTTATATAAAAAATCTGGAAGCAAAATCGAAAAAGTAAAAACTAACAACGTTAGGAATCGGCCTCAGCTATCCTATGCAAAAAATAATCATTTAAAAATATTAAAATGCGAGCGAGAAATCTGTCAAGATCCTTCCCTTAGACTTAACATTAGCGTTCAAGTTTCTTCGGATGACTAGCGTATGCGCTTAATTTAAAATTGGAACAAGACTTAAAATATACTGGTGTAATTGAAATATTGTAATTAATCTAATTAATTTCTGTCAATTAATCTTAAATTATTTAAATTACTTTGGGTTTTTTGTGTTAAATTCTGAGGGTAATTTTCTCTGCGAAATGTGACTAACTGTTAAGAACATTATTTTTTTAATTTTGAGGGCTGTTATATCTTTTCTATTTTGAGACTAATTACATTACAAATCGAACATTACAAAGAAGACTGTTAGACACTACAAACACATCACCTCAAACTCGTTTACCATACATTTTTTGTCAGAATTCTACACTGGAGTTCCAGTAGTTTGTGAATAATGGCATTTAAGACTATGCTAAATCCAAAATGGTTACTTTCTGACACACTTTTTAATTTATTTTTGTTCGCAAACGTATCAAACTAGCAGGTGCTCTTATAAGGACGCTATGTAATAATCGAACTGTTTTTCTCCGTTATTCGGTAAAGGCAGAAAAATTTCAGAAAATTCTGTCAAAAGTGAATTACCAGAAGCGACAGCGCAAGAAAAGAAAAAAGAAACTTCCGTCCTTTGACAACATTCGCTTATAACTCAAGATGTAGACACAAGACGCTTATTACTCATTTACTAGAAAGCGAAAAAAATTTACTTCAATAATCAGACCTGTAACTATCATCCCTGTATCCTTAAAAATGAGTTATAAAATATGTCAGAGAGTTTTGCGTTGTTGAGAGGTGAAAAATACTTTTTTATAACCTCCTTAAAGGGTAAAACGTCTTTTAACAGCGATAAAAATTTTGAAGAAATTGTGGGGGGAAAAAATGAATGAGTTTAATTATAATTTTGATTCAAACTGATGTTTTTTTTCTTTCTTTTTTCTTTTTTTAAAGCCTAACTCAAATTACGGTCGCTTTTCAAAAAGTGGATTAAACTGAGTTCAAAACTCACAGAAAATGAGCCAAACTCACGACCTTCAACTCATTGAGTTCGCCCCTCCACAACACTACTTTTAAGTATCTTTCTCGTAATACTAGTTACTTTCCTCAATATCTGCTTTCAAATTATTCTTTGACATCCTCTCTCCTTACCGTTTTGATGATAACATAAATTAAAAGAGATGCAAGAAACAATTTCAATTGACAACGTAATTTTATGTGTACACATAAAGATGGTGGTTCCTCCCTGATCAAGGTTATGCAAGTTGCGTAGAAAGGAAAATCTAATTAACATCTTTGTGCTGAAGCCGCTGTGGTGAATGGGCTGCTAAATCCATAATAACGTTCTCCAGACATCCAAAGCTGACAGTTTAGATAGAAGAATACAAGGGTTTTAATTCTCTTTCTTAAGACATTGTAGTTCAAAATAAAGAATGGTTAGTTAAAACTGGTAATAAAGTTTTTTATGTTTTTCCCCTACATATGTATGATATTACATCTGTGTCAAATTTATGTAAATTTAATTATTTTAAAAATCGTCTGAGTTTATGTTACAATTATATATTATAATTTTATTTTTTCCAGCATTGCATGTAAATGCCATACTAACGAATCGTAATTTTGCGTCACATTTTTTTTTAAATATTAGTTTATTGATGGCAACCATTTAAATTATGAAAAAGACCTAATTTCAAATCCTATATATTATAGTTTCTGAGAAAATATATACATTAAGTAATTTTTTGTTAAGATTTTTAAATAAGATTTTTAATATTTGTTATACATTAAGAAAAAAAGCAAAAATTTAACATAAAGAAAATAAAAAAATACTTTCAAAGTTCTTTATGTTTCGGAAAATATACTTTTTAATTTTAAAAATATCTACAAAAGTTAATGAAAAACGCAGTTTAATGTTTATTTTATGGATAGTAAGCTATAATAGTCATTTATACAATATAGTACTTGAGTAATTTTATACGAAACAAAAGCGACGAAATTACTTTACCTCTCTCGTGTCTGTGTTTAAACTGGATACATTTCTCAAGATCTGCTTCCGAATTATTTCTGGACATCTTCCTTCCATACTGTTTTGATGAAAACATAAATGAAAAAGAGATGCAACGAGCAATTTTGATTGACAACGCTATGTATTGTGTAGAGATAAAGATGGTTCCTTCTTGGTTAAAACAGCGTAAGTTGCATCGAAACCAAAATTTAATAGGTATCTTTACTAGGAGACATACTCAACTGTTTGTTCTGTATTTCTTCAAAAATGGTATCTTTGGAAAGGTCTTTCCATGAGGATCAAGAAAAAAAGTAAAAACTACCTTTCCGAATCCAACCCTTCATGAGATCGCAACCTACGTTATACACGGCCAGTGCATGACGCTTAAAATGGCACATGGAGTGGATCATTGGTGCTCCTACCGTTTTGCACCAATCGTTAAGTAAAAATGATCCACGCCATGTGACGTTTTAAACATCATGCACCGGCTGTGTATAACGTAGGTTGCGATGAGATACGGGCCAGTTTCTTCTGTGACGTTATGCATAGAGAAAAAAAGAGATCCGATTTTGTCCAGAGTAGTAAGATTGGAAAATTTTTGCCATGGGGATGAAAAAAAGTATAGGAATAACTAACCGTCTGAATCGTACCGTTCAAAAGATACGGACCAATTTCTTCCGTTGCGTTATACGTAGAGAAAAATTTTAAAAATAGGTCCAATTTTGTCAAAAGTAGTATGGTTGGAAAAATCTTACTATGGGGATGAAGAAAAGTATAGGGACTAACCGTGTGAATGGAACCGTTGAGGAGATACGGGCCACTGTCATATCACAACTAAAAGAAATGGAAACTCGCTTTCATCAGAAGTAGTATCGTTGAAAAGTTCTTCCCATTGGTATTAACTGAATAACGCGACCCCAGTTTCCATTAAATACTACCCTAGCATAATTTAAATGAGACCCTTGCTTCTGATGGATTCTTAATCTTGCTTTTTTCCCACTCTATAGAATGTGGCCATAATAAAACTGACAGTACTCAGCGTGTTCTATAGAGCGATGTAACTGCAAAAATGGAAACATATTTTGTAGGAGGATTAACAATAGGAGGGACGCCGGATTCCGCTAGAAAAAAAAACAGCGCCACATGTCTCCCTAGCGGCGACTTTTGGAACTATTATATTTACTTAATTCTTTGCCCTTCATCTTGTTCAATCATCCTAATCCTTCACCTTCATTGTCAGTTTAATTATAGCTACCTTGTATTATGACGTCACGAAAGAAATTGTCCTGTATCTCGTAAACGGTTGGATTCAAGCAGGTAGTTCCTGTATTGTTCTTGATCCTCATGGCAAGACCCTTCCGACTATACTACTCTTGACGAAATTCAAAATTAACAGTTGGATATGTTTTTAGATAGTGCTGAAGCTTCTGTGGTGGATGAGCTGCTAAATTCCAGATAATATTTGGTAGATCTTCAAAGTTAACTATATATTAGAACTAATGCAAAGCTGGCTGTTTATTAGAATTAAATGAGTTAATTCTCTTTCTTAAGAAATTTGGTATACAGAATCAAGCATGGATTAATAAGTAGGGTATATAATAGGTAAACCCAAGATAAATAATATGTTTTTTTCTAAGTTGGCTAATCCTACCGGTAATCCAACAATTAGTAAATATTTTAATCGAATAAGGTTTGAAAAACTCTCCACTAGTTAATTGTCATATTGGGTTTATAAAATCCGTGATTCAGTAAAATAGTGTTATAAGTTATTTGTACAAGTTCTAAAAATAAATAACATAGAAACTTAAGTGTTTTTAAATTGCTGCCTATTCATTCACTGGTAAGAACTGTTCATTTACTTGGTTTTTGTATAGCTTTTTATTAAGACTCCCCTAACGTCCCAAACAATTTAAATATAAACTTCCGTTTATTATGTTTTAATCATTTGAATACCAATACATGTACAGGGTGATTTTTTTTTAAAGATGTGAAAGTAAAACCCTATAAGAAAAGAACCACTTATCCAAATGACCTAAAATTTCACCAGTATGCTCCCAAAGCGATGGGCATTTTTTAGGCGTGGTTAAAAAAACTTTAAATCGCACCGACAGATGGCGCTGTACATGCAGTAAATTCGGGAGACGAACTTGCGCCCGGCACACGCACATTGGCTATAAAAACGTGAAGTACGCACATCTCGTGTTCATTATTCTACGGAAATCCTCGAAATGACTGCGCCATGGATGGACCGTGCGTTGTTAGTGAAACTGTATTATCAGAATAATGACAGCGCAGCAACTGCTCTTAAGAGATTTAGGGTACTTAAGAATTTAAGAAAAGGTCCAATGACGACAGAGGGTCTACGGAAGATGGTTTCTCAAAGTACCGTCCATTGTTTTCCTCCCACAGACGATATTCTTTGTTTCTGCTACCTTACAGCGCCATCTGTCGGTGCGATTTTAAGTTTTTTTAACCATGCCTAAAAAATTCCCATTGCTTTGGGAGCATACTGGTGAAATTTTAGGTCATTTGGATCAGTGGTTCTTTTGTTATAGTGTTTTACATTCACAACTTTAAAAAAAATCACCCTGTATTTATACTATCACACATCAAAAGGTACTGTTTATTAAACTATTTTCAATCTTTTTTCGAAAGAATGTGCTTCAGCTTTCATTTACTGATCGGACTACCCCATGTACAATATTACAATTGTGTGAGACCTGTGTGATTATTTTTATTTAAAAAAAGTCTGATGTGTGAGAATTATATTACTATAGATTTATTTTGAGTAGCATTATCTGTAATTGCTATAGTAACAAAACAAATTTATACTTAACACTTTTTTTCATTTTGAAATATTATATTGTTGACAGTAACACAGTTAACTATTTATATTATTAAAATTATGGGAACATTTGCTTTCAAATCTTACATTTTTTATGTTTGTAGTTTCCGAGGGAAAAACATACAAAAAATGTAACACAGAGAAACAAAAATAACTTTCAAGGTTCTTTATATTTCAGAAATGATTTTTTTTATAAACTATTTAAACGTTTGACAAAGTTTATGAAACACGAAGTGTAATGAATATTTATTTAGAGTAAGTTATGGTTGTTTTTTATATACACTTGAGAAATTTAATAAAAGTTTATGTCGAAATTACTTTACATCTAAAATATCTATCTTAATACTGGCTACTGTTTTGATGAGAACATAAATTAAAAAGAAATGCAACGAGCAATTTTAATTGACATTGCAATTTATTGTGTACACATAAAGATCGTTCCGCCTTGATTAAGACAATGTAAGTTTTACAGAAACGAAAATCTAATTAGCATCTTAGTGCTGAAGCTTCTAAGGTGGATGGGCTTCTAAATTCGAGATAACGTTCGGCAGACCTCCAAAGCTGACAGTTTAAGAGAATTAAATGGATTATTTCTCTTTCTTAAGACTTTTGTAGACAAACTGAAGTACGGATAGTTAAAGGTGGTGATAAGATCTCTCCTTTTCTTTATGTGTAAGAACTTAGGAAAGGTTTTTATGATTGAAATAAATGTAAGTCACTCAGTTATGAGAATAATTAGTTAAAAATATTTTTAACAAGAATTTGTTTTCTATTTTATTCGTTGAAAAAAGGCATAGAAAATTTAAAAATCTTTCAATAGAAATATTGAAAATAATTCCTAGTTTTATTTAGATTGTATAAAAGTATTTGATTCAGGAAGAATTCCTTCTATAAATGTTCAACAGTTAATTATCTCTATTTTTGTTATATTTAGCATCAAATTTTAACTTGCATCATTTTCACCAAATAACGCAAGTTAATCGAATGTACCATACATATACTGAGAAATATTTGTTTTAAAACCGAGTTTCATGCGACGGATATGACGTCAAAAGTGCAAGCCCCCAAAGTCAGCAACGGTGTCTTTGACTGTTGCAGCCATTCGAACTTAGTGAGTGTGAGTACTCGTGTCACAGTGCATTGGAGCAAAGATAAATATCAAGTTTTGTTATAAATTGGGTTGGTTGGTTGGTTCATTTTATGACGGCCGATTATCTACACGAAGCCCTAGGGCAGAGTGCCCTCCGTGGGGGTCTTTCTAAGGGATTTTAACCCGTATTTACATGTTACAAATTGGGCAAAATAGAGGCGGAAACTCATGCGATGTTTATGGAACTGTCCGAAAAAGAAACTGTGAGCAAGAAATTTGTGTGCGATTTGTTCAAATGTTTTCATGGTGGATTTGAAACTATTGAAGATTCGTTCCTCGACTGAGTCGACAAGCAAAACGCCAGACAAAAGTGAGCAAGTGTAACGATTGTCTCTGAGAATATCAGAGAAATCAAAGATTAGCAAGTATAATAGGCAGGTGCACAACAAGTAATCACCGAAAGAGAAAGGTCATCTGCGCTGCTTTCACCATCCCTTGATTTTGATCACATAACAGTTCCACAATCTTTGGAAAACAACCTATATGGAAATATTGTATAAAAATATGACGTTTCTTCTTTAACATATTCAACCTCATTAAATGAGGAAAACGACCTTCTACGACAGAAAATGTGTAAAAATATTTTTGCTTAGGCGAATGATGGCTTTTCTTTTTTCTTTTTTTTCTACGACTATATTGTAGACTGGTGTAGGAAAGAAATCAGTCGAAGTGATATAAATCATATTGTATCAGGGATTGAATAACGAAAATAAAGATTATGAAACGGTATTTGAAAGCTGTACTGCTATTACTCTTTAACTTTGTGTTTGTCATTCTTAATGTAGTATATATATTTGTGTTTTTTTTTTGTTTTTTTTTTTTTGGGGAGGGGGGGCTGTACTTGTGTATGCACGTGTGAGTGTGTGTACGTGTATGTGTATAGGCTTTTTTTCTAAAAAAAGTTTTAAGGGGATTTTCAGTGTTACTCAGGAGAATCACCATTTTGGAAGCAAAAAATGTTTTTCATTTATTGTCTGGTAGATATATGATTAAGGATTAGATTTTAGAATCTTAGTCAAGTTCGGTGCTATGCATATTATTTATTTATTTGTTTGTTTGATTAATGAAATGAAGTTCATTATTTTTGTACATATAATAATTGACGAATTTTTTCCATATGAATGCTGGTTTAACTAATTAAAATATTGTGTAGTTTAATATTGAACAGAAACTTTCTTAGTGAGTTTTCTTAGCGAGATGGAACTTATTATTTTTGTATGTACGATACTTGAATATGTAATACACCAGCTGGGAAGACCGAGCAATACTCGGTTAAAATTATCTTTGTTTTCAACTCAATACAACAATAAATTCTCTGTACAAAATATAACAATCAGTTCTATGTATCCTGAATAGTTGAATTCTTTTTTTGAGAACATTCTATGGACTCTGATTCGTTAAGTCATGTACCTCGGCTCCGATTGGGAATTTCTAGAAAATTCCTTGAGATTATGAAAGGAAATTTTTTCGCTAAATGTTGCCAAATATCGCCAAAATTGGCGATATTCTTTCATTTAGTACCAAGCATGTGTTGAGAAAGTTCTATGTACCCTAAATGGTTGAATTCTGTTTTCAAGAAGGTTCTATAGACTTTGACTGTTTGAATCAGGTATCTCGACTCCTATTGGGAATTTCTAGAAAATTCCTTCGTATTCTAAAAGCCAAATTTTCTCCAAATTTGGCGACATTCTTTCATTTGACGCCAAGCACGTGTTTTGGCATTGATAATCTTAAAAGTCAATTTTCTCGCCAATTCTCGCCAATGTCACCAACATTTCCCCAAATATCGCCAAATTTGGCTAGATGTTACCAACTTTGCGATTTCGTTTACTGCCAACTATTCAACAACTTAATAACTGTTTCATTCCCATTTAAATACATTGACCCGTATTGATATCAAAATGACCCACTAATCGAATTTTCTCGAACACGTGACCTAGCCCAATGATCTTCTGGTATCCAAAAATGGTAGGATACAAAATCGTTAGAGCCTTTTTTAAGATAAAATTTGCATGTATACACACAGACAAGATTTGCTCGTATTATAATATACCGTCGGGGAAGACCGAGCTACGTTCGGTTAAAATTAGCTTTGCGTTCAACTCGAAGTAACAATAAATTCTCACTGTGTTATTGCTATAAAGCATTTTATTTTATAACAGTAGTCTTTACAGAAACAAGCAATATTAAAACTATGTACATATTTCTAAATTTTACATTACCTACATATTTACATTGAAAGAGCATTCTTCAAACTAAATTTTTAGTTCGTCGCGTACTTTCTTTTAGTAGCAGGAGTGATAGGCTTGAACGCCTTTTTACAGGTGAAAAAGCAACGTACAGCATTTTGTGCAAAAAGACGGAGACCCCTAAACCCACACCTACTTAAATACACCCCTAAGCCTCCTATTCCTCCAGATACTGAAAGCCAATTTTTTCGCCAAATGTCGCCATATTTGGCGACATGCTTTCATTTGCCGCCAAGCATGTGTACGCCAAGCATTGGTAATCTTAAAATCGATTTTCCCGCAAAATCTCGCCAAATTCGCCAATATTTCACCAAATATAGCCAAATTTGGCGAAATGTTGCCAACTTTGCGACTTTGTTTAGTGCCAACTGTTCAACAAATTAATAAATGTTTCTACTCGGCTCCTATTGAGAATTTCTAGAAAATTCTTTCAGATTCTGAAAGCCATTTTTTTTGCCAAAAGTCGCCAACTGTGGCGACATTCTTTTATTTGCCACCAAGCATGTGTTTTGGCATTGGTAATCTTAAAAGTTGATTTTTCCGCCAAATCTTGCCACTGTCGCCAACATTTCACCAAATATCGCAAAATTTGGCAAAATGTTGCCAACTTTGTGACTTCGTTTAATGCCAACTGTTCCACAACTAAATAATTGTTTCAATTTCCATTCCCATTGAAATGCATTGACCCGTAGTGACCCCTAAATGACCCAGTAATCGAATTTTCTCTAACATGTGACCTAGCCCAAATGGCCCGAAAATGGTAGATACAAAATTTCGTCAAAATCGTTAGAGCCGCTTTTAAGATAAAATTTGCACACACGCACAAGATTTGCCGTATTATATATGACGATATATTATAATGATGTTATAATGATGTTATAATGATGCTCGGAATATAATTATATGATGATGTATTATAATGATGATATAATGATGATCGTAATATAATTATATGATGATATATTATAATGATGATATAATGATGCTCGGAATATAATTATATGATGATGAATTATAATGATGATATAATGATGCTCGTAATATAATTATATGATGATATATTATAATGATGATATAATGATGCTCGTAATATAATTATATGATGATGCAATGCTATTCTCCTCGATTAAAAAAGGACAATTTATTTCAAATCAATATTGCATACAAGTAATGAACTTTTTTCTTTTTTGATGTATTAAATCTCATTAAAAGAGAAAAACAGCCTTCTACAAAAGAAAGTATGCGAAAATATTTTAGCACAGGAGAATGATGCAATTTTTTTTTTCACTATAACCTTGATGAATGATCGATGAAAGAAATCAGGATAAACGATATAAATCCTATCAAATCATGCAATGAATAATGAAAAAGAATATTATGATATGCAGAATTGAACGCTACAGAGCGTTATTCATTTTTATTATTATTGTTTTTTTTTGTTGTTGTTGTTGTTGTTAGTTACTAAGAGGTGGTTTTTTTTTTCTCTTGCTTCATTTTTATTTTTATTTTTTTGCTCCTATTGGTTAGTGTATGGCAAAAGATTGGGCTTTGGGCTCTTGAGCAGGAGTTTTGTGCAATATATTTAATGGATATTTTGATTTATTTGTTTATTTGTTTAATGAAATGTTAAATGCATTATTTTTATACCTATAATTTCTGACTATTTACCTCAGATGAATAATGATTTAATCAATGAAAAGATTGGATTCGTACTATGTTAAAAAGGAATTTGAGTTTTGAAATGTCTATATTAATTTGTTTAGTAAAACACAATGTACTATTATTTCTTACAACGTACTAATTAAACATATTATTACATCGTACTTAATAAAATGCCACTTACTATTACAACATTCTTGTTAAAAATACAACGTATGTACATATTCTTTATGAATATTTCTCATTACTTTACCTTACCTTTTCTATTTCTCATAATTTACCTGGGAATAATGATTTAACTAACCAGAAAGTTGTATATATTTTAAAATAATGGCTAATTCATAATTATACAATATATATTATCATTCATTCATAATTTTACATACAATTAATAAAAACAAATCGTTTTAGAACAATAAATTTGAGCTATATTTACAAGGAAAATATAATATTTTCAGTTTTTTACTTAGCTATTTATTCACAATTTTTTAATTTTCTGAATTTTACATTGTACTAAATCTGTAATTGTATAATGAAAAATGGGAAAAAATGAAAGAAAAAAGTCCATGTGACCCACCCACGTAAATGTAGGGATGAAATAATAACAATTTCATTCGAAATATTCTGTATCAATTGTAGAGTGGTGAGAAAAAATCGAAATATCTATTTCCGATCCGCCTATGGCAATGCTAAGAAAGATTTAAACAACAACAAAAAAAGATATTTGTAATTGAATAGCATTTTCTGATTGCGCTTACCTCCGAAAATTGATGAATTTCAAGTTTTTTTTCGTAATAAAAAGAAAAAGAACTCAAATAGTATTTTCTCACGCTCTAGCGTGGAAAATTTGCCTGTGGTACTGATTTTTAAAAAAAAAAATTTAAATTGAATAATATTCTGTGATCGCGCATGCACCTTAAACTTAATTTTTAAAAAAGTTTTTTTTTTTTTTTTTTTTTTTTTTTTTTTTTTTTTTTTATAAAGAAAAGGTTTTTGTGAAAGTTATTTTTCGAAAAGAAATCTATTCACTTGGAGCCCCGTCATGATTTTTGAAGTACTAAGATCTTGAAGTATAGAAACTTCCATGATGATTCAATATGTACTTTTTTAGAGCTTTCAACGAATTACATAGCAGTGATAGTTCATCATTCATTCGACCGTACCGCCACCGAAAATATGGCAGTTCATCGCTAGTATTAATCTATAACGGGAACTCTTGACCCATTGATAAGAATACTTATTCAGTATCAGTCAAATTGCATGCAGCACGTGGTCTTTCCTGATTAAAAACGTTTTTTTTTTAAATAGAAGACCTAAAAGTTGTTGTATGTGATGGTAGTAACACCAATAACGGCTGGAAAAGTAGCGTGATTCGTCAAATGGAAGTCCATGTTGGACGTCCATTCTAATGAGCCATCTATTTGCTCCGTTTCATCGAGTCCGCCACCTTTTTCATCACGTAGATAGAGCAACTACGAAACCTAATTCATTTTGCAAACAATTGGATAACAACTCATGAGGTGTAATACACTGCCACTGACAACCTTTGATCCAATCGATTGTACAACCCTTTAGTGAATCGAGGTAAATTAAGCAAAGATTAAAAATATTTTCTAAATATTTGCCATCCAAATTTAACAGGCATTGTATCGTCTCACCGTAAGCCCGGCCATATTTCGTATTCCAGATGGCTTACAAATGCTAATATACACCTTAGACTTTATGCGAGTACAGCAAGTCCCTCATAAAAGCTAAAAGTCACAGCTAATTTTATCACGAAGTCTTACATGGCAGTCTAGTTCGAAATTAAAGTAAACAAGACTTTTACGGACAACCTCTTCACGTTTACACAGCCATTGAAACTTTTTGTTATTTGCGTGATAACCTGAAACAAGTTTTAGATCCAATGATCGAATGAAATGCTTAACTCTATATATTTTGATCAGAAGCCACTGAATGTTGCGTAATATATGAATTCACTGGTGCAACATCACTTAGTTTCTACCTTATTGCATGGGGTGATTCAGCTCAGATTTTAGATTGCACAAAACAAATTGGAATGACATATCAAGAAGCGACAGCAACTGAAGAACTAGTGCGTTAGAGAGCATTTTTATTATAAATTTATCAAATTTTGTTTACAAAAACCATATAAATATGGGATACATTTTTTAAACAATTGATGGGTAATAATATTTTAATATGAAAGAAAAATATACAAAAGAATTAGAAGATCAAAATAAATTTTATTTAAAATTTTATAAAAGTGTCTTAATTAAACTGGGATATAAAAGTGTCGTATAAAAGAACAGGGCATGTAGTATTTATTTTCCTTCATTTATTATTATTATTTTTATTATTTTTACAGAGCCGCACAAAATAATCTTGATACACTATCGTCTTTGGGTGATAATTGCAATAAATGTGTTTTCAGTTTTTTTACTTAAATAAAACTTTTCAGTAATTTGTATATATAGTTGAAAATAGTTGCTTAACACTCTAGAAGTGCTTTATTATTTAAGCCTATTTAAGCACTTAGGAGTTTTGGTAAAAGATGTTTTTCATTTTTTATCACATTCCAACATAATTTAAAAGAATTTATGGTTTCAATTTATCTGTCTGTCAAATGGTCTTCCATCTGGCTGCACTCTAACATTCATAAACGAAACCTTGATTGCTACGAAACTGACATAAGTTATAAGTTTTACTATAGCATGTTCCCTATTGAAAATGAAGTGTATGACATTCATAGTTCGTTTACAGGACAATCAAGAAAAATCAGAGACATTGTTGTTTATGTGTGATAATGGTTTAAAGTGCACTTCAATGATTTACAGTATTTAAAACATTGTGGAATTGATATGCATTGTTTATATGCATTACAACATGTTTCCGATAGAAAATTATATGAGTTGTTCATTTACGGAAGCACCCAAAAAACTAGATTGCATTACTGTCTGTAGACAGCAACTTTCTTTGAAATACGCTTTTTGAAAATGATATACGTTATGAACGTGGGTTTTTAGTTATTTTAAGCGTTTTCTAGTTCAACTAAATTTTAAATATTATATAGTGTGTATAAGATCTATACATAATATACAGGACTGCTCAAAGTAATTAGAATTAACCTCTATTGATGGGAAAAAGGAAAATGCTTTTTTAATGTGCTTCCCGTTTATTAGATGAGATAAATTGTACTGTGCAATGTGGCATAGATCGGTATTATTGATGATTTTTATAAACAGCAAATTTTAATGATTATTTGTAATGGAATAACAAATATTTTGTTTTCCAAGTAAAAAAATACTTTACCATTAAACTGAATATTTTATTGCTTAACCAAGTTTTGCTTCTTATTACATGTATATCCCTGTTCCTGTTCATACGCATAAGTATTTCCGTACGTCATGCGAAGTTTACCGGAAGATTGATTGTATAAGTCGAAAGAAAAGAGGGGTTTAATTGTTTAAGTAACTTTTAAATTACTTACACCAGACCTCGGATTCGCTGGAACGACTCCGGAAACGCCAATATTACAGAATTACTGGATTTGCTTTGAAAATTTGGACAGTGAAACTACAAAATATTTCTTGTCAATGTTTTGCAATGTTAGCAAAATGTAAACACCATTTTGGTCAATAGTTCATGTCCTTATTGTCAATATTAGCCAAGATATAGCCAACACAAACAATATTAGCTTCATATTGTTTTATTACTCTGAATGTGACATTAAAACAAGGCAAAAATCTAATAATTTTAAGATATAAATACATATTTTTAAAATCAAAATATCCTCTTAAAGCTGAATTAATTAGTTTTAAATAATGAGGCAACGAAAATACTCTCTAAAAAAACTTATTTTCATTAACTACCCAATAAATTTGTGTCTCTTTGTTTCTAAATGAAAATCGTAAATATTTGGTCGACTTTAAAAGTCCGGTAATCACAATTAAATTAAATTCTCTTCTCTTTTCAAAAATTACAGCCTCCATTAAATTTGAAAAGACGTATACCTTTTTTTTTTTCAACTCTACAAATTTATAGTATTCATATTTCTTACAAAATTTTAAAAGATTCTTCCTAGAATATTCGCCAGTTATGATTCAATCTGCTTACCAACTTTTTTGGATTATTTTAAACATGTAATTAGAATTTCTGATTTTTTTTACATCGTATCAATAATGCATTATCACTAACTAATTAACTATTAATTAAGTTAATCAAATTTAAGAATTCGATGTTTTAGTGTTGACTTTTCGATCACGAAATCTTTTACATATATTAATTAGTATGTTCGCTCTAACAATAACTCAAGTTAGAGTCTTTCACAGGTTGTATTATACCCGAACGCGAAATTTCTGCTTAGTAAACCTGAAACCCGACCCGAACCCGATACACTTGAACCCGAACCCGAAGTGAAAGAAAATTAATCCCTATTTTAATACAATTATGGAAAAATAGTCTACAGTTATATTTTAAATATCAATTTCATATTTTTTTATATAAAGAATTATATATACACTCATGAATATTCAAATTCCATTTGTTTTTCCCATTTGAAAACTATTCAGAACATTCTTTTGAAAAATAAGGTCAATTAGAACCCCACTCGAAAGTGTCAAAACCTAAACCGAACCATGACACATTTAAAGTCAACCCGACCCAAACACGACTCGCAACGAAAAAAATTAGTGTCAGAAGAATGGTTGATAACTTTATTTGCGTTTAACAGAATACTATTCCATCACAATAAATTATCATCCATAAACGTCGTGTCTTCAAAATTTAAGTGCTATCGCTTTTAGCTCCGTTATAAATGGCATTGTGTCAGTTAATCTATCAAAATGAGTTTTGCTGAAATCGATATTTAGCTGATCTTTTTACCGTGCTCGAATCAGTACATAAGTTTTGTTTTATGCAAACCAGGGGGCACAACACAGGCTTTCCGTATTATTACCCGATACAAAGCCTCATAAGTTAAACCTTACCGTTAAATTCAGATGCTGTCAATTCTCAAGTAAACATTTTCATATTCAACAAACAATCTCAACGAACAAACATGCTAAATTGAATCTGTAGATGTGCATGTATAAATTATGTTACGCAGCTGAAAACTTTGAAATAAGAAATGATAGCATGCGGAAAACCGATATTTCGTGTTGATACCTTGGTGAGAAAACTTATTAAACTGTGCGTAAGAACTTCTCGGAAATGTTTTCGAAAATTGCGAACACCAAAAGAATTTGGGATTAATTAAATTAAATTATTTGGGGTCGACTTTAAAAGTATGGTAACTACAATTAAATTAACTTCTCTTCTCTTTACTCAAATTACTGCCTGAATTAAATTTATCAAGAACGTAAAATCACGCTTAAAGCGTAGATTATGAAACACTTTCCAATACTTCCAGGATACTTTAACAAAACTTTACCGATTAATAAGGTGAAAGTTGGTGTCTAAATAAACAATATGGGAAACGCCTAACAAATTTGAAAATCCAATTTCCGCAATTACCATCAATAGTTGGAAAAATATCGGAATTATTTTGTACATCCCTGTATAGGATCTATAGATTTGTATATATACTACATATCGTGGTAATATTTAGTTCAGTTAGGAAACGCGAAACGCATAGCACAGTTAAAAATTCCTATTCAGCAATTTCGTCAATAAACCGAAATGTAGTCGATATATTTTGTGCTGCCTGTATATGATCTATATCGTCTATACATACAAAGTAATATATAAAAAATTAGTTAAATTTAAAAATGCGTACCACAGCTGAAAACGCACTTCCAGCAATTGTTAATCATAGACAGTACTGTAACCGAATTATTTTGTGTGTCCCTGTAATCTTTTGTGTTTCCCACTTATGCCCACCACAAGCAGGAAAGACCCAGCTGTACTCCGTCAAAATTAGCTTTGAGTTCAAATATCATGACCCATGACCAAAATGACCCACTAATCAAATTTTCTCGAACATGTGACCTAGCCCAATGATTTTCTCGTGCTCAAAAACCGTAGGATGCAAATTTTAGTTCAAATCATCTGAGCCATTTTTAGGATAAAAATAGCTTAACTCATAATGATCCATGACTAAAATGACCCTCTAATCTTAATTTCTCGAACATGTGACCTAGCCCAATAGTCTTCTCGTTCCTTAAAACTGTAGGATACTAAATTTAGTTCAAATGCTCTGAGCCATTTTTAAGATATAAAAATAGCTTGACCCATAATGACACATGACCAAAATGACCCACTAATCGAATTTTCACGAACATGTGATCTAACCCAATGATTTTCTGGTGCTCGAAACTCATAGGATACAAAATTTAATCAAAATCGATAGAGCCATTTTTTAGATAAAATTAACTTGAACCGCGTTGACCCAAAAATGATCCACTAATCGAAAATTCTTGAGCATGTAACCCAGCCCAATAGTCTTCTCGTGCCTGAAAATGGTAGGATACAAAATCTAGTCAAAATCGTTGAACCGTTTTTTAGATACAATTAGCTTGACCCTGACCCATATTGACCCAAAATGACCCAGTAATCGAATTTTCTGGACATTTGACCTAGCCCAATGGTTTTCTGATTCCCCAAAACGGTAGGATATAAAATTTCGCTAAAATCGTTTTTCAGATAAAATTTGCATATATTTGCATAAAAATTTGCATACACACACAACTGAACACATAAATGATAAAATTTGCACACACACACACAATCTTGTGTGTGTATGGGGGGGGGGGGGTTATATATATATATATACATATATATAACAACACACACACACACAAGATTTGTTCGTATTAGAATATATGATATTCTATATTAAAGCATTTGTAGTGCACCTCAGTGATATATACCAATTTCAATATGTTTGAAACAATGCAACATCATTAAAATACACCGCAAACGATTTCCCCCCACAGACCGTAATGTTACGGAATTCTTTTAAGTGCCCCTGTAAATGAACTATAAATGCTGCACTCTTTATGTACAATACCAGACATGCCATAGTAAACTTCAATAACCTATATCAATTGCATGGCTATCCGAGCATATTTACTTGAGTTAGAGAACAGACAGACGACAGACAGAATACAGGCAGACAGACACTTTTCACCTATGTTGAAAAGTGTTAAAAACTTGCATCGATTTTTTCAGCTTTGCAATTTTATGATATTCCCCTTTCTTACGAATTTTTAAAAGATTCTTCCTGACCTCGAGTATTCGTTAGTGACCCAGCCTAATAGTCTTCTCGTGCCCGAAAATGGTAGGATACAAAATGTAGTCAAAATCGTTTGAACCGTTTTTTAGATACAATTAGCTGGACCCTGACCCATGTTGACCCAAAATGACCCAGGAATCGAATTTTCTCGAACATTTGACCTAGCCCAATGCTTTTCTGGTGGCCCAAAACGGTAAGATACAAAATTTCGTCAAAATCGTTAGAGTCGTTTTTAAGATAAAATTTGCATATATTTGCATAACAATTTGCATACACACGCAATTGAACAGACAAATGATAAAATTTGCATACACACACACGATTATATATATATATATATATATTATATATATATATATATATATATATATATATATATAACAACACACACACACAAGATTTGCTCGTATTAAAATATATGATATTCTATATTAAAGCTCTTGTAGTGCACCTCAGTGATATATATCAATTTCAATATGTTTGAAACAGTGCAACAGCATTAAAATACACCGCAAACGATTTTCCCCCATAGACCTTAATGTAACGGAATTCTTTAAAGTGCCCCTGTAAATGAACTATAAATGCTACACATTTTATTTACAATATCAAACATGCCATAGTAAACTTCAATAACCTATATCAATTGCATGGCTATCCGAGCTTATTTACTTGAGTTAGAGAACAGACAGACGACAGACAGAATACAGGCAGACAGACACTTTTCAACTATGTTGAAAAGCGTTAAAAACTGACATCGATTTTTTCAGCTTTGCAAATTTATGATATTCCCCTTTCTTACAAATTTTTAAAAGATTCTTCCTGGTCTCGAGTATTCGTTGGATATGCTTATTTCTTGCTTATCATGTTTATAAGTCAAATAAGCATATTTGAACCAGAGATTGTATTTAAAAAACAAAATAAAATATGTACTATATTTCATCATATAAACGCAACGTTATTTACCATTATTAATGATAATTTCAATTTATTTAATCGATAATTACATGCACGATCTTTTAATTTAAATACTTTTAATATAAATTTAGTAATAAAAACAAAATATTATTGGGTGTTAAATTTTAATTATAAAGCATTCGAATAAAAAAAATACAAATTATATAACTTTTTCTCCTGAATTAAATATGTCATTATTAAAATTAATTATTGCCAATAAAATAAGAAAAATCATTCTGTCCATAGCGGGAATCGAACCGACAAAATAAGCGGAACAGAGAAGAAAGCGCGTTATACCACTCGGCCACTCTTTTCTCATTCGAATATACTCTAAAACTGATTAGGTTCTAGATTTAAGTTTACGCATGCGCAAATGGGGCATTTTCGTGTGAAAAGTGGATTTGACGGAAATCCCTTTTCGTTTTAATATATAAGATAATATTTTACTCCAAAACATGTTTATATGATTTAAAAATAGCGTAGAAGTTGGCAGCTACTTCAAGGAAGTAAGTAACTCATATACTATAAATGACATTTAACCAAAATAATTTACTTATTTTATCCATGCATATTTTATACATATTTTTTCAGCCAGTAAAGGGATAACTTTAGCAGTAGACACACGTGCATAAGTTCCTCGTACTTTTGCTGGCCCGAAGAAATATGAAAGTCGTAATCTAAAAACTTACACTGTTCTACATATTCAAGACATAATAAACGTAAACCTTTTAAGAATATTTTAAATAAATTATTTCTTCATACATTCAAGGAACAATAAAGTCACCTATGCAAGCACCTTGTTATTTACGATTTATTCAATCCTATCAACAAATCTATTACAAAATCTCGTTAATGAGATTTTGTATGATAATGCATGTGCAAAGAAAGGCCCAATAGTGAAAATTAAAGATTTTTTTCAAATATTGCCAGCTATGATTGGAAACATGCTGCTTTATATAATTTTATTAAAGGTTCTTTACTGAATATGAGAGAAATACTTTGAGCAATGTATCATTTTTTCCCGTAAAATTCTTTTTCTTTATATTTTATTCTTAACTGCAATTTTAAGTATACTATGTTTCAAAATTTGGACTAATAAGAGACAAAGCTTTGCACAGATAGACAAGAAAATGTGGTGCCAAAAAAAAAGATAACTGGGCTTTTAATATATTTATAGTAGTGTTGGAGGCCCCAAAACGATTCTGTGCCTGGGGACCGAAGTGCCTTAATCAGACCCTGCCTCCAATGATGTCCATACCTAGGATTCCAAATTTTTAACATCGAGCCCTTGTTATATGTCGATAGTTAAAGCTCTTTTTTTTATTATTTATAAGTCTTATTCATAAAATTATATACACATGAAAACATCATTTAACTCATGATAATTAGAAGTCTAATTTAAAACAAGTAAAAAGGTAACACTAAAATATATATATATCTAAAAAAAATTTCAAATTATATACTAAAACACTTTAATTGCTTAAAATACATCAAAATATCAATATATTTTGATTTTTTTTTTTTTTTTTTTGAGATAGTGTTTTAAGATAGTGTAGTGTGTAGTTTCAGTGTCAATTTTTATGTATATAATTTAATTTCAGACTCTCCTCTTTATATGTAAATATAATTACATTTGAAGTAAAAATGCATTTCAGTAAAAATTTTATAAAATTTAGTTCTTCATCAGTATTTTTTTCTATAGCAAAATATTCTTGTCAGGCTAGAATGACGATAAATCATATTTGTGAGTTTTTTCACATAAACTCACAAAAGAAACTCTCACCATCGCTGAGTTAGCGCATGCGATTTCTTTCAAATAATTCATTTACCGACTTTTTACCGTCTGGCTTACATTTAATTTTTATTCCTTAACATTAAACTTAAAACGAATTTTAATGCAAAACCATACAGCAAGTTTAATACTCTTCTGTGCTCTGATTGTGTTTTTTTTTAAAGTGCGATTTCTTTTTTTATGTTTTAGGGATTTTTTTTCCCTTCTACATCGTAAAAAGTAAAACAGGAGGAGTTTACACTTATAAACTGTTTTTTCAGTTGTTTTTATGAGCGTGTTATCTTAAGCAACACGCTAAATAACGCTTAAATGGGATGAATAACTTACTTTTCCCACCTTCTATCTTGTAGTTATGGTTAGTTGGCACATTTTAAAGAATGCATTACGCGGCATAAATATTTATCTCATTTTCAGCTGAATTAAGATAAAAAAAGAAACATGTTAAATACATAAACTAATATATGTTTTTATGTTATTTTCTATGCCTGAATAAATTATTTAGATTTATTTAAAAAATAATCGTTTGGAAGAAATTGTTTTCACTAAATCATAGTAACTTAAATTCAATTTGAAGAAATGTGCTTGATACTTGAGTTATTAAAGATCTACGACAGAGAGTATTTGTATTAAAACATTCCATAATTGTATTAAAATAGGGATTGATGTTCGTTCACTTCAGGTTCGAGTCGGGTGTTATGTTGACGATATTTTTTTGTCGTGTTCAAGTCGGGTTTCGGATTTACTCTAAGCAGAAATTTCGAGTTCGAGCCTGATACAATCCGACTCGTGCATACTATAGCTCGAATCTCGGAGTCTATCTTTGTCCCTTCGTCCTCTTTCATCTACAACAGTACAGTTTTAACAGAGACTTGCGCAAACTTGAAGCATTTTCTGATATTTAAAATGAAAAAGGTTCAAATTTTAAAACACATTACGCATAAAATTTTAGTTTTCAATGAAATATAAAGACACAGTAATAAAGACAAGGAAAATGATGCATTACTGAATACAGGGAAAATACCGTAAAACCCCGATTGTAAGCCCCCTCTTTTTCAAAATCAAAAAGGATTAAATTTGGGAGAGGGGCTTATAATCGAGATTTTTAGAAAAAATCATTTAAAAACCTGTTTTAATCAATAATTTAGAAGTAAAAAAAGGACAAGAATCTTCCGTATTTCGGCAGATTTAAATAAATAAATAAATAAAATAAAAATAAATTTCCCCCTTCCCCCTCCTAAAATCCAGCCCCCCCCCCCAAAAAAAAAAAATTAATTTTTTTAAATCATTTTTTAAATATTTTTCTTAATTTCTTATTTTATTGTAACAATAAATAATCAATCATCTAAATCTCCTCTGAAAATTACTGTTTCCCCTTTGCCCCCCCCCCCCTCTAGTACCAGAAATGCATAGTTTAACCTTTAAAACTTTTTAATTTTAAACTTTTTTTTAAGACTTATTAAATAATCTATATTAAAAATAACTAACTCCAACCTACCACCTAAATTAACCACTCCTCCTAAAATCTCTGCTTCTCTCCCTGCCTTCCCCCTACCTTATTTCATGAAGATCCTCCCCTCCAAATGCATCTCGTAAAATTTAAAATTTTTAAAATTCTTAATTTTTTCCTGTTTTTTGTGATTTTTTTCTCTATCAATTAATTAAATAAGGATCTATATTATTCCCCTCCTCCCATCCGAAAAATCCTCTTTATTTCCTTTGCCCCCCCCCCCCTCCAGTACATACTTTGAAGTCTTTAATTTTTTTTAAATCTATTTATAACTTTCTTGAAACAATAATTAAACAATTATCTAAATTGCTTCTTCCCCCCCCCCACCCCAAAAAAATTTGCTACCCCCCACCCAAACTTTAAAATCTTTAAAACTATTTTTTAAAGATTTTATGCTGTATTGTTACTTTGTAGCAACAATAAATAAATGATCATCTAACTCTCCCCTTAAAGTTCCATAATCCATCCACAGAAAAAGGAGTGAATCTCTAGACATGGGGGGGGGACGGGGAGGCAAATAAAAGATTTTAGTCTTTTTGTAGTTTGGCTGTTTTCACAACTGATATTTTGTTAATTGATGGGGAGTTTTTTTTTTTTTAAATCATTTAAAAATCTGTTTTTATCATTAATTTAGAAGTAAAAAAGAGACAAAAATTTTCCGTATTTCGGCATATTTAAAAAAGTAAATAAATAAACAAAATAAAATAAAAATAAATTCCCCCCTCACCCCCTTAATATCCTGCCCCCCCCCCCAAAAAAAAAAAATAAAAAAAATTAAATAATTTTTTAATATTTTTCTTAATTTCTTATTTTATTGAAACAATAAATAATCTATCATTTAAATCTCCTCTCAAAATTACTGCCCCCCCCTCTGGTACCAAAAATGCATAGTTTAACCTTTAAAACTTTTTAATTTTAAACTTCTTTTCAGACTTATTAAATACTCTATATTAAAAATAAATAACTCCCTCCTCCTAAAATCTCTGCTTCTCTCCCCCTGCCCCTCCCTAACCTTATCTCATGAAGATCCTCCTCTCCAAATGCATCTCGTAAAATTTAAAATCTTTGACATTCTTAATTTTTTTCCGCTCTATTTGTGATTTTTTCCCCAACAATATTTAAATAAGGATCTACATTATTCCCCCCCCCCTCCCATCCAAAAAGTCTTCTTTATTTCCTTTGACCCCCCCCCCCCCCCCCAACCTACCCTAGTACATACTTTGAAGTCTTTAAAAAAATATTTTACCTATTTATAACTTTCTTGAAAGTATAATTAAATAATTATCTAAATTGCTCCCCCCCAGCACACAAATTTTAAAATCTTTAAATCTTTAAAACTATTTTTAAAGATTTTATGCTGCATTGTTACTTTGTAGCAACAATAAATAAATGGTCATCTAATTCTCCCCTTAAAGTTCCATAATCCATCCACAGAAAAAGGAGGCGAATTTCTAGACATAGAGGGGGGGGGGGGAAGGCAGAGAGAAGATTTTAGTCTTTTTGTAGTTTGGCTGTTCTCAGAGCTGGTATTTTGTTAATGGATGGGGAGTTATTTTAGAGAACATATTTATTTCAAAACATAAAATATACACGTGATCCAAGGGAGAACAGTCAAACTGCAAAAAAGATTGCTTATGCACATAAAACTGTAGTGCAAATGGGCCCTTGCAATGCAGTTTCGTTAATGTACATTTATCAGGCGGATAAGTTTTTATTCAGTAATTTTAAGGAAATGACGGAATACCTTATTTTAACTTAGATATTATTAAATAATTTATAATTATTATTCCTGTATATGTAGAGCAATGTAAGTTTATAGATTAAAACTGTCGAATTTGTTTAGAGCCCTCTGAAATCTGGACTCTTAACTATATGTGCTTAATGTGCCTGAGACGTAATCATGCTCTGATCATAATCAGACTCTGATCATGAATATATTATCAAATGAGCAGTTGGACAATTCGGAAAATACAGAGGCTGTTTGAACATTTATTTAACAATTCTGATGAGCTGTAAAAATACGTATGCTACAACGTAATTTTACTCTTACAACAATAAAATTGCAGTAAGAAAATGTATTATTTGCTACACAGTTTTGTTTAGTTTCGAAATTATATTGTTAAACAAGCAAAGAACTGAAAAATTCAGAAAATATAGAAACTAGTTGTTCACTTTTTGAACTATTTTGATAGGCTGTAAAAATAAGCGAATGATATGACAAAATTTCATTCATATAACACTGAAAATTTGACAGGAAAATTTATTACTTGCTACCTGTCAACTTTGTTCACTTTCAAAATTATCTTTTTAAACAAGCAATGAAATGAACAATTCAAAAAATGCATAAGCTCTTTGGACAATTTTGAATGATCTTTATGAGTTGTAAAAAAAGCGTATGCTACCCTAGAAATGTATTCTTAGAACAGTAATATTATAAATTAAAATACTCGGAGAACACTACATATATAAGCCATTATAGTATAAATATGTATATTTCCTTGTATTAAGGCAATATTTTTTATCAGTACAGAACATAAAAATATTTTGACAAAAAAACATATTTTAATCAGCAATCTAATTTGAATTATTATTTTTCAGATATCAGTTCATTTACATATATTTATACTCCTTGTCTTTTCAATCACACAAGGTAATTGAAAGAGAGCCTTTTCCTAATAGAAACCCCAAGTGTAATGAAGAGAGACTGAACAATTCTTTAAATATATTTTAGTGTTTTGTGAGAAAATATAAAGTTAAATCCTAGCTCATTTTTATCACTTATTACAATACCATTTTTTTTTATTGATATGTTAAGTTTTATTTCGGAAGTTCTTTTTAAAGATCATTGAAGATTATTCCAAATTATGCACTTATTTATTTTCTGCTACAGTTTTTAAAAACTTGATAAATAAAGTCAAATTTTATACAGCATAAATATATGTTTTCATATCGTAATGGTAATAACAACTGCAAGGTATTAACATTTTTACGCTAAAAATTTTTTTGTAATCGATTGTAGAAAAATTAAAAAAAATAATAATAATCGAAAATTTCTCCTACTTGGTTCTTAATCCCTTGTGTTTTCTTTGCGCATGACCAATGTTTTGCCTCTGCATCTTATTTATAGGAATACGAGTAAATGAGATTCCAAAAACAAAACAGAAAGAGAACGAACCATCAGAAGGTGCTGCAACAAAGAAGCAAATGAGAAAAAAAGAAAACAAAGAAAACAAGAGCCACAGTTTTTCAATAGAAGTGAATACAAAAAATCCTATATAAAGCAGTTGATGCATTAAGCATGCCAATGTTTCGATTAAAATAATTTATTTTGTATTTATTTTTTCTCTAGAAAATGTGTGGGATATTTAATTTATATTGTACGTAACTGTATAAAAAACTGTAATATCTGGTATATACCAATTTTTACTTTATATTAAAAAAAAGTTCTTTCTACATATTTTTTTAGATCTGTCAGTCCCGGAGGCAGAGTCACATTTTTTTAAATTAATTTTAACATCGATTATTTTAGTATATAGATTTGGCTGTACAGATAATGGAACTGCCAGCCAAATGACGCACCAGTAAATAGGGGTGTTAAATGCTACTGTAGCAACATCGTACGTAAAGCTGCAAAGTGAAATGTGTGATATCCCGATTACCGATTATCTAACATCATTTGTAATCGAGATATCAATCATAATCAATCCCATCTGACTGGCAGTTTCAGTTATCTGTACCACCTTATCTATCGTATGGTACCAAAATCATATGTACAAAATCATCGATGTTGAAATTTGATGCAAAAATGTGATTCTGCCTCTGGAATATATAGTTGATTTAGCAAAAAATAACAGACCATTTTAAAAAGTTAAACTATTCTATGGTTTGAATTGTAATTTTCCAACTAGACGAAAAATGTCCGGGCCAGGATTCGAATCTGGGATCTCTTGGCTGAAGCTGTCATGCTCTACCAACTGAGCCATGCCGATCGAATCTGGAGGACCTAGTTCATCCAGCTAACCTTACTGATCATAGCATCTGGTTTGATATTAATCTAGTAAATTAATCTAGTATTTTATGGTTTTCCAACATTCCAAATAAATTTAATATAAGAACAAACATTCTGATTCTAAATTTAAATGCTCGTAAGGGCATAAACCGCGGCTTGAATTAGATGTTTTGATCATTCGAGAAAATGATGTTACAAAACAAGTTGCTCGGTTAGGTGATGGCAAGTTAAAATTTCATATTGTCCGCAGCCTAATATAATATATGCTCGAAGTATTGCATATCGTATGTTGTATATCTGCGTCCATTCAGACAAAAATGCAGGTTACAAAGAATAAGAATATTTTTTACAAAATATTCATATTTTAAACAATATTGAAAATTATTACTTTTTAAATATCGTTCAATTATACATACATGTTCTGCACTTTAAAACATCTTCTGCAATTGGAAAATAGTGTATTTTTGTTATATTCCTATAACGTGGAAGGGGTTACCAGAGCCTCAAAAGATGGTCTTCAAAATCTACCTCGTAATGGATCACACGCACTGAGTAAAGCCACCAGTGCTTGTGGGGAATTATACATATTCGCTGCTTGTGGACAATTATCCATCCATCCTCTTGCTAATGTTTGTGGGAAACTATAGTAAAGAAAAACGTCATCGTGACGTGGGATGATGACAGAAATGCTTGTTGTATATTTAGATCCTACGGCAGATGACGGGACCTTCGTTTGCTTAGGTATCGAACAGACTATTATAGGAGTCTTATGGCAGGTTATGCCCCAAAGACTTTGCATCCATGACGTATTTAGAACGCACCAGGTGACATTAAGTTACACGGCGATATGTATGTAGTTGTCTCCAAGCTTCAAACGCATAATATTCCAGTCAAGAGTTCAATGCTGGTCCAACTGGGCTACCCAAGCCTTAAAGAATGTACAATAAATAACCCCATGATCAAGCAGGGCGGTCGCTCTGCCAAGCCAAACTTTTAAAAAAAACGCCAGACAAACAACGTCAAGAACTGGACTAAAGACCGCTAATGCTTACTTACAGAAAGCGACTTCGCAATGTTAAATCGACAAAACATGCCAGATTAAAATATCAGATATCAAATAAACCAAGCGTCGCAGAAAAAAAAACGAAAACTAGAAGCATCTAATGAAGAATTTCTTCAATTTAAGACAAAACTCATCTTCATAAAGGATTTATAAACAGAGATATAGGGTTTTTTTTAAAACGTCGAGTTACTTAAAATGATCACTTTTTTCTTCGTCAAACTTTTTTTTTTCAAACAACCTACAGACCTCAATATTCGGCAGAATAAAAAAAGGATTGCATTTTTGGACACGTAATTACGTAATCTATGTGCTTTTATAAAATTCAGTGTAAAAAAAATTATTTTCTATCCTTAATTAGCAAAAAACTGTTAATTAACTTGGCGATTAAAAAATTATGCCAAAACAGAGATAAAACACCCCAACGACCATGTACCATCTGTAATCTGTATTATAATAGCACAAATCAGTTACAGGTTATAAGCACATCAAATTTCATCTGCAAGTCAGCCATTTTCTTCTGAAGATATTTTTTTTAAAAATAAAACTTCATAATTATAACAACACACATTTTATCAGATAATTAAATATGACTGCAAACTGTGGCAGATGACTGTTTCCAACATGAATCAGTATGAGAAATTGCCGGTCGAGGTTATCGATCTGTGTGGCTCAGTCACAGAACGTCAGCACGGTACGCATAAGGTCCCAGGTTCGAGTCCTGGCCCAGGTTAATTTTTCACTCATGTTTGTTTAGTGTATTTAATTGTCTGATAAAATGCGTGTTCTTATAATATTGTTAAATTAAGTAATCAGACGTGGTGTTTATGCTTTAAAAAATATTTTTAATATATAATTTACGTTTTTAGAAAGATCTTTAAAAATAAATTAGTTTTTGAGGTAAGATGTACCTTCTAAAATGTATACATTAAGAGTTATCGGCATTTAAAATTTCTTTCCAAACGTAAACAAAATTTTTGAAATAAATTAAATGTAATTCATTTATTTCTAAAAAAAAAAACAACAACACGGTAAAGGACAGGCATTTCGTTCGCAGGAATACCTTTCACGTCATTTTCCTATAAATTAATGAAATCCAGTTGTTAAATTATTTTTGTTTTAGAAGTGAAGTTTCCATTTAAATTTATTGTAACAGTACAATGTTTAATTGAATAAAATAATGTAAATTTAAGAAATTGCTAAGAAATTCCAAACATGCACAGGACAACGCAATGAATAAATAAATAAATAAATAAACAAAAAATAAATAAATAGATAAATGTATACTAATATTATAAAGGAGTAAATATTGTTTTTTTGTTTGTTTGTTTGTTTGTAGGGGGTAATCTCTGGAACTACCAAACCGATTTCAAAAGTGATGGTGGCAAATTGATGGTGACAACCCCTGCTCCAACATAGACTATATTTTATGTCGGTGCCACTAACCCCACGGGGGTGCAGGAGCGAAAAACGTTCTAAAATTGCGATTTTTTTTTTATACTGAAGGAGCTAGAAATTAGAAATTTGGCATTGTAGCTACTTATAATATGTAAATGCTCTCTAAGAACAAATTTTAAAAAAAGGAAATTTAAAAGGGTGAAATGAGCGAAAAGCGTTCTAAAAACATTCTAAAATACAATTTCTATGGAATCTGTGGAACTACAGAACCGATTTCAAAAGAGATGGACGCAAATTGATGGTAGCAATCCCTGCTCCAACATAGGCTATATTTTATGTCGGTGCCACTAATCCCAGGAGTGGGGGTGCAGGAGCGAAAAACGTTTTAAAATTGCGATTTTTTTTTATACTGAAGGAGCTAGAAATTTGAAAATTGGCATTGTAGTTACTTATAAGATGTAAACGCTCTCTAAGAACAAATAAAAAAAATCGAAATTTAAAAGGGTGAAATAAGCGAAAAGCGTTCTAAAAACATTATAAATTACAATTTCTATGGAATCTCTGGAACTACAGAACCGATTTCAAAAGTAATGGTGGCAAATGGATAGTGACAATCCCTACTCCAACATAGGTTATATTTTATGTCGGTGCCACTAACCCCAATGGGATGCATGAGCGAAAAATATTCGAAAATTGCGACTTTTTTATACTGAAGGAGCTAGAAATTTGAAATTTGGTATTGTAGTTACTTATAAGATGTAAATGCTCCCTAAGAATAAATTTTTAAAAAACGAATTTTAAAAGGGTGAAATGAGCGAAAAGCGTTCTAAAATCATTCTAAATTACAATTTCTATGGAATATCTGGAACTACAGAACTGATTTCAAAAGTGATGGTGACAATCCCTGCTCCAACAGCCTTTTTAATAATAAAATATGCGTTGCTGACGACTGGGTTTTTCGCTAATTGTTGCCACAGTTTAATCTCGGAAAATGAAACATTTGAAGTTACTGAATAAAATAATAGCTCGAAAAGTATTTGTCAGAAAATTGTTAGACAAACTGCGTTTGAAAGGTAAAAAATTGTCTTTTTCTTGATATAAATTTCAAATCTAATGATTATGCCGTTTTTCAAATATTGAATTTCAAAAATTACCAAATTGCATAATGGAGTACCATAGCGAAACCTTCATGCGTAAAAAGATAATGATAAGGGCGACGTGTCCGGACGTGTATATTGGCTATAGCACGAGTCACAAATTATAGTAGCTTTATTATTCTGTTAAAATATAAAAGTTATTTATGAAATGTCAATATTTTGTTTGATTAAAAGTTCGTTAAGAAAAATTGACCAGCGCAGCGGGCGTAGCTTGCTAGTAAATAAATAAATAAATAAAAATCTGCTTTCAGAAATTCTAAAAGTTGTTCATATATCTTAATTACAAGCTAAAGGATGGTTTATTTCTATATTATTCTATATATAATAGTAATTTCAGCAAAAATGTATTAAATTCCAACGCGATCTGTTTTAAACTTTAAGATAGTTTATAACACATGATAAAAATTTATAAAAAAGAATGGCGCGTCACATTTCGGGGAGGGGAGGGGGAGGGGCGTGAACAAAATTAGGAAGTATAATAAGGCTATTTGTTTGAAACTTTACGATATTTTATAACACATAACATAAATTTTAAAAATAAAGCCGCATAAAAAATTATAGTGAGGAAGGAGCGCGTTTTGCCTACACAAGTAGGGGGACACTTTTCTAAATTTTAACGATATCCGTCATGTCACATATCGTTACAAAGGGCTGTGACCACTTATTCATGTTATGCACCACAGGTCCCCCCCCCCACATTTTGCGCCCACCCCTTCGACACTACTCATGTGATATATTGTTCGAAAGGCCTGTGACCGCTTATTCATATTATGTATCTTCGGGGTCCATCCTCCCACATTCATCCCCCCCAAAGGGGGCACTTTTCTAAATTTTGACGACACCTCTCATGTGATATATCGTTGGAAAGGTCTGTGAACGCTTAATCATATTATGCAGGGGGTAGGGGGTATTTTCTAAATTTTGCACATACCCCTCATGTGATACATCGTTGGAATGGTCTGTGACCGCTTAACCCTATTATGCATCTCCGGTGTTCATCCCCCACTTTGCCCCCCCCCAAACGCGATTAGCTTTCACCACCAGGGGCGCTTTCATATCTATGTTTCTATGGGCTGGATCACGACGGGGTATAGCTCATTCGACTCGACATCTATAGCCTAAACGATTTCAGTTCCCGAGGTTCACATAGAACAGATTGCGATACCTGGTTGTGGAAGATGGAAATTGAGCGTGCGCAGCACGACTGCTATACGGTGCCGAAGGCAGCGGAGACCCGTGTCGGAGGTTTGTTTGGTTAGAGGTTTATACTATTCGATCTGAAAATTAAAGGATTATCCGGTGCCGAAGGCAGCGGGGAACCAGGTCGGAGGTTCGTTCAGTTCGAGGTGTATCTTATTCGAGGTTTTACAAGATTCGAGCCCCCGACGTAAATTAGGAGCCCGCTAGCGGGCGAAGCCAGCTAGTGCTAATAATAAAAGAGCGTGATATCACGTTTGATTTCAAATGCAGCGCTGACACGCTATGTACGTATTCCATTTTTATTCATTTCATGGATAAGTCAGTGATATTTTTTAACGGAGGATAACAAGTATTATAACAAGCCACATTTAGTATGTTGTTTTTAAGAGTGTAATTAGTTTAATTGAAAAAAATGTACTGGTATTTCTAGTTAACCCTTTAAACAATGACTGAAAGTAAAATGTAATTTTAAATTATTTCTCATGTTTATATTATTTAAATTATGTTTAGTCTATTTAAAAAAAAAGAAATGATATCTACAAAAATAACTTTTCAAAAGTAAAAAAAAAAAAAAAAAAAAAAAAAAAAAAAAAAAAAAAAAAGTTATGGGTAAAAAATGGTGTGATATCAAATTTCCAAGCTATTATATTAATTATTTAACTTTTTTCCATTAAATAAGTTATCATATATATAAGTCGAGTGCCTACGTATATGTTAATAGAAATCGTTTTCTCCTGTACTAAATACATCCTAACGAGTTTCTGAAAATTCAATTTTTTTCAAATTATGCATGATGGGCTTGGCGGCCATCTTTCCATATTTCTAAGCACCCAAATTTCTAAATTTCTAAAGTAAAAGCGTAATATGTTTGCAATGTAATATGTTTATAACAATTTCGAACTTCAGATTTTAACTACGGACAGAGAAATTAGATAAGACTGATATTTTGAGAAATTGATTTTTACTAGTTTGAAATTATTAATTACTCTAAAAAATAAATCATAAGATGAATCTTTAAGATAAGTCATCATTATATTAAGATGCAATTTTCAGAGCATACATGTCTATAAATGAAACGCTTAAAATATGTGCTTAAATAACAATTTTGAACTTCGGATTTTAACTACGGATTTGGGTGCTTAGAATTTTGTGAATAATATGCAAAGATGGCCGCCAAGCCCATCATGCATAATTTGAAAAAAATTGAATTTTCAGAAACTCGTTAGGATGTATTTAGTACAGGAGAAAACGATTTCTATTAACTTATACGTAGGCACTCGACTTATATATATGATAACTTATTTAATGGAAAAAAAGTTAAATAATTAATATAATAGCTTGGAAATTTGATATCACACCATTTTTTAGCCATAACTTTTTTTTTTTTTTTTTTTTTTTTTTTTTTACGCTTGGCCTTTTTTTACTTTTGAAAAGTTATTTTTGTAGATATAATGTTACAATAAATGCTATAATAAATAACCCCATGTAAATATTATCAAATGAGATGGTTTGGAGGCTTCAGAAAATACATGTTTATAATATATCAATCAGTATAATAACTGACCGTATACCTATACCTACCTCCCATATATATTTAAATCAGCATAACTAACCGATTAGTATATATTTTTAATAATATATCAGTATAACACCTAGCTTTCATTTTAAAGTGTATTACGCTAATATTTTCTTGTTCAAAATTTTGCACTATAGTTAGTAGAAACTTGATAAATAAAATAAAGTTTTATGCTGCATACACATGTATTTTCATTCATTAATGATAATAACAAATGCAAGATGTTAATATTTTTACACTAAAAATATATATATATATATATATATATATATATATATAATCTTTTAATCTTTTAATGGATTGCAGCAATAGTTAGTAAAACCTTATCGGTAAGTTTTTCCTGCGTTCTTAATCTCTTGTAATTTTCTCTTTGCGCATGACCAATGCTTTACCTCTGCATCTTATTTGGCACTCAAATATAAGAATGCGTAGAAATGAGATCACAAAAACAAAACAAAAATAAATAAATAAACTGATGAAAAGAAAAAAACAAGAAAAAAGAGCCGCAGTGTTTCAGTAGAAGTGCAAAAAAAAAAATCCTATTTCTAAAGTAGTCGATGCATTAAACATGCCAATGTTTCGAAGCAAAAGTAATCTCCTTTGTGTTTTATTTTTCTTCAGAAAAGGTGTGGAAGATTCAATTTTTTATTGTATATTCAAAAAGAAATTTTTTGTGTTTCTATATTTCAAAATTAAAGTTGAACCAGCAAAAATTTTAGACATTTTTCTAACATGAAATAAGCCGATTACTTTTTTAAAAGGCAGATATAAATAAAACTTAAATAATAATAATAATAGTTTAGTAATGAATCTAAATACTTTTCTTTTATTGAACATATGTTATGAAGCAAATAAATGCCCGTTTTTCACGTTGACGTCATAACGATGGTGGCAACGACCTGCAATATCGCTTTTGCTTTTATAGCTCTATATTCACTTATAAATATTGCATAATTTTTGTTTTTACACCATCGAAAATTACAAATAGTGGAACCTTAAAAAACTTTGTTTGAAAACTGTAACTTATTTTACTAATTTTTTAAGATTTTGTAAAACAATTTTCGAGCATGATTTAAAAAAAAAAAAATCTATCTCAACAATAAACGTTTGTTTGATACAATAATGCAAATTAACATGATCGACTTTCACATACAAGTATTTTTTGCTGTTAACTGATGGGAAATCTAAAAATTTATATTAAATGTATAAAATATATATTGATTTTTTCAATTAAAAACGCTTTACATGCAAGTTCTGTATACCGGAGAATATGTTATATTATCCGCATAATCCAAGTTGGATCTTTTAAATAATATAAAGACATATTTAATTTAAATTCAAGTATTTATACCTATTGCATCATAGCACCAAAAAATTCTGTAAACTGTGAAAATTGTATTTTATTTATTTACTAGCTAACCCGCCCGGCGTTGCCCGGGCCCGAGATAATTACAATCTCAGAGAAAAACGTTAACCCCCTCCCTTCCTTATACCCGCAAATATAATGAATAATTTGTTCAAGAGAACCACCGTCATTAACGCGATCATTAAAAAAATAATTACATTTTTCTGATAATTAGAACATAACGAAGACGCTACGCTAAAATAGCCGGCAGATGACACCCCTTCCCGATCTCAATTACAAATCTATACCTTAATTAGTTACCTAAATTTATGTTTATTAGTAAAAATTGGCAATTATTTCTTTTCATTTTCGCAAACTAAATGGAGGGATCGGCCAGGGAAACAGATCTCTTTGTAGTTCAGTTTTTAATGAAAGCAGATCCCTGTCTGAAACTTTGTCGGATTGTTTTCACTGGCGCCGGCAGATTTTTGGCAGTTTTTTGCATAAATTAAAAAAAAAATTACCGACTGAATTTTTCAAAAATCAAATAGTCAGATGCAGAATATTTTTTTTACATATGCTCAGAAATTTTCAAATTGATATCTCAATTAGTTTTCTTAAAATTCGCTAATTAGTAAAATAATTTCGAATTCGTTCATTTCCGCTTGCAAATCCAAAGCGCCGGTTCGTTTCTTTCGCCATTTTGATTTAAAAGATGTCATTTTAGAAGCGATGGTTAATGAGAATCTAATTAATATCTAGGCTAATTATCAAAATATTAAAATTCTGAGGGTCAGGTGCACCAAAAGAGAGTTTGGACTACCTAAATCTAAATTTACAGACTTCTAGGTGTGCTAAATTTTCCTAGCCATCGCCAACAGACATACACACAGACAGACACACACACACGCGCAGAGAACTTTATTTTATTAGTATAGATTTATTTTTATCATCAGTTTTATAATTGTCTGCCTGAAATATTTGTTAATGCTATAATGTGTAAATTTGTGGTACATTTGATGAATTTGTCTGTAAAGCTATTGATAAAGAAACTTTTAGTAGCTTTAGAACAACAAAATAAATAAATACAGGATGTTTCACTATGTCTTTAACTCTAGAGATATTTCTTGTATCAGATGCTCTTTATACACGTCAATGAATATTTTTCACGAACGTTCACTTATTTGTTTTCTATAGCAGTTAGCTTTCTATCACTTCACAATAATTGTATGCTCTATGAAAATGTATTTCCATATTCTAATGATAATAGAAATTGAAGATTTTAATAATTTTATGCTAAGAATTTTTTTATATCCATTGTCATAAAAAAGTTTTTAAACAAATTATTTATTACGTTCTTCCGCTAATTAATACTTTCCAAAATAGTTGAAAAGCGCTTATGAATAAGTGCGTTTTCCGCTGTAGTATGCATTTTTTAAACGTATCTCATTTTTTAGTCTTTAAGTGTATTACGTGGTGTGTATAAATTCAGTAGATCTTATACATGGCTGCACGGAAACAATTCAAACACATTACCGAATATGAACAGCAATTGCTGAAAATTGCTTTATGTGTTTTTTTACAGTTGCTTATTTAGATCTGGGTGGAGCTAGTTGAGCTTAAGCCGAAAGGCAGGCCTCCCCACCCGGTTTGACCTTTGACCTTGCATATTTAAATATGTCATTTTATTGTATGAAAAGTGAAATTTCTTAATGCTATTCTATAATAAAGTGTTTCATAATCTATGCATCATGCATAATTTTTCGTTCTTGTTCTTCTACTAACATGTGTTCTTTCTGCGCATGACCATTGTTTTAGATCTGCATCTCATTTGGCACTCAAATATAGGTATGCGTATAAATGAGCTTCCAAAAACATGGGAAGAAAGAACCATGTAAAAATGTAACATCAAAGAATCAAACAAGGATAAAATAATAATAAAAACGTAAAAGGAGCAGCAGTTTTTTAGTAGAAGTGAATGAAAAATAATCCTATTTTTAAAGCAGTGGATTCATCAAACAAAAACATGCCAGTGTTTCAAGCAAAAGTAATCGCTTTTGTGGATGTGTTTCTTTTAGAAAAGGTGTGAAAGATTCAATATTTTTAATGTATATTAAAAAAGCATTTTCGTTTTTATATTTTTCAAATGCTATGGTTTATTCTACAATAACTACCAGACATTTTTTCAAAAGTGAAACAAAATGATTGCTTTAGAATGAAAAAATAATAAAACTTATCCCTTACGGTGCTTTAGATTTTTATTTTAATAAAAATATTAGTAATAATAATTTTAAAAAGTGTCTATTTTTTTAATAATATATAGATGAATTTAATTTAATTTCAAATACTCACATGTAGTACTATAATCATCCAACCAAAATATTTGTGTAGCTTTGAAAATTTTACATTATTTTTATTAAAATCAAAAACATTAAAAGTGCATGTGCGGGAAAAATATCTACATCGTACATATATACACTATATAGCCAATGATGACCGGTCACTTGCGAGTTTAGACGTTTTGTTAAATATCTGGAAAGATACATGAGGAATTATCTTGAAACTTCAGGAATGTAAACAACATGATAGATGTCATATATTTCCGCGAATATTTTTTCCCGAAACCCCATAAGGGGCCGTCAACAAATTGCAGAAAAACGAATATCTTTTGGATAACCCTGTAAAAACTAATATTGCAAAAGCGTTGAAACGGTAGCACATACTTAGGAGGCTTTTTTAATAAACTATGGTCATTTTTATGAGGATATAACGTATACTCGTGGAGAAATTAAGGTTTTTATAAAAACAATCCCAAATTTCACAAAGTGTTTTGCTTATAATATTCAGAGTTCTTAATATAAAAGAATGTTCTTTTCAGGAACGATAACATTATATATAATACCCTGCAATGAGAATTAAAAAATAATAAATATTGCATGAAAAATGAGCAGGTTTACTAAATATTGTTTCACTGCGCATGCGCTAATTCAATCAAATTATACTGTGCATAATATATTAGCTAAATGTATGGGCCAACTGTTGGCGCCACTCTTGGCTTCTAATATCGCTTGGCGATAAAAGTAACCCAGAAGTCGTTTTGTTCTTGTTTCGTTCGGTTGTTCCATATGGAGCTTCGAAGTAAATAAAAAAAATGGTTAGTTAAGTAAACATAATTGAATTTTTATCGATAGTTGTATAATTTACAGTCCACTTGAATTTCGTAGTCGTTAACATGGTACCGCTCGCGGAGAATTATCAGCGATCATAGGATTATATTGCGTTTTGTTTAAAAAAAAATCGGAACAATAACAATGGATGTAAAGGTGTTGAATCTAAGAAGGGGCAACATAAAGGCCCAATTGACAAAATTAGCAAACTTTATAGCCGATGAGGCACAAGAAATAGACTCAGTGGATATATTAAATAAAATTGAACATTTGAACAAATTAGAACATAAATTAGATGACTTGAAAATGGAGTTCTATAAAATTTTGAAAGATGAAGAAATCGATAAGTGTGATGCTGAATTTGAAGAAATCGAACAAGATCTCCAAAATCTCAAGGTAAGATTTAAAAGGCTTATTGAGAATTCTAAAAGTAAAAATATTGATCTAATAAATTAAAATAATGGTATTAATAATTCAAAAAATTTAAATGTGAAAATACATGAAATTCCATTGCCGAAATTCGATGGTTCGTATGAAAATTGGAATAACTTTAAGACTCAATTTAATAGTATAATTGATTCGAACGAATTGTTAACTAATGATCAGAAACTTTTTTATTTACAATCCTCTCTTGTGGGGACAGCAAAACAAATCCAAAGTACTGCTGACACATATGAGTCATTATTTGAAGCACTTGAAAAAAGATTTGACAATAAAAGATTAATAGTTAACAGTCATATTAAATCTTTATTAATGTTAGATAATATTTGTACTGATTCAGCTGAAAAATTAAGAATGCTGCTTGATTGTATTTTAAAGCATGTAAGAGGTTTAAAGGTGTTAAATGTCGAAATGAACAATTTTAGTGAAAATTTATTGATTAATATTATTTTGACAAAATTGGATAGAACAACATGTAAGGAATTCGAAATGACATTAACAACGACAGATTTACCCAGATGGGATAACTTTATCGAATTCTTGCAAAATCGTGTTCAAATATTAGAAAACCTTCAAGGAACACAAATAAATTTGCAAAAATTTAAAACCCAGAACAAACAAAACACTTTTATTCTGAAATCTAATTCATGCCTTGTTTGTAAAAAAATTACATGCAATTCACCAGTGCCCTGTTTTTCTAAAAATGACTCCCAATTCAAAGATTTGATGAAGTAAAAAAGAATAAACTTTGTATAAATTGTTTAAATGATTCGCATATGCTTTCGAAATGCGGTTCAAAATATAACTGCCACCTGTGCTCTCTCAGACATAACGTGTTACTTCATCGAAATAAAAATAAATCATTTCAAAATAAAACGTCATTAAAAAGCCCCGATTATGATCTTGAAATATCATTGGCGCCAGACGGACGTTCTGGTGAAGAAAATGATGAAACAAATAAACAAAATATATCGGAAATATCTCAGAGTTTTTCATCACATAATAATGAAAGTAAAAAAACAGTTCTTTTGTCTACGGCACATATTTATATTTACAGTCCGTTACATAAATGCTTCGTTCAGGCAAGGGCAATCCTCGATAGTGCGAGCCAAGCTAACTATATTACGGAAGAAATGGCCTCCTATTTGGGCTTGAAAAAAGAAAGAATAAATGTTTCCATTAGTGGATTAGGTGGAAATGCCTTTAATGTTAAAGGGAAAGTTAATACGATAATTCGTAATAAAAATGCTTCATTCTCTTCACCTAGCAAATTTTTTGTTGTTTCGAAAATTACTGATTGTGTACCTTCTTCAAATATTAAAATTGATAAAGCATTGTTACCAAATAGGGTTTTGCTAGCTGATCCTACCTTTGACATACCGGGAAAAATTCATTTAATAATTGGGGCAGAAATCTTTTATGAGATAATAAAAGAAGGAAAAAATCGCATTTCACCAAATTTAATGTTTCAAAATTCGGTGTTTGGTCTTATTGCTACTGGAACTGTTAAAATCAAGAGTTCTAATTCATATTGTGGATTGACATTTAATTATGAAATCGAGAACATTGAATCTAATCTTAAAAAATTTTGGGAAATAGAAAATATTTCACGTGACCGTTTTCTAAGTAAAGAAGGAGAATTTTGTGAATCTCATTTTCAAAAAGAGCACAAAAGAGATGATACCGGAAGGTTTATTGTCGAAATGCCGATTCAAACTGATCAATTAAATTCATTGGGAAATTCGAGAAATTTAGCAGAAAGGCGTTTACAACAAACAGTAAAGAGATTGGAAAATAATAGTACTATGAAAAAACTTTATTGCGAATTTTTAAACGAATATGAAACATTGGAGCATATGGAAAGAATTTCAGTCGAAGATTCTCGCTCAGTAGTTTATTACATGCCTCATCATGGCATTTTTAAACCAGATAAATCCTCTACAAAATTAAGGGTTGTCTTTAATGCCTCTGCCCCTACCACAACCGGAAAAGGCTTGAATGATATTTTGCTTTCCGGTGAAGTTAAGGAAGATCTTTTTGATATTTTGTTAAGATTTCGAAAATATAAGATTGCTTTAACTGCGGACATTAAAAAAATGTTTCGGCAGATTTTGATAGATCCTTCGCAAAGGGACCTTCTACGCATTCTTTGGAAGGATTACGAAAATAATTCCACAATTGCCTTTAAATTGAACACGGTCACTTATGGAACTAAATGCGCCCCTTTTTTGGCCATAAGGTGCATCAAACAATTGGCCTTAGATGAGAAGGACAGATTTCCTCTTGCAACAAAAGCTATTCTGTCTGATAGCTATATGGACGACATCGTGACTGGATCCCCTGATTCAGAGTCGGCAATTGCCCTGAAAAATCAATTAATTGACATATTTCGTTCTTGTGGAATGGCTTTGCACAAATGGAATTCAAATTTGAATGAGCTTTTAAGTCATGACGAAATCGAAGATGTCTCCTTTTGCACTAAGTCTGACACTTCAGCTAGGACTCTAGGTATGGTTTGGCAATCCAACAAAAACCAATTTGTGTTTAGAGTTTCGGTGAAAGAGCAAGAATCATACACCAAAAGACAGGTTCTTTCTGTCATAGCAAAATTGTATGATCCGCTTGGGCTCATTGCCCCAATCATTTCCAAGTGTTATCTTCAAAAATTGTGGTTGTGTAAACTAGGATGGGACGAGAACATTCCGGAACCTCTTGCTAGTGATTGGTGTAACTTCGTAAGTCAACTAAAAACTATAGAAAATATAACAATTAGTCGATACATTTTAACTCCTTCCACAGAAGCAATAATTGTTCTTTGTTTCGCTGACGCTTCCATAACAGCTTATGGTGCTGCAGTTTATGTCTATTGTTTAAATTCATCCAACTCGACCACATCAAACCTCATTGCAAGCAAATCAAGAGTGTCACCTCTAAAGACCATTTCTGTGCCAAGACTGGAACTATGTTCCTGTTTGCTTCTTTCTCAACTTGTGGCCAAAATTCTCCCTTCCTTACAACTAGACATTCAAGGAGTAATTTTATTCTCAGACTGAACTATAGCATTGGCATGGATAAAAACCTCTGCTCATCTATTAAAAACTTCCATAGCAAATAGAGTCTCAAAGATTCAGTCCCTCACTGAACAATTTTTATGGAAACACATTGCTTCTAGTGATAATCCAGCTGATATAATATCTCGTGGAACATTTCTTCAGGAACTCTCAGATATGGAACTGTGGTGTAAAGGTCCATTATTGACTAATAATATCTTGGACGTGACAGAAAAAGAGGAAAAAACTGACTTTCCAAATGATGATGCTTATTTAAACGAACTTAAAAACTGTAATATTAATTTGCATTTAATTAATCAGGACTTTAATAACTTTCTGAACAATTTTTGTGCCTTAAGTAACAGTTATTTTAAGTTAATTTGTATTTTAGTTTATATTTATAGATTTATTTATAATTGCAAGCACAAAGAAAGGATTGTAGGGCCTATAACAAAAAAGGAATTTTACCAGGCAAAGATTAAATTAGTCAAATTGGTTCAGGTAATGAATTTCACCAGGGAAATGAAGGCACTCAAGAAAGGTGAGAAACTAAAGGATAGTCGAGTAAGTAATTTATATCCTTTTCTTGATAGGGATGAAATTATTAGGGTTGGTGGTCGTTTAGATCAATCGAATTTATCTTATGATAAAAAACATCCGATTCTTGTACCGAAAGATCATAGGCTTACACTTTTAATTTTCCAGTATTTTCACTTTAAAAAGTTGCATGTTGGTGCCCAAACATTGCTTTATTTTGTGAGACAAGAATAAGAATTCTGGCCCTTAAATGGCAGAAACATAGCTAGAAAAATCGTGCATAATTGCATTGTTTGTTTTAAAAACAAACCTAAAATTGCAGAACAAATCATGGCCTCGTTACCTAAAGAAAGGGTAAATATAAATCCCCTTTTACAAATTCAGGCATTGATTTATGTGGCCCATTTTTTATAAAGTACAAAAACCAACGTAAAGGAGTTTTTAGTAAAATTTATGTCGCAATTTTCGTCTGTTTTTCTACTCGTGCAATTCATTTAGAAATAATAACAGATTTAACTTCTGAAGCCTCAATAGCTACCTTAAAAAGATTTGTAGCTAGGCGAGGAATTTGTGCCACCATCTTTTCCGATAATGCCTCTAATTTTGTTGGTGCGAATTCAGAATTGAAAAAATTGCATAAAATTGTAAAAAATCAATCCGAGGAATTGGCTACTTACTTATTGGCTAATTCAATTTCTTGGAAATTCCTTCCTCCTAGATCCCCTAATTTTGGTGGCTTGTGGGAGGCAGGAGTAAAATCCTTTAAGCACCATTTAAAAAGAACTATTGGAGATTTAAAACTAACTTTTGAGGAATTTTTAACTGTCGTTAATCAAATCGAAGGTATTTTAAACAGTAGGCCTCTAATACCTTTATCTTCGGATCCAAACGATTTCGAAACGTTAACCCCAGGACATTTTTTAATAGGCCGCCCTATAAATAGCATCTGTGAACCAAACTTGACTGACCTTGCCAATAATAAACTTAGTCATTGGCAGCAAATTACAAAAATTAATCAATTAATTTGGAAAAAATGGAGTAGAGATTATTTAAATAATCTACAACAGCGAACAAAATGGTTATTTGAAAAGGAAAATATAAAAATTGGAACTATGGTCTTATTAAAGGATAGTAATTTGTCCATGTGTACCTGGTCAGTAGGTCGCATTCAAGACGTTATTTATGGGAGCGATGGTAAAATTAGGGTTGTGCTTGTAAAAACTCCAAATGGCATATTCAAACGAGCAATTTCTAATGTTAGTATTTTGCCCATAAATGATCCTTTATTATAATGTAAATATTTATTTTTCTTATATTTCCGTGCATTTATATTTGAAAATTTTTGCAGTAACTTGTATTTTAATGTTATAATTGAATTGAATTGTATATTTGCATTATTGATTGAACTGAAACTTGTATTATAATTGAAGATTTATTGTTTAAAAAAAATTGTTTACAACGAAAGATAATTGTTTAAAATATGTTGCTGAAATAAATATTTCAGTGGTGGCCGGTATGTTGGCGCCACTCTTGGGTTCTAATATTGCTTGGCGATAAATGTAACCCAGAAGTCGTTTTGTTCTTGTTTCGTTCGGTTGTTCCATGGGGAGCTCCGAAGTAAATGAAAAAAAATGGTTAGTTAAGTAAACATAGTTGAATTTTTATCGATAGTTGTATAATTTACAGTCCACTTCAATTTCGTAGTCGTTAACATCAACTTTTGTGAACGTCTCCAAAACATAGCTTAAAAATTCTGATAGTAATCGTCGATAGAATAAGCTCGAAATTCGCTGTGCTTAGAAAAATTTCACTTCCATCTTACATCCAACACATCATTCTTATAGGCGACTCATACAAACTGCATGTAAAATTTCTACTGCTATAGAACTTTCAATAGTATAGTATTGTCATTTGTCAAAAAATAAATCCATTATTACATATTTTGGATTTTTGCATTTTTTTTTTTAAGTTTGGGTTGCATGATTTTTCGATCACCCTGTAATGGTAATCGAGGCATAAATCCAGTGTTGAATTCAGACACTTTTCTCCGCGAGGGATTTCTGTAGCTCCGGGGGGGACATAATAGAGTTCCGGGGGGGGGGGGAATTCCACTTTTTGCCCATTGAAAGCATAAAATCTCAAATCTTCCGTGGGGGACATTTCCATGCTCCGGGGGGGAATGTCCCCGCCGGGCCACCCCCTGAATTCAACACTGCATAAATCAACCGGCTACCAGAAGAGCTATTCTGCACAAAAAAATACAATTCATTCAGCAAAGTAAAATATTCGAAATAGAGAAATGACGTAATTTTTCGGAAACCTTTCGAGTAGTTTTTATAGTCTAATAATATTTTTTTTTCAACCTGGAATATAGGTTTTTCGCTATCCATTCTGAAGTAAGCATTTTCATAGATCAACAAACATGTTTTACAGACAAAAATGATAAACTAACAGCATTAACATAAAAATCAATATTATTTTATTACTCTTGCATTTATAAATTAAATCGCGCATCGGAAAATGTTTAATTGAGAATGGGGAACAAAAACTAAATATATTATAACCTCTAGTAATAATATACAATAATTTCTCCCGAATTAACCATGATTTCGAAATCAATTTTAGAATCATGGTTAACTCGAGAGAAATTATTGTATATTATTACTAGAGGTTATAATATATTTTCATAGATTAAGAAACATTTGTCTTTTTTTACAGTGTACTTTTAAATGTTCGATTCTAAATTAATATATATATATAAAGTACTTCTATATATTAAAAAGTCTTTTCTGTTATTAAAGTTCTTACAGAAGCGTCATAAAAAATTCAGGTGCAATAAAAAATCGCTGAATCGCAAAAAAGTTCTGATTACATACTTTTTCTTAAATTCTGTCGATGTTTTCTTTGGATTTTAGTGCGAAGGGCAGATATCCTTACTCTCGATACTTTCCTACAGAAGAAAAGAAAGTGAAGCATGCATACTTGTTAAAAAATAATTCATAGAGCAACAAATGAAATTAAAAATCATATAGGATCAATCAGGTCAAATATGACACAACCAAAAAATGGAACTAATTTGGTACATACAAAATAATAGTACCAAATTTTATAGTAATAAAATAAGATCCGTAATTATTTTATAAGCAGTACATCAACACTCTAAATTTAAGAAAAATATCTTTAAAAATGTACACTACATAACCTATATTTTTTGAAGAGAAAAACTTTTCTCTCAGACTTTGTTATACAGTAAAATAAGCAGTAAAATAAACAGTAAAATAAACAGTAAAATAAGCAGTAATACGCAGCCGCGCATACGCGGTAGTGTATTACTACTTATTTTACTGTTTATTACTGTTAATTTTATGGCATAATACTGGCAGCTGAGATGGCAGTATTATACTATAAAATCAACACTTTTTTTTGCAGTGTATGTATATAACTTATTACTGAATATTTTTTCTTTTTTCTTTTTTTTTTTTTTTTTTTACTTTTTTCTATAAAATTATTTCTTTTTTGTGTAGCTTTTTATAGAAGAATGAAATATTGAGATGAAATAAATAAGTAAATAAAATAAAACATTCATTTTTTTTTTTTTGAAAAAATTTTGTAGAACTACGCCGATTATGACTCCCAGAACCCAAAACCACCCCCAGTTCAAAACTTTATATCTATCTATCTATCTATCTATCTATCTATCTACATATCTATCTCACTTTTTTATGAACACGATAACTGGAAAAATTCTGCATAAATCTCTTCCAAATTCATACATAAAATCAAAGGGCATAAAATCTCGTTAATAAAGTTCGTTAATGGGCAAAATCGAAACAAGAGGGGGGGGGGAAATGGGGGGGGGCTTTTTGTGAAAACAGAAAAAAACCCAGAATTTCTTAAGTATGATACGTATCGAATCCGTTTAAAGTTATTATTACTTCTAGGAAAAGGGCCGAAAATTTATGCATGACAGATTTTAGATATCATTAAAAATGGCCCCAAGGGGGGGGAGGGGTGTTTTAGAAGGGGGGTTCGTCAATTCACAAGATATCAATTCCGCTTAAATTTATTATTAATCCTCTTAATATTATTCAAAACTTTTATATTGACAAGTTTTTTATAGGACCAACCCTTCTAGCAAAAAAAAATTAAAAACAAAAAAATCCCTGCCGGCTCCACCTGCAAACAAGTTAGGTTTCGAAGTGGGCGGTTTCCATCTGTCGTATCATGGTAAAAAAAGTCATTTCTTCCGCAATTCCCAACAAACAGGCGCCCGACGGTCTGCATTTTTCGAAATCTACCTGTGCCTGTAGGCCGAGTCGTCAGGGATTTTTTCGTTCTAAAATACATAATTAAATATATTACGCTTTTTGAAATATTAACATGTATGAGATAGAAGAAAGTTTTGGGATTGGCACATCCGACTAGTTGTATATTAAATTTACATGGCATAAGATCACAAAAGAATAAAATAAGTCTGATGGATTTTTAAATATTCGCAAACTATTTCTACGAAAATTTTTTTAACTTATTCTAATGCAAACCATTCAGTATTTATCAATAACAACAAGTTGAAAATTGTACGTTAAACGTGACAAATGAGGTGCGTTCGTACTATAAGTAGTTTTACAATGTTAAAAAACATCGTTATTATATTATTGAAATAAATTATGTCGTCTGTAGTGAGGGAAATGAGCATGCCCCCTTTTTTTATTCCGTATGCCACGCTTACAGATGTGATTTTTTTTCGCCATCAAACAACGCTGCAAAATTCACCATGGAGATCTGGCTTTGCGAATGATTACATGCATGGTTTAATATTTATGTAACTCATGATGAACGAATCTCATGTGTTTATTTACTTTAATGGATTGAGATTTTCGGCTGTTAACCTAATTTCCACTGAAGTTATCTCAGAATCTATACATTTTTTAATGTAACTCATCTCTCAAGCAAACAATTTTTTGAACTATCTTTCTAAAAATGTCACTTTTATGCAATTTTATTCGAAAAAATAATTTGGAATAAAAAAGGTCGCTTGGCATAGGAAAAAAAAGTGGTTAGCCCGTATATGTTTTCCTCGGTCACATGACTTGCGCTTTTATTATATAGATTATGTATAATAGGATTTAATAGAATAAAGAAAACTTTTATTAAAATCTTTTTAACACTTTCCAACCTAGTTGAAAAGTGTTTATGACTTCGGTTTGTCTGGCCGGATGACCGTCTGTCCGTGCTCTAACTCCCGTAAATATGCTCGGATTGCTCTGCAATTTTTATATGTTATTGTCGTTATCTATAGCATGTTCCCTATCTCAACAGAAGTGTGTAGCACTTATAGTTTTTTTACAGGGACACTCAAAAGAATTCCGTTACATTGCGGTCTATGGGAAAAAATCATTTGCGGTTTATTTAAATAATGTTTCACTATTTTAACCGCATTGAAATTTATATATATCACTAAGGTGCATTAGAAGAAGCTTAATATGGAATAGGGTGTGCATAGCACTTATAGTTACTTTACAGGGACCGTCAAAAGAATTCCGTTACATTACCTCTATGGAGAAAAATCGTCTGCGGTTTATTTAAATAATGTTTCACTATTTTAAACGCATTGAAATTTATATATATCACTAAGGTGCATGACAAGAGGCTTACTACAGAATATTGTGTGTATAGAAGTCATCGTTCATTTACAGGGACACACAAAAGAATTATCTACTGTCTGTTAACAATAATTCCTGGAAGTGCGTTTTAAGTTACTGAACGCGATTTTAATTTTAACTCGGTTTTTGTCTATTACGTGGTGTGTATAAATTCTGTAGATCCTATACAGGGAAGCACAAAAGTTCGCGAACACATTTCCGTTTATTGACAGAAACTCCAGACGGAAAATTTTAAACTGTGCTACGCGTTTCCTAACTGAACTAAAATTTAGCATCCTATGTAGTATATATACAAATCTATAGATCCTATACAGGACTGAATAAAAGTATTCGGATATTTTTCCGAATATTGTATATGTTGGAAATTCCTGAAATTATGTTTTTTAATATGTTTTGCGTTTTCCAATTTGTTTACTTAGATGTTATCTTTTAGCTTATTAAACGGTATGATTTGTAAAATTATTTTGGAAGCGTTGGAAAGTGTTACATAATCTATGCTTGACGCATGATTTTTCGTTCTTGTTTAAGTTTTGATTCGATTTTCGTAAAATTTTAAATGACTCGACAAAATTCTGCAACGATTATATATATATATATATATCATAAATTTCAAACAATTCTGTTGGGTAGTTTTTGTGCTTTTATATGCTGACGGACGGACAAACGGACGAACCAGACGACGACTATAGGTGTTACGTATTTATATAATTACGAACGTACCTAAAAATTGACTTGTCTCACTTTCAAAATGAACTACTCATTTATGTATTATACAGTATTACAGTATACATTTATTATACAGTAAAGTAGAAAAAGTTTGATAAATTTCACTGCCTTTCTTCTACTTTTTTAACTTTTTTTTTTACTTCTTCCGGACCATTTCTTTGGCCCCGTGAAGCGTAAGCAAAAGTAAAACGAGTATCAAAAGATAAGAAAAATATGAAAGAAACCACCCTGTTCCGCTTTATTACAGTTGAAACATTTCGTATGTCACCCTTACTTTTTTTTCCAGCTGTTTCTTTTGAACATGAGGTCTTTAAAAATAAAACATTTATTCGGTGGTATGTTTGGTTCGTAAGATTTTAAAAGAAAAGTTTGTTTGTACGTTTTTAATGATGATAAAGTTTCAATTTTAACGATTATGCTATAATAAAGTAGTAAATTATACGAACTCCATTAATCCACTTCACCAAATATGCGGATTTATTATAAAAATAAATGAAAGAATATATATTGTTATGAATTTTGTATATATCTGTAAATATTCGATTTGTTTAAATTTATTTTATTTTATTATTGTGAAAATTGCAGTATTATTAATGTATTTCCTATTGAGCATCATGTAACTCAATGCTAAAGACCTCGGATGCTTTGCAAGAAAAACAACCTTACACCCTCATCTTTATAATGGAAGTCTATAGGAAAATCGCCAAGGAATGGGTTTATCGCCAAGTTGGCGATGGTTTTGGCGACTTATTTTTGTCGCCAAATTTGGCGATATATCGCCAAATATCGCCAAGTTGGCGACGGATTTGGCGACTTTTTGTGCAACCCCCCCTTATACCTGTACATTGGGATCCTTTCTCGCTTAGGTTCTCTATCGAAAGTTAAAGCACTTTCTGGTAATTTCTAGCATCTGAAGGCTCTGGAAAATTCTACAGTTATCTTTAAAGATAACTGAGGACTGGTGGAGGTCCCTTATATAGGCTTTAAAGCCTATATAAGGGACCTCCACCAGTCCAGTTCAGTTAGTTCTCTGTCAAATGCGATTGAATACGCACGAGAGGCTTTGCATTGAGAACTGTGTTGTCTATGATCGATTTAGTATTGAACAATACGCTATATTGTTCTGTGAGAAATTTTGCTGTGCTGTTATTAGATTTGAAGATTACTGAATATTTGTGTCTTTGAAAAGATATTGGTGTATTTATCGAACTGTTTGGAGTAAATAAAACCTGTTGATTGTTCTTATATATTGGCATCAATCCTTACGAACCCCGAGCTCACAACAATATATATATACATATAGTATATATACTGAAATGCGAACTGCAGGCATTCGTTCGTAAAAATATCGTTTCCTTGAAATTTCTGTTTAAACAAACGTTAAAATTTTCATTGAATTACAATTTCCAAAGTCTTGCATAATTCTAAAGTATTATATCAATTTCAGAGATACTACATTTTTAGCTCACAGGCTATCAAAGCCTGAGAGCTTATGTGCCCGCCCGTTCTGTATGTATGTACGTATGTACGTATGTACGTAACGCGATAACTCTTGATAAAAATATCCGTTTAGTTTCAAATTTTGGTTATAGCTTCATTGAGATAAGGCGCTTCCCTGATTAGTTTTGGAGGTTCATTGGTTAAGTATAAATGGGGGGAACGGGGGCTAATTTCCCCCTTATTTTATTTCTTATTCTAAGAAACTCGGAAGTTAAGACAATATATATTATTTTTTAAATTATTTATTCTAGTCGATCAAATATACATTAAAATATGCTTAAAAGGTGACAAAAGATGTTAGAAAACGTTAAAATACAAACATTTACATCCCGAGACTTTCGATCACTAACGTGATCTTCTTCAGTGGGGAACTGTTGACTGAGCTGAGTGTACGAATGTCACTTCTCGCTTTCACTGTGCTAATATGTAACGGAGTTTTAACGGGGCCAGTCTATTATTCTATAGGGGTGTATCAGGAAAAGTCCATTAGTTCCAGCGCTGGGGTTCTTGATCATTTCAAAATATTAAACCAGATTTTATGTACATTATAAGATAAGCAATCATTACAGACTCGATTTCCTTTACATAAAATCTCCAAAGACTCTCTGATTTTAGCTGTAAACTCGTTATTTGCAGGAACTATAATTTTTGCTTTTTGAAAATCAATATTTATGATCTGTTGCTGATTTAATCTCGATAAAGCTGTGGATGGACGGTTAAACTTAATGTCAGAAATGTGTTCTTTATTCTTTCTTTAAATTTCCGGGTGGTCATCCCTATATAGGATAAACTAGTTTGTGTTTCTGTACTAAATGGGATAGAGTATATTCCTGGGAGGTCGTTATTGGGTATGGGATCAATTTTATTATGAACTAAAACTTTCAATTTTTGAGGGGGTTTTGCAACCAAATTGATATCAAATTTCTTTAATGCATATCTTAATCTTTCGTATAACTGTGGTATGTAATCAAATTTGCATAATTTAAGAGATCTCTTGTTTATAATAATTATGCAAATTTGATTACATACCACAGTTATACGAAAGATTAAGATATGCATTAAAGAAATTTGATATCAATTTGGTTGCAAAACCCCCGCAAAAATTGAAAGTTTTAGTTCATAATAAAATTGATCCCATACCCAATAACGACCTCGCAGGAATATACTCTATCCCATTTAGTACAGAAACACAAACTGGTTTATCCTATATAGGGATGACCAACCGGAAATTTAAAGAAAGATTAAAAGAACACATTTCTGACATTAAGTTTAACCGTCCATCCACAGCTTTATCGAGATTAAATCAGCGACAGATCATAAATATTGATTTTCAAAAAGCAAAAATTATAGTTCCTGCAAATAACGAGTTTACAGCTAAAATCAGAGAGTCTTTGGAGATTTTATGTAAAGGAAATCGAGTCTGTAATGATTGCTTATCTTATAATGTACCTAAAATCTGGTTTAATATTTTGAAATTATCAAGAACCCCAGCGCTGGAACTAATGGACTTTTCCTGATACACCCCTACAGAATAATAGACTGGCCCCGTTAAAACTCCGTTACATATTAGCACAGTGAAAGCGAGAAGTGACATTCGTACACTCAGCTCAGTCAACAGTTCCCCACTGAAGAAGATCACTTTAGTGATCGAAAGTCTCGGGATGTAAATGTTTGTATTTTAACGTTTTCTAACATCTTTTGTCACCTTTTAAGCATGTTTTAATGTATATTTGATTGACTTTAAATACAAGGTGAATATTTCGTTCCACTTCAATTTCGTTTTTATTTCGAAATTTTCTGTTATTTATTCTAAGCGTGATCTATATTCAACATGCCTTCAGCCTCCGTTTTTTGTTATACAAAAGCTATTTTACAGAAAATTGATTTATAACATAACTTTAACACATTCCAACATAAGTTGAAATGTGTTTATGACTGCGGTTTGTCTGGTCGTTTGGCCGTGCTGTAACTCTGGCAAATATACTCAGATTGCCTTGTAACGTGTTATTGACATTTACTATAGCATAATCGCTATTGAAAATTAAGTGTGTAGCATTTATATTTCCTTTACAGTGACAGTCAAAAGTATTCCGTTACATTACGCTCAAAGGGAAAAATTTGTTTCCAGTGCATTTATCGATATTACACCATTTCAAACATAATGAATTTGATATGCATTTATAAAATGCACTAAAACATGCATCATGCAGAATATGGGGTGCAAAGCATTTATTATTCATCTTCAGTGCCGCACAAAATTATTCGATTACATTACGGTCAATGGGAAAAAATCGTTTCATGTGCATTTTAATGATGCTACATCTCTTCAAACATAATGAAATTTATATGCATTTATGTGCCCTAAAACATGCATTATGTAGAATATAGGGTGTAAAGCATATATTATTCATTTAGAGGGCCGCACAAAAAAAAAATCCGTTACATAATGGTCTACGGCGAAAAACTGTTTGCAGCGTACATTAATTATGTTAGACTATTTCAAATCTAATGGAAGTGATATCCATTACTGAGGAATACTACAATATGCTTGCTGTAGAATATAATGTGCATAGCATTTATTGTTCATTTATGGGGACACACGAAAGATTTCTATACTGTCTAATGCTATTAGATCATATACAGGGCTATACAAAAGAACTGGATCCATGACCACCTGTGGATGATAATTTCAGGAAGTGTAATTCCAGTAGTTTTAAGTGTGTTTTATCCAGAGTTAAATTTCAGTTTAATACATGGCGTGTATAAATATTTGTAGGTAATATACAGGGTTGTACAAAAAGATTCAAGCACGTTTTCGTCTTTTGTTAGAAATTGATGAAGGTGAATTTTCAACCTAATATGCGTATTTGTACTAAACTAAGTTTTAGTATATTATGTAGAATGAAAATACAGGGCTGCCTAAAAGAATTCGAGTACTTTATCGGATATGAACGAAAATTGCTAAAATCTGGTTTTAAAATATGTTATGCCTGTTCTTGAATGTTCACTTAGGTATCTTATTTACCTTAGGATCCCATAGGATTATATGGGATTTCCTCCTCAATTTATCAATTGTTGCTGTAACTTTTAGAGCTTTCGCAATATTTCACTGATCTTTTTATATGAGTTGTCTGATACACTGCTCAAAACAATTAAAGGATATTTGAAGTTTTATATAAAATAAAGATATAAACGAAATTTTTTTTGCCGAAAATAGAAGAAGAGAATCACAAATGCAAATTTTTGTGGTTTTCAAACTGTGGAGTAAGCAAATTTTGAGTTCGACGTCAAAAACGTCGCTTCAGCGGCAGCGAATGAAATTTGACTTTCAACTGGATAAAAGAGAATGAAGACAAGGATGATCGGCATTCAGTGATTGCTTTGTTTCGATGAGTACGATGTCTCAGCGAAGTCATTTGACAGATTCAGAAGCTTGGAGAATTGTTGGTAGGTTAGAAGGGGGCCAAACTCAAGCCGAAGTAGCGCAAGCCATTGGAGTGTCACAAAGTGTCATTTCCAGGATCTGGAACCGTTTTTTGGAGAGTGGATGTGCAGGCCGAAGACCAGGGCAAGGTCGTAGACGGGCAACAACGCCCAATGAAGATCGGTATTTAGCGTTAACAGCTCGGAGACACCGAAACATGAACGCCACTCTTCTCCAACAACACCTTCGCTCGGCTACAGGCACCACGATTTCAACTCAGACTGTCCGAAACCGGCTCCATGCTGTAGGTCTGTGTGCTCGCCGACCGTTGGTATGTGTTAGATTAACATCAAGGCATCGTCGCGACCGCAGGGAGTGGGCAACCGAGCATGTCAACTGGAGGAGAAATGAATGGAGCAATATTCTGTTTTCAGACGAGTCTCGTTTTTCTGTGCATCCGGATAATAGGCGTATTTTCATCTGGAGGGACCGTGGCAGTAGGAATAATCCTGCGTTCGTGCACGAAAGTGTCAGATTTGGCGGTGGAGGAGTGTTGGTGTATGGTGGCATCTCCATTGACGGGCGCACTGACCTCTACATCATTCGAGATGGAGCTCTGACTGGTCGCCGATATAGGGATGAGATCCTCAGACCTATTGTAGTCCCTTACGCTGCAGCAATCGGAGATAACTTCATTTTAATGGACGATAACTGCAGGCCACATCGTGCAAACCTGGTGGAGGATTTCCTTTTCGAGGAAGGAATCGTTCGAATGGAATGGCCAGCGTGTTCTCCAGACATGAATCCAATCGAGCACGTTTGGGACGCTCTAGGAAGACGAGTTTCTGGCCGCCAACAACCCCCACAAACTCTCCAAGAACTCGAAAGAGCTCTTCTGGAAGAGTGGGGCAGAATACCCCAACTCGTCATTAATAGCCTCATTGAGTCCATGCCTCAAAGGTGTTCAACGTTGCTGGCCGCCCGTGGAAACCATACCCCCTACTGAAAATGATTTTCTTTGAAGAAAACACCTTTTCTTATTCTTTTTTTCTCATATGCACAAATTGTGTTTTTTTCCTTTTGTACACAAATGCGCAATAAAATGCATTTTTTTCTGCCAAACATGTGTAATTTATTCTCATATAACCTACTATGTCTGTCGACCATGTATCAATCAGCTAAAAAGTTTCCCAGATACAAAATCCACCTAAAACTGCAATATCCTTTAATTGTTTTGAGCAGTGTAGTATTAACTATCAAATCAAGACAAAAAAAAAAATTTGCTGCAGTTCGCGCATGCGCACATATTCAATATATTAATATTTTAATTACAGTATACTATTTCTACGATTTTTTGTCAAGTTTTTGAAAAGCGCTGTTAAATTCGGCGGAAAACTTTGCATGCTATTAAAAAAAAAACTTTTGCATTTTTCAGAGAAACGTTAACATCTTCACGATAATTCGTGCTATGCTTACACAAATACAAACACATGTTGAACAGGACCTACATAGTCATTTGCTACAGTGACAGACCATTTTTAGCATTTTCTGTTACTTGCGTGATCGAAAATATTATTTTATTATTAAAATCATTATTGCTCCCCCCCCCCCCTAATTGTCCTCGCGACAAAATCTTCAATGAAAAACATGTAGTCAAACATGTTCTTTACATCCTCAAAGTTCAAGGGCATTTCGGGCATTTCCTCACAAGTTTCAGTAGATATTCGACGAAACGTCTGAAATTGGTCACTGACCCTTAATTTCTGGACACCAGTGTATAAAACCATTAAAAGTGAATTAGAAAATTTATTAAATTAGTTTTTCTGACACCATGTGAAATAAATACTTTTTCAAGAAAGCGAATCATTTTCCTTAGAATAATTACATGGTGCTGCAATTAAACTTCAAAAAGGTATCCCATTATTCAAATATCATAAAGTTAGATGACAACTAGTTATTGCTTTATGCTTTTACGATAATCACTATTAATCTTCATAAAAAGAAATGCGTTTGCTAAATCGTTACTGTTTTCACATATAAGTCGCAAATACAATTCATGAACTTAATCTTTTACGGCACAATTTTCAGAAATTCATCACATTGTGATTTCATAAAGACGTTACAAATGAGCTCGAAAATGTTCCTAACAACGGCTTAACCATGTCATTACAACGTCAAGGGCGATTTCAGAAGATTAAAAAGTGATATTGCTATGACTTCACTACGATGTCACAATGCCATATGGTCCATATCAGAAATCTATTGTCTGTATCTAAATATCTGTATCTAAATATCTGTACCTAAATATCTGTTACAAAAAAAAAAAAAAAAAAAAAAAAAAAAAAAAAGGTTTCCTTAAATTGGACTTACTTTAAAACGTGGATTCAACCAGATATTTTAGCATAGAAGGCAAGTGGAATAGTTTGAAACGTTCAAAATATATTGTAATAAATAAAATATTTGTGCGACTGGTATTATTATTGGAAGCTGATTTGCATATCATTTTACATCCAAATGTTAAATCATTTCATGTTCCTCCAGATTTTCTTAAAAATGTATAAAATTTTTAAATAAAAAATATTAATAGAAATAAAAATGTGTTTACGTCTCATTAATAAAGGCATGAAAAAAATTTCGCTAAAATTATATTTTGTGCCTTTTTCTTTTCTTCTTCTGAACCATTAACTAATCTTTTGAAGCATAAACCAAAGTAAAACAGGCATCAAAAGATAAGAAATACATCAGAAAAATCATTATCTTCCGCTTTATTACAGATGAAATGTGTCATATAACTATTTTTTACGACTTCGTTTTCTTTTTTCTCAACTGAACTCACATTCAACTATAAATTGACTTGCAGTATGGGTTTCGGCATGATATCAGCAAAATTTTCCATGTAACAAAAGTAAATGTTATGCGATATAAGAACATCATAATTCATTATTTTATTTACTGAACCAATTATTTCTTTAGCTTTAAATTTTCATTCGTTGAAAATAATTTAATTAGTAGATTGGGTTTTCTTCTAGCAAATGCAACACATCAAAAAATTCCAAAATTTCAATACTAGATAACAATACTGACTGCAGAGCTGAAGTAGCTTTCCCGAATAAGTCAAAGATTAGAGGTATTTTTATCTCTTCCATCCCAGAATTACTATTTCGTACAGTACCATCTACAATAATCTTTGAAAATAATATGTTATTTCTCTGACAATTTGTTTCGACAAGAAATATAAAATGGCTTTGATTTTGATAATTCCATGTCGATAATTCGTTTCATTAATGGTAATCTCATCTTATTGCTGGCAGAGTCAGATTAAGGCATGAACACATGGAAAATAGACCCAAGGCCTCCAAACTTAGAGGTCCTCAAGTCTATACACTGTTAAAAATTTGCAGCAAACTGTCCAGTCATTTGACCGTTTTTATAGAAAACGGTTACATAACCGTAATTTAACTATATTCTGACCGTATTATTGCTCATTTTATCGTCAGAATATAGTTAAATTACGATTATGTAACCGTTTTCTACAAAAACGGTGAAATGACTGGACAGTTTGCTGCAAATTTTTAACAGTGTAGATAAAGTTTTTGAAAACTGCATTAGAGAGTAGAATTTCTTTATTTACATAGTTTTAACGTTGTAGTATACAAGATGTGAATAAACCATGAAATTCTTTTTTTCTTTCAAAATTTCTTTTTTTTTCTTCAAAATTTGCAAATTGTTAAGCCGATTCAGAATGAACGATACTAATCAATGTGTTAGTTTAAAAAACAAAACTCGCGAGAAATGAGGTCTAAAATACATTTACTTTGATTTCAATGCTGTTATAAATATATCCTTTCATTGCGTACTTGTATTATTATACATAAATCTGATATTCTGTTACTTTAAAAATAATAAAATCTTGTGTATGTAATAAAATCTTGTTACAAAGGTCTAAATTTTATCACATTTAAAATGAATAAATTGTTTCACCTTACTGCATAGTACATATACGTATGGGGACCCCTGTCAAGTCTGTGCCCAGAGCCCTTAAAACCCATAGTTGGTCTCTAAATGCTGGACTTAAATTAATCATAGTTACAAAAATATGGCCATTCACGAGTCCCACAGAAAACACTCAGAGGTTCTTTTCATGAATGTGAGAGTTTTTTAACACTAATGTTGTAAGTAATTAATACGCACTTTACACTTTTAAAATTTTTGTTGTAGGTTGAACCCACTTTTGGTGCTTCAAAAGCTGCAACCAATAAGATGGTGAAATATTGCTCTAACGTCAACAATTCGTTTTATTAATGCTAAGCTCATCTTATTGCCGGCACAGTCAGATTAAGGCATGAGCACATGGGGAATAGGCCCAAGGCCCCCAAACTTTCAGTTTGGAGGCCTTACAGTACCTCTTTGAAGTAGACTTAGCGTTAATTCCAAAATTTTATTTTGAAGCTTCTAAAAATAGATTTCTGATAAAATATGCTTTAACAGAATTTAATAAAATACCGAAAAAGCCAAATATGATGCCAAAATTAGATGTTCTTATTGAACATTTCAGAGTTAGGTACAATTTCACTATGAAGACGACCGACCATCTAATCTCATTTTTTTTAACGTGCATTGAAAGAAGACATAATTTATATGTTACAGAATATATTACAGAATCCGCATTGCAATGCAATCTGTTTTGCAATCATTACAAATTAATTCGACATTAGGCATTTACCAAATTTTCAAAACTTTCAGCAAACTTTCTGAAGCTCCGGTTGAACCGTAACTCCAAATGTTGGAACAAGATTTCACCATCTTATGGTAGTAGCTACTGGAGCACTTAAAGTTGAATCAAACCACCACAAAATTTTTAACAGCGTACTCCGATCTTATTTCTATAAGTATTTGACATCGGTGAGGAAGATCTGAAAACTTTAGAGTTTAAAAGAAGAAGAAGCTCCCCTTTTCCTTTGTTCTAGCAAAACGTTTAAAGGTATGCTTTCAGTTCACTCAAGAAAATCACTATGGTAGAGATCTGCTTTTGCACGATTTCAGAACAGTGTAGCTTGTAGACTTATTTGTATTTGACCAAACGACCACAAATTATGCAAGAGATCTCAGGGACAAGTTCAATGCTGAAAATCCTTCTATTCTTTGAAAAAACTAGCAACACTCATATTAACTCTGTGAGTTTAAGTACAAACATATTTTTTATCAAAAAACTATACATAACAAATCGCAAAAGCATCGACCATACACCCTTTGAAGTAGACTTAGTGTTAATTCCAAAATTTTATTTTGAAACTTCTAAAAATCAATTACCTTTAAAAACATTTCTTTCGAAAATTAATTCCAAAAATTATATATTTTCAAAATAAATTTTCGCAGCAAATATGAATTGTAACTTCTCATTTTTTTTAACAAAAATAGATTTCTAGAAACTTTAAATATTCGTATTCAAAATTACAGCTCATTCCGCTAAGTATTTTTAGAGCTACGCTTAATATATATATATATATATATATATATATATTGTAATCTGTTTTTCAACGATTACAAACGAAATTTATATTAGAAGTTTCAATTTATTTATATCTGCATAATTCCTCAACTACTTCAGTGAATCACTTCCCGTTTAGTATTCTACGCTAAAATTTACCAAAAAAGTAAAATATGATGTCAAAATTAGATGTTCTGTCTGAAAATTTCTAAGTTTGGTACAATTTCACTATGAAGATAACCATCTAATCTTACTTTTTTTTAACATGCATTGAAAGAAGACACAATTTCCAGTCTATTTCTGCGTGTTTCTCGAACAATTTGGTGATTAAAATGTATGGGGTATTCTGTTTTCTTTTCGACCAACCGTAACAACTTTACACTTCAATGTAATCTCTTTAATAGGTTTTTTTGGCGTACACGCCTGGAAAAAAACAATGCATCCCACCCTACTAACTCTTTCGAAAATACTCGAATAAAAATGTGACTGGTACCAATCGACCAGTAATAACGCCTACTAATTTATACTATACTTAAATGTTGCTTAGAGGCTCGTCTATATATAGAGATTGTATCAAACATGACAATTTCCAATATTAACGCCTAATTTTGGATACCAAATATTCTAATACCGATTCCAATACCTACCTTCAGATACCAAATGGAAAGTCATTAGGTTACGCAGTTTAGGAGTTAATAAGGTTTAACGTATCGAACTTCTCGTGTTAAATTCATTTTAAATCGTTGCAAAAGAGATTGCAACTTCGGGTAGCTTTTAAAGTATAACTCCAAACTACTTGGAGAGTGAGCTGTTCATATGGATTTCTATGTTTGAACACTCTAAAAATTGGTTTATGTTTTTAAAACTATCATACACAATTCATTTTTTTCTCGAAAATTTCAAGTTTAAATTAATTTTGAAATTAATTTTCGTAACAATTATGAATACAATTGAATTATCTGTGGATTTTTTAACAGAAATCGATTTCTAAACGCTTCAAATAAGCGAATCCTAAATTGCAACTCCTTCCACCAAGTAATATTTGCGTTACGTTTCAAAAACTACTCGCATTGCAATCTGTTTTGCAATCATTACAAATTAATTCGACATTAGGAGTTTACCAAATTAAAACCTTCATAATTCCTAAGCTGATTGATCGAATCATTTTCCATTTGTTATCCTAAAGTAAAATTTACCTGAAAATACAAATATGTTCTCCAAATTAGATATTTATATAGAAAATTTCAGCGTTTGGTATAATTTCTGTATGAAGACGGCTCCCTCGGCTTATTTTTTTAACATAAATTGAAAGAAGACATAATTTTCAATTGAATGGTTGTTTTCGTTTTCTCTACGAGTTTTAGAATTAGAGTAATGATCCTCTTGCGGGGATTTTTGGGGGGGAGGTAGAGATGGAGGGCATTACTGTAACAATCAACAAAATTTTGAAAACTTTCTTCTTTCTCAAATTTTATTGTCTCAAAGTTATAAAAGTAAATGTGATACATCCTATATATCTAATATGACGTTTACAGTGTAAGCATAATGTATACTTCAGAAAGCTTTAAAATATGGATTTTTTTAAATATTATTTTGAAACTTAGTTACACAATTGCAGCAGTGTATGCAATAGCGGATCCAAGGGGTACCGGCGGGTAATCGCCCCCTCTTGGATTATGACAAAGGGTCTCCACATCACCTCATCAATAAGTCAGCTTTAATGATTTTTAATCTCTTGAGTGTTTAAAACAAATATTTTTCTTATTCTTTATTGCATAAAATTTCTAATATACAATTTCTATCAGAAAAAGGTATTTAGAAAATTATTTTTTATATATAAATCTAAAATTCTATGTAACATATAAATTGTTCTGTTACATCTTTACTGGTTGTGTAATGAACGAAATAAAAAATATGAATCAATCCGACGGCCAAAAATTAGCTATTAAGTGCGTAGGAATGCTGTTTTCAGCGCGCTATCCATATCGACTGCATAAATATTTCTTTATTATGCTTAAAATTATTCTTTATTCATCTACTTTAGATATATAGAAACAAACAGTCAATAATTATGGACAAGGTTCATTTTTCTCAGAACAGGTATAGATGACATTAATAAGTCTGCATTACTTTTCATCTATTAATGGAGAAATAATCCTGAATCTAAAAAGGAAATGAAACATTTTTCTCTAAAACATTCTCTAGCTTTTCTAACACACAAACAATCCGAAACGACTATTAGTAGAAAAACTGGAGAAGTTTGTTATATTGGAATGTTCGGTCTAACTCAGTCATACTCAACCTGCGGCCCGCGGGCCGCATGTGACCCGGAGACATTTTATGTGCGGCCCGAGACACATAATCATTAATCCCTAATTATAAAATTAATTAATATGCTCTTTAAAAGTTTTTTAACTCTTTCGCTGTCCCTTTACATATTTTCATGGGAAGACGAAATCCTCCAGTTATTTGTAATTTACTCATTTAAAATCATGCTGAAACTAAAACATCGTAAATGCCATTTTCTTCATCAAAAAATCTTTTTGCCATATAGTTCTATTCGTGCTATAGTGGTGTGCACTAATGAAATATTAATTCAAATTAATTAAATTTGCACTACACATTTCTACATTACAAAAATAAATAAAAAAAATTATGCATTGAAATATGAATGATTTATTAAAGATAATTTATCTTTTCCCCCCCCCTTTAGAATTTGGTGATTCTGCATTGTTATATTATTATGTTTTATACTTATCTTATCGCCAATAATGTTTATTCGGGTTGTCGCGGAAAAAAAAGTGGCAGAAAAAAGTTTTACAACAACAATCATCGTGGCATATTTCTACATCATTTTCAATAGAAATCTACCCCGAAGTAAAATTTTTGGAAATAGTAGTGTTAAAATATTTTGGTAACATTCCTTCTACAACAAACGTTCAATACTACTAATTACACTAACTTTTTATTTTGCTTTGTTATACTGCTTTTCTTATCTTATAATTTTAATTGCCCATTTCCTTACATTATTATACAAAGTGTATTGCGGCCCGCCTAACGTCGCAAACATATGTTTGTGGCCCACGAGAAAAAAAGGTTAAGTATGGCTACTAACTGGTCGTTCTATTAGATGTAAAAATAATGAGGAGTGAATGGTTATACGTATTGGTCTTATTCGATCCGACGTTAGAATGTTAATTTCACAATAATGGACGGTCGTTATATCGACCGTCTACTGTATATGTACTCTGGAGTTGTACATTGTTCAACGTAATTGAAAATCCACCGCGTTACGTAAAAATGACAAGTTTCTGATATATATCCTTGACTAACCTTGAAGACTAACTCGTCATTGACTATAGACTCGCCAGTGATTGTATGCAATCAATGTAATTCACTACAAAGGGTTACTATTGCTACTTAAGTCATATATGAACGCCACGATATGTCTAAAACGAGAAATTACGAGTCCTGTAAGTTATATTTAAAAATCCTTTCTTTGTACCCAAACAAGTAAAAAAATAGAAATTCCGTTTTTTTACAACTAACACTTACCGAGTTATAATATAATGATATAATAAAATCATTAATTATCATTAAAATACAGATTCAAATGCTTAAGTGGTAAAAGCCTTTTTGTGTTCTATTTTTATCACTTAAGCATTTAAATCTGTATTTTAATGCGCTATAATATTTTAATTTTTTGAATTTTTGATGGTTTCTGGCAATGAAAATGGATCAACATGTTTTCAGCCCCAGAAACCTCTGAAAATTCATAAAATCCGAAATATCATAACTCTGTCAAATAAGGTTTGGTGACATAATACCACTTGTTACAATACCAATTGTTCACCTATAAGGTTTAGTGATACAAAAATGATTTTTTTTTGTCTTACATTTTAGAGCATGGAGAATTTTTTTTTAAATATTAAAGATACAAAGACCTTTTAAAATAAATTATTTCGCAATTTAAAAATAATTGCCAAAAAGTCAGTTGAGACTAACTGTGGAGACGCGAGAAGTTTTTGGTTTCGGTCTGTTTGTTTGTTTGTCTGTTCCGCGATAACTGCCGTCGGCAGTTATTTCAAAGAATATCAAAATAATAAAATTCAAGTAACTCGCGTTATTTTGCTGCAATATTTTATTATCAAAATTAATTATTTTTGTATTCTATTGACATAAATAAAGAATTTATTTTAATACAAGTTTTTTTTTTTAATCTAAAAAGTTACATGAATAAGAAGTTCATAAGAATTTCAGAATATCATTGCATATCGTGTCTAATGTAACGCTTCTAATTTATGAAACTTTTGAAGTATTTTATATGCCTATAAATATGCATGTAATATAAAAAAAAATTAAATTGCGGATTGTAAGATGCTAAATAATATGAGAAGTGGGGATAAAAAACAGTGACTTTTAGAGCTGACGTTGAGGCTCCTGAACTGCAGATTTACTAGTAATTATTATTTCGACGTAATGTATTTCCATATGATGAAGAACAACATTTCAAACATTTTTGAAATTGGAACTAAATCTTTAAAACTAACAGTTTAGGAATTAGTTATTGGTCAACGATAAAAATATATTTGTTGTGCAGTATAAACCGTGATACGAAAAACGTACCTACTTTTATTAGATGAAAACTTTTGACTTTTCTTTCCTGACATTCGCGAACGGTTTTGCTGCATATCTCTCACTTGTCTGCGGCTTTTAATGTATACGTACTCTCTTTGCTCATTCCATCTGTTGCTCTTCTGACATGCAGTTGTATCTGTAGATGTGATATGCAAATAATATGCAAAATCGAAATGCGATTTCAAACACTCAGCAAAATTTTCCGCGTAGATCAGAAAAATCTAATAGACGGGTTCTTCCGGATAGATTTGCATTCGTAATAAATGACACTAGGATACCAGCGGTAAAATGTTGGGACGATATATTACAATTGCAAAATCCTGTTGTGAAAGAAAAATGGATAAACGCGACATTAGATGAAATGAACTCACTTTATGAGAATAACACCTGGGAATTAGTTGAGGCCCCACCAGGGACGAAGGTAATTGGTTATAAGTGGGCATTTAAATCGAAATATAACAATCAGGGTTTAGTAGAAAAATATAAGGCGAGGCTGGTTGCCAAGGGCTTTTCTCAAAAATTTGGTATGGATTATGATGAGACAATCGCACCTGTTGCGTCTCACACACCGATAACAAGTTTTCTGGCAATGGCCTTGTATAAAAATATAAGTCTTAGATAAGACCGCCTTTTAGACAGGGAATTACAGGAAGAAGTGTGCATGCATCAGCCTGAAGTGTATGTTGTTCCAGGAAACGAACATAAAGTTTGTAGACTTAGAAAAGAGATACATGGGCTTAAGCAGGCTACTATAGCTTGAAATTAAAAAATACATGAATCACTATCCAAATTCGGTTTTCACCAAAGCTCAATTGACGAATGCCTGTATAAACAAACCACAAAAAACAAAACAACCTACGTGATTGTTTATGCTGACCATCTCCTTATAGCAGGGGAAGATCAAAACATTAATAAACTAATAAATCAATTAAAGAAAGAGTACCCTGTAACCGATTTAGGCGAAGCGAAATATTATCTAGGTATAAATATAAACCGACCCAACAAGGACATTATGACGCTCGATCAAATCAACAAAATTCAGGTGTTAAATTTGGTCTAGAAAATTCAAAACCGACCAACATACCAATGGAACCAGGTTATGTTAAAATAGCAGACGATGAAAATCTCTTGAAACACTAAATACAGACAGGCCGTGGGGGCGTTACTTTATATTGCCACTGTATCCAGACCAGATATTAGTGCAGCAGTAAATATTTTCAGCCGTAGAAATGAGCATCCCAGAGCAAAAGACTGGGAAGCAGTTAAGAGAACTATTAGGCATCTCAAAACCACAATTATTTTTAAATTAACTTATACCGATTTCGAAAAATCTGTCTTGAGGGCATATGCTGATTCAGATTGGGCAAATGATCCAAGAGACAGAAAGTCAACCTCTGGGAATTTCTTCGTACTGGGAAACAATCTGGTCCTTTGGATGTCAAATTGACATAAATGTATAGCAATGGCTTCAGCTGAATCCGAGTATGTCTCTGCTGCAAATGCAGCGCAAGAAATCACGTGGCTGCTCAGTATGCTGAATGAACTCGATCTACCCCAACAACAACCAACAACTTGCTGGAGGACAATCAAGACTGTATAAAGCTTGAGGAATCAGACAAGTATCACCAAAAGACTAAACATATTGATCTTAGTTACCATCTATTGCGACATTTAGAGGAAGAAGTAATTACGCTCCAATACATTAGCACACATGCCATGACCGCTTACATTCTAACCAAGCCGTTACCAAAACAAACTTTCGAAGTGTACAGAAGAACTCTGTTGAATTTTTTATCTATCGTTTCAGGGTTTCCGCAAGGGTGTTGGGCAGTATAAACCCTGATCCGAAAAACGTTCCTACTTTTATTAGATGAAAACTTTTCACTTTTCTTTTCCTGACATTCGCGAACGGTTTTGCTGCATAAGTGATTCTCTCACTTGTCTGCGGTTTTTAATGTATATGTACTCTCTTTGCTCATTCCATCTGTTGCTCTTCTGACATGTAGTTGTATCTGTAAATGAGAGCCGTTCTGTTCCCCGCTTATTATTTTTCTATATCTAATATAACACATATAACCAAGAAAAATTTAAATTCCATTCCAATTTTCATAACTGGAGTCGTTCTCAAAATGGAATACAACCACACATATCTCAGATCATAACATATAATTAATATTTTTCTTCTTATTGTTATCTAGTGCCGCCCAGTGGATTCATGTGAATATACCCTAGGTGGATTCGACGATTAAAACAGGTAAGCGAATCTTTCTTACCTTTATCTATATTGAGTGAAATTTGAATAATAGATAGAAGGCCTTCCTTAACTACTGCGCATATCCGTAAAAACCTTGTATGCAAAAGTCACATAGGCATATTGTAGTAACATTAGACGTTGAAGAATAATTACGTTTTTGCACAAATATATGAATATTCAGACTTTAAAATAAAGGGCACGCTTTGATAAATAAATAGTTCAATTTTTAGCCATCTTTTTTTTAGCTGTTTTTTTTAAGTTTATTGAAATTACAGTTTAAAATATGACAAACAAATTATTACAAAAAACCGCCACTGATATGGGGACTAGGTATTCCACTTACGGAGTTCATTTTAATAATTTTATTATTATTATAACAGTTTTTATAAATTATAACCGTTTTTCTACTGTCGTTATTTTTCAAAGCTTTTAAATATGTCTACGGTATAGAGATAATAAACTGCTTCATCCAGCGAAACAATGTTTCCTCTCAAGTTTATCTCTTTTAACTTAGCTCAAAATGCACTGCTTGTTCTGCTATGCACATAGCAAATGTGACGATGGAATTTCATGACACCAAAAGCCATACGGACATTTATGAAACATGTAAAGATACTTTTTGTAAAGTTATATTTTATGTTAATTAATCATCTCTTACATTAACATAGATATTCATAAAGATACAATTTTAAACAAATTTTTGAATCACGTATCAAACTATAATATGATCAAAATACTATGTTATGATAGTAATATTGACTTTATTTTGTAAGTATACGCATTTACAAACTATATGATGATTTGATTCCCATACACTCTACAACACTTTGAAACAAACGCACGCACTGTATTTTATAATGCGTGGTAACGAAAGCAAGTCTGAATTTCCAAACGAATGTACTGAGTCCGCATTTGGAAGGACATGGAAAGAATACAAATATCGTATCTTGTGTTTTGAACATTATGGCATCTTCAAATCTGAGATTTCAACAAATTTCTTGATGCAATAGTTCCGATATTGTATTATAGTGTTCAATATTCTACTTTACATCCAATGTGTCATTTGATTAAAAAATAAATAATAAATGTTAGAAGAACGCACAAGCTGCATCAGCTCTTGTTCTAGAACCCAATCTCACTGCACACGTCAGAAACGTCAAGTAGAACATTTTCCCCTAATATTTTCTCATACTTCCTGGAGTTCATGCGAACACTTTGACAACAATCGGAGTGGTAAAAGTGAAATTAAAAACTTCAAAATCGCCCGAAATTATTTAGGGACCACGTCCTTGAACGTGACAAGAAAATAAAAATTGGATCTTTCGTAGCTGTAAAATCGAAAAACATCTGGACAGTCATTTAATTCTCTTCTTCTTTTGTAATCTCTAAGCAAAATGGCTGACCAATCGTTATTTCTTGCTATGTATTGTCGAGGCCATTGTAAATGCTGTGTTTTATGAACTATAATGTATCCACTGGAAATGGAAAATATACAGAAATAAAAAAATTTTCTTCCCATAATGATTAAAAAATACAATTATAGTTTCGAGAGAAATGAATTATCAGCTCTCACCATCAGGTAAAAGTAATAGTAACAGAAAGCAGTTATCCCGGCAAGGATAAAAACATGTTCTTGGATTATATTTTTATCCATGCTGTGGAAAACCACTCTATCCTACTATCAGCTGAAGATGAGATCTGGTGATCAACTGCTCTCAAATCTTATAATTGTGTTCTTTAATAATTATATGTAGAATAAATATTTATTTTAGTATATGTCGCACTTTATGTTGACAAATTTTCAGCAATTATTCACTTGACCGATAAATTTCGCTTTTACTGCATTTGATCAACTGCTAAACATCGCACAATTTAAATTTTTACACCGTCTAATATGAAAAGAAAGTTCTTTCAAATGAAATTGAAATGCAATTGGTTTGAAAACTTATCTCAATTTACTGATTTTTTTAATGTTTTTTAAAATAATTTTCCAGGTTTTTTTAAATCCATCTCAATCGCGAGCAGTCCAATTTTGAAAGATTAACCCATTTTCAATTAAAACAATATATATTGTTCAACATTTGTCTTCATAAATAAATAAATTAATAAAATAATACAAATAAAACAGACATTTAACAGACGTGCAATCGAACTACATGCGTAAACAACTGAAACTATCGAAATCAAGGCTGCAGTAAATAGCAAAATCTTTGACGATTTTTTGAGCTATTAATTCCTGGCAAGCGGCTCATACGAATGTATAGCTCTTAATAAATTTCAAAATTTTATTAGAGTACATAATACAGATAAAAAGCTTGGTATTGTTAGCTTGCACTCTAAAAAATATATTAAATAAAAAAAATCTATTGGAGTTTTCAATTAAAAACAAATGGTTTTCACCAGTATTCTGTAACATGGGAAGTCCAGCTTGGATCCATTAGTTACATTAATAAACAGTTTAAGTATCTGCTCGGCATTTAAAATATTTTCTCGTACTCTATAAGTGGCTTTTGGGGATCAATTTAATTTTCCGAAATTTTTCAGTTTTAATTAGGAAAAAAAAAAAAATTCTATGAAACTTGGCACAGTTTCAACATTTTATCATTTCATCCATAAATGTTCGACACTTTTATTTCTCCGCTCCCATTCTAAATAAAACCTCGATATTTTATAGAGAAACGTTCTTTATTTAACATATTCATAAACAACAAAATCTCCCTATGCATTTGAATAAATGTTATACATCGCGAAGCATTACATTCATCATGACTTCCCTTGGCAAAATCCTGTTTTATCCACTTCCTTCAAAAGTGAAGCCAACTTCGAGAAAAATCAAGGAACTAGATGCTAAAAAGAATCTACGAAAGCTGGTATTTAACTTTTCCATGAGTGTCAAAAGTAACCTGGTATGCCAACGCATCATCACTTCAGATTTTTGACAATAGGAAACCAAATCCTTCTTCTTCTAAATCCTTTTCTTCCCATTATTTATCATAAGAATATGACGGAATTCAAATCCATGTTTGAATTGTTGTAAGTTTTTTTTTAATTTCTTACTATATATGTGTAAAGAGGGAGTTTACTAGTCTTTATAAACGGTAAGAAACAGCTTGAATAACTCAACTGTATTTCAGGAACTACTATTTTTACATTTCAAGAATTACTTTCTAAAGAATTTTTGTGTAAAGTTTAAAATATATTGCATTTTTCTTTGTTTTTTCTGGTATTAATTTATTTGAAGTTAAATTTCGTTTTACAAATTAAAAAAATATTCTTAATCATGACGAAACAAATTCCGAAATTCTAATGCTGCTTCAAACCATATATATTTGAGTTTGGAAAAGTCCTCCGTTACATCGAGTCTTGTTATATTGATCATTTGGATATATCGCTCTATTTCAGTTTCTCTTTAAAAAATGATTCGACATTAACATGCTTTTAAGTAAGTTTATATGTGTGTCAATTATAGTAAAAGTTTATCTTGTAATTTTTTTTAAATTATAAATTAACGTTTTGAAGACAAATAAAAGCATTTACTTGTAGGTTATCATCTCTCTGAACTTTCCTAATGTCTTCGGTAACATGACGCTTTTTCTTTGCATAATTTAAACAAGAACGAAAAATCATGCGTCAAGCATAGATTATATAACACTTTCCAACGCTTCCAAAATAATTTTACGAATCATACTCTTTAATAAGCTAAAAGATAACATCTAAGTAATCCGAATACTTTTATTCAGCCCTGTATAGGATCTATAGATTTGTATATATACTACATAGGATGCTAAATTTTAGTTCAGTTAGGAAACACGTAGCACAGTTTAAAATTCTCCGTCTAGAGTTAAATAATACGGAAATGTGTTCCCGAACTTTTGTGCTTCCCTGTATAGGATCTACAGAATTTATACACACCACGTAATATACAAAAAGCGATTTAAAATTAAAATCGCATTCAGTAACTTAAAACGCACTTCCAGGAATTATTGTTAACATACAGTAGAGAATTCTTTTGTGTGTCCCTGTAAATGAACGATGACTGCTATACACACAATATTCTGTAGTAAGTCTCTTGTAATGAACCTTATATAAATTTCAATGCGTTTAAAATAGTGAAACATTATTTAAATAAACCGCAGACGATTTTTCTCCATAGACGTAATGTAACGGAATTCTTTTGACTGTCCTGTAAAGTAAGTATAAGTGCTATGCACACCCTATTCCATATTAAGCTTCTTCTAATGCACCTTAGTGATATATATAAATTTCAATGCGTTTAAAATAGTGAAACATTATTTAAATAAACCGCAAATGATTTTTCCCCATAGACCGCAATGTAACGGAATTCTTTTGAGTGTCCCTGTAAAAAAACTATAAGTGCTACACACTTCCGTTGAAATAGGGAACATGCTATAGATAACGATTATAACATATAAAAATTGCAGGGCAATCCGAGCATATTTACGGGAGTTAGAGCACGGACAGACGGCCAGACGGCAGACGGCCAGACAAACCGAAGTCATAAACACTTTTCAACTAGGTTGGAAAGTGTTAATAAACACTTTTCAACTAGGTTGGAAAGTGTTAATAAACACTTTTCAACTAGGTTGGAAAGTGTTAAAAATATCCTAAATCATGGCAAAACAAATTCTGAAATTCTAATGCTGCTTCAGCCCATCTATATTTGAAACTGGAAAAGGATTAATGTAATCCTCCGTTACATCGAGTCTTTGTTATATCGTTCATTTAGATATATCGCTTTTTTCAGTTTCTCTTAAAAAATAGTTCTACGTTACCATTGTTATATCAATTATTTTGATTCTTTTTCAGTTTCTCTTTAAAAAATATTCTACGTTACCATGCTTTTAAGTAATTTTATATGTGTGTCAATTATATTAAGTGTTTCTCTCGTTAATTTATTTTAAGAAAATTGTATAACTATAACGTTTTGAAGACAAATATAAAATCATTTACTTGTAGGTTATCATCTCTCTGAACTTTTCTAATGTCTTCGGTTACATGGCTCTGTTTCTTTGCTCTCTGGCATATGCGGTGTAACGAGAAGCGACTATATAAAAAAAAAATTCCTATTAGAAACTAATTAATTATCAGTGCATAGGAATAACACTAACATAATAATAAAAATTATTCTTATGTGAATTTTTCAAAAGTATTTTCACAACCAGACATAAAAAATTCGATCACAGGTTCGAGAACAATTATTTGCGGTTTCTTTCTTCAGGTTAAGCAGGGTGTGTTATTTGTGCAAAGTTATAAGAAACTAACAAAGCACGTGGCTTTGCAATATGCCTAGTGGTATTTGAATACCTATTTTTAGTAGAGGAAATTATACTGCTACGGTTAATGCAAAAATTACTAAAAACGGTTTCTAAGGAATTCGAAATTTCAAATGTAAAATAAAAAGAGCGGAAAATATTCAAAATTCATTCTAAATTACGATTTATCTGGAATTAATTTTAGATTTGCTCATTCATTTAAGCCTCATTTTCGCCTTATGCAGTAAAGCAATGAAGTTTACTCGAAGTGTGGCTCAAAACCCCTGGACCGCCGCACAGTGGGACGTTTTGAGGATCTAAGTGGACAAAATTATTGCGTTGAAGTTTAATTAGGTTTTGCTGAGTTTTCGAATGTATCAGTAATAAAATAATCAAACAGTGATAAATATTGTGCCTTATTTAATTATTTATATTATTATTATTATTATTATTTATTATTATTATTATTATTATTACTTATATTATTATTATTTATTTATATTATAATATTGTATTGTCATTGAAACTACACCTGTATCCAAAGTTTCAACTCAATCGGATAATTAAAAGTGGTTTAAAATTGGCTTGCAAGATTTGAACTAAACATACATACATACACTTCAAGTTAATATAACTTAATGATTCGCAAACTTTCGCAGGAGCTTTCTTAAATTTCCAATGCTTTAGGAGTGGCACTTTAATTTTAAAAAATGCTTATTTCTTAATAATATTTAATACTGTATTAAAAGTCAAGATGAAGTTTAAAAACAAGATGGTGCTTATTTTCAAACAACAATAGGTTAAATCTTGTGACAAACATGCGCCATATGTCCAGTAAACTCCTACTTTCAAATAAAACAGAAAAGTCACGACTTGCTTTCGAACTTACAGAAAAATACTGCAACTGTTGAAACTCCCTAAAACCAACTACCTTCTTTATGGTCGTAGTTAATCGACACATCGGATTTTTTCGACAAAACTCGTACGGATCTCGACAAAAGAGACATTTAGCTACCAGTATACGCGGTCTTGTTAAATTCCGAGATAAACGGAAAAATGAATTTTGTCCACCTAGATCATCAAAACGCCCCACTGTGCGTCGGGCAAAAGGGCAAATTTGTAATGTTGTTTTCTCTGTAATTTTTTTCTAATGCTAAAAAAAGATAAATTTTTAAACTTGATATAAAAAACTTAATTACGTATATTAGTATAGGTCTTGACAGTATCAATCATTACTCAATGCTTTAAAACCGCATTATATTTGTAGAAATATATTAATTTAAACAATGCAACTAATGCAGTGACACCTACAGCATAGTGAACGGATATATCAGTTCACGGTGGTGAGAAGGTTAGCGAGCATTTACATCGTAAAAGAAACCACCATGCCAAATTCCAAGCCTCTTCTTATCTAAGCTTCTATATTAACTATATCACAGAAATCGCAATTTTAGAACATTTTTGTTGCTGCACACATTTAAATTTCTAAATTTAAAAAAATGTTCTGTGGGTGCATTTACGATGTGCAAAAACTGCTTGAAATTGGTTAAGGTATGTGTCTACCTTCAAGGCACTTTTTTCGAAAAATATGAAATTTTCATGAAACACATGTGTTTTTAGTTAAAACAGGGAATAAAACTATGGATCCAAATAAAATTTTAATGGAGTTTTAATTAACTTTTGAAATGTAGGCAATATTTAGTCAAATTTTAGTAAAAATTAATGTCTATGCCAAACTTTCAATAACAAAATCTAATTAATATATTTCACTTTTTTTTCAACAATATATTAGTAAATCCCTTATCTGTGTTATGAAGCAAGAAATTTGCAATACCCCTTAAATTTACTAACATATACCAAATTTTGTATACAGAATATGATTTTTTTAAATTTACATATTTTTCAAAAATATATAATTTTTTCAAAACTTTTAAAATAATAAATACATACTTAGAAGCTATATTTTGTTTCATAACATCCAAATAGATGAGCATAACCTTGTGACAAAATTTTATTTCAATATCTTAAAAACCTTTCAGGAAATGAGATTTTTCGTGATTTTTTTTAGGTCAGTTGCAGTGTCAGAAAATTCAGTTCCGGTTTATAATTCGGGCTATAACTTTGCTTCTAATTATCACTGAACCCAAGTAAAGCATTTTTGGAATCCTAAATGTTTGAACTTTAATTTAAAATAATAAAAAAAAAATTTGAAAACAAATTGCAAAAGCAGTGATTTGGAGGTAGACACTTGCCTTAATAGTTGAATTTAAAAAAATCAACAAAAACACAGAATAATCAACAACGAACGAAAAGTTTTTTGAACGAATTCAAAAAACGAAAGAATGAAGATCAATAAAGAATGTTTTTAAACAATTTTTGTATGCAAAGAAAAAATACGATGCAATATTTTCTTGCTGACAAATTTAGCACATTTTAAATAAATGGAATTTTTTTTTTCGAAAATTCTATTTGTTTAAAATGTCTGGTTATTTTCTTAGGATTTATTAATTTATTTGTCAGCGAGATACTTATAAATATGTTCCAAATTATGTAAGTATACACAAATATACGAATAATTTACACTAATCGCGAGATTAATTTCTTTCATTTATCATGTTTAAATGAAACATGAAACATGTATAATACTGGCAGCTGGGGGGTGCCAGTATTATACTGTAAAATCAACATTTTTGTTTTCAGTTTATAACGAAATATCTCCGTTGTTCCTTATGCCGTATCCGTCCGTTCCGTTTTTTATTTCAGGAAATAGGATAAAATTTTCTGTTTTTTAATGGAAAATGCCCTTTTGTCGTGAAAAGGGACTTTTTCTGTGAAATTCAGGGGGGAAATATCCGCGAGTTTCAGATTATTTTTAGCAGTGTAATGATAACCAAAAAAATCTGAAAAATCTATAATTTGAGCATAGCACACTTTATAATGATTCCTGAAATTTGTTTGAATCTGTGAATTATATGTTTTTTTTTAATGACTGATTTAAAGAAATTGTATTATTTTCACCAGTACCATGATTGTTTTCTGTTTAAGAGAGGATTCCGTTATATGCATGTTCTGTACATATTTTACTGGGCGTGTTTAACGGTTGTCTACTTTTCAACCGATTTAAAAAAGCAAAAAAGATATTACACAACTCGGAAATGTACATGTATTTATTTGATGGAGAAATACAGAGAAATGCAAAAAGCGTAATGTTTGATAAGTCATATTAATGCTTTTACATTTTTTTACTTTTGTCGCTCACTCTTCTGGACCATTTATTTTACTAGTCCTCTGAAGCGAAAGCAACTGTTAAAAAGGAGCATATAGAGAGATAAGAAAAATATGATTCAAAATCATTCTGCTCTACTTTATCATGTGTGATTCATTTCACTTGTCATTCTTAGTTTCCTTCTAAATCTTCACAAGACGGTGAATTCTTTTAAAATAGCCTGTTTCCAAGATGTTTTTACCTAATGACATTTAGAGTATAAAAAAATATATATATAATTTTAAGATATAGTAAATATTTTACACATAAATTAAATTATATTTAATCCATAATGTATTTACTTCTTAAAATATTATATTGGGTTGTTCGGAAAGTTCCTTCCGTTTGGGAAAATCTATTCGTACCGAAAAATTCTGTCCGTCAATTGAATGCATTAGATATCGGAATTAATGTTTAATAATTAAATAGTTAAATTTTCGGTACGAACCAACTTTCCCAAACGGAAAGACATTTCTCAACAACCCAATATTTTTACAGAATATGAGATATTGAGTTACTTTATTATATAGAAAGTTATTGAATGTTTTGAGAATGTATCAAAATTTATTTATGATATGTTTGTGTTAAAAAAAAAAAAAAAAAAAAAAAAAGAAGTATGTATGTATTTATAAATGAATTCATTAAAATGGTAAAATTTAGAATAACGTTAAAATTCATAGGACATTTAAAAATCAAATATTTAATGAAATATGCATATAAACAACATATAAAAAGTACAAAATTGCCGTGTAATAGATGTTTCAAGGTTTAAAAAATAAACCTCGTCAATACAGCTTTCGATGGAGACCAAAGAGTTGTTTTAAATATTTAGGAATGTCCAAAAATCATCCAAAAGTTTGGAATAACGTTAAAAATTAATATTTTGAAAACAAACTAGTCGTTGAGGGCCACCGTAATACTTACCCATCATGGATATGCATAATATCAAATATGAAAATAAAACATGTGTAAACTATTTATAAAATGCATTGCAATTCAAATAAAATCGTGGCTTGATGAAGTCATAAACTTTAAATGCTCTATTACTGAATTGCGTAAACGAAACATCCTTATAACTCCAAAAATGATAATCATATTAACTAACAGTTTACTGCGTCGGATTAAGCGTCTCATTTCCAATTAAAATATAGCTTTGAATTGAAATTTGAATGAAATACAGGGTCATGAAAAATCGAAGAGTGTGGGAAATAGGATTGCAAATATCTCGGCAATTCATTATCCTATCGCCTTCGTTCTTTATGCAAAATTTGTGTTTTTTTTTTTTTTTTTTTTATATCTACTCCTTAAAATAAACAATTTCGAAAAATATTATATACCTTTTATCAGATCGAATATTTCGAGAATCCGAAAAAATTGTTCCAGATAATCGAGGTTACTGAAATTCAATAGGGTTCTTCTCATTATTACATACTAAGTAATATACCAAATTTCAAGTCTCTATTTCAATTTGTTCTGGAGATTGAGCGTTTACAGACACACACACAGACAGACGGACGGTAATTTTTTTTTCTAAAATTTTTTTTTTTTTTTTTTTTTTGAATCTTCAGTTTCTGAAACGTGAAAATCCGTCAAATTTTTTTTTTCGCTTTTTAAAACGATTACAAGACTTACCCTATACTACGTATAATGGGTAAGTAATAAAGACAAAAAGATGTTGTTTGCACCGAACGATTGGAAAAGAAGCTAGATCTTTTATGACAAAAGCAAAAACGAAAGCTTGAATAGTTGTTTTTAACACTTTCCAACATAGTTGAAAAGTGTTTATGAATTCGGTTTTGTCTGTCTGCCGTACGTCAACCGTCTGCCGTCTCTCCGTGCTCTAACTGGCATAAATATACTCGGATTGCCATGCAAATGATATAGGATATTGATGTTTACCATGGCTTGCTCGTTATTAAAAATGAAGTGTGTAGCATTTATAGATCATTCACATTTATACTCAAATGAATACCTTTACAATACGGTCTATGGGGAAAAATCGTTTGAGGCGTACTTTAATAATGTTACACTATTTCAAGCATATTGAAATTGATTTATGTCACTGAGGTACACTACAAGATGCTTATTATAGTATAAAGTCTGCGTAGCATTCATGGATCCTTTACAGGGACACACAAATGAATTTGGTTACAGTACTGTATATCAATAATAATTGCTGGAAGTGAATTTGCAATTGTGTTACGCGTTTTAACTAAATTTTTCCATATGACTGGGTTTATACAAATTTTAAATATCCTGTACATGGTTGCACAAAAGATCTCGAGTAGAGTTCCGTTTAATCGCGGAATTTGCTGTATCGGAATTTTTCAACTGTGATGCGTTTCTTAACTGAAGTAAATTGTAGAATACTATGTAGTATATATACAAATCTATAGATCCGATAAGGGATCGCACAAAGCAATTCCGATGCTTTTCCGACTATTGACTGCGTTTTCAAATGTGTCATGCATTTTCCAAATTGTTTACTTAGATATCATCTTTCACCTTATTAAACGGGTGAGATTTTTTATAGTTTGACTAACAGATTGCTTACAAGTGACAAGTAAGTTTACAACTTTTCAGTATGCCGTCCGTCATTCAGAAGCACAGCTGTCTGACGAAACACAACATCGTTCGCAGCTTTAAACAACATTTCTTGCAGTTTGGCAGGCACATATTGACGAATGACATCTTTCAATGTTGGCAATGCGAGCGGTTTCAAGCATTCTTTTTGTTAAAGCATTTGCATTTATTCAAGCATTCTTTTTGGTAAAGCACTTGCATTTATTCAAGCATTCGTTTTTGCTTTCGTCATAAAAAATCCGGCTTCGTTCCTAACCGTTATAGATGCAAACCGCATCTTTTTATCTTTAGTCGTTTGAAGAATCATTAATTTTTAAAGTTGTTCCTGAATTTTGGATCGCCTTACATCAGCCTGACCACATACTCAGGCGGAATTGGACATGTTCATTTAGCTGTGGATTTCCGCTCTAAACGAGGCATGTGCATTTTTTAAGTCTTTCAGACGTTACTATGTTTAAATATTTGAAATTAGAATAACGTTTTTATTCCTTTCTTTAAGTCATGAGACATAAATATCTGAAGCCCATTCACTTCAAATCAAAATGAGAAACACCAAAAGCGCAATATTTGATAAGTTCTGGTAACGTTTTTACATTTGTTTTTATTGGTATAGATGGTAATTGCGGAAATTGAGTTTTCAAATACTTTATGCCTTTCCAAATTGTTTACTAAGACATCATCTTTCACCTTATTAACCGGTGAAGTTTTGTTACAGTATATTCTGAATGCATTGAAAAATGTTTCATAATCCATACTTGACGTCAAATGCATGATTTTTCTTTCTTGCTAATAAATGTATTACTATATAATTTCTAAGAAGTAATACATATGAAGCTCATTTTGTTTTTGAAAGAAATTTAAATAAAACACCTTTCTATATGAAAAGGTTAAGACCGTTTATGCAACATATAGACTTTTCTAAAACTATATATCTCTTTAGATTTAAAAATTACATTTCCATTTATTCATATTCAAGTAACAAGAAAAATAAAAAGTTCTGTTTGATAAATTATATTTACTTTCTCTACTTTCTTTTTTCTTTTTTATGCTACACATTTTAAATTCTGCACAACTTTCTTGATTCTTTAGAGCGTGAACAAAAGTAGAAAGAGTATCTCAAACGATACAAAAAAATGCGAGAAAATCCATCATATTCCGTTTTATTATTAGTAAAACGTATCACATGACAGTTTGATTTTTTTTTTTCATAAGACTGCGCATTTTCAAAACAGAAGAAAAAAAGTCAAATGTAAGCGCATTTTGCATTCTGTTTCTATAGTGCAGTGCTAATGTTTCGTATAAAGTAAAATAACATTAATAGTAAGATATATAATACCATTATTTAATTGGTTTAGAAGTTAAATCTTTTTTTTTTCATAGAATTTTATGTAACTTTTTTTTTTCGGCATTCAAATCTAACATACTTACTTTCTTTTATCTTTAAATGAAAAAAAAAAAAAGAAGAAGAAGAAGAAGAAAAAAAATTAGATTCGTGAAAAATTGCGACTTCCGGTTTTCCACGGATTTATACGTTTTAGAAGGTCCTGAAAACGATTTGACTGTTTTTAGAAAATGTCTGTCCGAAAAATCTGTCTATCCGTATGTGACACAAATTTTGAGTGCGCTCTATCCTAAGAATTTAATCAAACTTCATATTCTGTTAGACCTTGATATGAATTAGTGCTGATTAGGTTTTGGTGTAAATCGGTCAACAGGTGCTATGCTGCCTTTTTCACGATTTCCGAGATAATGAGATAATAAGAGATAATAAGTACTAATGCACGCCATTTCACGAAACTTCCGATTCTGCTAGAACTTGACATAAATAGATCCTTATTAAGTTTGGGTGTATACCGCTGAACAGATGTCGCTGCTGTGCTCTGTTTTTCACGATATCTGCAATAGCAATAGCTCAAGAAAAATATTTTTATTTAATTTTGATTGAAAACTATTTGATTCATATAGGAGAAAGTTTTTTGATGACCACAACATACTAGTTTAAAGTGCAAAATATTATTGTGGCTTTATTATTATTATTATTATTATTATTATTATTATTATTATTATTATGCATAATTTTTTGTTCATTTGGTGAGTGAATGAATAAATATTTCTGCTTGTGTTTGAAAAGATTCGCTATTCTAAAACAGTTTAATTACATAACAGAATATATAATTCAAGAACATTACACAATATTTTTTTTTCTTGTAAAACATTTTCAACTATTAATTTTTTACTTCCATAGATGCATATATTGCCCTGTATACTGTAAATTGAACATATGAATACAATACGGTATGTCTTAGAATATTTAACCTTATTTCATAAACTAGTGTCGTCCCACCCCCCACGCACACACACACAAAATAAAAGAAAAAAAAATGAAAAAAAAATGAAAGGAGAAAAAAAAAATGAAAGGAGAAACAAAATGAAAAACAAAACAAAAAAACATTTTAATCGGCCAAATTGTCACAGAGAAAACGAGTAAACAATATTGACCAAATTATTAGTCTCATTCGAAAAAAAATCACAAAATCTTTTTTCTAAGATGATTATATTAAAATAAATCATCCCAGCAGTGTAATAAGCTATTCAAAGGATTACACTGAGTATTGACTTCAATGTAAATGAAATATTTCGCGATTGTTTTGTTTATATTTTCTACAAGTGAATGGCAACACTAATCATTACAAAATCCAGAAGTTTTGTTCTGTTTACATTGTTTGCTTGCCTGTTACATACCAAATAATATAACTTCTAATTATTAATTTTAGTGTTTTTACAATAGCGATACCCATTACGGATGCCAGAACAGGTATTTATGTGCTCATATTAGCGCAGATTTAAATGAGATATCTTATGAAAGGTTTTTGAAAAACTTTTAACATAGTAAACTTATATTTCGTTAAAACACGTTGTTTAACTAAAAATTACAGGTGATTAAAGATTAATCAAAAACGTATCAGATAATTTTCCTAAAACAATGAAAATGGCCCTAGGTACAAGAATGCCAATGTTCCTAGGGCCGGTATGGTTGTTGTACCTAGGGTCATTCCTTGAAATTTTTAATTCACACTTTGTAATAAACAAAAAACATGCATTAAAATTTTATAAAACAAACAATCATCATCAGTTAACACATGAGACAAAAATCCATTAGATTAAAATATATTTCAAATTGAATTTTTTTTTTTTTAAATAATGTCGAAAATAACTTACAAATTAACGTATAATTTATCCACCATACAAAAACCATTTAAAATCCAAACATTTTCCAAAGTTCAAGCATGTAAGCCTTATACATAAAAATAAAAATGCTTTTCTCATGAATTATTCTACATTACGATTTGAAACTTCATTTGGGGCCATGACCTAGGGGTAAGGCAATTAGATGGCTCCAGGGTGATCAGATGATTTCATATAAAATAGGCTCTGTTAAAAATTCCACATGGATAGGTGATATATTTGATATCACACTTCAGAAAACAATCACAATTAGGTGTTGTAGTTAATATAAAAACGTCTTTCTAAAATTTTGTAAAATAATAAAACAAATGCAGCTGCAAATTTTTATTTTTGTGCTTTGAAAACAGTTTACCACATTTAATGTCTCAGAATTTTCTCAAAAAGATTCTTTTTACGTAAAAATTACTTGAAGTTATATTTCATAAATTATTCAAATACAAATATGAATATTAATAATTTTCATAATTAAAAATATATATTTTAATCAAAAAAGGGGATTGGGTTATCTTTGTGTCGATTCATTGTAACTCATTAAAACGCAAACATTTCAATCGGATAATTTTTAGGGAAAATACAAATTAAAGTTTGTGGTATGGCTTTAACATTAGTATTTTCAAATTATGAACCCTTCTAGCTCTACAGAGATTTAAGAAATATGCATAAATACTTTTCTGATCTAATTTGATACAAGGAACTCGAATAAAGTCTCAAAATTAGATGTTACTATTTAAAAAATGGTAGTTGGTAAAATTTTTAATATGTAGATGGCCCTCGAAGGATAATTTATGAATATCATTAAATAATTTATATTATTTCCAGTCGATTGGTATCTGTATCGTTTTTATGCGATTATTTGCAGCATAATTAGTAGAGGGTAAGCACTACTTTTTTTTTTTTTTTTTTTTTTTTTACCAGGACAGAATAATATTTTCTAATGCACAGTTCTTTCATTGAGGTTACTTTTTACAGTTTTAAAATTAATAAATCAATAAATTCCAAAAATAGATTAAAATGGACACAATTTTAAATATGAACATGAAATCGGAGTTTTTCTTGATAAATAATGTAATGTAGTGTATTGAGAAATAGACGTATTGTGTTCCCCATTGTGAAAAATGTAAAGTGGTGATCTGGTGGTTTACGACAAGGTTTGTGTCATTCCCGGAAAAAAGTTGCATATAACATTTCACGGATTCTTTTAGGAACCTCTCTTTGACTCCTGGAGAAATTTCGAAAGAATGAGATCAAAAGAGGATTTTAGTGAAGAAAGTCCTGATGAATGGGATGCTTGGAGGATGCGTGACATTTATCCGAGAAAGAAGGATGACTTTGTTGGCTAGTGTATTCTGTAGGAAACATTCTTTTATAAAATACTGAAGTTTTATTTAAAATCAAGTTTTGTTTTGAAATACTAGGGGGCTCTGCCTCCTACGATCTACGATCACCAATCCCCGTTCAGACACCGCAAGCTGCAAAAACATGTTAATTTGCTCTGTTTTAAAAAGATTACAGAAGATGAAATTATACGACCAGTGTCCTTCTTCTGTTATCGAGTTTCCATTCATTTAAATTATTTGCTTTAAATAAGATGTTTTAAATGTATTGTTTTCAATAGAACGTAATTTTCAGCAAACTTTTCTTCCTACTTTTAATATTAACGTAAAAATACAGTTTTTGATTGAAAGGAAATATTATTTGCGCTGTTTCAAAATTTGCAACAATAGGTAAAAATAGCTTTTCGAAATAATTAAATCTCTCGTATAAATATATTTTTTAATTGAAACTGTTTTTAAATATTCTTATTTGAGCATTTAAAATATGCGTAATTTTCTCCATTTACTGCTTTTAACGCGTAATAATTTAATTATTACTTCAAAGTTTCATCTCCCTTTTTAATATTCACATGCAAGTACATTTTTATGACATAATTTTCTCTGTTTACTGCTTTTAACACGTGATAGTTTAATTATTATGTTAGTTTTATTTCTATATTTAATAGTCACGTGTAAATACCTTTTTTAATTGAAAGAAAATGTTGTTACAATATAAAAAAATTTAACACCTTGTAATAGTATATTACTTTTAAATGCTAAAGGTGTAAAATTAACAACTATAATATAAATTAAAATAACTTTTATTAGTTGTTTTACATGTTTCGACTCTGACATGTACTGAGTCGAAACATGTAAAACAACTAATAAAAGTTATTTTAATTTATATTATAGTTGTTAATTTTACACCTTTAGCATTTAAAGGAAAATGTTGTTCTCTGCGCTATTTTACAAATTGGCAACAATATAAAAATTGGTCTTTTAGAAATATGAAATAAATTTATGAAATTTTGAATAAAATATTGAAAAAAATCCCTCAAAAGTTTAGTCAAATTAAAAAAATAATTACACACTGCAAACTGCAATCTTATCAACTGTATCCCTTCAAAATAAGATTAAATTCCTATGAATAGTTTTTGTTCTTATAAAACTTAATCGAACTTTTTGACCGACTTCAACATTAAATATCTCTTAAACTAATTTTTCTACTTAAAAACCATCTATTTCAGCATGTTAATCGAACATTTCTCTATAAAACTACGAATTTTCATATTACTTACCCATCGTACGTAGTATAGGGTAAATCTTGAAATCGTTTTAAAAATCGAAAAAAAAATGACGGATTTACACGTCTCAGACACTGGAGATTCCGAAAGACACATTTTTAGAAGAGGAAAAAATTGCCGTTCGTCTGTCTGTGTGTGTGTCTGTAAACGCTCTATCTCCCGAACAAATCGTGATAGAGACTTCAAATTTGGTATGTACTTAGTATGTAATAATGGGAAGAAAGTTCTCGAATTTCAGTAACCTCGATTATACGGAACTATTTTTTTTGGACTCTCGAAATATTCGTTCTTATAAAAGGTATATAAAAATTTCCGAAATTGTTCATTTTAAAGAGTGAATATAAAAGACAATAAAAAAACAAATTTTGCATAAGGAATGAAGTCTATCGAATAATTAGTTACCGAAATATTTGGAATCCTATATCCCACACTCTTCGATTTTTAGTGACCCTGTATTTCATTCAAATTGCAATTCAAAGATATATTTTAATTGGAAATGAGACGCTTAATCAGACGAAGCAAACTGTTAGTTAATATGATTAACATTTTTGGAGTTAGGAGGATGTTTCTTTTACGCAATTCAGTAATAGAGCATTTAAAGTTTATAACATCATCAAGCCACGATTTTATTCGAATTGCAATGCATTTTATAAATAGTTTACACATGTTTTATTTTCATATTTTATATTACACTGCAAAAAATAACTGTTGATTTTACAGTATAAAACTGGCACCCCAGCTGCCAGTATTATACCGTAAAATTAACAGTATTAAACAGTAAAATAAGCAGTAATACGCTGCCGTGCAAGCAGTAATAATTAAATTATTACGCGTTAAAAGCAGTAAATGGAGAAAATTACGCATATTTTAAATGCTCAAATAAGAATATTTAAAAACAGTTTTAATTAAAAAATATATTTATACGAGAGATTTAATTATTTCGAAAAGCTATTTTTACCTATTGTTGCAAATTTTGAAACAGCGCAAATAATAATATTTCCTTTCAATCAAAAACTGTATTTTTACGTTAATATTAAAAGTAGGAAGAAAAGTTTGGTGAAAATTACGTTCTATTGAAAACAATACATTTAAAACATCTTATTTAAAGCAAATAATTTAAATGAATGGAAACTCGAAAACAGAAGAAGGTATAATACTGGCAGCTGGGGTGCCAGTTTTATACTGTAAAATCAACAGTTATTTTTTGCAGTGTAGGCATACCCATTATGGGTAAGTATTACGGTGGCCCCCGACGACTAGTTTTTATAAGCAATAGTTTTCTTAATAGTAGCCGATAAAGACCTATTGGCACAAAAATTCATTGACAGCTATGGCAGCGGCAGTTACTTCTTTCTTTAGAATAGAAAGATAAGTAACAATGAAATAAACAACAAAAAAATCATTATTAGCAAATCTTATTTGCGCACGAAGGTCTTATTAAAGAGAGGTTCTAGGGTCGATATTTTCGATTTTTTTATTTTGCATTTTTTTTTGTATCCTTCAAGTGTGTAGAATGTTGTCCCAAATCGATTTCATTATATTCCAATTCCTTACAATCGTTTTTGCTCGTTGAACGTAACGCTATTGTAAAAGTTCAAACTTGTTTTTCTCGAAACCATGTTTTTCAAATTGGATGACCATTTTCCTCGAGAGCTGTCAGACCGCACTTCCTATATTTTTTATTTAAAATAAATGTGATCGTTTTTTCTAGAGCTTACACTATCGAAAAATATAATTTCAGTTGATTAATTACTTTTTGGAACTGGAAAAAGGCAAAAAAAGTTATTTATTTAGTCTAGAAACTTCCATTCTGTCAAAAATCAACGTTTTAAACTAAATGTTAGTAAAATCTCCAGAGAATTTAATGCTCTTTCATAATTTAGTGACTAAATTTGTTTGATGCTTTGGAATGGAAAAAAAACGCTCAGCCGATTGAAAATTCACGGCGCGCACCTTCAGGTACACCCTATCGCACAAGGCATGCTATTCTTTTTTTTTTTTTTTTTTTTTTTTTAACAAAAATATTAATATATAAGTGAAACGTAAATAAAAATAATTCAAAAAGTCTGAATGTAGTATCTCTTTTCTTGGTAATGGAAAATAAATCGTAAATATTACGTGATTTTTATGCCAAAGAATTAGAACTTCCACTTAAATTACTCCATATTGCATTTCCTACATTCTTTCTTTACTTTTTTGATTACGTACATACATCTTACATACTTTCATTGAGCCTGATCCTGGCACACATATTATATGTTGACATATAACAACTTTCATTGCACATGATAGATGTAACTACGCTTTTTCAGGAAATCAAAGTAATAGTGATTAATCAAAAAATCATTCATATACCCCTTACTCAACTAGAATTTAATAATTATATTAAAATCATTAAAATTACAGACATTACATTACAATTAAATAAAACATTAAAAACATATTAAAATTGGACGTTTCAGATTTACATGAAAATCCCTCATCAACAAACATTTTTCTTAACGTAAGTCACAGTTCAAAAATATCAACACAGAATTTAATAATTTTGTTAGGTTGCTTCAAAAGTGGGTAGAATTAAAATTTTAATTGGAGATGAAAAGCAAGCAAAAAAAGGATCAGTAAGAGATTCTACTCCACAACACAGCAGTGGTTCAGCAAAGGTTTTAATCTGTAGTCAAGATGCTTTTAATATAAATGACATTTTCTATGTGATGGAAAGCAATAGACAACTATGTCGCTCCTTAACACTGCAAAATATATGTAAAATGTCTTGTGTTATCATTATCCATTAATTAATTCCTGAATTGTTCGTCACAGTTACATATTTCTCTTTACAAAAACGTTTAAAACGCTACAAAGCTATTAAATGTTTTTAAGTTTCGGCTCTGATTTTTTTTTTTTTTTTTTTTTTTTTTTGAGAGACGAAGAATTATCTCTTTTAATTAAGAGAATCTAGATGTTCCATCTCTTCATTTTTATTATTATTATTATTATTGAAAGCAATAGCAGTCCGACGTTTTTAAATGAATTTAAATAAATGAAATGAATTATTGCTTTATATATGTTCCTTGAATATTTAGAACTGTCAACTAATATTAAACTGAAAATTTTAAGTACATTTTAAATATAATGCAAAGAAAAGGATTTTAAAGCAAACGTGTTTGACCACCCTATTGTCAAGCATACTTACAAAGTAACGAATGAAAAAAGAACATAATTTTAAATGTTAATACGAAATCAAAGTTTTTCACGATAAATAATGCAAACAAATATAGTTCGAAGTAGACGTATTAGGTATTAGTATTGCCAAAAATGTGAAAGTGTGTTATGATGGGTATAACACAAGGATTTTGCCATTCTTGAAAAGAGTAGCATATAATATTTCGTGGAATCTTTAAGGATCATCTCTTTGGCTCCTGGTGTAGTTTTGAAAATATAATATCAAAAGATGATTTTAGTGAAGCAAGTCCAGATGAATAACGTGCTTGGGATGTCGTTTATCTAAGGAAGAAGAATGACTTTGTCTGATATATATATATGTGTTGTATAGGTAACATTATTTTAATAATTTTTATTATACAATTCCTTTTCAATTTTTTGAATTTTTAAGGAAAGATAATGCAATATTTGATTGTTGCCAAAAAATGTCTCTACGAAAAAAAAAAAAACATAGATTAATTATCTTTTTCCAAATGTGGTATTTAAGGTATCAAGAATCCAAAATATCTAAGCCATAACATAAAAGTATCAAACATGCTCATTTATATTATTACTTCGATGATTTTTCATATATTTTCTGTACGTTAATTTATAAAAATACCAATAGAATTTCAGAAAATTCTCAGATATTTTAACCATATTGCACTCATACATATATTGTTCTACGGTTAGACTATTATTTCTTGGCTCCTCTTAAATGTGTTACACAATTACTCATATATAGGAAGTGGAGTTGCATTGCAACTAGGTATCTTCTTGAAATCATTGTGAGAATTTTAGCAATATCTCTCACTAAGAACCACTGTACACTGCTCAGAGTCCAGTATAGGAAAACCCCACGTAAAAGAAATTACGCCAGAAATATCGACTAACAAGGAAGGTCTCCATAAGCGCATACTCGGAACAATTTGAAAATATTATAGAATATTCTTCTCATGAGAATATATAAGTCTATAAAAAAAATTTCTGCGGAATCTCAACATAGCGTCCGAAAAAAAAAATAATGAAAATTTCAATTTCTTGGAGAGTTTTTCGTTAGTTGGCGACACAATGGAATTTCCAAAAATACGCTTTTGTGATAAATACTTTTTAAGTAAACACTTTTTCTACTCTTCATATTAAACTAGTAAGTAACTTTTAATTTCAATAAATACACTTTTATAACTACAGTTTTGTCATATGCATTTATATGTATATACAATGAAATTTAACCATCGTATTATGCAGTTTGAAAATAAAAATCAGATTGATTAAAATTATTTCAAGCTCAAAATTAAGATCCGATTCTGAGCAATTGTTAATTCGGCTTGTTAATGTTAGTGTAGGAGACAAAAGAACGGTATTTTTGCTATAGAAACAATGACTTATTCACTATCGAAATTTAGAAAGACACATTCTTAATCAGACTTTTAAAATACACTTAAAACTTATTCAGCCGATGAAACAGTGTAAAATTAAATACCTATAGCAAGACGGAACTTATATATATTATATAAGCTTCCAGAAATAATAATCAACTATTTCATCAGTTAATTTTGAATTCATTAAGCACTCATTTAACAAGCAAATATATTAAAATCACTTGCATTTGGCGAGGAAAAAGTGTTGCTGGCCAAATTGCGTCTTTTTGCGCAAAATACTCTTAAGTATTTTATTTTTTTACAGATTTTCTACTGCGATTTCGCAGTTAAAACTGACTGATCCTTTATTACGCACATGAGTAGATTCATTAGAATTTTTTTCTAAATATTCTGAGTATGCGCTTTAAGGAGACCTTCCTTGTAAGTCCAACTTTCAACCACAGTACTTCAAACGTTTCGGTCCATGATAACCAATCATCCAAGTTGACACTACAGTGGCACTTAGGTCAATACCCAAGGCGGGACGGCATCCCTTGCCACTCTCCAAAGGTCAGTCAGCTGAGAACTCGTAAGTGAAACTGTAACTTTTAGCTGCACAGTGTGCAATATCTTCTCATCCTATGAGAGAGAACCTTGTTCTTGATTTTACTTTCCAGTGCTGCGAGTGGCGAGAGAAATAGCCTTTTATCTGTGCAACCTAAACATAGGTTATATAAGTTGATGCACAGAGATTTTCGGCAACTTTCAGATAGAGATTGAGAATTAGCTTAATTCAGATTTATCTGTGAGGAGGAAATTTCGATGAAGATTTATTTCTTTAGGGATCACCAGGATCCCGGTGTAAAGGTTATTAGCAAGTTGAACAAGGATCGTGCTCCAAGGTTGTGAATATCAACCGGTAACAAAGGGTGCCCATGTAGGACTGTCACTAGTAAAAAGAATGTTGACACCCCATCAGCTAGAAACAGCGCCTCATCTCAAATGCGTTGCGGAAAGAATTTGCACGAAACAGTCAGGGAAGACCTAAGCTTTCTCGAACGATAAACTTTATTTCTATTTGCCCTAAAATCAGTGGCGTGCTTAATGGACAATTCCTATATTTATTTCTTCTGTTTATAACTTTTAAGAACCCCATTTTTGTTGTGACCTCATTTAATCAAGATTAATTTTATGATACTATATGTTTTTTTCAATATAATAAATTTTGATTTTGATTTTAATGAGAACAGATTACTGAAGTTTCACGCTACCACTTCAAATTCAACATCAGCCTCTATCACAGCATCAACTTCGTTTACTGTTTAACATCACATAAATTGTAGATGATCGGTTTTATGCAAATATAACCATGATTTTTAGGGATAGAGCGTTTTTCGTAACTGATTATTCATAGAAATAATTTTTTTATATATTTTTTAACATTAAAAAGTTTTTATTTATGAAAATATTTTAGAAATATTCACTTCTAATTCTTCAAACTATCCTGAATTTTATATTGCACTTTCATTAATTTCAATAGTAGAAGCTGTTTTCTTTCTTAAGGCACTTAAATACCAAACTTCAGGTTTGAGAGCTGAAACAAAAATCACCAAAACTATATTTCCAATGATCGTAAGACGAAAACAAAACCGTTTTAGGTAGCTAATTGTGCAGTCTTACAAATAATAAAGGAATAAAATTAATTTGGGATATTTTCTCGAAATTGGCCATTCAAATGTAGTGGAATACCTTAATTATATCCTTTCTGTAATACGCTTACTTACTTACTAGGTACATTCTGACGTATTCACGAAATCATTTTCATTGGTAAATGTATAAAACTTTCAAAATTCTTATTCAATTTTCCAAGAATCGAAGAACTGTTTTTTACATTCTAAAGCATGTTTATAATAAAGCATATGTTAGAAAATATCAAGGGTGATCTTTTGACCCTGTTTTCGAGACACATCAGTTTTGAAAAGGTAAAATCAAGTAGCGAACCGTTATAATCCATGAAGTATAACATTTATAGATAAGAAAATATTGTTTGATTTTTTTGGCATCATGCACAATAGTATCTGAAATTTTCGCGTATTTAAGAACGAAAGTATAAATATGTTATAAAACTGTTCAAACGTTGCGCTTCTGAACATGTAATTGAAAAATTCTGAAAACACCTTTCATAGTTATTTGATAGGTTTTCATCTTGTACTTTTTATTTATATAAACTGATAATTTGTCCGTAAGACAAATTACTTTAAAAAAAGATTTAGAACGGCTCTATAATAATATATTAACTAAAACGATTTTGTAAAAGGCTTGGAAATAAACCTGTGATATGCGAAATAATAAAAATAATTATCTCAATATTTCTGTTTATTTTACTCACTTTTCAAATTTCAAAAGTATTTTCAATTTTCAATGAAATAAATGGAAATTTCTTCCATACATAATATGTTCAGCGTTTCAGATATTTCGCGTAGCAAGGAAGAAAATAAAATGCTTTTTTATCATGTAGTTAATAATGATTTCATAATATATATTTGGGAATGTGAAGGCGTATTCCTGCAATGCACGTATTGTCTTAAGTTTAGTAATGTATGGAAAGAGACATTTGACAGTAGGACAGTGGCGGCTTGTGAGTTATTTCAATGTCTCTTCACAATGCATAAATTGCGAAAATAAAATTGACCAGTACGACTTAATGTACTTGTTGAAATACATTTGAGTTTTCAAAATTAAAACAAGGTAGCCAAACGAAATAACAAGCGCTTAGCAAAAGTGTGGCATTTTTACTTTCTATAAAGGACGATCGTAAAATTAAACAAATAAACAAATACAAATTAGTACTGAATATAGGAAACCAAATGAGATTTGCTATAAACAACCATAAAAAAAGAGACAGCGAAATACGCCAGCTTTCGCACATTGAAGGTTGTGCGAACGGAAAGATATGACCAGTTCCTTTGCCTCTCACTCCCTGGTTGCTTTCGTCCGCATAAGCTGATTTCCAAGGGAATCCCTTCGATCGCACGTGTGACCGGGCGCCCGCTATTGATAATTTTCGAAATTTACATTATTACTGTAACGTTTTGCCATGAACATATTTTTAAATTACAACGGGGAGGGTATTTAAACCCATCCTAAAAATTAACAAAAATCTGGAAATGTGATGAATATTATTTTATTCAATTTGTTAATTTATTTTATTTATTTATTTATTCTTTTTTTGGAAGGGGGAGGGAGTCACATGATTATGTGTTCCAACAGAGTAGTCGCTTTTGAAGTAGGGTTACCGATTTGAGGAGTAATGAAATAAATTTTTGAATCTTATAAAATATGCAACAAAGGAAAAGAATAAAATAAATACTTTTATGGACAGTGACATTTAAACAGAATATTTTTTATTTAGAGGGTAGTTTCGGTTAATATAAAAAAAAAAAAATGGTCTTCTTAACCCACTTTTTAAGACAAGGCATTCACGGGATGGTAGCAGTTAGGTAGTAATCGACTGAAATCAAATATGTGTATACTGTCAAAATTAACTTTTAAAACCAATTTTCTGGATAATTCTGGATAAAACAGTCACGGAAAGTCAGCTGTCAGATTCCAACTGATGACTTTCAAAGATATGCCTCATTTAAGTCTTCAACACCCATAAATAAACTTATACATATATATTCAAATTCATAGATTGTTCTGCATTGCTTGCACTAAAAAAGAGTAATCAAAACAAATTTTATCAAAAAGTACAAATAGGGCTGATAATTTGGACTGTCAGACAGACAAATTCAAGATCGCGTCACAGCAACGAAAAACTAGTCGTTGGAGGCCACATTAATACTTACCCATCATGGATATGCCTAACATAACATTTGAAAATAAAACATGTGTAAACTATTTATAAAATGCATTGCAATTCCAAAATATCTGCTGCACTTCATCTATAGGGATATTGCACTTCATCTATATATATTCTAATAGGCTTTGTCGCACTATTACATTCTAAATACATACCAAATTTCAAGTCTCTGTCTCAATTTGTTCCGTAGACAGAGTGTTTAAAATCGTGGCTTGATGACGTCATAAACTTTAAATACGCTATTTCTGAATTGCGTAAAAGAAACAACCTTATAACTCCAAAAATGATAATCCTAATAACTAACAGTTTACTGCGTTGGATTAAGCGTCTCATTTCTAATTAAAATAAATATTTGAATTGAAATTTAAACGAAATACAGGGTCATGAAAAATCGAAGAGTGCGGAAAATAGGATTACAAATATCTCGGGAACTCATTATTTTATCAACTTCATTCTTTATGCAAAATTTATGTTTTTTTATTGTCTTTTATATTCACTCTTTAAAATGAACAATTTAGAAAAATTTATGTACCTTTTATCAGAACGAGTATTTCGAGAGTCTTTAAAAATTAGTTCCGGATAATCGAGGTTACTGAAATTCAATATGCTTCTTCTCATTATTACATACTAAGTACATATCAAATTTGAAGTCTCTATCTCAATTTTTTGGGGAGATAGAACGTTTACAGACACACACACAGACAGACGGACGGCAATTTTTTTTTTCTAAAAATATGTTTTTCGGAATCTCTAGTGTCTGAAACTTGTAAATCCGTATTTTTTTTTTTTCAATTTTTGAAACGATTACAAGATTTACCCTATACTACGTATGATGGATAAGTAATAATCCAACATTCGAAATCCTTACAAATATCAATTGAACATTTAGTTAACTTTAGCATTCAAGCAAAATATGTATATAATGAGACTTACTGCTTTTTTAACATTTTTATCCCAAAAAAGAGGACTAACTCAAGTCCTTGCTTGTTTGAAGAAGGTATATAAAACTTTGGAAGGTTATTGTATCATATCAGAACATCCGAGAGGTGGGGGACTTTTCTGTATAATTAGGTAAACTCTTCTATATCCCGATAAAGGCGAAACGGTACATATTCAGTGGCGCTAACTTTTGAAAAATATCGAGTGAACTCAAAAAATTTAAAGTCTGTTTTGTTATTTTTTTTTTATGCTATTCATGATTTTTTTATAAGATGATTAACATTTACTATAATACCATAAATATGATTACAAATAAAAAAAACTCAAAAAGCAAAACATTTCAGTCAATTAAGGGCTTTATGAATTTCAGGGCAGGGCATTAAAATCGATAATGTTCACTCGCTGACTTATACTCTCTGATAAAATGTACAGAAAATTTATCTTTTGAGTCAAATTTAATAATTATAAACTATATTGCACTAAAGGACATTTAGTGCTCTTGTGTGTCTGTCTGTTACTGCTGTCGTTACTATTTTTCAAACAAAATGACTTTTTGAACATCAACAGAATGACATTTGTTTCAAGGATTACAAAATATAAACAAAGAAGTAGTGAAATAAAACAAGGGAAATTAATTGGGTGGGGTAGGAGAGAAAATTATTGCGTGAGCTCGAGCCACACGGGCTCATATAATTTGGCGCCATACTGTGCATATTCACATAAAATGTAAGCTTAGAGATGCTTTCAGAACATGTCACCTGCAGGTGACAATGAGCATTGGCGAGGAAAACGAGAACTGTTGTTCGATTTTTTTTTCACTAATAGCAATACCTGAACAGTTCAGGCATATAAGAATGAAAATGAATATGTGTAAAAAAAAAGCTGAAAGTTAGCATTGTTGGGCGAAAAAATAGTTGAAAAGATATTTAGTACTTATTTAATTTGCATGTTTTCTTCCTGCACTTTTTATTTATTTAAACCGAGAATTCATTCGTATAAAACAAATGATTTTAAAAAGGATTTAGAATTGCCCTATAATACTAGAATTAATAACTATTTAAAAAACAAATAAAAATTTGTCTATGAAATTCGAAATAATCAAAAGAATTCTTCAATTTGTTTGTTTTTTCTATTTTAACCACGCTGTAAGTTTCAAATATATTTTCAATTTTCTATTAAGTAAATGGAAATTTCTTCCAGAAAACTCCATGCATAATCCTCTTAGCTTTCCAGAGTTTCCGCGAGCGATGGAAGAAAAAAGTGAATTTTAATCCCGCAGTTAATAATGATTTCGAACATATATTTGAGAATGTGAAGGTGTAATCCTCTAACATATGTATTGTATTAAGTTTCATAATTTATGGAACAATGTGTTGGGAGACATTCGGCCGTAAAATAAGATTACCGATTAAGAAATATCGAAAGGAATTTTTGAGACTCAAAAAATATGTAATAACGGACAAGTATAAAACAAATATGGATAGTGTCATTTTGAAATTAATTTCTATTATGTCAAAGAAGTGAAACTTGAATCATGTTTACGCACTGAAAAAAAAAAAAAAAAAAAAAAAAAAAAAAATATGTTGATTTTACATTATAATACTGGCACCCCAGCCGCTAGTATTATACCGTAAAATTAACAGTAATAAACAGTAAAATAAGCAATTACTGTTTATTACTGTTAATTTTACGGTATAATACTGGCAGCTGGCGTGGCAGTATTATACTGTAAAATAAACATTTTTTTTCTTTTTTTAGTGCGTAAACATGACCAAGTTTCACTTCTTTGACATAATAGAAATTAATTTTAAAATGACACTGTCCATATTTGTTTTATTCTTGTACGTTATTACATATTTTTTTAGTCTTAAATATTCCATTCGATATTTCTTAATAAGTAATCTTATTTTACTGTTAATTTTACGGTATAATACTGACTGCTTTGGGGTGCCAGTATTATACTGTAAAATCAACATTTTTTTTTTTTTTCGGTGCGTAGATTCGGTTATTCTACGGTAAAAGAATAGGTAAAACAATTTGGCATGGGCCATGAATCCGTAGATGATCCGCGACAAAAGTCGACCGTTAGAAGCACTGGCAATAAAAGCAAGTCCTTCTGACTCAGTCGGAAAAGCAGGTTGATTTGTTTTATTTTAACCTATTCGTGTCCAAATTGTTTTTCAATTTTGGAAGAAAATTACTTTTACGTTAATAATATTAAAAGTAGCTATCCAAATTACAAAAGTTAAGATTTACTAAAATTTAACGAATATGTCATTTACTGAAATCGAATGTATATAGATATTATGCGTAGTATTCATATGACACTAGGCTAAGGAAGAATTTTTGAAGACGTTAGGAAAATGTCATATTAAAACAGAATTAAATAAACATAACATTTTTCTATTATTTTTTATGTTTTATCACAAAGAAGTAGCCCCTATTTTAAATGTAACGTTTGAAACATATTCTTGAAATAAAAGAATTGCTAATGGTGTAAAGCGAATTAAGCAATATTTTATAATCATTATCATCATCACTATTATTATTATTACACTCTAAAAACGACATTTTCAAAACCGTGCAAAAAATACTCAAATCTGAATAAGTCGCATAGTCAAAATGTCTTCGAATCAAAATGACTCAAGTTTGAAGCATGTATAGTATATACTCATTCCTGAAAACATTTGCATACACTCAAGAATAAAACATTATGTGCTCATATTTCAGTATGTCCATGTTTCAAAAATGAGTATAAACTGACCTCTATGTGAACAGTTTTGAGTATGTCGTCCATGTTTCAATATTCTGAGTATTTCTGGTATTTCGAAAGCATTGGGTCGTCATATTTGAAACAAAAAGTTTTATAACAAAATGGAAACATCGATTTACTCAGATTTGAAAGTGTCATTTTTCTCAGTGTATTATTATTATTATTATTATTATACATTTTATTATTATTATTATTATTATTATTATTATACATTTTATTATTATTATTATTATCATTATTATTATTATTATTATTATTATTATTATTACTAAATGCTGAAACGTAAATGAAGCCATAATAATAAATGTATACGTATACTTTATCATTAGTGAATGCAAATAACAAAAATATTGGTTAGAACAAAATAAAACTCAATGAAAAACATTTTTTATCAATAGGACGCCAGGCTCGAAAAGGTTAAGGTACATATATCATATTTAATACAAATAAAACAAATTGGTCTTACTTCCATTAAACTCGCTTTTAAAACGTAATATAACGAGGAAAGATCTATGTTATAATTTATTTACGGCACTCAAACTAGGTTTCGAACCCAATCTTTTCAATCAGTGCCATCGAAATATTTTAATATGTCTCACCTAACAAAATAAACAACTTGTAAAAAAAAATATTTAAAATGTAGAAATGTATCACGTATTAAGAATGAACTGAAAATGCAGCCCTATTGACCATAATGTAATTCGGATTTTAAATAGGCCGTTTTGTCGAACGAGTTACCGAATCTTCTTGAATTACGATTTCATTCAAAATGTATTTTCAAGGAGAATACACTTTCAATTCCATTCCTTTAGCCACTGAATACTGGGTAACTTTTATATTAATTTATTTATAGTTTACTTGAATATGATTATATGCATTTTATTATTTAATTTCCACTAATGTCATAAATAAGCCATGTTAATTTTCAAAGCAAGTGGCAGAGTAATTTCATTGTCATATTTTGATTTAGTAGCCTAACATCTATAAGAATCAATCATTATTTATACTGTATAAAACTGTTTTGGTGTATGAATTATTTATACTGGTATGATTTTGGTGCTAACTAGTGTCATTGAACATGGGAACTCAAGAATCGATCAATGAACAATTAAAACTACTAAATCAAATAATTTTCTTATTTTTTTCTCATAAAGAAATAAGTATTGATGATAAATGCAAACAGTAAACTACGGAAATAATATGAGTTATTCGTATATTTGAAAAGTGAAGTAATCAAAAGAATTTTCTCCTTTTTTCTATTTTAACCCCTTTCAAGTTTCAAATATATTTTAAATTTTCTATTAAGTAAATAGAAATTTCTTCCAGAAAACTCTATGCATAATCGTCTTAGCTTTCCAGAATTTTCACGAGCAAAGGAAGAAAAGAATACGAATTGTTAATCCCGCAGTTAATAATGATTTCGGAACGTATATTTGGGAATGTAAAGACGTAATCTTCTAACACATGCATTGTATTAAGTTTCATAGTTTATGGAGCAATGTGTTTCCAAGACTTTTGATCGTAACATAAGATTATTGATTTAAGGAATATTGAAATTAATTTTTGAGGTTGAGAAAATATGTAGGGGGAACCTGTGTATTTGCCTGTCCACAGCTCTTATCTATACTAATAAAATAAAGTTTCGCTCTGTGTGTGTGTGTGTGCGTGTATGTGTCTGTTGGTGATGGCTAGGGAAATTTAGCGCACCTAGAAGGCTGGAAATTTAGGTGTAGATAGTCCAAACCCTCTCTTGGTGCACCTGACCCTCAGAATTTTAATATTTTGATAATTAGCCTAGATATTAATTAGATTTTCATTAGCCATCGCTTCTAAAATGACATCTTTTAAATCAAAAGGGCGAAAGAAACTAACCAGCGCATTGGATTTGGAAGCGGAAATGAACGAATTCGAAATTATTTTACTAATTAGCGAATTTTAAAAAAACTAATTAAGATATTAATTTGAAAATCTCTGATAATATGTAAAAAAAATTCTGCATCCGTCTATGCAATTTTTGAAAAATTCGGCCTGTAATTTTTCTTAATTTATGCAAAAAACTGGTAAAAATCTGCTGGCGCAAGTGAAAAAAATCCGAGAAAGTTTCATACAGGGATCTGCTTTCATTAAAAACTGAACTACAAAGAGATCTGTTTCTCTGGCCGATCCCTCCATTTAGTTTGCGAAAATGAAAGGAAATAATTGCCAATTTTTACCAATGAAGAAAATTTAGACAACTAATTAAGATATAGATCTGAAATTGAGGATGGGAAGTTTTGTCATCTGCCATCTATTTTAGCGTAACGTCTTCGTTATGTTCTATTTATCAGAAAAATGTAATTATTTTTTTAATGATCGCGTTAATGTAGGTGAAGGTGGTTTTCTTGAACAAATTATTCGTTATATTTGCGGGTATGGGGAGGGAGGGGGTTAACGCCTTGCACTGAGATTGTTATTATCTCGGGCCCGGGCAACGCCTGGCGGATAGCTAGTTTTAAATAATATTTGCATCTAAGTTTCATTATTCATCACGGTGAGTGGCAACAACAGTTTTTATTATTACAGCCATTTTGAATTTCAGAAGAATGAAAATGAAGGGCGGAGATTTCTGCTTAACAAAAAGTAATAAATTAAATCATTTGTAATAATAATAATAATATTTATTATTATTACTATTATTATTATTACAATTACTATTATTATTATTATATTTTACGAAGTTCAGCTGTGTCATAAATAAAATTAACCAATTTATAGAATGATCCACAACTACCACAACTGGCAATTGACCAAATTGTACCAATCAAGTGCTAAAACTACTGTAAAAGCACTTATTTTCGCGAGGCTTTAATTTTCGCGATTTTCGCGAGCCCATCGTCATCGCGAAAATTTAAGCCTCGCGAAATATTTTTTTTTTCGCCTCAAATAATAATAAAAAATCAGAAAATTTTCACTTATCCAAAATTTAATTATTACAATTACTTAAATAAGAAATAAGTACAAAAATGTCTTGAATACTATACAACTATTTCTTGAATAAAAACAATAATACAACTAATAGAATGCAGCTCAATATACCAGCTTCTTTAAAGCCATTCAAAATTATATTATGTTTGGCTTCAATACCGTTACATGTGCGCACAAGTCAAGAAGCGTGAATCGGTTTTAGTCGTGATATTCGTAGGTCCACAGATTCTTTTTTCTCTAGAAATTTAAGCTCATTAGAATACCACTCAATAAACACATTCTTGAGCCAAAGCTTGAACTCGTCGTTTATAGTTAAGACCAAAGGCTGGAGATCTCCTGTGCTGGAAGGGGGCACAAAATCTGGAATAATATTCCTCTTTTCTAGTTCAGCCAGAAAAAGAGGATCTTGGTGTGCCAATAAAACGCCGAACAAATGCTACACCAGGTTTTTTCGGAACTAGCCCGAGAAGCTCTCTCTGCTTATCGTAATAAGGTACAATAATATTCTCGATGTATCGAATCATTGTGTCAGTATTTCTCCAGTGCGAATCGGTGTGCCACACATCCCAGTCCGCGGGAAATGTAAACTTTGGATGACAATTTGTTGTTTTTCCAGCGTACAACAATTGTGGTGGAAGTAGGTTTCCAGGAAGGGAACATGCTAACAAAAGAGTCATCTCTATTTTATCTTCCAATGTATATTCAGATGTAGGCACAAACTTTGCGTTTGTCAAGTTTCTTAAAATGCCTTATGCAAAAAACATGTTATGTTTAGGCAGTTTCGGGATTTTTCAACTTTCGGTTTTGTTCATATAAAATTCGCAAAATTTTCAGCTCGCGAAATCACCGATATCTTCATTTTCGCGAAAATTACGGCTCGCGAAAATAAGTGCTTTTACAGTAATTGATCAGTGTGAGTTCTATCTTCACCTTCTTCGTCTGAACACATCCCTCCTCCCTGCACTGGACCCCAAAAACGAAGTTTATTTTTATTATAAAATGTAACACTAGTTAAACTAATTTCTTTGAAACTTTCTGTATTGTTTTTTTTAAATACTTGTTGAGAAATAAAAAGGTTTTTGTAACATATTCTCATTACAAATTTCTTTCTCTAAAACATTTTAACATTTAAACTTTAGAAACACTTCATTTGACACATTTTGTGCTAACTTATTTATTTGGAAACAAACTTGCACATTTTTTTTTTAATTTCGAGCTAAATTTTTATTTATTTTTATTTACTTACAACTAACATTTCATTGCACATATTTAATGAAACGACAATGTTTGAACGTTTCAAAAAACACAATACTCTGTCTTGAAAAAAGAAAAAAAAAGAAACCCTTTTCACTCAAGGCTAATTAAACAAGAACGAAAAATCATGCGTCAAGCATAGATTATGTAACACTTTCCAACGCTTCCAAAATAATTTTACAAATCATACCGTTTAATAAGCTAAAAGATAACATCTAAGTAAACAATTTGGAAAACGCATAACATATTTAAAAACATAATTTCAGGAATTTCCAACATATACAATATTCGGAAAAATATCCGAATACTTTTATTCAACCCTGTATAGGATCTATAGATTTGTATATATACTACATAGGATGCTAAGTTTTAGTTCAGTTAGGAAACGCGTAGCACAGTTTAAAATTCTCCTTCTGGAGTTTCAGTCAATAAACGGAAATGTGTTCGAGAACTTTTGTGCTTCCCTGTATAGGATCTTTAATATTTATTTCCCTGTATAGGATATAGGAATTTATAAATACCACGTAATAGACAAAAAGCGAGTTAAAATTAAAATCGCGTTCAGTAACTTAAAACGCACTCCCAGGAATTATTGTTAATAGACAGTAGAGAATTCTTTTGTGTGTACCTGTAAATGAACGATGACTGCTATACACACAATATTCTGTAGTAAGCCTCTTGTAATGCCCCTTAGTGATATATATAAATTTCAATGCGTTTAAAATAGTAAAACATTATTTAAATAAATCGCAGACGATTTTTCTCCATAGACGTAATGTAACGGAATTATTTTGACTGTCCCTGTAAAGTAACTGTAAGTGCTATGCACACCCTATTCCATATTAAGCTTCTTCTAATGCACCTTAGTGATATATATCAATTTCAATGCGTTTAAAATAGTGAAACATTATTTAAATAAACCGCAAATGATTTTTCCCCATAGACCGCAATGTAACGGAATTCTTTTGAGTGTCTCTGTAAAAAAACTATAAGTTCTACACACTTCCGTTGAAATAGGAAACATGCTAACGACAATAACATATAAAAATTGCAGAGCAATCCGAGCATATTTACGGGAGTTAGAGCATGAACAGACGGCCAGACAAACCGAAGTCATAAACACAAGTGTTAAACAAGAACGAAAAATCATGCGTCAAGCATAGATTATGTAACACTTTCCAACGCTTCCAAAATAATTTTACAAATCATACCGTTTAATAAGCTAAAAGATAACATCTAAGTAAACAATTTGGAAAACGCATAACATATTTAAAAACATGATTTCAGGAATTTCCAACATATACAATATTCGGAAAAATATCAGAATACTTTTATTCAGTCCTGTATAGGATCTATAGATTTGTATATATACTACATAGGATGTTAGTATATATGTTATTATTTATATGTTAGTATATATGTTAGTATTTGTATATATACTACACCGTCTGGAGTTTCTGTCAATAAACGGAAATGTGTTCGCGAACTTTTGTGCTTCCCTGTATAGGATGTACAGAATTTATACACACCACGTAGTAGACAAAAAGTGAGTTATAATTAAAATCGCGTTCAATAACTTAAAACGCACTTCCAAGAATTATTGTTAACAGACAGTAGAGAATTCTTTTGTGTGTCCCTGTAAATGAACGATGACTGCTATACACACAATATTCTGTAGTAAGCCTTTTGTCATGCACCTTAGTGATGTATATAAATTTCAGTGCGTTTAAAATAGTGAAACATTATTTAAATAAACCGCAGACGATTTTTCTCCATAGACGTAATATAACGGAATTCTTTTGACTGTCCCTGTAAAGTAAATATAAGTGCTATGCTCACTCTATTCCATATTAGGCTTCTTCTAATGCACCTTAGTGATATATATAAATTTCAATGAGTTTAAAATAGTGAAACATCATTAAAATAAACCGCAAATGATTTTTCCCCATATACCGCAATGTAACGGATTTTTTTTAGTGTCCCTGTAAAAAAACTATAACTGCTACACACTTCCGTTGAAATAGGGAACATAATATTGATAACGACAATAACATATAAAAATTGCAGAGCAATACGATCATATTTACGGGAGTTAGAGCACGGAGAGACGGCCAGACGGCAGACGGCCATCCGGCCAGACAAACCGAAGTCATAAACACTTTTCAACTAGGTTGGAAAGTGTTAAAAAGCATATATTGAATGGCCATCCAATGGAAGCAAACTGGAGCGAAAAGTGTTAACCCCTTCGCGACGAGCATCCATTATAGAATTTTTAATCTTTTACCACCGGTTTTCCAAAACAGATGTTTTCGGCTACTTGAATCGCAGAAAGGCTAAGATTTAATAAGACAAAACTTAAAATAAAAAATAACTGGTGGGAATAATCGAGGATTCCGAGCATCTTATGTGACACGTATACGTGTCGCTCGTCCCCAAGGGGTTAAAATTTATCATAGCAAAATTTCTAAAGACTTGTGTGATTCATCTTGAATTATTTGTTTTAAAGAAACAGACGTGATAACTTTCCATTAATAACCAGAATTGTTATAGCATACAGTGCCTGGAATAACATTTCCATAAAGGTAAATTAGACGCTTTATTAATAAAATTGTATGTCGACAAGTGGACCCTCAGTCTAAAAGTTTTTACCAATATCCCATATTCTTGTTTATGTTGTTGTTGTTTTGACCCGGAGGCCCGGTGAGCAGCTTTTAATTTCTATATAGCTATCCTACTCCACATTTCTTGTTTACGTATTATTCGGGCAACTAGCCGCCACTGGCGACCAGTTTGGTCTCCCTTAAATGTATGTTAAGCATTGTAACACGTTACTTTTATTCATAATTTAATTTTTTTTCCTAATCCTTTGCCAAACCGGAAGATTCTAATAGACAAATCAAGGACTTTTTGAACATGGTAGCATTTTGCATATTTTATGTTGTTATGTATTTCATCTTCCTTGATAAAAACCGCTTAACCCACTTAAGCATTTGTCCTTCATGTCCGTTTGCTTATCAGTTGCAATATGTTCGCTAATGCGGAGAGTCTCAAACATATTAAGTAATTTTCCGTAATTGGGTCCATTGCCAATTGGCGTATTTTAGTTAATACGATTTGATGCAATGAAGTCTATTTTGTGAAAGTCTTTAATGATATCCACATTTACACTGAACTAAACTGTTGCTAATATTTGTTTTTGTTTTTCGTTAACTTGGGCTGTAGACTCGATTACGAAAGATTATAAAATATATCATTATTCTCATCTAAAACGTCTTGAATAATGGGCCATAATCGGGCTACATATTATTACACTTAATTTTCGAGTATTGTTTGGTGGAAAATTGAACTTTTGAAGGCCAGTTTTGATAGTCGCATTCGCTTTAAACCATATTTTCTGTCAGGACTTTTGACCCGTGACGTACAATCTGATTAAAATAACTTCCTTCTAGATGCCTTGTACGACTTTGTTTTTCTTTGCTCCCCTTTCTTGATATAGTTCAGGAGTTTTTATAATAACGTAATTCTCTTATTTCGGCATGTCTGCTTAATGTCTACTGACTATTAAGATTCGTAACAGGTAAAATACGCCGCGCCAACATTGGCACCTACAATTTTAATTACAGCAACCCATTTTTTCTCTCTATATTGTAACTCTATAGTTAATATTACGTAGTAGAAATATAAAAGACTATTGAAAACGGTTCTATTGATATAGTTGATATAGATATGCATAATATATTCATGGGTATATAATATGTGATTAGAATATATATCATATTCATTCCAGTGGATATAACATACCCCAAATAAAACTTGCATCGTAAATATCTAATCTAAATACCGTCAATATGATTTTATGTGCTTAGTAAGTGTATACAAAAAGAATTTTCTGTATTATTTTACTTTAATCCTATATTATTTACCATTTTTAATGATGGGTCCTTTTGGGTACAGTTGTCGCAGACGCACCGGGGTATCATTTTGGCGCCAAAATGGCGATTTTATGCCTGGCCAACCTGGCGTTTTTGGTTAGATTTTGCTTCGTATGGCAACCTGGTAGAGCAGATTCCGCATGTTTTATAATAAATTAAATATTGTGTGTTTTATAACAAATTAATGCATGTGTGTGTTTTTTAATAAAATTGTGTGTTTTTTTAAATATAAAATGAATTATTTCATAATAAAATAAAAGTAACATGCTGTTTTAGCAATCTCTAACAGTGAAAATGGGATTTTCTCGTCAAGATGGCGCAAAACAAAAACCGCGCCAACCCCGGAGCGTTTGCGACAGCTTTTCCAATTTAAAATGCATGCCGTTCACACTTTTCATTTAAAATAGAAAATAGAAAAATAAAAAATAGGTACTTTTCCGTTATACGGACACCATGCCAAAATGTATGCTAATGCATAATGTATGTAAATGTATGTAAATGTATGTATGTAAATGTATGTAAATGCATGTAAATGTATGTATTAAATGTATGCAAATGTATGCTTGGCAACAATGGTGTCCGTATAACGGAAAAGTACCAAAAATAGTATCATAAATCAAAACATTTGATTTCAGAATCAAAGTATCGTTTCTAATTTGAACATGTGAAGAATAAAAACTGGTATTGGCGATTTTAAAAATGCTATTGGCGAGATTTGCACCCAAATAACATAAAAGTACTTAATGATGTTATGTATTTTATAAATGTATATTAAATTACTATTTCGAACGCGATTGGTCATTAACAATGGTAAATATGATTGGCAATTAACAATCATTTTAGGTGATCTCTCTTCCTGCCACGTATAATACATAAAAATCAAATTAACTGACAATTCGTTTCGAAATTTGATTCATTAAATATTATTACATGACCTGTATTTGTTTACATTCAACTTCGTCAAGAAAAGATTCTTTAGGAAGTTGAGTTGTAAAGCACTTCATCAAGCAGAATTATGGTAAATTTTGATGGTCCTACAGGTCCTGGTGCGAATTACTTTTTTGACACCAGGCAGCGCTCCAAAAAATCATTCACGGAAAACTTACTTTACGAACGATTATATCCATGGTTTAATGGTTTAATATTTTAAACCTTCACGACGAATGAATCTTATTATTTTTTTTTGTTTACTTTCATGGATAGAGAATTTGAATTGCGAAGCTAATTTCAACTGAAGTTATTGCAGAATATATACCTAATTGAACGTAAGTCACCTCTCAAATATTAATTTATTTTGAACGATCTTTCTAAAAATGTAACTTTTATGCAGTTTTATTAGAAAAATAATTTTGAATAAAAATGGCCGCATGGCATATGAAAAAGCGATACGGGCATACCGGAACTGTTGATGACAGTCACATGACTTACGGTTTTATTATAGAGATAAGACATATCGCCCAAAATGGTTGCCAATTGCCAATATTGTTTATCGTTGCCAATCATGTTCAAAACATTAATTTAACATTATTAAATACATAAAATTGTTAAAGGTATATAATATATAAAATAAATAAATAAATAAAATATACTAAATGAACAACAATAAATAAATAACAAACTATAAACTATAAAAAAAAATAAACTATATAGTTGTCAAAAAATAAAGGTTATTGTAATTAGTGTAATTGGCGCCATGCTTGGCACAGTTGTACCTCAACTGGCCCAGTGAGATACAACTCACCGGTATATGCAATCTCTATATCACCTCTCCGGTGAGATACAACTCCGTATATTGAGATACAACACGTAGATACTCTAATATATTGTAGATGCAGATTTAAACTTCTAAAGAAAAATTAAGTATTAAAAATATCTGCAGACATTAGTCAAGCCAGAATATCATCTCATTTATTCCATTAAAGTTACAGTGAAAATTGATTGAAGATAGTAAAACGCACGCGCGAGGGGAAAAAAAAAATAGCAACGTATTTTAACTGCATAAAAGGATGACGTCATCCGCTTCGGGGAAAACATGGACAAAGAAAAATAAATTGAATACACATAAAATACAATTTAATATAAATACCACTGTTTTAATCGATCGATGGCGTCTTTTTCTTCTAGACATTTGAATTTGAATTTTGCTTTTTAATCATAAATATAAAATAACTCTGACAAAGACGTCCCACTTTATATTTTTTGTATTATTATTTTTTTTTTTATAATCATTGTTAAGAACGATATAATGTGGTATTTTATGTTTGTGGCAACATTGATTGGAGAAAATCCTTTCATTTCAATAATGAAAACAATGTTGATTTAATTTTCAATTAACTGTAACTTTTAATCAAAAAAGTCCTTCCAGCCTGTACGGGGAGGAAAAGGTAGCTTCCATATTCCCTGCTTTTAAAAATTCAACTCATTTTACTCAAACACCCAATTTGTTAATCTCAAAAACCCAACTTAAAACATGTTTTTACGAAATGTGAGTGTACTATGTCAGAAACCGGTTCACAAACCTTTAATATGATACCTCATTCATTGTTGTGCGTTTTGTAATTGCATAGAAAAAGGGAAGTTTACAACAGAAATAGTATATATGATTAATCACTAAGAACTTAGAAGGGAGCTTTTTATATAGAAGCTTTTGAAATTAACTCTCAAACCGTTTTTTATACGTCACAATTTGATGCGTTGAAACTTTATTTTTCCAAATTCCAAATACTTAGTTAAAAATACGTCTTAAAACTTTCAACTTTTGGCTTTTTTGCCCTTTTCAAGATTTATTTGATATGCTTTTTGAGTAAATAAATAAAAAAATGTTTGAGTCAATTCTCAGAAAATTATAGATTCCCCAAAGTTTTCTTAAGTCACGCACTCTAAACAAAGAAAATAACAAAAATTCGCAGTTAAAATTTCCTATCTTGGAAGTGGGCACACTTTCTACTGACCAGGTCGCTAAAAATATTTTTTCATGTTTTTGTTGTTGTTGTTGTTGTTTGGTTTGGTTTGTTTTTGTCCCCCCCCCCCCCTCTTTTTTTATTTAGCATTGTTTTTATTAAATTCCTACTATTAGCTCACACTCTCTCTATATATATCTTGTTGGAATTTTCAATCGTTAATAAAATATTTTCTATTCATCCATTCAAGTTCAAATAAATTTTTTAAAACTTGTACTGGATAACAATTGATGTTAATACAGATTTTTAAAATATTAATTCATTAATTAAATTAAATTAATTAATTTTAATTTTATATTTCATTTCTGTTCAAAAGTATAGACTCACTCCATATTTATAGTCTATACTTTTGAACAGAAATGAAGTATAAAACTAAAATTAAATAATAACATTTAATTAATGAATTAATATTTGAAAAAAACTGTATTATCGTTAACTGTAACATCGCTATGGCACTTTATTGTGAAGTTTGGTAATTTTGGAAATTCAATATTTGAAAAACGGCATAATCATTAGATTTTAAATTTATATCAAGAAAAATACAATTTTTTTAACTTTCTAACGCAGTTTGTCTAACAATTTTGTGAGAAATACTTTTCGAGCTATTAATTTTTGGTATTTTAGCTATTTATTTTTTATTTAATTTTTAATACATTTCAAAAATTTCTCTTATGTAAGATATTTAGCAGGATATAAATTTAGGAATAAATGCCGTCAGTGGCGTAGCGTGTAGATTGCTGGAAAAAAATTTCTATTTGACATAAGTAGGAATTGACTTTTTAAAAAAAGTTTTTATATTACTTGTTTATTTTGGATATGTAAAGATGGAATTTTGTAATAAATTTTTCACACACTTTCTGATATGCTAGTTTTTTTTAATTATGTCCACAGGTTAATGTTTCCGATGACAATACATCATTTTAATATTTTTAGAATTTAATTATAATTTAATAAATTAGTTTTAAGGCATTTTTCCTTTAGACGGCCGAAGGTGATAAACCCCCAAATAATCTTTATGGTTACAACATTTTAGGAGCTACCAGAACAATGTAGACCTAACCTATTCTCGCCAAAACAAGCTCTGAAACTGTAACAACTAAATATTTTAACCACTAAAATGTAACAAATATAAATGGAAAGTAAACAGTGTAATTATTTAAAAAATATTCTTTTATCATTTATTAGCTCAATATTAATTCAATTATGATTGTACGTTGTGAAAACAATTTAGAAATCCTGAATAGATAGTATAAAAAAGGCTTTTTTTTTCCTGTTGCCATACCTTACAGTGTAAAGTATAGTTTTTTTTTAAATAAATTCATTATACACAGGCTGTTCGCACATTTTTTAGACAAATTTGATAAATGATTTTAAAAAATGGAATTATTTTAGAGGAAAACTTTCTTTCAACAACTTATTATTTGTAATTCATATTATTGTCTGATGCTTTCAAACTTATTCTTCTATCAAGATGGCGCATTCAAACAAGCTGTGAATGGGAAGATGTGTTTTTTTTTCCCGAACAGAAGTATGCTAATTCGACAGTCTAAAATGATTGAAAAGTGCATAATATAAAAACTTTTTAGTGCGAAATAAACATAACTATTGATTGGAAAATGCTATCCCAAAAATCAGTACGCATACATAGTAAAAAGATACCAGATGAAAAAAAACAAGGAAAAAAAGACTACATTTCAAGGCTCAAAATGAAGTTTCTGGTAAGTATTTATGACTGTCGCAAATTTATCTTACAGTGGGAAAAAAAAAATAAGAAGGTTGGAAAAAAATGTTACAATCAATTCATCAAACTGTTAAGAGAATATGTTGCATCCGATATTAACAGAAAAAATCAATTTCATCGAATTTCAAAAAGTTAAACTGCACCAAGGCAAAGTCACCGCTCATACTTCAAAAACTACCACTGTGTTCGTTGAAAAAAATAAAAACTCACACAAGTATTGCATTTATACTTTTCAACATATTCATAAGAAGTCATTTGACGTTTCTCTTATGGTTTATTGTGCATTTGTCTGTTTAAAGTATCTCTTTCAAAGCGAGAAACCACCACAAAGGATGGACTCTGGAAAGTTTTTAAAGAGGCATGGGAAGCAATACCCCTGTAAATTTTACAAAAAATTTTCTATCATGGAAATCATGGCTCAGAATTAGAATCCAGAAACAAGATTTCATCATTTAAAAAAATAACATGTACATTTTACACATTAAAAAAACAACCCCGAAATCGTCTAAAATATGTGCGAACACCCTCTGTATTGCGTTTTCTACGTAAATCAAAGAAGTGAATTTTCAAAAATCGGGATCTACGCTATATTAACGAATTTTCAAAGTCTTTTGAAATTACATGAATAACAGACATGAAATTAGGCGTGATTTTTAAGTTAAACATTGAATGCTTATAAAAGAGTGTTTATTTTTAATAAAAACTATTTTTACTTTTTTTCTAAATGAATTATTTCTATTCATTTTTAACTTCCTTAAAAAAACATTGTCTGCTTAAAAACATCAATAAACTAACATATGCTGTTTTTAACCCCTTAATTGACTTGTGCATATGTCGTACAAGCTTGAAGAATTTGTTTGGTCCGTTACACAGAGTTTTTGAATACCCTAAATTTTTAATAGTAATTTTTGCTTTATTCGAATACAGGAATTTTTCGATTAAATAAGGCGTGAATTACTATTCTGATATACTGATATTTTAACCACATTAATGGCTCTAATCAGTGTATTATGTTTAAAAGAAAGTTACATACGTGGCGTGCTTAAATGTAAGAAGCTAGACGTACTAAAAATAATAATAATAAACGCTGATAAATAAATATATATATCATATATTCTAATACGAGCAAATCTTGTGTGTGGTTATATATATATATATATATATACAGCGTGTCCACGTATAACCTGACCGACCTTTATTTTCGCAACCGTTGGTCCTAGATGCATACTTCCAATTACAAAAGTGGTCAAAATTAGGCGCAGAGTTAAGATAAAAAAAGTTTGAAGTGAAAAAACAATTTAGTGAAGAATTACAGAATCTAAATTTTTATACAGCCCCCAGGTCCCTATACTTATATTTAGGAACGTGTTATTTATTCAAAAGTATTGTAAACAGAAAAAGTTCCGTATCTGTACGACCAATATTCACTGAGAAATTTGAGTTCAAAGTTATCATGCATAGTATGGGGACCGTATACAAATGGAGATGCGAATATATCCCTTATCAGTAAGACAAGGAGGTTTTAGAGTTAGATATGATCATGACAAAAATGTTGTTGTTCAAGACAAAAAACAGTATAATATTTGTCTAATCACTGGTATTGAAAATAAAAGTACTGCGCACTGCTTTGACATAATACGGATACGGGAAATTCAAAACGGACTCCTGAGCTGTTTAGCTGTAAGAAAACCAGTATAAGCCAAACAATTGAATTAATTATTGAATTAAATAACATTAAACTGAATAAAAAAGTCTTACGTCTATTTTATAGTATCAGATTATTCGCTAATTTTAACCTTGAAATTTACGATTTGCGAAAAATCCTGACATGATGGTTAAAAGTGAAGGTAATTTTTTTATTTAGCGTTAAAAAATACATAAAACGTAATTATAAAAGTTAAAAAACACAACCATCGCAGGTTTATGTTATCTAATCTAAAACTCTTTCTTAAACTTGTTGACGATAATCTATCCGAATTTTTTTTGTGTTATCCTCTAATATAAGTATGTATAAGATAGTAAGCGTCGAAAATCCTAATAATTGGAGCATTAATTAATTGGAGCAATTAATCATAATTAATAACATTGTCATCGGATTTAAGTCAGTATGTAAAATTTAACTTCGATTGGACATTTGAAAGTGAGTTAAACTTCGAGTACAAATTTTAAACTGGAAAGACGATCGTTGCAAGTTAAATAAAACCTTATGAAAATAACATAATTTTTGTTAAAAAAAATCATAGCCTCAAATCCTTTAAAAATAAAACATATGTTAAAATACAATTATTTTAATTAATCTGAAACTTAACTAATAAAAATTAACTCAATCGTAATAGTTGCACGATTTCTTTCAAAGCGCAGATACCTTGAAATAAGTTTAAGTACTTTATATACGACCCCTGAAAGCATGGCCGAAATCATCTCTTTTTAGATGCAAAAAAGTGGTATAAGTCATGCATTTCAAAGTTTCATAACTCGGTCAATTTTAATGTTAGATGAATGGGACTTTCTCTGTCGTACTTGTTAGTGTCACAGTACATTTTTACTAAATATCACTTATAGGACCGGGGGACCGTATAAAAATTTAAATTTCGTAATTTTTTAATAAATGTTTTTTCTGACCCAAATCGCTTTAGAAATAATTCTTTACCTTATTTAAACCATTTTTGTAATTGGAAGTATGCATCTAGGACCAACGGTTGTGAAAATAAAGGTCGGTCAGGTTATACGTGGACACGCTGTATATATATATATATATATATATATATATATGCAAATTTTATCTTAAAAACGGCTCTAACGATTTTGACGAAATTTCGTATCCTACCGTTTTGGGGCACCAGAAAACCATTGGGCTAGGTCACATGTTCGAGAAAATTCGATTAGTGGGTCATTTTGGGGCATTTTGGGTCATGGTCTAGCTAATTGTATCTAAAAAACGGTTTAAACGATTTTGACGAAATTTTGTATCCGACCATTTTCGGGCACGAGAAGACTATTGGGCTGGGTCACATGTTCGAGAACTTTCGATTAGTGGGTCAAATTAATTTTATCTAAAAAACGGCTCTAACGATTTTGATTAAATTTTGTATCCTACGAGTTTCGGGCACGTGAAAATCAATGGGCTAGGTCACAAGTTCGAGAAAATTCGATTAGTGGGTCATTTCTGGATCATTGTGGGTCAAGATCTAAAAAGCGGCTCAATTTACACTAAATTTTGCATCCAATGGTTTTCGGGCACGAGAAGACTATTGGGCTGGGTCACATGTTCGAGAAAATTCAATTAGTGGATCTATTTGAGTCATTTTGGGTCATGGTCAAGCTGATTGTATCTAAAAAACGGTTCAAACGATTTTGACAAAATTTTGTATCCGACTATTTTCGGGCACGAGAAGACTATTGGGCTGGGTCACATGTTTGAGAACTTTCGATTAGTGGGTCATTTTTAGGTCAAAGTGGGTCAAATTAATTTTATCTAAAAAACGGCTATAACAATTTTGATTAAATTTTGTATCCTACGAGTTTTGGGCACGCGAAAATCATTGGGCTAGGTCACATGTTCGAGAAAATTCGATTAGTGGTTCATTTCTGGGTCATTGTGGGTCAAGATCTAAAAAACGGCTCAATTTACACTAAATTCTGCATCCAATGGTTTTCGGGCACGAGAAGACTGTTGGGCTAAGTCACATGTTCGAGAAAATTCAATTAGTGGGTCATTTTGGTCATGGGTCATGATATTTGAACTCAAATTTAATTTTGACCGAGCTTAGCTCGGTCTTCCCTGCTCGTAATCTCGTATTGCTACATTTTATATACTATATATTTCATTAAAAATCGTTAATTTGCATCTACGACTCGGAAGAGTTTTGACTGAATAGTTTCAAGAATTTGCCTCAAGCATGTATGTATTAGACATGAGATGGGCTAAGTCCGGGGCCGAAACGGGCTGGGGCTCGAATGTTATACAAAGTCTTCGGGTTCGGGCTCAAGGTATAAATTTTATTTATTCACGAATTAAAAAAAACAGGGGAGAAATTGCAATTTGAGAAAAACAAGAATGTAGTCTAAGTTTCTTAAAGAGTTTCAAAATGCTTTAAAAATAAGTTTAAAAGGGGATTGAATTGTTACTTATGGGATGTAATGAGAAATATTCTATCTGATACTGAGGCCTTAGCACTATCAGTGTTAGTAATTTAAAGAATCCGTGTGATATCCCTTGTCTATCTTCGCTTATCTCTTTAAGTCCTTTTACCAGAGTTACTGAAAAACACAACTCATGTCTATCTGCTAAATTTGTTCAATGATATTTTTAGAGAATAAGAATTGTGACTTTTGTCGATTTATACCAGTGGTTGGGGTATAAATAACAAATTTGCTATTTTCAACAGATTTTCAGAGACATGAAAATCACGAAACGTTGTCATAAGGAAGTATTTGGGATTAATGCTTATTTCTAGATAAGAAAATATTTTTAAACGAGAAGATTAATCTTGAAGTAATTGAAAAATGTTATAAACAATTTTCTGCTGCGTATTTTTAATATCGGGATCAAGTTCTGATGACGCAAAAATTTTCGGTGTGGAATTCAAACCGTCGGACTCGGGCTCCGGAAAAAAGGGTCCCAAATCATCTCTAATTTGTTTGGAGGTACGTTAAGTACACTGCAAAAAAAAAAGTGTTGATTTTACAGTATAATACTGGCAGCTGGAGATGCCAGTATTATACTGCAAAATCAACACTTTTTTTTGCAGTGTAGTAAAATTTGCGCCCCTTTCTATTACAGGGAAGGAAATTTACTCTTAACATTCGAAGAAAAATTCGCCAAGATATCTATAAATAAAAATCGTTATTTGTACGCTTTTTCAAGTGCTGAAATAATTAAAACTTGAATACCTTTGAAAAAGGAATATGGGAACAATAGATAAATTTTGATTTGTAAACAAAGTTGGTTATTACTTCTCGAAAAAAATATGAGTAAATTTCATCCTCATTGGATTTTATTAAATTATAAGAAAAATAGATCTTTTTAAATTGAATCATAAAAAATCTGCTAATTGCATCCATCAGCAAGTTGACTCTGAAATTTTTTTATAATGCACTTTATTGAGTGCGGGTTGTTTTAGAACATATATTTCAATATCGTTTTTTCCTCAAATTTCTAAATTTTTGAGGAAATAGCGTCTTATTATTCTAAATAAGATAATAAAGTCTGAAGTTAAAAAAGTAATTACTTAACCCTCTTTTAATATTTCAGATATCTTCGTATTCTGCGCAAATACATCAAACATACACATTTTGACTCAAGGGAACTGGGTATACTCTTCATTTTGCGAAAATTTACAAAAATATTAATTTTCCAATTTTTACTTAAAATGAATGCATTACGAGGTATGTACTGACAAGGATTCGTAAAAGTCCGATAACTAAAAATTTCTGAAAAGGTCTTTTTACTACCTTCATGTCCCTTTAAATTATTCAGCGTTGCAATCTTTAAATTCATTTTTCCCCGTGTGTGTGTTTTACAGTTTTGTGTTGATTTGTTTTGTTTTGTGGTGTGTTTGTCTGATTGAGACAGATATATTTTTTTTTCAAAGTTTGTGAACTTTTTCGGTCACAATGACCAAAGTGCTCTTGGACTATCCAATGGACCCAAAATTTAAGCCTACTCTTGACTTAAGAGACCGTCTTATCAGAAAAGAAGTAGATGTCGCCAGCCTTGACGAGAGAAAACTCATCGACCTGTCTGAGCTGTACAACGCGGCGTTATATAAGGCCGGCGTGGATCTAGACAGAGCAAGGCGTGCCAAATTAGCTGCCCCACCTGAGATGATTTTAAATGCCGAAGCGAAAGTCACGAGTGCTGCATCTCGTATCCAGAATCTACAAGCGGAAATGGATGAGCTTAGGGTAAGAAATCCCAATTTCTCTGTTTTCAAGCCCAAGACTGTGTCCCCCCCCACCCCCTTCAGTGGAAAATTCTAATAGTGAGGAAATGCTAGTTGATAAGATTTCTGAGCAAAACCTAAAACGTGGTAGAGACGTTGATGAAGAAGGATACCAACTAGTTAGATATAAAAATAATAAATCCAAAAAAATTCAGGAAAACTCAACTCCGGCTGGAAAAAGCACCGATGCGGTTGCCGGGGCCAGCGCAGCCCCCGTTAAAAAAAATGAAAAAATACCCCCATTCTTTATTGAAGCTATCGAAAATTGGGCTTCTTTGCTCGTGACTCTCAGGTGCTCCATACCGACCATTAGAGCCGAGATGAAAAACAAATTTATTAAAATTAATGTTGATAGTGAGATCGATTACAGAACATTACAGCAAAAACTTCAGCAGGAGGGCATTTACTACAGGAGCTTTCTGCTCGAAAAAGAGAAACATCAAAAATTTGTTATCAGGGGACTCCCCTCAAACACCACTGCTCAACAAATTAAGGACTGGTTAGACCTTGATGAGCTTCAAATTCTTTCAGTTCAACAACTGTTCAGGGGCAACGCTAGGAACAAGATTCCGTTGCCCCTTTTCATGGTTCAATTGCCTAGGCTAGCGGATCCTGCAAAAATTTTTCAGGTTACGGAAATCCTTGGGATGAGGGTACAATTCGAAAAGTACCGGGGTCGCAAGGGACCCCAACAGTGCCACCGTTGCCAGGGGTTTTTTCACTCGGCAGCAGCATGCCACCTTAAAATGCAGTGCGTGAAGTGCTCCGGGGAACACCTCGCCCCTGACTGCCCTAAAACTTTCGATGACCCCTGCAAATGTGCTAACTGTTTTGGCGAGCACCCCGCAAGCTATCGATTATGTCCCAAATTTCCAAGGGTCCAAAACCAAAAAAACGTCAAGTCTCTTGTCGTCAGGCAAAATCCCCGTCAAGGCCCTCCTGCAAGGAAAGTTAGCGATACGCTTTCGTTCGCGAAAGCTACTACAGGCATTGTCGCAGAAACCAACACGACCACTACACCTGGTCCATCCAAAATTTCATCGCCCCCCAAAATTGGTGCTATCTCGGACACCGATTTTGTCAAGGAACTCTTTAAATATGAAAAAGAGTTCGGAGAAAAAATTATTATACAAACTTACGAAAAATGCTTACCGCAACTCCGTGAGGCACCCACGGAAGTTGACCGAATATTTATTTTCTATAAAAATTTACCTGAAGTTTCTCGTTAATTTTTCTTCTCTCTAAATTGTCTGTTTTCCGATCTACCCCCCCCCCCCATTTGGCAAATTCCCAGCCTCAACGAATTTGAACTTTCTCTCTGTTGGCATATGGAACGCCAACGGGCTTAAACGCCAGGCCTCCGAGTTTAAGGATTTTATTGTTAGTAATAATTTAGATATCATGTTGGTCTCTGAAACCACATTCCAGGGTAATGCCGTCCGGGTCGCCAACTATGTACTTTTCAATGTAGACAGACCACCTACAGTTGGCGCCCGTCCTAGTGGTGGCACTGCTGTGTATGTTAAAAATGGTCTTAATGCAACCCTCGCTAAAGTCCCTCAATTTCATTGCATTGAGGCCACTCCTATTGTTTTAGAATTCCCTACCATCCCCCACCTTCTGATTGCAGCCATCTACAATCCCCCTTCGAGGGATATGCGTCTGCTTGCACAAGAACTCTCTATATTAACCCGTACTTTTCCAAATTTCATTATTGCGGGTGATTTTAATGCTCATCATTTTTCCTGGGGTTCTCATAGCTCCAACAACACTGGCTATAAATTGCGCAGGTGGACAGATCAAAATCATTCGCAAATTTTAGCGCCCCTTGAGTCCACCCGCCATAATCAGCACTCCATCATTGATTTCGCCATCACCCGCAATTTTCCCTTCCCGCACAGCATTCAAACGGTGAATGATCTCTCGTCGGACCATCTCTCGGTTGTGCTTAGATTCGAAGTGGGCAATTTCAGACTCGAAATCCCCCAGCCCTTCTCGGTCAATTGGGAAGACTTCAGTCATGTCCTAGAAAACATGGACACCCCGCCCACTGAGATTCACTCTGCCGAAGACGTAACTTCTTCTATTGAAGCATTTGGAGACTCACTCCATAATGCTTTCCAAGAAGTCGCGAAACCTAGGCAGAGGGTGGTTGATGCGTTTCGATTACCTGAGCACATCAGAGATTTGAAAAGAGAGAGAAATCGTTTAAGACGGGACTGGCAGACGTCTAGGGACCCCCTCTTAAAAACTGCTCTTAACAGAAAAAACCACCAGGTTTCTGCTGCAATCAAGGAGTTTAGTACTTCACGTTGGAACACATACATAGAGTCTTTATCGACAGTTGACAACACAATTTGGTCGGCAACGGCCCGCATTCGTAGGACACGAACACACATTCCGGCCTTAAATGGCCCAAATGGTATGGCCTACTCTAACACAGACAAGGCTGAGCTCATTGCAGACAGTCTTAGAAGCCAATTTACACTCAATAGCAATGTCGTTAACCGTCAAACGGTCGACATCGTCAACACAAAGGTTGAACGTTTCATTAACTCACCTCACACAAATACACTCAAACCTGCTCTACCCTCTGAGGTAATTACCTATCTCGGGAACCTCAAAAAGAACAAAACGCCTGGCCTTGATAATATCTCTACCAATATGCTCCTCCATCTTCCTCTTAACTTCATCTTCTTTATTACTATCCTAATTAATTGCATGCTTAATCTTCGTATGTTCCCGGACGCATGGAAGAAGGCGTTGGTTGTCCCGATCCCAAAAGCGGGACAGGACAGGCATGCTCCTTCTAGCTTCCGACCTATCTCTCTTTTATCTTGTCTTTCTAAGGTCTATGAATACATCCTTGCAAACCGTCTGAAAGAGTTCATTTCCTCCAATTCGATTATGATACCCGAGCAGTTTGCGTTTCGGCCCAAACACTCGACTCAACACCAGCTTTGGAGAGTAACTGAACTCATTCATGAGGGTTTATACCGCAGCCATAAAACCGGCGTTGTATTCATAGACATTGCTAAAGCCTTCGATCGGGTCTGGCATTATGGACTTATTTATAAGTTAATTCTGCTCAAGGTTCCGCCTCAACTAATCTTAATATTCCTTAAATACCTTAAAGATAGATCTTTCTCTGTTAAAGTTAACAATACAATCTCCACCTCTCGATTTATTGAGGCAGGCGTACCTCAAGGGGGTATTCTAAGTCCTTGGCTGTTCAACCTTTACATTAATGATATTCCTCGTTGTATTCCCGACGTCAAATTAGCACTTTATGCTGACGATACTGCCATCATGACAAGCAACATGTTACTCGACACTGTGCTAACTAAACTCCAAGCTTATATTTTGGCCCTTCAAATTTAGCTAAGACATTGGCGCATCAAAGTCAATGCTTCAAAAAGTGCCGCCATGATCTTTTCAAACAAAGCTATCACCCCAATTGCTAAACTCTCTCTAAATGGTGAATTCATACCCTGGGTCGCCAGTTATAAATATCTAGACATTTATCTAGATTCAAAATTAACCTGGGCTAGGCAGATTCAAGACGTAATTGCCAAATCTACCAAAGCTCAAGGATCCCTTAAATCTTTACTGGCTTATCACAGCCGTCTGTCACTCTCGAATAAATTGTTACTGTATAAATCCTTCATCAGATCAACCATGACCTACGGGTCAGTTATCTGGGGGTCAGTCTGTGAAACTCGGATGCAGAAAATTCAAATTTTTCAAAACTCTTTGTTACGTAGGATTTGCAAGGCGACAACGTTTGTCCGGAATGACGTCATCCATGCTGATCTCAATATCAGGCCTATCTCGCAAGTTATTAAAAAACTTGCACAAAATTTCCACAGAGATCGACTTTTAATACCCAACGAAGCGTTGCGGTCCATTCAACCTTACATTGTAAATACCAGTAGAGGGAAGAAGAGACCGCTTGCCATCTTGTGTAGAGATGACGGCTTTGCTCCGCCTTCCAAAAGAAGGCGAAGGGAACCACCCTAAACACTTCGTTGTGCTATTACAAATTCATAAAACTTTGGTACCTGCATTGTTATTCCCATTTGACATTCCTACACTAAATTTTTCCTATTGACGTCTTCCCGCCTTGCTTTTGACATCGGGTTCTGCTAACTTTCCTTCTTACCTCTTTTGCAATTTTAAGGAAAAAAAATTATACTTATATTATTTTTTGCATCTTAATTGTATTTATACTTAATTATCTTTGCATCTTCAAAATTTAATTATTTGAATCTTATATAAACTAATTGTTTGCATCTTATCTAAATTAAATTGTTTGCATTAGTTTTTTAGATTAAAAAAAATATTAATTATGATTTAGAAAAATTGTCTGGCTCTGATGGGGCCCTTCCCCCCCACCTTTCCCCCTATGCTCACCATTCCGACTCCAATCAAAGTATCAAAGCGCACATCCAGATTGCTCCTACATCTGCATCACTCCACCGTAGCCTGCTGCGAGAGAACTTTTATATTTTTTAATCTTCTGATGCCATCTCCATAGACTGTTCTCATCTAGATGTGAAGTAAACGTGGGCATTACGCCCCACGTAGGCATTCTTCAGTAATCGTCTTTGATCTTTGATCAATATATGTGTTTGATTAAAATACTAGAAATTCTTCATATATTTTTCAATTGATCGCCTTTTTTATTGACAATACTTATGCTGCATGTAGTAAAATTAAGAATCATATTTGCAATTATTTCTGTCTTAAAAATAACAAGAAAAAAATCATGCGTCAAGCATAGATTATGAAACACTTCCTAATACTTCCAGAATATTGTAACGAAACTTTACCGTTCAATAAGGTGAAAGTAACCAATTTAGAAAACGCACAACACATTTGAAAACCCATTTTCAGCAATTACCATCTATAATCGGAAATATATACAAACATTTTTGTGCAGTTCTGTATAGGATCTATAGATTTGTATATATACTACATAGTATGTAAAAATTTAGTTCAGTTAGGAAACGCATAATACAGTTGGAAATTCCCCTTCAGCTATATATATGATATATAGAATTTATACACAACAAGTATTATGCAAAAAATTAGTTAAGTTTAAAAACGCATACCACAATTGGAAACTCACTACCAGCAATTATCACTCAAGACAGTACAGTAACCGAATTCTTTTGCGTGCCCCTCTAAATGAACGATAAATGTGCTATGCCCACCATATTCTATAGTAAGCATCTTGTAGTGCACTTCAGAGATGTATATCAATTTCAATGAGTTTGAAATAGCATAATATCATTAAAATACACTCCAAAAGATTTTTCTCCATCGATCGTAATGTAACAAAATTCTTTTAAGTGCCTCTGTAAACGAAGTATAAATTCCATAGTAAACCTCATTGTCAATTACAAAGCATTCCGAGTATATTTACGCGAGTTAGAGCGTAGACAGACAGATGGTCAGAGAAACCGTATTCGTAAACACTTTTATTTTCTTTTTAAACTAATAAACTTTTGGGGAATCTGCTTTTTACAGTTATAGAAAAAACATGTCACAAAGGTATGAAAAAAATTGTTTCAAAAATTTCAAAATTTTAAGAGAAGAGTGGTTTTAATAAATGTATAATGTATTTAAAAAATGTATATATATTTATTTATTTATGCCATAAGAAATCCTTTTTCTCTCTATTATATAATTTTCCTTCATAAAAACATTTAATAAAATGTCAAAAAGTACTATAAAATACTTAAATAAATAAAAAAATAGTTCGAAGGGCATCGAGTTCCCCTAAAAACAAAAGCTGGGTCGCTTTGGATCATGAAACGAAGAAATGATAAACCACAGGATTTGGCGGTTTGAGAACGCAGCCTGAATTATGGATGAGAAAGGATTTGGGGAAGTTCTTCGTGGATGCTCTAGTGCCGTCTACTTCAGCGTTTCTCTCCAGTCACTTTCAGAAGATCGCTGAACCGTTATTTTCCAAACAGTTCTGTCACAAGATAAAAATTCCCTTAAAAAGAGTTTCATTGTTTTAAGGTTACTCTCAAAAGTTGTTACATTCTGATACAATTGTGAAATCTTACGCAAATTACCTACCACAACGAGAAAGCATATTTTGTGCTGTTATATGATGCAGTTAAGTGCAGTAGTATACATTAAATAACGCAGCATTGATAAAAACAATAATAACAGTTTCTTGTTGGGTGTGTATTAATATATGTTCACTATATATGTGATATGCATATTGCGTGGAGTCATGGCTAAGGATTTTATTAATTAAATGAATATCCCTTTTAGTACTTAAGTAGTTTAATTAACACTAGTGACACATAACTATAATGAGAAGCGTGCATTAAGCTTACTAGAAGCTTTTGTTAAGAGCCTACATCAGTCATGCGAAAAAATGCGCAAGCTAATGTTAAGTCTATGGGAAGGTTCTTGGCAGATTTCTCGCTCGCATTTTAATATTTTTAAATGATTCTTTTTTTGCATAAGATAGCTGAGGTCGATCTCTAATGGTCGATCTAATAATGAGGTCGATCTCTCAGAACCGGTCCCAACCGGTTCCAAAAGTGAAAATGTCCGCTTATAAAAAAAACTGTAACCTAAATCAAAAAAGTAAAAACTAACAACGTTAGAGATCGACCTCAGCTGTCCTCTGCAAAAAAACCATTTAAAAATATTTAAATGCCAGCGAGAAATCTGACAAGAAACTTCCCATAGACTTAACATTAGCTTGAGCGTTTCTTCGCGTGACTATCGTAGGCTGTTAAAACTTTTCATTTTCCGAAAGTTTTCCCGACACCCAGAGTGTCTACTTGCAAGGGTAGTTAGCAGAAGACAGACTAATTTAGCCCTAAAATTGGCTGCGAAAGCCGGCATCTCTTGAACAGATTGCATTATTGAATTTAAATCCTTATAGGGTTTTACTGTTAGACAGAAGCTCGAGAGAAAATCTTGCATAATTGAATTCCCTTTTACTTATATGGGAGAGTGGCTATAAGTTTATAGACTTAAATAGTCATAAATAGTGGATAATTGATCGTGAGATTCAGGCTACTTGGGATTTTATTTCGGACTTGAGCCAAGGACTTAAAATTAAACGGAAAAATCAATACGCAATTTGGAGTGAATTTAGTAGAGCTTCTGAGCTATTTTATAACATATATTTGACTGGAATATTCTTTTTTTTCTATTCATTTATTGTCCTGTTTTAACGTTCAAAAGTCATATGGGTACAGATTTCAACACGCTAGATTTTAAAACTATCAGCATTTCAAAGCAAACAGGAGAATCGTTTGATCATCGCCACTGCAAATTTGTATGGGTAGTCGAGAGTCAGGTAGCGAGTTAAGCAGCTACAGATGGATTTTTAAGGTCTGTGATGCCATCGTGGTCAGGCGTCAAGCTTACGCTTAGTTAGATTAGCGCTACGTATCTTCTTTATCTCGGTTAAAACCTGTAAGTCTATTATTATTTTTATTTGATTTATTACTTCCTTCTATCTATAATAGAAGAAAGTACTGTAATCGAAATTTTTTTTCGACGGATTTACACGGTTTAAGGGTCAGAGAATCCAAAAACATGTTTTTACGCAATGTCTGTCTCTCCGTGTGTGTCCTCTTTGTATCATCGAAAAGTGTATGAAGTTATGCTTAGAATTGAACCAAATTTCATTTATAGGTTTTTGGCTACGGCTAACAGGTCCCCCTTGAATTTGGTGATATTCCGAAATATTGCTGTGAATAGCGTGTGATAGCGATTTTTGTTCCATTTTTATCATTATATCATCGAAAAGTGTATGAAGTTATGTACAGAATTGAACCAATGTTTTTGATTATAGCCTGTTGGTCCCAGTTGAATTTGGGGATATACCGCCGGAAGGAGGCGCTGTGATAAGGGGAGGTGACAGAACATTTTAAGGATGATTCAGATGAAATGATGTAATTTTAATAAAAATGAAAAATCGCCAAAATACAGACTATAATACGATTAAATTAATTTTAGTTACATTTTTTTATTATTATTATTTGATATTTATATTTTAGAGTAAACTAATAATTAAAAGAAAAAATTCTAAATGTTAACAGTATAAAAATTAATGTCTAACTTAAACTTCATTTTAAGGAGGAGAGGGGATGAAATTTTATTGTGGAAGTATTGTCACAATTAAGGGATAAATAGAGAGTAATCTTGTTTGTGCATTTCACAAGATTTAATGAAATCCGAAAATTACTGCAATAAAATATCAATATACACTAAATTCCTTCAGTTTTTCCCCTTTTCTCCTACAAGTTAAGCTTTTTTCTACACATTCTTACTCTAAGAAATTGCACTTGGATTAAAAGATAGGTCTTTAGTGATTTACATGCACAATTCTCTTATATCGGTTATTTATAATAATTGAATCTGTGAAAAATAGACATTGGACCGCGATAAAGGCAAAATAAATGCTTCAATTGAAATTACAAAATCCTTAAATAGACAACTATATTTACCTCTATTAGAATGCTAAAATCTCTTTAGATGGGGAATCTGTGATAAAAATAATAATAATAATAAAAGTTTATTCTTATGTGTGTGTGTTTTAAAAAAATATAAATTGTAAGGTTATTTTATAATTAGTTTGCACTGTTTAATAATCTTTTGTTTTACTCTGAAAACAAAATCAAGAAAGTGCGTTAACAAGAATGTCGTTTTATTGTTCGCCTGTATCATTTATTCCGACTCAGGCTGATAGCTATCTATTAATAGTACTGTACTGAAACACTTTTTTTCCCAATAGTTGCGATCTCCTGAAAAGACTCTTAAAGAGATGTAATGACTCTAGGAAATTGCATTTGGATTAAAAGATAGGGGTACGGTGATTTATAGGCAGACTTCAGTGGCATTGTCAGTTCACCTTCTTTAGTTACTTGGATATCGTCTAAGTTAGCAGTGTACCAAAAAAATGCGTACAAAAAAAATAAATTCAAAGTAATTTAGCCTGTTGAAGGATTTAATATTAGTATGTTTAGGAGTAGATGTGTGAACGTGTTAAGGAAATATTTAAAGTTTTAATCCTCTTGTAATAGCTCTAAATTTATATACGCAGTATTTTCAGTAAGAGTGTTACATATATTTCTTCTCGATTTTTTTACTTTAAAGATGTAACATATTCTGTTTGTTATACTTTTCAGCAGATAAATTAAGAATAATATATTTTTTGAAAAAACGATCCATCATTCCGCGATCCACCAAAACCAAACCCGCGATTCATAGTGGGGTCCCACCCATAAATTGGGAACCGCTGCTCTAGATCATAACATCATGCATGTATATAGACACTGAATGTCCTAAATAGGTTGAAACGCGCTTTAAAAATAGGCAATGTATATTGCAAAAGCGTACAAAATAAGTTAGGAAATAAAATTATGTTAAAGAAACCGTTCTCATTAATTTTCAAATAGTTGCACTTTTAAATTTATATACAATCCCCCTACACAAAATTTTCTTTTTACTGCTGTCGTTATCTTTAAAATTGAAGGCGTTGTGCTTAATTAAAATCTGGCCATTGTGAATTGAGAGCGTAATATCAAAATAGAAATGTAAATATGTGAGATATTGTAAGGAAAAAGAAGCCCAGATGATAATACATGTGTAATTGACCTTACTGAATACAAGGGGCAATTTAGATTTTAAGGGGGGCAATTTCAGAATAATTAGTAATTTATTTCCTTCCAAACTTTTTTTGTCGTTTTTATCTCGAAGAAGCAATGTTGTACGACAAAAATAAAATTATTGTATGCAAAAAAAAATAAAATAAATAAAATAAAATAAAAATAAGATGCATCTAACGTTTAAAAGATCTTACAAACAAAAATTCAATGTACAATATATACCAGAAAAACAGTACGAAACATTTTTGATAAATATTTAGAATTACATGTTTATTATTATTTAATTATTTTATGGAAATTTTCCGGTTATAGGTACGTTTTAGATTTTTGTGTATTTTCTGGCTATTTCTTAAATCAACTACAGTGGGACCTCTGTTTAAACAACCTCTATTTTGCGAATTCCTCTATTTTACGAACTTTCTTTTGGAATAAAGAAAATTTTATGATTTTTTTTCTTTTTTTTTTCTTTTGTAAAATATCTTCCAAATACCAAACTACATTCTCAATTTAACGAATATAAAAATTTATGATATAAAAATTATATAAAATTTTTTCTTCCTATTCGTCAAGGCATTCAACATTATTCATTCAACAAATGATGTTCAATGTTTCTAACAATATTAATGGCGAAGAACTCCAAAATATATACTAAAGCATTATTAGAAACTCTCAGTAATATATTGGAGAGAGAGAAACTATTTAAAAATGCTCTATGTATTATTTTTTTTTTTCAAAATTATGTTTCTAGGATTAAAAACTAACATGCCTCTTTACATGATTTAAACTTGTGTGATTAATTGTTAACATATTATTCACTTTAACGACGCCATCGTCAGTTTGTGAATGGTCCGTATGTTAATGATGAAATAGCCTTTTAAGAGCCTACATTAGTCACGGGAAGAAACACTCAAGCTAATGTTAAGTCTATGGGAAGGTTCTTTACAGATTTTTCTCGCTCGCATTTTAGTATATATATATATATATATATATATTCCATAAGATAGCTGAAGTGGATCTCTAATGTTGTTAGTTTTTACTTTTTTGATTTTGGTTACAGTTTTTTTATAAGAGGACATTTTCAATTTTGGAACCGATTGAAACCGGTTTTGAAAGTGAAAGTACCCTTATATAAAAAAATTGGAACCAAAATCGAAAAAGTAAAAAATTACAACGTTAGAGATCGGCCTCAGCTATCCTATGGGGAAAAAAAACATTTAAAAATATTAAAATGCAAGCGAGAAATCTGTAAAGAACCTTCCCACAGACATAACATTATCGTTCGAGTTTCTTTGGATGACTAGCATTGACTTTTAAATGGTAAAAAAAGGTGGTAAAAGTCGGCTTTTTCCCCTTTCCCATAATTCAATTAATTGTATTCAGTTTTTTTTCTAATGATCTTGTTGTAACGAAAAAAAAAAAAAAATTCTCATCGACCAAATTTGTCTTGAGGGGATGGGTGTGTGTAAAACTTTTAAACATATACCTTTTTGAAAAATAATGCGAAAACTGTTTCGTTAACATAATGTAATTTTGTTCCTTATTTTGAACATTTTGCAATTTACATTACTAATTTATCTCCAACAGATAAAAAGTTAAAGCGCATTTTAACCTTTTTGGGACACTCTGTATGCATAAACACAAAACATATCGATCTTTCTTCGTTTCGTAATCTGCCAACAAAAAATATGCACAACATTTTAAAGTAACTTACGACATTATAGTTAACACCTTGATATGATATATAGCTTTTCTTCGCCAACAAGACATGCTGCTGTTTTCCTTGGATAAATATTCCTCCTTTGCCCAAAAACTGCATTGCTATAAACATAAGGTATTCCAATATATATTACAATTTGGACTATTTTACAGATTTTTCAAATTATTTTTCAAAAAGTCAAATTTGAAATTATATTTATATATTTATACTTTTTTCGTTAACCAGTTCGCGTTTAGCGTTCTAATGCCGTACATGTCTTTACATTTACTATTATTCTGTCTTTACAATTACCACTGTCATTGTTTACATGCAGTAATGATAATATATGTCTACATTTACTATTTTCACTTCATTTATGTTTCAGATTTTAGTAATAAAATATATAAAAGCTTATTTTTTTTAATTATTACACTCTTTTATTTAACTTAAGGGGCATTCTTCAGTTCATTGCTAAGACAAGCTAATGTTAAACCTTATGGGAGGGTTCTTTTAAAGTATGTCATTTAGATTTCAATATTTTTACATATTTTTTGCTTGTATTGAATAGCTAGCTTAGATTGATCTCTACAAAGGCCGTTTTTTTACTTTTTCCAGTTTGTTTGCAGTTTTTCTTCTTCTTTATGAGGATATTTTTACTTTCTGAACCAGTTTCGAAATTGAAAGCGTCCTCATAAGAAAAACTGCAACAAATTACGCACATTATTATTTATTTTTACTTGGAAGTTTCTTTCCATATTTGTAACCAAATTGTAAAAAATAACGTGCATCATTGGAATAAGTACGTCAAACATTAAATGATAGCATTTCAAATAATAATTTGATAGAACGTGCAATTCTAGAATAATCTTATTTGTTTTGATAATCGCTCCGATGGAGCCTAAACATGTCAACAGTCTAATAAAATTTATTTTTCTGTATATAAAGTTTTTATTTTATGCTTTTAGCAATTAAAAGTAGTATATTATTATAAGGTACAAGGTGTTGTAATTTGTTATATTTTTCTTAAAGTGTATTTAAAATATATATTAATATTTATTTGTTATTTATATTTTCTACTTTTCAGTGTTTAAAATATTTCGTCGTTGCAGTTTCACAGACAATTGGCCTATTTTGGAAACGAGATTTGGCGCATAATTAACTCCATTGTTTTTTGTAACTCGCAACCAAGTGTAACTAATAAGATTAATTGGAGACTTATTTCTTGCTCCAGCTAACAGAAAAATGCCTCAAATTTAATTTATCAATTTATAATTAAGTTCTTAAAATATTAAAATATTGCACTGTCATCGGAAACACACCTGTGTACATATTTTTTACAATTCTTGCATGCCAGGAAGTGAGTGAAAAATCGATTAGAAAATTTCAACTGCACGTACAAAAACCACGTAAAGTTAAATAAAAGGTTGCAATAAAAGTATGATCAAAGCTTCATACACCGCTGCTTAGACTTGTTTGAAACTTGTTTTTCATTGTTTTAAAATTAATATTCGGGATTCTTGTACGGACTAATAACTTCTGAAAAAAGAAGTTAAAAGTACTGGGAAGTCGTGATGTGCATATAATCCCTGGATGCAGGGTTCTGAAAAACTACTTTTTTATTGTAGCGGACTACAACTACAACTACTTCGAAAATGTATTTAGCTACAATTAGAACTACTTGTTTTCAAAGTAGCGACTACAAACTACTTTTCAAAAGTAGTCACTACTTCGCTACTTTCAGATTTTGTCAAAGGATTCAATTTACACTCGAAACTGAAGGAAAGAAATTTGTAATGCGTGTATAAATTAACATTTTGAAGACAAACATCACAAAACATTTTCTTGAATTTTATCTTTCTTAATTTTTTAGCAAAATTAAAAGAGCTGTATTATAATCTAGAAAATTACAGAAAAACAACTCTAAATGCAAACAATTAATAAATTTGTAAATAAAGCAATTTCGAATAATGAGAAACTGAACGTTAAAACATGAAGACCTAATAACGATTAAATAGATTAATGTTGCCAGCAAGAAAATTAATTTTTTGGGGGGTTAGTACTTGATTTTAGCAGCAAGTGTCAATGGGAAAAACCTATGACTTCATGCAATGTGTTGTTATACACTGCTGCTGAGATTCGCAAATTGTTGAGAAGAACAAATTTTGCACAAAAGAAGCAAGTTTCGGTCACGTGATTTGCAGAATAGCATATCCCCCCCCCTGAAGTAGCGTTAGTTCTTGATACAAACAACTGATTTTTTGTATCGAGCTACTCGCTACACTACATTGTTCAAAATGAAGCGCGCTACACTACAAACTACTACTAAGCTACTACTGTAGTTTCGCGCTACTTTCGACCTGTGCCCTGATGTATTTTTAATGTAAATAAAAAAAAAAGAATTTTTCAAGCGTCTTCCAAAATTTTTCTATAGCCTATTGTCATAACCACGCAAAATATCTAATGACATATTCAGTAGGTTTTAGTAAATTTTGATATTTGACATTCGCATAGCTAGTTTTAATTATTAAAACTATTTTTTTTTTTTAAATTCAGAGTGTTACTTACTTAACCCAAAGAGTTACGACAATGTTCGTTTTAACGTTTACTTGCGCTTTATTAAAGTTCTAGACTTTCATTAATCTAGCATTTTAACTTTAATATAGTTTAGCAAAAATACATCTTCAAAGTCTTTATCGTTTACTTCTAGAAAGTTTAATTTTGCATATCATTATAGACAACAACATCTGATAAATGAGGTTTCTAAAATATTTTCTTGTACCAAATAGGTTTTATAAAGTTTTGTTCCTTACTAAAGTACTTTTATTTCTTTTTTTACTCTATGTATTTATGTGGATTTACTTTATGCATTAAGAGGTATGGTATTACTAAATTTCAAAAACTTAGTTTTTATTAAGAGTTTTTTTCATTTTATTGTATTCTTAAAGCATTAGAAAAATTAATCTGAAATCGTATCAAATGGAAAACGGAAGTAGTTTTAATTATAGCAATACCGAATATTGGAACTGAATATCTTTTAGAAAATTACATTTTAGATTGAAAATAGGTTTATTTTTTCCTTTTTCTTGAAAGAATTTAATTTAACTGTCTTATTAAAATACATACCTCTTAAAGTACAAAATGGAAGAAAATATATTAAACGATTTTAATTATATTTTTGCTAGGGTTAATATACATATATTTAAATACTTTTTTTAGGAATGCTAAAATATAAATTGTACTGTCATTCATTTTACATAAACAAAACTTTCCTGCAATAGACATTAAATGATACAAAAATTACAATTCCACAAGAAAAAAAAATTCATATATTATTTTTACTTACCCATCATACGTAGTATAGGGTTAAATATTGTAATCGTTCTGAAAATCGAAAAAAAAATTGACGGATTTACACGTTTCAGACACTAGAGATTCCGAAAAACATATTTTTAGAAAAAATAATTGCCGTCCGTCTGTCTGTGTGTATGTCTGTAAACGCTCTATATCCCGAAAAAATTGAGATAAGAGACTTGAAATTTCGTATGTACTTAGTATGTAATAATGGAAGAAGCTTATTGAATTTCAGTAACCTCGATTATTCGGAACTATTTTTTCGCAATCTCAAAATATTCGTTCTGATAAAACGTATATAAAAATTTTCGAAATTGTTTATTTTAAGGAGTGAATATAAAAGACAATACAAAAACATAAATTTTGCATAAAGAATGATGTCGATCGGATAATGAGTTGCCCAGATATTCGTAATCCTATTTTCCACACTTTTCGATTTTTCGTGACCCTGTATTTCATTCAAATTTCAATCCAAAGATATATTTTAATTGGAAATGAGACGCTTAATCCGACGCAGTAAACCGTTAGTTAATAGGATTATCAATTTTGGAGTTATAAGGATGTTTCTTTTACGCAACTCAGTAATAGAACATTTAAAGTTTATGACGTCATCAAGCCACGATTTTATTCGAATTGCAATGCATTTTATAAATAGTTTACACATGTTTTATTTTTATATTTTATGTTATGCATATTCATGATGGGTAAGTATTACGGTGGCCCCCAACGACTAGTTTGCTAGAAATACATGACTTAGAACGGAAGGTAAATGAACACGGAATGAAAATGGTCTATCCAAGCGCCATATTCAATTTGAGCCGTTTTACGGAGAAGGGGGGTGATAATGCATTTAAATTTTGATTGTCCTGTTAAAAGAATAAAAATAGAATTATGAACATATTCTGATAACAACGTTATCTTTTAACCAATTCAACTTAACTTGATATTAATTTTTTGTTCAAAATAAAATAAAAATGTCTCTCTTTGTTGACAGAGCTCAGTTTAACTTCAAAGTGCGGTCTTCTTCCGTAACTTCCGTTAATCTCCGTAACTAGTACCGTAGCCGAATGACGAACGTGAACAAATGTGATCTGGCGCAAAAATGTTTTTTAGTCCTTAATGGTATTTAGATTCCCTTTACAGACGCATTGTACTCATGATGACAACGATTGCAAGTAGACCCGATTACGAAAGATTTATCAAATGTAAACAATATATATATAGTAGAATATTTATTTCCTTTTTAATTTGCTCTCACCAAGCATGGGTAATTAATTACCAGATCTGATAACTCTGTAAATTTATCTTTAATTAATTAACATTATTTTAATAAACAAATGATCATTGTTGAAGTACATATAAAACAAGAAATACAGCTTAAAAATGTTTAGTAGCACGCTTTTAATCCAATATTTAATATAAAAATTTTTAATATTTTGAATATTATCAATTTTTTTTTTCGGGATTAATTTCATTGACGTTACCATTGTTGTGAATCTAATGTTGCCAGCATCAATCTTGTTTGACTTGTTTCTGTAATACAAGGGCCTCCAAAAGTTAAGGTACAACAAGTCTTTTGTATCTAAATTGAAAACAAATGAACAGAAAAGCATGAACTTTTAAAAGATTATACTTTGAACAGTTATTTATCGAATTTTACTTGATTTAACATCAAGCATGATTTATAAATAAAAAATTGCATTTTTTGCTAAAGTCCACTGTTTGATAAAAAAAATAAATGGAATTTTTTGTGAATAAAATTAAATACACGGATTTTAATAAGTCCGACCCTTCTTGTAATACATTTGTGGCATCGACTTTTCATACTGTCAATTAAGTTATCGGACACTCGAATGGGAAACAACGTCAATACATAGAGCAACGCTTGTTCCAACTCATTTAATTACTTCGGAGGAGGACTTACGTCAGCCACCTGTCTGCTGAGATAGTCCCAAAGGTGCTCTTTCGTATTAAGGCCCGAAGATTGAGCTGACCATTCCATTCGCTACAAACCTTGATCCTCAAGATATTCATCAGCGACTTCAGCTTAATGCGATCAGGCATTAACATCATTAAGATTAATTCATCACCAATAGTACCAGCATACGGTGTGACAAACGGCTCAAGGATCTCGTCCCGATATTTCACAGTAGTCAGAGTTCTTCCATGGCACACATGGAGGTTACTGTGACTACCAGAGAGATTCCAGCCTAAACCATGTTTGCACCTCTTCTATAACTGTGTCTTTCAACGATATTACATAGGTAGAATCTGATGCCTTGTTCTCTCCAGCAGCACATCAACTCAATCACTCTCCAAAGCAAACCGGGACTCGTCTGGGAACAATACAGAAGTTGTCCATTGTTGTTTGTTCCAGGTAACATGCTCCTTTGGTCAACATAAATGGGCACTTTTGTGTTGTCGATTAAGAGGGACACGTACAACGGGTCGTAGAGTTCCCGCAACAATAGAGTTCTTAATTGCGAAGACGTCTGTGCAACGTAGTAGCAAATATTGTCATCCCTGTTGCATTACGATGACCTGGAATGAGATGAACCACAGTAGTGTTCCTCCTCCTTCGGGCCAAAAAAGATATGAAACGATCTTGTGCAGGGGTTCTAACCCAAGAGTGGTCTGTAACAAGTCTTCATGAAACTGGAATTTTTGATTCAAATTGATCCCAGAGTCTTTGGACCAAACTACGAAACACGTTAAGACGTCTAGCAGCACCAACTTATGATAACCCCATTTCCCTCCATGCAATTGTTCGACATCTTAACAAATCAGGTAAAAGACATCTCCTAGATATGGACAACACTATTTTAGCACCAACAATTCAAGTTCAAGAAGCATAAAAACAATTTCATACAAATTCCCAAAGTGGGATGCTCGCAGTTTCTATCGACTGCTGTGTAAGTGCCCAATTGTTTAAAAAAATAGAGAGGGACACAATTGTTTCATAAGGTTTTATTGAAGTTACCTATGCTCATTCATATAAATCGTATTTTTTACCTTTATTTTTATTCTTTTAATAGTGAGTCTCAAAAAACTGGTTTCACCTTAACTTTTGGAGGCCAGTGTACTTTCTGCCCGTGGACCCTACCAGTGATAATATACGGTCCTGAAAAAACTCGAATATTGCATTGCCATGAACAATAATCTAGTTCGTAACACATTTTAGGAATGTCGGTTCGGGTGAAGTAGGTCAAAATTAGATTGCAAGATTTGACCCACACATACAAGACAACAAACGAAATTAACTGTGACTCATATCCCTATGACTTTAAACGCCTGCTCAGTTGTAATGTAATACTACAGCTACAGTAAAAGATGTGAAAATGAAATCTGTCTACAACGAAATCTTGTCTTAAATTAAAAAAATAATTACATGCTCGCAACAGAAAGAATATCAACAATTATACATGCTAAGACGGGAATCTGTAGAAAGCTGATTATTTTCCTGTTCCTTTCGATTCCAATTTTACAGGTTTTATTGAATAAATATTTTGCAAAGCTGATGACATAGTTCAATAATACGTATTTTATGATTTAATATTTTAAATTAAAAAATAAGACGACTATTAGAAACTTAGTAAAAAACTCCTTGTAAATTTACTTTGCGCAGGGGAGAGGGGCGGTCGCCAAAACTTTGCGGAGGGGAGAGGGGCGGTCGCCAAAATCCATGTTTGCCTCCCTTGAAAAGAAAAGCTAATTTAGGCCCTGTTTGGTAGATTTTATTTAAGTGCGTGCATGGTTAAGATAAAGGAATACCTATTTATTTTTAAATAGAATTTATTTTAGTTATTCATAAAAAAATTTCTCTGCAGAAACTTCGTTGTAAAAATATTTTATCCTCTCAAATTTCATGATTGTACGACATGTGGCTGAGGCTAGGCGGTAATAGGGTAGGGTGGTGAACTGTACATTTTTTTAAACTACTGGATATAAAGGAATAAATAATGAATGTATCTGTTATTTGCATCTGTTATTAACTCTTAATAACACGTAAAAAAAACTACCCTAAACATTTGAGAATAATAGAATAAAATCAGTGGACCCATGCGAAAATTTCGCACTGCAGTCTAATATTTTTTACCAATATCCAATATTTTTTAGACGCAAGTTTAAACTACTAAAGGAAAAGTAAGAACTAGAAATATCTGCAAACAACATTAGTTAAGCTAGAATATCATCTCATTTATTCCATCAAAGTGACAGTAAAAAGTGATCGAAGATAGGAAAGGCGAAAAAAAAAATTATCAATCGTATTTTAACTGCATTAGAGGATGACATCATCTGTTTCGGACAAAAAAAAAAGAGAGAGAAAGAAAGAGATTAAGAAAAATAAATTGAGCATTTGACTTTCAATTTTGCTTTTTAATCATAAATATAAAATAAACCCGTGCACCACCAGTGTCCCACTTTATCTTTATTGTACTATTTTTTTTTTAATCATTGTTGAGCAAGATATAATGCGGTATTTTATTTTTGTGGCAACACTGATTTGAGAAAAACCTTTCATTTTATTTATGAAAACAATGCCAATTTCAGTTTTTAATTAACTGCAATTTTTAATCAAATAACATGTTTTAACGAAATGTAAGTGTACTATGTCAGAAGCCTGTTCAAAATCCTTTCATATGGTATCTTATTTATCGTTCTGCGTTTTGTAGAAAGAAAGAGAAAGGCCTTAGAGAAAGGGATGTTCACAACAGAAATAATATATATGATAGTTAAGAAAAATAAACAAAAAATCACAAGGCGGTAAATGCGCATTCTTATACATACCCTAAGTGCGCATAATTTTACAATTTATAATTTTTTCGAACTTTGAGTTACTAGCGCCGTCTCTCAATACAGGAGGAAATTTTTTCATTCGTTCTGAAAACCTTCATAATTCTGTCACCCAAGACAATCACGAAATTATTAGAAATATGTAAAGTTTTGAAAATGTAACAAGCTTAAACTGAAAAAAATTAGATCAAAAGTAGTTAGAAATATACTTTATTAATTGCTAAAAGGCGTTAAAAAAATCATAAAAACAGTAAAAAGTGTTTTTATATATAAACTGTTTACATGTTTTCGCTTCACCGAAGCCTTTTTAACACTTTCCAACCTAGTTGAAAAGTATTTATGACTTCGGTTTGTCTGGCCGTCTGTCCGTGCTCTAACTCCCGTAAATATGCTCGGATTGCTCTGCAATTTTTATATGTTATAGTCGTTATCTATAGCATGTTCCCTATTTCAACGGAAGTGTGTAGCACTTATAGTTTTTTTACAGGGACACTCAAAATAATTCCATTACATTGCGGTCTATGGGGAAAAATCATTTGCGGTTTATTTAAATAATGTTTCACTATTTAAAACGCATTGAAATTTATATATATCACTAAGGTGCATTAGAAGAAGCTTAATATGGAATAGGGTGTGCATAGAACTTATAGTTACTTTACAGGGACAGTCAAAAGAATTCCGTTACATTACGTCTATGGAGAAAAATCGTCTGCGGTTTATTTAAATAATGTTTCCCTATTTTAAACGCATTGGAATTTATATAAGGTGCATTACAAGAGGCTTACTACAGAATATTGTGTGTATAGCAATCATCGTTCATTTACAGGGACACACAAAAGAATTCTCTACTGTATGTTAACAATAATTCCTGGAAATGCGTTTTAAGTTACTGACCGCGATTTTAATTTTAACTCGCTTTTTGTCTATTACGTGGTATGTATAAATTCTATAGATCCTATAGAGGGAAGCACAAAAGTTCGCGAACACATTTCCGTATTATTTAACTCCAGACGGAGAATTTTAAACTGTGCTACGCGTTTCCTAACTGAAATAAATTTTAGCATCCTATGTGGTATATATACAAATCTATAGATACTATACAGGGCGGAATAAAAGTATTCGGATTACTTAGATGTTATCTTTTAGCTTATTAAACGGTATGATCTGTAAAATTATTTTGGAAGCGTTGGAAAGTGTTACATAATCTATGCTTGACGCATGATTTTTCGTTCTTGTTTCAAAACAAACGGGGATATTCTACAGTTGCACGATCTATAATGAATTGAAACACCATCATTCACGTTTCCTCACACACTCACGTTTTTTTATTACTTACCCATCATACGTAGTATAGGGTAAATCTTGTAATCGTTTTAAAAATCGAAAAAAAAAATGTTGACGGATTTACACGTTTCAGACACTAGAGATTCCGAAAAACACATTTTTAGAAAAAAAAAATTGGAGTCCGTCTGTGTGTCTGTAAACGCTCTATCTCCCGATCAAATTGAGATAGTGACTTGAAATTTGGTGTGTACTTAGTATGTAATAATGGGAAGAAGCTCATTTAATTTCAGTAACCTCGATTATCCGAAACTATTTTTTGTTCGGACTCTCGAAATATTCGTTCTGATAAAAGGTATATAAAAATTTTCGAAATTGTTTATTTTAAGAAGTGAATATAAAAGACAATAAAAAAACATAAATTTTGCATAAAGCATGAAGTCGGTCGGATAATTCGTTGCTGAGATATTTGTAATATTATTTCCCACACTCTTCGATTTTTCATGACCCTGTATTTCATCCAAATTTCAATTCAAAGATATATTTTAATTGGAAATGAGACGCTTAATCCGACACAATAAACTGTTAGTTACTATGGTTATTATTTTTGGAGTGATAAGGATGTTTCTTTTACGCAATTCAGTAATAGAGCCTTTAGAGTTTAGGACGTCATCAAACCCAATTTTATTCGAATTGCAATGCATTTTATAAGTAGTTTACACAAGTTTTATTTTCATATTTTATATTATGCATATCCATATTTTATATTATGCATATCCATATTTTATGTTATGCATATCCATGATGGGTAAGTATTACGGTGTCACCCAACGAATAGTTTTATTATTACTTTGATGTTTATTTCCATACTCGTAACCAACTCATAATTTCGGTAAGTTAAACGAAATGTTGTATCGTTATATATTGAATTTTTAAGTGTTACAATTTCAATGTTTTTTTCTTATGATGAATGGATAGACTATAGGGAAAAATTATTTTGCTTTCATTGAAATTTATTTAGATGTCTTCTTCTTGATATAATCTGCAAAGTGCTGTGGTTTTTCTATTATATACTTTATATCAGATATGTGTTCTTTTTACTTATCCATCATACGTAGTATAGGGTAAGTCTTGTAATCATTTTGAAAATCGAAAAAAAATTTTTGACGGATTTACACGTTTCAGACACTGGAGATTCCGAAAAACATATTTTTAGAAAAAAAAATTTTGCCGTCCGTCTGTGTGTCTGTGTGTCTGTGTGTATGTCTGCGTGTGTGTCTGTGTGTGTGTCTGTGTGTCTGTAAACGCTCTATCTCCCGAAAAAATTGAGATAGAGACTTGCAATTTGGTATGTATTTAGTATGTAATAATGGGAAGAAGCCTATTTCATTTCAATAACCTCGATTAACCGGAACTATTTTTTTCGGATTCTCGAAATATTCGCTCTGATAAAAGGTATATAAAAATTTTCGAAATTGGTTATTTTAAGAAATGAATATAAAAGACAATAAAAAAACATAAATTTTGTATAAAGCATGAAGTCGACCGGATAATGAGTTGCCGAGATATTTGGAATCCTATTTTCCACACTCTTCGATTTTTCATGACCCTGTATTTCATCCAAATTTCACTTCAAAGATATATTTTAATTGGAAATTTGATGCTTAATCAGATGCAATAAACCGCTAGTTAATAGGATTATTATTTTTGGAGTTATAAGGATGTTTCTTTCAAGCAATTCAGTAATCGAGCCTTTAGAGTTTGTGACGTCATCAAGCCTCGATTTTATTCGAATTGCAATGCATTTTATAAGTAGTTTACACATTTTTTATTTTAATATTTTACATTATGCATATCCATGATGGGTAAGTATTACGATGGCCGCCAACGACTAGTTTTTCTGTAACTAAATTTCCTGCTAGTCATACCAATACAATAATTCTTTAATCCGGCGGGTTTAATAAATGGGACTTAATATACTCCTAATTAATTTTCAAAATGAATTGTGTCAGTTTTAATGCAAATGATATTCTTTAACTGTAAATCGTATCCTTTATCATTTAAAAGGGGGGGGGGTTAGCTATCAAGCAGACATTGAAACTTTTAAGGTTGTGTTTTATTAATAGAAAACTCAAAAAGAGTTTAAAGTGGAATATAACATTCATCTTGAGTTAATATAGATAAAATACTTATTAATGTACTTAAAAGGTTCATTCCGTTTTTTGCACCTTTTTAGTAAATTAATAAGTATTTTATCTAGCCTATATTTTAATTTCTCAAAAAAGCTTGAAAAATATTGAAGACTATAAAGTTATTTTTTTCCTTTCTTTCTTTCTTTTCTTTTTTCTTTTTTTTTTTCGAATTAAATTTGTTTTTTGACTTTTTATTATTGGCAATATACAGGATTAATTTGTAAGCAACAGGTAATATAATTGATGCATCTATCCGTTATTTAAAAAAAAAAATAGTGAACATTTTTTCAGAAAGATCGCACTATGCCACTCAAATAAATGTTTATAACGCTTATACATTTCGATAACAAATATGCCTCCACATAAATGTTTAGTAAGCTTGTAATAAATTCTCACTATGTCCTTCTCTATTGTCATTAACGTGCTCTACACGCAAAATCATATTTTCGTATCTATGCCAGCTATGAAAGAAAGCATTTGTCGCTATGTTCGAGATATTCGGCCAGGCACTCAGCCATCGAAAATATAGTTTTGCGATTACAGCACATTGATGACAATGAAAAAGGACATATTGAACATCTAATGTAGCATATTAAACTTTTATATCAGGACATATAGGACATTAAAATTTATAACTTATTAAGCAATTATTTGAGTGCCTGCAGCGCCACTTTACGAAAAAATTTTGTGCTGAAACTTTATACGCAATAAAAGACAAACGCATAATTTTATAATCTGTAATTTTAATTTAGTGTCATCCAGGGTATAACATGTTCATGGGCCCTTTGAAGTGGTTAAACTATTTCCTGCTAATCCTGTAGATAAATTATGGATATTAATTTCACAAATTACAATGCAATGTACAATAATTCATATTAAATCTCCAAAATATTCTAACTGATTATTTTTTTTAATCTAAAATATTATTTTCTTAATGAACAAAAAACTGTATTTAAATTTTTAAGCCAAAGTGATATACCGTTAGTAACAAAATAATACTGGACCAATATTTTTTGTATTAGACCATCATCTTGTAGACTTTAGTATTCATCTTGACCAATATTTGCATACAAAACTACCCCATCATTGCAGTAATAACATTTTTCCAATATTGCCCTAATATTGACATGAACAATTTCGCTATTATATTGCCAATATCTTTTGCAACATTGCCGCTTCATTGAAATTTTTTCCAATGTAAAGACATTAGAATTTCAATAAAAATATTACGAATAAATACAATATTAGCGCAATGTTGGATCCTAAGTTAAGCAGTATTGGTTGACTATATATATATATATATATATATAATTATAATATCTATGAATTTCAAAAAACATATCAAGTTCTTGAATCATTCTACTTAAATCTCCAAAGAGATAATTAATGATAATGTGTAGACAGAATACCACATAGCTAATAGATTAACAAGTGCAATCATAATATTACCATAGCTTGTGCTTCAATGGTAATTGGCCAAAAATACTGAAATCATGAAAAAAAAATTAAAAAAAAGAGAGAGAGAGAAAAAAAAATAATAATTTGAAATTGCTATCAAGTGAATACAAATGGATTAAGAAATAAAATATGAACCATATACAATGGAAAATTGGACAACAAGAGAATTAAATCAGAATTGGATATGAAAAAACACATGTAGATATAATCATCAGCCTGGATGTACCCACATGTGTTTTAAAAAATAATTCAGTATTTCATAATTCTACTAGCATATATGCTAAGATCAGTAGAATCACCCAGGTATACTGAATTATTACCAGAAAACAATTGGAAATATTAAAATTTGAAATAATAAAATTTGAAATAAAAAACCCGTAAAGAATAGATAAAATATTTCACTCACATCAATTATAATAAAATCTGTATACAACACCTCACTGAATTACATCCAGATATCAGTTTGAAATAATAAAATTGGAAATAAAAACCCGTAAAGAGTAGATGAAATATTTTACTCACAATAATTATCCAGAATCCTTCTTCATGATACCACACGTCCACATGGCACACATATGAACCATCTCACACTTGCTGACATAGTCGAGTTGAGAGAAATTATTTGAAAGACAAGTTGAGAGCACATCTTTTGAAATATGACCCCAACTATGACACCCCAACACAAATTGATTCAAAAACACACAAATTTATTCCTGTGATAATACACTAATAACCAAAATTATATCCATGAATATACTAATACTCCATTCAATTTTAATACCTAAAAGTAAAATTAATATACAAGCGATAGCGCCATCTATAGGTAAATTAAATATAATATTATCAATATTATCAACATATACATGACAAGTAATGTGCCTCCATCTATTGGTATTATAATTATTCAAAATTAAGATTGAGTTACATATCCACTATATTAGATTTAATTATATATATAAACAGTAAAAAACAATACTAACTTGTAGTTTTGCATTAAAATCGTACAAAATCCCACTATATGAATAAATTTACCCAGAATTAATCCATCCTACACATCATTTCAAATATTCTTAACAAGAGTATATATTATGTAAAAGAGATATTGTTTTTAATACAAAGTGCTGGTGCTGCCATCTGTGTTAATCTACTTATATATATTATAGAATTTATATAAAATAATTAATGTTTTATTTTACTTCTACTTAAAAATATTATAGAATTTAGAGATTGATTTAAATATCAAATTAAATATATCATAAACAATTTAAAATATTTTAAAATATCTCAAAATTTATTTTAAAAAAATTAAATTAAATTAAACTAATAATTAATAGTATTACTACTGTGTTTCAATAAAATTAAACTTAAAAAAAAAAAAAAAAAAAAAAAAAAAAAAAAAAAAAAAAAAAAAACATATTTATATATATATTGCATATAGATATGTATGTGATTTATAATCATCAATGTTATCCATGTATAAAATCAGTTTGATTAACTTCTATATATATATATATATATATATATATATATATATATTAACAATGATACCTCGGCTAACAAATATGTCTGTTAACGAATATTTCGAATAAATACAATATTGGCGCAATAATGGATCCTAATTTACGCAACAATGCGGTTGATTAAGAATATATATATATTTACAATGATGCCTTGGCTTACAAATATGTATGCTGACGAATATTTTGAAAAAATACAACATTGGCACAATATTGGATCATAATTTAAGTAGCATTGTTTGACTATAAATATATTTTTTTTTACAATGATGCCTTGGCTTACAAATATGTATGCTAACGAATATTTTGAAAAAATACAACATTGGCACAATATTGGATCATAATTTAAGTAGCATTGTTTGACTATAAATATATATTTTTTTACAATGATACCTCGGCTGACAAATATGTCTGTTAACGAAAATTTCCAATAAATACAATATTGGCGCAATATTGGATCCTAATTTAAGCAATATTGGTTAACTAGAAATATATATATTTTTACAATGATGCCTCGGCTAACAAATATGTCTGCTAACGAATATTTCGTTTTTACGGAGGATTTTATCGCTGTCTTTTCGACTCAACTAGCAAATATAGATTCGGTAAACAAATCTTTTATTACATGAGTGCCGCATTTAAATTCGGCGCAATATAGTGTTTCGAGTAACGAAGATTTCGGCTAACAAATACGATTTCCGGGAGGAATAATCTTTGTTAGCCGAGATATCACTGCATTTCAATAAAAGCAAAATTAGATAACTAAACGAACTAATAACTCATTATCAACAATTCACTTCAATTTCAACGCATTAAACTGAAAGACAAGATAAAACTCTTTCTAAATTCAAATTAATGGTCAAACATTAAACTACTTTCGCAAAATGACTTTGATAGTTAACTACGCTCTAACATCTTCATCAATTCACATTTTTCAAAGATAGCAGGGTTTATGCTACAGAAATTTATTCAGAGCTTCAAAAGTTATCTCGCGTCGCTGCCGCAAATGACTTCCTATTTCTACAGAATATTCTAAGATTGCGTTTAGAGGAATAACTTCCATGCACTGATGAAATGCGTTTTAAAACTTCTTTGAAAGTCAGTGATAAGGAGATAGCGTGATATAATGTCGGAAGGTAAAGTGATGCAATATCTAGAACTTTGTATGTTATGTTCAAATTGCGGCAATTGCACTATTTTAATCTTGAAATGAAATAGAAGAAAATGCAAATGTCATGTGTTTAAAAAACAGATCTTTAAAAATAAATAAATTAAATGAATTAAAATTTTTAAAAATGCTACTTTCTTGCGAGAGAATTGCTTATTGTTTTCGGAATCTAAAAAAATACCGTGTGATGATAAATGCAACCGATCAGAAAGAAAAATCATGCATTAGGCATAAGTTATGAAAGACTTTCAAACACATCCAGAAAACTCTAAAGAAACTTCACCGTTAAATAAGGTGAAAGTAGATATTTAAGTAAAGAGTTCAGAAAACATATAACACAGTAAATCCAGTTTTAGCAATTACCTCCCATAGACGAAAATGTAATCAAAATATTTTGTGCAGCCGTGTATATAATCTACAGATTTGCCATATATATTGCATAGTATGCTAAAATTCAGTTAGAAAATTCATTTATAGCTATTTTCATCAATAAATGGAACTGCACTTGAATTTTTTTGTACACTCTTGTATATTATCTAAACACTTTTGTACGCATCACGTAATAAGCTAAAAATTAATTCATGGAAAAAAACGCACAACACAACTTAAAACGCACTTTTACTAATTACCAACCATAAACGACAGTGTATATTGTTCTTTGCATAGCCTTGTATATAAATTTATTTATATTCCAGGAACTTTTATTAGTATACTAAATATAGTTCAGCAGGAAAAAGCATAACGCTTAAAAACTACCTTTAAGCTATTTACTCCCATAGTCAGTAATACTTCCGTTTTCTTTGCGTAGCCCTGTATATGCTCAACAAAATTTATACACACCACGTACTATGCAAAAATATAGTTAAACATAAGAAGGTCAACCAAAGTTGAAAACGCATTTCTAGCAATTATTGCTCATAGACAGTACTATAACCGAATTTTTTGTGTGTCCCTGTAATTGAACGACAAATGCAATATACACACCACTTTTCTGTAAACAATTTTTAGTGCATCTCATTAATGCAGATAAATTCCATTATATTTGAAATAGTAACATCATTAAAATACACTGCAAACGATTTTTACCCGAGGACCAACATGTAACAGAATTATTTTGTGTGACCCTGTAAATTAACAATAAATTCTTTGCACGCCATATTCTACAGAAACCACGTTTCAGTGTACTTCATAAATGCATGTCGATTTCATTATGTTTGAAATGGTGTAACATCATCAAAATACACTAGAAAAGCTTTTTCCCCGAAGACCATTATGTAACAGAATTATTTTCTGTGACTCTAAAAATGAATAATAAATACTTTGGACGCCATGTTCTAGAGAAAGAAGTTTTGGTGCACTTCATAAATGCATGTCAATTTCATTATGTTTGAAATGATGTAATATCATCAAAATGCACTTGAAATGACTTTTTTCCATTGACGGTAATGTTACGGAATGCTTGTGACTGTCCCTGTAAACGAACTATGAATGCTACACACTTTCTTTTCAATAGCGATCGTGCTATAGTAAACCTCAATAACATATAAAAATTACAGGCCAATCCTAGTATATTTACGAGAGTTAGAACATAGATAGACGGATAAACAAACTGAAGTCATAAACCCTTTTCAACTATGTTTGAAAGTGTTAAAAAAGAAACGAGTGCATTCAGTTTCAAAATTTTTAGTATGTTTATTTACTGCAATATATGTATTTCAAAATTTGTGAAGGTCGTTTCACCGCTTAGTGACGAGCGTCATAGATATGTGTCGTATACAGCGTGTAATTTCCTTATCATTATATATTCTAATACGAACAAATCTTGTATGTGTGTGGTTATATATGCAAATTTTATCTTAAAAACGGCTCTAACGATTTTGACGAAATTTTATATCCTACCGTTTTGGGGCATCCGAAAACCATTGGGCTAGGTCACATGTTCGAGAAAATTGGATTAGTGGGTCATCTTAGGTCACCGTGGGTCAGGGTCAAGCTAATTGTATCTAAAAAACGGTTCAAAGGATTTTGACTAAATTTTGTATCCTACCATTTTCGGGCACGAGAAGAATATTGGGCTTGGTCACATGTTCGAGAACTTTCGATTAGTGGGTCATTTTGGGGTCAACGCGGGTCAAGTTAATTTTATCTAAAAAACGCCTCTAACGATTTTGATTAAATTTTGTATCCTACGAGTTTCGGGCACGAGAAAATCATTGGGCTAGGTCACATGCTCGAGAAAATCCTATTATTGGGTCATTTTGGTTCATCATGGATCAGGGTCAAGCTAATTGTATCTAAAAAAAGGCTCACACTATTTTGACTAAATTTTATATCCTACGGATTTCGGGCACGAGAGCTTGGTTAGATATTCGAGAAAATTTTATTAGTGGGTCATTTTGGTCATGGGTCATGATATTTGAACTCAAAGCTAATTTTGACAGAGCATAGCTCGATCTTCCCTGCTCCTTTTTCATTAACGCTGTTTCTGAATAGTATTTTTCACCTTAACTAATCGCAGAATTTCTGGGATTAAAAAAAGAAAAGAGTACAATTCGTTAATAGTGGTATTATAAAACTAAAGCCGTATAACAGGCACTCGTTCGAAAGCAAATAATAGTTAACAAGTACAGAACTTATAAGCACTTTTAAAGCCTTCTTTGTTATCCATATACTGACATTTTTCTGCATATACTTGATTTAAAGAACATTGTCACTTTTTTTCGCAATTTTTATCATTAGCTTTGAATACAATTTCTTCTCAGTGCTGGATTAAAAACGTAACTGTAATAAATTACAAAAGAAAGAAAAAAACATATGTATTAAGATTAAGGAGTTTCACTGCCGTAAGTTCTATTCTTGTTATTATGGTAAGACTTGAGGTTTAAGAAATTTTATGCAAAAAGAAATCTCTTAAATTGTGGGATTTAGATGTCATGAAGACACCGTGAAAGGACCATTTGTCCCAGATTAGTTGTAATATTTCAAAATTATACCACATGAAAGGAATTATTTTTGAATCTCTGTCATTCATAAAGTTTAATGCGCAGGATAAAAGCATATTTGATCATAAAATATCTCTGAAATTGGGTAACATTATTCATTTGCATATATATATATAGGATAATTCTACTGCCAGCTCATTCAGGAAAAAATCCCTTTAACATATTCATAATCCTCCATTATCAGTAGAAATCCTTAACTTTACGACTTTATTTCCTGGATTTATGGAAAAAATAATTTTAACGAAAGTTAAAGGCAAAAAATCGTTATATACATTTTTTATGGCTTATAAATCAATTATATATAGTAGAATGGCTTCAAACAGGATGAAACATTCTCTTTTTTTTTTTTTTTTTAATTTACATCGAATGTAAATTTCATCAAAAATAAAATTACAAAATATATTGCACCAAAAGTCTGAGGAAAAGAGAGCGGGATCATTAAAGGAATATTTTATGACTTATACTTCAAGTATTAATAAATGGTTGTTGCTTTAATAAATGAATGTAAATGACGAAAAACCCTTTTGCAATTAAATGTTATCTTTAATAATTTCTGAGATACTGTAAGGACAATTACACGAACATATAGATAAATGATATTTACATTTAAATTTACAATAATTGAAATAAAGTTTGTGACCTTGCTGGTAGAAACCGAATATTACTACATTGTAAAAAAACACTCAATGATTGTAGGCTGTCTTCTCTTAAACACTTCGTCACCAAATGACTACTGGAAATGTCTCATTATATATTTCACAACTTATTAATCATGCTGATGTGTCTTACCTCTTTGCGAAAAAACCATTACATCGTGACGCCGCGTCGGGCGTTCTCCTGCAGAAAGTGATCCGTTTGAAGCCTTAGTTGTACGCAAAGGCGTAAGGATATCTATCGAAATTAATGCTCCTATAAGGGGAGCTGATGCATATCAGTCTTGTTGCCCAAAATAACCGCCATGTTGTAGCCCGGCGCAGCATTATTCTACCACCAGAGCTGGAGTTGCCCGTATTTGAAAGGTCCTGTCACTGTCACTCACTGTCCACCATTTTTCTAACGCTAACCGGCTTTAGCCTGGTTTATGGCCCCGAGCTAATAAATGGAGGAGATGATTCAGACTGTATTATAGGAGCTCTAATCTGAATACCCGACTATCCGGCAACTTAGCTGCGTCACGTCCTCGTACGCACGACACACCTGAAAATTGAGCATAAAAAAAGAAAAGAAAGTAATATCTTACGACAAATAGCACAAGTATCAAAGTACAACTTACAAAAATAAACAGCAGAAAAAATATGAAAAATGGTCGTCAATGCCGGCAGGCATGTCATCTTCGTTGTGCTATCGTCGTAAAATACAACACCGTCGTATTTTGAAGAAAAATTACCTTTACATGTACATACATACATATACATCACACACACACACACACGCATGTATACACTGGTTTCCAAAAATTAAGGAAAAATCACAAAAAGAGTGATAACTCGTTCAAAAAGAAACCAATCCGTGATTTGCATATGTTGTTAAATAAAAGATGCTGAATAAAATTACAAAATGCAAATTAGTGGCGCTGCAATCGGATTGTATCATCTGTGAGGAGCATAAAAATGCACGCTAGAGAGTAAGGCTGCAGATGTCGCTGTGATAGTGAGATAAGAAATCTGGGATAGCCAATTCATTACAATGACCTCAAGGTATCATTTGCCTTCACAACTGCAATTTAAAGCTATTGGGAGAATGGAGGCAGATCGAAATCAGACAGAGGTGGCCGGATATCTAAATGTGAGTCATTCTGTGGTTTATAGGCTTTGACAACAATTTCAAACAATGGGTTCGGCCTCCAGAAGGTTCAGACAAGGACGGGCAAGAGCTACAACAAGCGCCGATGATAGATATTTGCGGTTCTGTGTACGAAGGAATAGCAACGCAATCCCATCTCATCTTAGAGTCTTCCTTGCTGGAGCTACTGGAAGGTTGGTGTCGACGTCTACTGTGCGTAGAAGGCTTCACGAAGGTAGTTTTTAAGCGAGGTGACCAGCCATTTATGTGCCACTCACCTCATGTCACTAGAGGGAATGTTTGAGTTGGGCACGTCAACATGTCCACCAGGTGGCTGATCAATAGTTGCGAGTTCTCTTTACGGATCAATCCCGGTTTAGCCTCCAAAGCGATAGTAGGCGTTGTTTGGTTTAAAGAGAACAGGTAACACGATATCATCCATCAAACATTCGTGAAAGAGATTCATATAAAGAAGGCAGTGTCTGTGTTTGAGGTGCTATCTCTTTGGGTTGACGCACAGACCTCCATGTCTTTCCACGAGGAACCGTGAATGCTCATCTCTGTAGAGATGACACCCTTAATGCTTATGTTCGTCCTTATGCCGGTGCAATATGTAATGATTTCTTGTAAAAAGACGACAACGCAGAACCGCACAGGGCTCGCATCGTGGAATATTACTTTCAGCACCATAGAATTCATCACATGGAATGGCCAGCGCGATCGCCGGGCTTGAATCCCATCCAGCATGTTTGGGATGCTTTAGGAATATGTGTTGCTGCTCTCAATCGCCCTCCTCAGACTCTTGTCAGGCTTACAACTACTTTGCAATAGCAATGGCTCGATCGCAACTCATCGATTGCATAATTGACGGTATCACACATCGCTATATGTGCTGTATTGCTTCTAGAGGTGATCATACTCCAAAATAAAGGTACTTTGCTTATACCAAACTGACACATTAACTTTGTTAATTTTATAATTGTTCTAATTTCTGAAACACCATATTTGCCTGGTAATTTCTTATAATGTTATTTTATATCTTACGATGTGTTGTATATTGTGGCTCAGTTTTATTAAAATCTACATGTAACATTTTAAGCGATCGCTGGTTTTGTGATTTTGCCTTATTTTTTGGAAACCAATGTATATATATATATGTAGTAAAACTTATGTTAATAATAACCATTAAATCACATAAATAATTGACAACAGATAAACCGATAATTATAATACAATACATATATATATCCAAAAATGTGAGATTCTCAAAATTGAAATAAGTGGAAAAAATACTTAAAGATATGTCGAGAAAAAATCCAATGTGCAGAAGGTGAAAATTATTGCAAGAAGCAATTGGAAACTTATATAGTGAAACACTTTATCAAGCGCAATATTCCACTAATATAAGTAAAATGTAGTTTATTTCTGTTTGAGTAAATAGAACTGAGCCAAATTTATTATACTGAAATTACCCGATCAACTACGTAGTCAAATTTAAAGAAAATTGAATAAAAATGGACAAATATTGAATAACTGGAAAATATATGTGCAAAAATCAAATTTGTTAAATGCAAATGAAATGCAAATTTGTTAATAATATTTAAATAATTACACTGAAATCGTCGTTTAGAGGAAAAAAACCCCATAAAGTCTTGAGTGTTGATAACTCATAGTATCAAATATATGACACATAAGAATTCTTTTGCAACTTAATGTTTGATGATAGAATATCAGAATTGCTTGATTGGACACGCTTTTCCTTTGAATGACAACAGCTATTATTAGATCTATCACCATTGCAACAAAAGTAGATTTTTTTTTTTTGCGTTTATGATTTTTTCAGCTTTTTGGGTAAAAGATATACGATAATTCCTCTAACAGATTTTTTAAAAAATGTCTCTTTAAAATAGTTATAATACTCTATTATAAGTAGAAAACCTCATCTTTACCTCTTTATTTTCCAGCGTATATATTCATTGGATATAGTTTCACCGAAACCCAAGTAACGATTTAATAAGGACTTTACATTGGAATTTGCAAAAAAATGCTAATATTAAAGAAATATTGTCCTTACATTGAAATTATTTGCAAAAAAATGCTAATATTAAAGAAATATTGTTCTTACATTGAAATTATTAGCAATAAAATGGCGAAATATTTTTGCCAATATTCGTGAAATATGGAAAAAAAAATTAAATACTCCAATGCTCTGGAGCCATATTTCATGCCAAGATATAACCATGATATATCCAATACAAGCAATATTGATCGAACATATTTTTGCTATAAGGCTAGTTGCAAATTTCATTAAAAATAACATTACCGATATCCAATTATATGGTACCAACCGTACTTTTGCACATGTATGCATGAATATGGAATATGACTATTGCTTGATTAACCCTTTCACGCGCGGATTACTTAGGTTCGTAAAATGGTAAAATGATTGACTGACACCATAATTTACAAACGAATTTCTTAGAAACTTAAATACTTGCTTTTCTTCAAGTTCATTATGAAAGAAAAATTTTATTAAAATATTCCGGGTGTCGTTTGACAGTTTTTAATTAAAATTAAGTGGACACGTCTGTGATCACCGCCCATGAAAGGGTTTAAACATCTTTTTTTTTCTTTTTTTTTTTTTAAATAAACACGATGTAAACACATTGATAAATTTCGTTACTACCGAGTTGCAATAAACCAAATCACAGTTTTAAAACATTAAAACTATTAGATGTTAAGATACATGAGCTTTCGGCTAAACATTAGCCTTCCTCAGATGAAACACCAGCAGTCGAGAAGACACGGCTCTGAATGGCGCGCTTTTGGACAGGCTGGGAATGGGCGAAAACCAAACAGCTATGAAACGAAGGGAGCGACGGAAGTCAGGATGATACCATTACAAGCTGGGGGGGGGGGTCAGCAGAAACCGAAAACCCCAGTTATACCTAGTACATTATGCCAAATACGAGGGATCTGATAAGATAATACATCATTACATGTATTATCACCTCTTTTCAAAATCTCTAGGGACTCTCTGATTATGCAACTATTATACTGTGAACTTCGTGAAATTATTTTAGCTTTACTGAAAAATACATCAATGTCTTTAGCTTGATTTAATCTGGATAAAGCAGTGGATAATTTTCCTTTATTCATATCAGCTGTATGTTCGTTAATCCTTTCCTTTAATTTGAGAGTTGTCATGCCTATATATGAATATATTTTAGAACTGCCATTAACTTTAAAAGGAATAATATATATGGCAGATTTATCTCGGTTATCAATAGGGTCAGTCAATCTAATGTACCAGATATTTTAGCTTTGTTGGGGGCTTAGCGATAAGAGTTACATTATATTTCTTTAAAGCGTATTTAATCCACTCAAACAGATGCGGGATATAATCAACACTGTAGAATTTTGAAGATTGCATATCTTTTTTAACTATTGTAGCTTGTTTATTTCTGTACTCATAAATTAACTTATTAATAAATTAGTTTGAAAAACCATTTTCATATGCAATCACTTTAATTTTGTTCAACTCCTCATTTAAATAACATTCTGAACTAACCTCAAACGCCCTTTTGATATAAAACCGATATGCTGCTGCTTTGTAATTAAACGGAACATTACTATTGTATGATATTGTGTTATTGGATCTGCAATTAAACATCGTTGTTGAATGGTCACCTCCCCCACTAGATTTGCCACACTCAGATTTTAAGAACGATACCTGAAGGTGATGATGCATTAATTATACATACCTGCAAAATAATTTTTATTTCATCTGCACTTTTTAGTTTTAAACTCGATGCATTGAGTTAAAAAATGCTGAACTCTTTTCTCTATCGCGTAGGGTTTTCTACAAAGTAAGAATTCAAGGAAATCGCGCTAAAAATCAGAGTGAAAAAACTTTATTGAAAAAAAAACACTCTAAAATAGGTTGTGTATAGATTGTTTTATTAATCCGTTATGTCTGCCATAGTTCCTGCAAAATCAAAAATTATTATGCCTTTACTTCACCACGAAGAAAGATCCCCCCCCCCCCTCACTAATATTTAGAACTTTTTCTGTTTTGTTACTGGCTTTATATGCAGCAGTAAAGCAGTAGTTTGGTATCATTCTTATTGGTTTTTCGTGTCTCTAGGAGTAAATTTACAATCTACAAGTAAGAAATCCTGGTGCAATTATGGCAAACTTTATAGTTTACCAACCAGTCCGAAATTCTTTATTTGTGCCAAACTGCACTTGATAGAACATTTTGAGTATTTTTTCTAAAATAGGCATACAAAAGTACATAAGTAACATCCTTCTCTTTGAAGAAAAAAATATATCGGAGGCTTGTGTTATACACAGAATTAGTTGCTTGTATTTATGCTGCTTTTACTTTTCTAGGCGGGGTTTTGTTGAATCATACCTATTTACCCATCCCACAACTTACGCAAACACATCTCAGTTGATTTTGATCTCTCATTGATTAAAATAAAGAAAAGAAACAACTCTTCTATTTTTTTTTTTTTTTTTTTTTTTAGATTTCTATTTGTGTTATATCTTCTTACATCGAATATAAAGTTCTATCTGCGTAAAAAATGCAATGGTATCACAAGAAGTGATGTGACAATGACCGCCATTCGCAACCAACTAGCGACTTCATATTACGTAATTATTTTACATTCGGTGTCACTAATCAAATTACTGTGCACTTTTCGCAAATTTTCATGATGTCAGCGCATTTTACACAAAAAAACTAAGTAATGGAAAATTGCTTTAAAACAACTTTACTATTGTTAAAGTTATTAACAAAAAATCGAGTTCGGATTGTAGTTAGACTTTCTAAATTTTATTGTGTAAATGGATTGCAGGCCTAATTTTCTATTATAAAATTGTATATTGTAATATCTCGACAGCTAAGGTGACCAAATATCCCCGGAATTCAAGGTCTTACTAAAGTTTGGGGGGCTGTAGATCACGAAATTCAACCAGTTTTTGATTCAAAACGCTTATTAAAATTTAAGAAAATAAAAAATTCGTGAAACAAAAAATAAATATAAAGCTTATAAAGTAAAACTTATGAAAGTTTTAAACAAGAACGAAAATTCATGCTTCAAGCATAGATTACAAAACACTTTCCAACACATTCAGAACATTGTAACAAAACTTCACCATGTAATAACATGAAAGATGATGTCTAAGTATACAATTTGGAAACGTATAACACATTTGAAAACCCTTTAACATCAAAACTCGGAAAAATATCCGAATTATCTTTGTGCAGCCCTGTATATGATCTATAAATTTGTATATAACCTGCATAGAATGCTGAAATTTTATTCAGAAAATTCCCCTTCGGCAATTTCCGTCAATAAATGGAAATACACTCGGATTATTTTGTGCATGATCTATAGAATTTATACACACAAACTAATTTGCAGATAAAGTATTTAAATTTAAAAAGCTTACCACAACAGAAAAGGCACTTCCAGCAATTATTGTACATGTGCAGTACTGTAATCGGATTCTTTTGTGTGTCCCTGTAAATGAACGATGATTGTTACATTCTATTGTAAGCATCTTATAGTGTACCTCCGAAATATATATCAGTTTCAAAATGTTTGAAATAGTACGTGTAACATCATTAAAATACACTGCAAAGGTTTCCCCATAGACCTTAATGTACCTGAAATTTTCTGAGTGTCCCTGTAAATGAACTATATACGCTACACACTTCATTTTTAATACCGAACATGCCATAGTAAACCTCAATAATATATATCAATTGCATTGCAATCCGAGTATATGCACGCGAGTTAGAGAGCGGACAGACAGACAGACAAACCAAATCCATAAAAACTTTTTAACTCTGTTGGAAAATGTTAAAAAATCGCGTTATAAAATTTTATTACCACCTCTGATACCACCTGTTGATACCACCTCTAAAACCTTGTCCCACCTTCTTTAAACAACGTATATTTCTTAAAATTCAACTAAATTCAGGTAGACAAAATCGCACAACTTTTCCTTTATGATCGGCCAAGTTATGTCCAGATAATAAATAAAGGCAATTACTTTAACTTTCTGGATAATAACGAGTAAATAAATAGCATTTAAACTCATTCTTTAAGTGCCAACAAAGCGTTTTAATGCATTTACGTGCAATTGCGTTGGCTTCAAATGTTCTCCGGAAATCTGGTTTCGAGCAATCTACTGCATCTTTTAAGCTGGCTTATAAATTTGGTGTTTATAAAGCGTCATTCTGGTCGGTTGAATCACCGTTAGTCTAATCTCGTATGGTCCGTTTGTTATAATTAATTGTTGATATTGATCAGCATGTAGTATAGGATGTACATAGTAGCAACGGTGAAATTTAATCTTTAAATTTAATTTAACTACAAAATCTGTATATAATTAAGATGATTTGTAGAAATTACAGTATCTGAATTACTATCGAAATAGTTATTTGGGGATTTCTAATAAGTACAAGTAATTTTGATTTGATGTAATATTCAGGTCGTAATAAGAATATCAAAGATATCTAAATGAAAATCTCGTTTAAAAAAAATCTGATGTGACTCTATTCGACTTTCTGAACATTATATAGAATACCGTGGATTCAGATAAATTTCCGACACCTTCAACCGAACAGGGAATTCAACTGGATTCAAACACTGGACCCTCCGGTTTTGAAAATGAACACGTAACCTGCGTGCGCCTCTACTGCTTGATTACGTCGCCGCAATAGTTATCAGTTATACTCTGTCGCATTTCCTTGGTGATTATCATTATAGAATCAACCGCAAAATGGATTAAAAATGGTTTAAACAGAGTTTAAATAACTAATCCAGACCCGTCTGCAGTTTTATACGAAAATCTAATCAGTTCTTGCCACAATAGTCCAAATAAGAGCTCCATGGAAAATACCATTAGGAACCGATCGTGTTCTCTGACACACATAAATACACGAGGATTACAATACGTTCCATTATGCGTTGGAAAAGTAAAAAATACATATATATCTTTTTTTTTCTTTTTTTAGATTTCTTGGAGGGGGAAAATAAATTTTTATGAGTTTTGACCTGGAAGACCCACTCACTCCACGTATAGTTTGAGCAGAAAAACAAATTTCGCAATCTGCAAGAATCACATTCTAGAGGTTTGAAGCACGAGGGGGAAATAATTTAATGCATATTTTTTATTTAGTATAGAAATTTGTACTTAATATAAATATAAAATACAAGTAATAATTTTGTATATTCGTAAAATTTAAAATATACATTTTTCAATACAACGTAAAAGGCACGATAGTACTTCAGAAAATTTTACTTTCAAAATATGAAAGGATATTTCAAAATGGCCAAGCCATACGTCCAAAGCTTGAAAGGACAGTGATAGCTCGGCTAACAAACATAATTCGTTCCGAAATGACATACGCTTGCCGAATCCATATACCCTAGCCGAGTCCGAAAAAAATCTTTGTTAGCCAAACAAACGTTAGCCGAGGTATCAATATGTAGGGAAGACGGGGTACAATGAAACAAAATTCACTAATTTTTTTTTCCTATCCACAATTTTGCATGCACAAAAATATAATTAATGCATTCTTTTAATCTTGTATTTTTCCAATCTATATAAATTTTTATTAGGTTCTGAACACTATCTTTATGCTAGAAAAATAACAAACAGTAAATGTCTTACAGTGTTTCATTGTACCCCGTATGCCGGGGTACAATGAAACACTCCAAATGATGCAAGCAATTTTCACCCAATAATAGTTTATTTTATGAACAATGAGCTGAATACAAAAACAAAACTTAATTAATAAAATACAAAGAAGAAATTTGATAAAAATACAAAATAGGAACTTTTTTAAAAGACAAAAAAAAAAACTTGATATAAATATTATAGTCCTTGATGAAAAGTAGGAAAATTCTATTAGTTTAGGAAATATGTTTCATTTTATATTAAATTGATTTAAGTCAATTTCAAAAATTAGCATTTCTGGTTTTATTTTAGTTGCTCCCGAAGGGATAGAGGGTGAAAGTTTCAGCACACTCTGAGTTTTTTCAAAAATGTAAGTTTCTGTAGAATGCACAAATTTAAAGTAAGGGTTGAAGTATTTTTATGTGAAGTATACTTCACATTCGACTTCATTTAAATTTATGATTCCTCCAACAAAATGTATTTCCTTATGTTTCAGAGTTCACCCCTCTTGATTAAAACATAATCATTTATACAGATATTGCTTGAGTCACACATGTTATGTGAGGATATCTCATTCCTAGCACTTTGATGATCAGCTTGAGATGGAATATAATCTGGATCATCGTCAGTTTCAGAGTGTAGCAGGCAGAATTTGTTTTGAAAACAATCCCTTCTTAGCTTTTTTCCTCTTTTTACTTTTTAATTGCCTAACAAGAGCATTTTTTAATGGAGTGATTAGAAAAAAATTCTTTTTTTCCTGTTTTCCTATTCTTATTTCCTTTCTGGGACCAGCCTTGGGGTAAGGTTTTATTTCTTGAGGAGAATGTATTTCCTCACAAGTTTAGAGTTGGTGCATGGTGTACAAAGAGTTGCTGAACAACCTGCAATGATCTACTTAACTTATGGCAAGGTCCACCGCTTCCGATTCTTGGGTTTTGTCAGTCTGGTCTTCATCTTCATTAGTCTGCTCTGCAGCTTCATTAGTCAGCTCTTCAGTTTCATTAATCTGACTATGGAAATAATTTTCAGAAGGACAAGGCCTATCTGACACATACGAACACAAATAATCTTCTTCACAAAAAAACATTCTATTGAAAGGCCATATTCCAATATGTTTCATTGTACCCCGTCTGCAAGTGTTTCATTGTACCCCGCACTGAGGTTACTAAGTAAAAAATTACTTACAAACTTCTAATATTTTTTTTTTTTTTTTTTTTGCTTTTGGAGGTAGGAAGACAACAAACCAAAGATAACAATGTATTAAAAAAATAATTATTACTTATAACAACAACGAAAAATAAACAAAATTACTTTCAGTAAAGAAACTTACTTTCAATGGTGAAAAATCCATAATTTTTTATTGCTAATGTTGTAGAAGTGTGAATGTATCTAAATCACATCAGTAACTGAGAAATACAGTTGTATAACATATATATAAATTGCAACATTCTGGTACAATTTTTACTGATTTGACAAAAAATGTTTCATTGTACCCCTTGTTTTATTGTACCCCGTCTTCCAACATGGAGAATGGCACTTCTGATGAAGAAATCAACCAAAAGAATATTTTCTTTTACACCTGATACTGCACACAATAATACCTGAAAACAATATTTTAAGAATCAAAAAGATTTATTAAAAATTTGGTGATATTACACTTAATCGTCCCCAGCACAAACGTTATAATGGAATGTTTGTTTATATATGTATGGCATAAGAGAGAACTGAAAAAAGAGTTGTAGCGACTAATGGAATTGTAGGAAAATATAAGAACAACAACCATTAAAATTACAGGGAAGAAGAAACACAGTCAATTTGAAATTGTACACTGCAATAGAAAAATTGTTGATTTTACAGTATAATACTGGCCCCCTAGCTGCTAGTATTATACCGTAAAATTCACAGTAATAAACAGCAAAATAAGCAGTAACACACGGTAGCGTATTACTGCTTATTTTACTGTTTATTACTTTTAATTTTACGGTATAATACTAGCAGCTGGGAGGCCAGTATTATACTGTAAAATTAACATTTTTTTTTTTTGTAGTCTAGCGTCTTTTGAAATTGTAGGAAAAGATAAGAAATAAAAACCTATAAAATTACAGGGAACAAGAGAGATAGCCATTTTTTTATTAGCTGATGGAAGTTAAGAAGAAAGGTAGTGTTATTAATGTTTTATAATAAGCTGATGAAGGAATATCAGAAAATCTCCAATTAAAAGCAGTTTTATAATCTTTAAAGATGTGAAAAGCATCTATAAAGATAAATCTGTATGAAACGTAGAAGAGGATTTACCGATTATTTTAGCAAGATCCAACTGAAGGTGTGACTCATGTCCTTGGAATGCTTTGCAATGGCTGTTTTTTTGCGAGCATTAACTATGTGCTCTTTATTTTAAGGAGAATACCAATGTAAAACTTTTTAAAAGTTCACCCCCCCCCCCCCGAAAAAGGGAGTAAAATGGGATCGCTAACTTTGGATGTGTTTGCAGCTTTTCCAACTACATTAAATTTTTGTCATTTTCGTTTTGAAAAAGCCTTTAGTATCTATTTTTACCTCCTGTTGGTTAGTTGCACCATGAATAAAGATAATTGAATAATAAAGGTTTGATAACTTATTAAACGCTTGTAAACATTTGTTTCTTTTCACAATGAATTTTTTTATATTCATTTTTTTCTTTATCTACATTTTTTTAATTACTCGTCTATATTACAATAATTCGTATTTACTGTTCTCTATGAAACATTTTCGTTTGAATGACACGTTTAATATGATACGTGAGTTTTATTTATTTATTTTGTATATATTATTTTCTTTTGGAAAGCTTTTTAATTTATTTTTAATCTTTCTATGCTTTTAATGACTTATTGCAAAGCAATATTTAAAAGAATAGATTTTCTTTGATAAAAAATTATCTTTGTGTGTGTGTGTGTGCGCGCGCGCGCTTATTTAAATAAATAAAAAAAAATAGAAAAGCCTTTATCTTTTAGCATACATAAAATTTCTAATGAATGGGAGATTTTCCAAGCACGCTTAATTTCCTCATAATGTACTTAATGACACATAATTTAGTTTCTCTTAGTAAATAGTCATTAAACCTTTTTCAAAACAGAATAACTTAATATACTTCTCTGATAGCAAATTTCTAGGAAACTTTTATTTGCAAAGATACACGCTCCGAGATAACATTTTATCAAAATATTATCGTTAAATTTATCAAGTTGCATCAAAAATTAAGATCTCTGAAATTACTAGAAGCCTTAAAAAGAAAATAATATGTTGTGTAAACCTAACTGCCTCAGCTCCCTTTGAAGGCGGAAGATAAAATACCGCTTAGCATACTGATATCATCATTATTTTAATGAACACTTTATATTCCAGATCAAGTATTTGTTGCTATTAAGAAAGTAAATTTATGCCAGATACAATCTATTATTTATGTCTCATTCTCGGAATTTTTACTTGTGCTTTTCCTCTTTTAATCACACTAGATTAAACAAGTACGTTTAAATAATTTGATTAAATTTCTTCTAAATTATGCAAATGTGATAAGGTTTGTTTCTATTCGCATTTTGCATAAGGTATATATTTTGAAAACATAAGTAAATCATTATACTTTGATAACTCGTTCTTTTTTATTGATAAGAAAGAAATTTAAAATAAATGTAATGTTAAAATATTTCTTCACATGTTCATTATAAATTGTTAAATAAAATTGCAGGAACACAATCACTTTTTTGAAAGATTATAGTTATTGTTTTCTTATGATATTTAACATTTTTCTTACAAACAATACTTGCACACGATACTTATACATTTTAATTATATTATATGTGATGTAAGTTATATATAATTATGCATCTATGTTGTTTGTATTCTAAGATTTATGAATATTGTAAGGTATATGAAAGTATATAAGCTGTAAGTAATAAAATTTATGTAAGATGTACGAAATATAAGCACGAATTCATGTAAGAAATTTACGTACGAGTCAAACTGTATGTCAATATTTTTACGAAATCTCCGACTTTCAGTACCCGGAAAGTAGATATGTAATGAAAATTCAGATTCTTAGTCGACGAATGCGATTTATTTAGCGAATATTCTAGAAACACAGCGTATAAACTAGAACCTGTATAACAATATAATAAATTATAACACCTTGTAATAATATATTTCTTTTAAATGCTATGTACCATTAATAGCTATTAATATAGCATTTAAAAGAAATACAACCTGTATAGTAAAAATCAACGAAACGGCGGCGCGATAAAATCACCAATGCACAAATATTGCTGTTTACAACTGGCTCTGAAACCATAATCGCTTAACCCTTTCAGTGCGGATTTTTTTTTTTTTTTTTTTTTTTTTTTTTGGGGGGGGGGGGGGGGTGTTAATGCCCTGTGTTAGGGTGATTTTTTTAATTTATTTTAAAATTTCCGTATTTTCTGTCCTTAAGACAGTTGTAGCCCCCCCTCCCTCTTTTTAACACTTTTAATGCTTTTCATTTATTTAATATTTTCTTCATTTTATTTTATATAAGTTTTACTAGTCATAAAACCCCCCTTTCTCTACTGTTTTTTAACATTTGTTCTTTAATAAAGGAGTTAAAAATACCTCTTCTTCTTAAATATCAAAGCTAAAACAAATTCATTGTCCTTTTTACTTAAATTCATAACTTTTATATATTCCCTGTAAGTCAATTCACACACGTGTGGTCCTTTTACCCTGGGAATATTTTCAACGCTCTGGCACTTTAGTAATAAAAGGCAACTTTCCCATGCGACATAAAATAGCTCGTATTGTTAGAAAGTTTTATGACTGTTCTACCAGCCCAATTATTCTGTATACATAAACAAACGTTCACGTAAGCACATAAGGTTCGGTGGGTGGTCGCTCAATCAGCAGTTTTATTTCTTCGTGGAAAACGGAGGCGAGACAGCTGAACACATACCTGCACCCCTTCCACCAAAGTAGTTTGACCCGCGGAAGGTGGCAGCCAATAGTTTTACATGGAAATATTCGGAGGGGTTTTTTTTTCTTGTTTTGCTTAGCTTGTGAGAATGTAGCGGTGTACTGTTTTTTTTTAGTCGGGGAGGGCTTGCGCCCTTTTTCCCCCAATATGTTTTCTTTATGGGATAACAGTTGTAGAAATTCATTCGAAGGAAAATCGAAGAGATGGCAAGTTCACTTATGACTGATTCTATCAAGTAGAAGTGGAATTTTCGAAATATGATCCTGAGAACATAGAAATCTTTTAACCGGAAAAACCAGTGATACGATATTCTGAGTCTATACTTGAATCAAGATTTCTCACCGAAAGTTAGAATGTTTAAGAATATTTTCTTAAAATTAATATTCACCTGTTAATATTTAAGCCTGGAATCATCACTTTTAATATTTAAACTTGGAGTAATCACTTTTAATATTTAAACCTGGAGTTGTCACCTATAAGACCGCCGCTTGTTAGTGACAGTATGTTGCATTTTTCATTATGGCAGCCGCCAAAGATGTGAGGAAAGAATGGAAAAAGTGTTCCCAGGCCTTTTCAGATGATATCTGTGATTTCCTGCACCTAGCGTAGAGACCCACCAGTAACTAAGACGAATGAAGCAACAAAGTATAATCAGTCACGTAATCCTTTATCCCTTTAAAGAAAAAGAAGCTATACAGCGAATATAATTTCATCCACAATATCATCGATATGGGTCCCTTGTATATAAAATAGACTGCCAACTGTGGGACAATATTATCTAATGTGCTATGTCTGGTGAGCTCCAGTATTGTGTATGCTGAATCTGCCAGTGAACCTTTGGTAAATATTTTCCTTTTTATTGATTCAATACTTTTTATTGTTACTATTTTTACAATGAGAAGATTTTAATACAGATGTATGTAATTAAATTACCTGTCCTCAAACAAACCTATCTTACATTTACAAGTTCAGATAAATTGTTGTTTTAATTAGAAAAGCTATTAATAAGTTAATAAACTCAAATTCCTGTTGATAATCTGTCTCTTATCCATTTATTTGTATTGTAGAAATTCATTCTTTTTTTTTTTATCTACTTAAACTTAATTTTGCTTCTAAGAAAATAATGAGATTTTTTTTAATATTTAAATAGCTAGAGCAAATAATTACTAAATGCCTAATTCTTGTTAAGATTTGTTTACTATGATTATAATTCCAATTAATTTTCTTTTATCAAAAAAAAAATACAAGTAAATTTAAATTATTGATGTGTTTTTTAAAAGTAATTATTAAGTTAACTTTTAAGGATTTTAGTTTGCTTCTACAAAGTATTGAGAATTTCTTTGTTTTTATAAAAAAAAGATATAATGAATAAAGTAAATTTAACCTGCTCTTAGTAAAAGAAAAGGAGAGGAAGTGAGCATAAGGAATCTAATACCAGTCATAATTAACTCTTAAATATTTTAAACTAAATTTTAGATAATTAAATTATACCAATTTCTTATGAAAAGAAAAATGTTTTGTTCATTTTTTTTGGTATGATATCAACCACTATACACTCACGTCCATGGTTTTGGCGAATTCGTGCATCGTTATGATCATGTTTTGTAACTTTAGTTAATTATTTATTTCATTATTTTAATTAACTTACACCCTTTTTTGTGACTTCATAATTTTGGAAGGATTTCAGGTCCCTTTCTAATGTTTGCTTTACTCAAAATTTATCCTGTAAAGTTTTATTGGAGTTCATTTGTGTTACCATAACAATGTTCCAATTCATCAAACCACTTGTTGGGTATATGAGATACTGTGATGAATGAGAATTTTGTTGATACCTTTTTAACTACTTAATTCATTTACTTAATTAATTTTGGTTATTCAAAATTTATTTGGTTTGTATTTTCTTAATGCATCTCTCTGTTTAAATTTTAATTGTTAATTGTGTAGATTGTTTTCATTTCAAAAATCAACAAAATTCATTCTTTTGGTTATTTGTCACTTATCAAAATATCCCAACACCTGTGTATTTTGACCAAAAAAGCGATTTTATTTTTCTGATTACCGGGCAGAATTTTCCGGTACGAATTGATAAGCACGCTACTGGTTTTGGTTATAGCCAAGTTACTGCACTACGCAGGCGCAATACGACATCACTGTTAAGCCCATGATGCACTACAGTGAGCACAATACACGTCGTGAACGCCTAGGCGACTTTCGTCGCCGCTTAATGTAGTTTATAGCACCCAACTCCTAGATGTCGACATTAGTCGACTCCCGCACTAACAGGGTTAAGACTAAACAGGCTCTCCGAAGCGGTCTTATGTAATGTATAGCCTCTCTTCGAAGGCTAACGGAAAATTCAAGCTGTCACACTACGTTACACGTTGGCCTTTTTCGGACCGCTTAAGTCAGGTGATGCTCTTTTCGTGATGCAGATCCAGGATAGGTACGAATGCAGGTGTGATAAAAGAACATCACGTGATTTTACCGGTTTGAAAGGAGACGAACGCGCATCGTAGTGTGGAAACCTCTCTTTTTCGTTAGCACTAAGACTCCTATAATAGGAGCTGACGCATATCCATTTTGTTTCGGATTATTGGTGCTCAGTTCAGCATCAACCTACCGCAGCCGGAGTTGGGGTTGCCTAAGATTCGGTTCTGATTGGCTGAACCGGTTTTGATTAGCTTGGTTTTTCGACTGAACTTCAATTTGAGCACCAAATCTGCGATGATGCGTCAGCCTCTATTATAAGAGCTCTAGTTAGCCCCAATCGTTTCATGATGACGTCAGATAAAGGTTATCTGACTTACTGTATTAGAAATTTCTGGCTGTTTCCTTCAATTTTCATCAGAGAGCTTCCGGTTATCGAAATTTCGAAAGAAGAACATGGTGACCAAAATGGTTGCCAATGTGGATTGGTGAAGAATATGAGTTATCATGCAGAATATGAGCTATCGCAGTCGCAGAATGTGAGTTATCATGTACATAGGCAGCTTCGCTTTTTTCATTGTTGAGAGAAATTTTATAACAGAATGAAAGTAATCGATTAATTATAGCGATACAAGTGCTAAAGTATTTAATATATATATATATTTGTCTTACTCACTTTGACGCGTACAAAAAATCTATCAAAAAGTTAGCATTATTTCTTTCTTGTTCATGATTATTTTCTTTTAAACGAATTTTAAATTTTACTTTAAGCTTCCTGTGATTATAATATTCTAAAAAAGTACATTTATTTAAAATATATATATATATCTACGTGTGTGTGGGATTATTTACATAAAATAAAAATTAAAAAAAAATTATTCTCAAGGAAACATAAATTTTCAAATAAATTTGAATTTGTCCAAGCGATTTTCATTTCGTCGTACTCATCTTAATGGCACTTAATTTAGTTTCTCTTAGCAAATAGTCATAAAAACTTTTTTTTAAAACTAAATAACTTAACATATTTGTCTGATAGTAAATGTCTGAGATTTAGTCTCAAAAGCAAAAGATACACGCGGCGAGATAATACTTTACCAAAAATCCTCGTTAAATATATTGAGTTGCATCAAAAATTAAGATCTCTGCAATTACTGGAAGAAAGAATATAATATGCAGTGTGTTTAGAAAATATTATGGTCTCGCAACCTAATTACCTCTCTTTGAAGGAGGAAGATAATAGATATCATACAAGATCAAGTATTTGTTGTCATTAAGAAAGTATATTTATGTGATGGTATAATCTATTATTTATGCCTAGTTGTGAATAGCTTTACTTATGCTTTTTTTATTTTAATCACACTAAATTAATCAAGTTTAAGTAATTTGATAGAATTTCTGAAAATGTGATAAAGTTTACTTTGATGCATGTTTTGCATAACATGTGTATTTAAAAGAAATAAATAATTATGTTTAGAAAAAACATTCACTTTCAATTGATCAGGAAAAAAATTGCAAACAAAAATTGCAAATGAAACAATTTATATAACATGTCCCTTATAATCCGTCAAATAAAATTGAAAGTATATAATGAATTCACACGGAGGAATTAGCATAGCTGTCATTTACTGTTGATTTAAATTTTACTAACAAACACTACTTCCATACACAAAGTAAAGACTCTTTGTATTGTAAGTTTCATGACTTATAAGTATATTGAATGTATTGTGAGTTACATGTAACTAATCCATGTACGTTATTTCTATTATAAGATTTATGTATGTAGCAAGGTATGTGTAAGTATATAAGATGGAAATATGTAAAAAATATGGAAGAGTTCTGTATGTAAGCTTGTATAGGGGGGTGGGGGGGGGGTTGGTCAGTCATATATAAAATTCTCCTCACTAATGTCAAACTTACAAGGGTGGAATGTATTCTTACTTTTAAATTATCTCACACGGAAATTGATATTTTTGACTTATTTTTTCTGTGTACTCTTCTACTCTTCTTAAAGGATCTCTCTCTCTCTCTCTCTCTCTCTCTCTCTCTCTTTTTTTTTTTTTTTTTTTTAGTTGTCAAAATATTGCTGCTAAAATTTAAGCTTAATTTTATCTGAAGTATTAATTAAAATCATATACTCACAGCTCATACGATTTTAGCACATAAAATATTAAATTAATCATATATTTTATAAATATTTTGACGACTAAGAAAAACAGAGACATCCTTTAAAAAAGGTATACAGAAAAAAAGAAGTCAAAAATATTAATTTCCTGAGGAGATACATTAAAAATAAAAATGTATCCCAATCCCATTGGTTTAACATTAGCAAAGAGAAATTGGGATCTGACTGACCAGCCCTCTTAAATGTAGAGATACATTTTATAAATATTTTGAGGACTAAGAAAAACAGAGACATCCTTTAAAAAAGGTACACAGAAAAAAATAAAACCCAATTTGGGTTGAAAGATTCTTAGGTATGTGCCCAAATTTGGTTATGCCTGTTTTGGTTACCACTGTGTATCCATTTTAGGCACTGTTAATTACCCATTTAATATATATATATATATTTTTTTTTAAAATGGGTATTTAACAGTGCCTAAAATGGATACACAATGCCACAATGGTAATCAAGACAGGCATGATCCAATTTGGACACATACCTAAGAATCTTTCAACCCAAATTGAGTTTTATTTTTTCCTGTGTATACAGAAAAAAAGAAGTCAAAAATATTAATAGCCTGAGGAGATACTTTTAAAAATAACAATGCATTCCAATACCAGTTGGCTGCATGTCGTCCAGATAGCTTAATTAGAAGAGTATTGGCAATTGAAGACAAGCGTTCTGGGTTTGAATCCGAGCCTGGACACATTTTCGCTCAACTGGGAAAATTACTACTAGCATTAATTTATCTTAATCACGCTATCATAGCGTGTACATAAAAATCCATCAATAAGGCAGTTTTCCTTGATGTTTTTCAGCATTATTTTCTTTTACAATATCCATATATTTTAATATAAGCTTGCTGCGTTTTTAATACAGTAAATATATATATACATTTTCTAAGCTGAAAAAATATTTTCTATGTGCTCATTCAGATAAAATTAAATTAAAAAAAATATTTTCAAGCAAGCATAAATTTTCATATGAAATGGAAATTTTCCAAAAATGCCTTTTTTCCCTTATTGTACTTAATGACATTTAACTTAGTTTCTCATAGTAAATTATCTTTAAACCTTTTTAACACTTTCCAACATCGTTTAAAAGTGTTTATGAATTCGGTTTGTGTGTCTGTCTGCCGTCTATCTATCTGCCGCCCTAAACTCGTGTAACTATACTCGTATTGCCATGTAATTGATAGATATTTTGAGATTTACTATGACATGTTTCGTATTGAAAATGTAGTGTGTAACAATTACAGTTTGTTTACAGGGACAATCAAAAGTATTCCGTTACGTTACGATCAATGGGGGAAAATCATTGGCGGTGTATTTTAATGGTGTTACACTTTTACAAACATATTGAAATCAATATACGCCACTGAGGTGCGCTACAAGTTGCTAACTATAGAATGTGGCTTGCATAGCATTAATCGTTCATTTACAGGGACGCACTAAAGAATTGGGGTTACGGTACCGTCTATGACCAATAATTGCTGGAAATGTGTTTCAGTTGTGGAAAGCTTTTTTAAATGTAGCTAATTTTTTTTATATTACTTGATGTGTTGTATAGATAATATACAGGGCTGCATAAAAAAATCTCGAGTACATTTCCATTTATTGACGGAAATTACTGAAAGGGAATTTTCAACAGTGTTATGTGTTTCCTAACTGAACTAAATTTTTGCATAATATGTAGTATTTATACAATCTTACAGATCATAGAAAAGGCTGCACAAACCAAATTCGGATATTATTCCGACTGTTGATGGTAATTGCTGAAAGTGGGTTTTCAAATGTGTTACGCGTATTACAAATTGTTTACTTAGACATAGTGGCTATATAATTGGTAGTTGTATTTTAGTGTAATACCCTTGTATGGGAAGCTATGTATTTGTATTTCTAGTTTATTTTAGCTTTAGAATTAGGTTTAGTGAGACACATGTAACTTCAATCTGTCTTTAAAGTCTGTTATATTTTTTAGTTTGTAAATTAGCTTTAATAGAGTTATGTTTTTGGTTCGCTTCGTTATGTTTCTAGTTCCCTGCGTGAAGCAGTGTTTTCTCAGTAAGTTGGTGGGGGGTTGTTATTTTGTTTTGTTTTAATTCCAAGAACCTTTTGTTTCGGTTTCATCTTTGAGCTATGACATTGCTAGGTGGTGAAGGGGAAACTAGCGCCGGAGGTTTTACGCCGCAAACCCTCACAGGTTGGTGCTCCGGTTGGGTGCTTTTGTTTACTTAGACATCATTTTTTCCCTTATTAATCTGTGAAGCTTCGTTACAGTATTCTGGATGTGTTGGAAAGTTTTCATAATCTATGTTTGGTTGACGCATGATTTTTTGGTCTTGTTTCCAAATAACTTAATATACATCTCTGATAGTGATTGTTTAAGAATTACTCACTAGTTCAAATGATACGTGATCCAAGTTTATATTTTACCAAAACCTTGTTAAATTTATCCAGTTGCATCAAAAATTTAAAGCTCTGAAATTACGGGAATAAATAATATAATATGTCGTGTATTTAGAAAATCTTTTGAGCGCACGACCTAATTACCTCTCTTTGAAGGATGAAGATAAAATCTTTTTTACCATATTTATATTATCATTTAACGAACACTTTATATACCAGATCAAGTATTTGGTGCTATTAGGAAAGTAAATTTTTATACGAGATACAATCCAGTAATGTCTGGTTTTTCACAGTTTTGTTTATGTCTTTTTTTCTATTTTAATCAAACGAGATTTATCAGTTAAGTTTAAATAATTTGATAGGATTTGTGCTAAATTACGAAAATGGGATAAAGTTTGCTTTGATACATGTTTTGCGTTACATATATATTTCAAAGAATTAAATAATTAATTATGTTTGTAGTTAACGTTCATTTTATTTAATTAGAAAAAAATTGAAATAAATGTAACATAAGAATATAATTTTTAAAATGTCCATTATACACCATTAAGTAAAAATGGGAGAAATCAACATTTTGAAAGAGAGTAGCTGTTATTTTCTTACATTTTCAATTTTACTTATAGAGGAAATGGTCCAAAAATGGGCTAGCGTCTAAACACAAGCTACTTATTGTAAGTGGTGGACGGGTGTTTTGCACTGTCATATAGGAATGTCACCGAATGTAACAGCAAGAAGTGGGAGAAGAGTGGTGAGGAGATGGAGTTGGTACGAATTGTTTTCACCAGAAAATCTACTTTTGAGGAACCGAAAACTTTTCAAGGTATGTGAAATTTAATTTCTCCCTTTTATAGTTCTTCAGTAAAGCAAGTAGCTTTCATCTCATCTCAAATCAGATGTCCTGAGCTTCATGTAGAGTGTCTGTTTCGATCGATTAGTTTGATTTGTAATGGCTGCTGAAACCGTCAACTTGAAGTACTGGGTAAGAATAAAACAGGCTACTATACCAAAGACAGTGACTATGACGAGTCGTCGGTTCCACCACTGAGGAATAAACCTGGTGACAATAATGCAGTACACATTTTCTACTTTAAACTTTTTTCAGATGATGTTAGAGATGAAGTTTGGATTCAGTGCTACAAGTGTTGAGGTTGGACACATTCCGAATGTGCTGGAAGGAAATATAGGTATACATCTGCGACTTCTGCAATTAAAAAATACAGAAAATGCTCTTTTTTTAGATAAAGTTTCAAGACAGTAGTTTAATAGGTTTTTGAACATAATTTATTTTTTAATTTATTACGAGATAAATTAATAAGTAGCCCGTATCAGGATCTCCCCTTGAAAAAAAACAGTCCTTTTCCCTTTTTAAAAAATAAAAGGATTTTGGAAAACTAAGACTGGTTATTAGCGTTTTGAACACTTCTATCACCTACAAGACTGTTTTTAGAAGTATGTGACACATAAATTATCCATTTTAAGTAAGCAGGTAAATTGGTAGGAAAGAAAATAAAAATGGTAGCCTGTTTTTGAACCATTTCCTCTAAATAATATTGGCATACATAACGCATAGATTGTGCGTATTGTAAGTTTTATGTATTATAAATTATTTTGTATGTATTATAAGTTATATGTAACTATATGCATGTATGTTGTTTCCATTGTAATATTTATGTAAGTTGAAAGATGTATGTGTAGGTTTAGTAGAGGAAAAGGTGTAAATATGGACGCCTTTTTTTGTTTTTATCTTAAAGCGACTTTCCCTTTGAAAAATTCCAGATTTTTTGCGTTCATTCACAACTATAACAAGTTTACTAAATAATAGGAGGCAAAACAATGATTAATATCAATGTTTTCAATTCGAAAACGAAGATTTGCAAAAAGCTTTAAAAAAAAGCACCAGAAAAAATGGGGTGCAAATATGGGCCCTCTCCAAAAATGTCACAAAAATAGTTTAAAATGTTTTAAAACAGGCTAAAACAATACAAAATTGTAGATAATTTATTTATTTCAGAAAATAAATATTTACAGAAATCGCAAACATAACTGGCTTTTTCAGCCCCGGCACAATCTAAGTGCGCCCACATTTGGCTCATAATACATTTAACCCACACTTCTCTGCGAGTGTCTTCAGAGAACTTTCCATCACAAAAGATGCAAGTTGCATCGCTCGAGTCTGGTTTATCCCCATCGTTGATATACAGATTGATATTATCATCGCTCTCCGCAAGGGGATAGGCTCACAGTAATCTAATGAGTCCGGAAGATCTTCTGTCTTCTCTGTTAGATTGCTGTCCATTATGTTAGATTACGCATATTACCAGATATATTATAAAATAAAACTAACGAACGCTTTGAGGATTTATAGATAATAAAATGCCCTTATAATTACCTATAAATTTATTATTATCTACATCTAAGGTAATTTTAAAGTTCTCTTACCTCAAAGCATTTGTTAGGTTTATTTTATAATATATTTGGTAACGTGTATAATGTAGATAATTGCTGTTTTCACGTTAAAAAAAATTAAATAATTTATGTTGTTTAAGAGAAAAGGTAGTGTAATTAGGGGCCGCCATTAAATGAGTGCCCATATTTACACCAATCCCACCTAAGAAAGATGGCCATTTTCACATGTAAACTAAAAGCGTGCCTCTAAAAGTAGCTTAGGATCTCTGCTTTCCGGATATCACTGTGAAATTACTTTAAACTAACTATAATAACATGAAACGAAAACGATTTCTGATAGCTGTCAAAAGTTTGCAGTCCAGAACAAATGCCAACTCCCACAATAACTCACGCTGCATCCACACTACTTGAATGAATGGTTCCAACTGTTTCTGCTATCTCATATCAACAAATACGTCATTTACAGTCCTGGTCGCCAGTCTTCAACACCCGCCATAGCCACTTAGTGTGGGGTGCCCATATTTACATCTGTGCCCGTTTTTACACCTTCTCCTCTATTATTAAAAAGGTAAATGTATGCGAGATATACAATCTATTAGTTATATCTCATTTTGAGAAGTTTTATTTATCTTTTCCTGTTTTAATTGCCCTAGATGAAGCAACTAGCTTTAAAAAAATTCGATTGGATCTCTGCTAAATTATACAAATGTGGTACGATTTGTTTCTATCCCATGTTTTTGCATAAGATATATATTTCACAGAAATAAATAATGAATTATGTTTAGTAAAAATGTTTATTTTTAGTTGATTACAAAGCGATTGTAAATATATGTAACCTTAGAACAATTTTTCTGACACGTCCATTATAAATCGTTAGATAAAATTGCAGAATATAATTTTGTGATGTAGGGTAGATTGGGTGAAGATGCCGTAGTTTTTTTATTTAATTTTTTATAAAATCGCCTGTTGTTTTTATTTGTTATTCATTATTTTTTTTATTAAAGTTGACACATTTATGTATTATTTAAAAATGTTTTTCATTTTACAAATATCATGGAAAGCATCAAAAATTTTGTTTTTGTAAATGCTTGCATTTCAGCATCTTACCCCAATCTTGGGGTAAGATGTCCAACTACATAAGTGTAAGATGACTTCTGAACTTTCAAGGTAAACAATAATTTTTGTGAAGCAGTGCAACACATAATGGAACGAAAAAAGTAACTTTAATATTTTAGACATACTAAAGTTGTTACTTACTTAGTATTCAACAGTTACAAAAATATGAATATTACAAATATTGGCAATTTAATAGAAAACAAACTAATATTTGAAAAATGAAAGATTATGTATTCCTTAACATTTAAAAGTATTATAGCACTTAAGTATGCTAATTTTTAAAACTTATAACAAGCTGAAATATGGCAAAGCCACTGATATAAAGTGCTTTAGAGTCCAGCCTTTTGGCTAATGTTTTTCATACGTTCCTATTTTTTTAGCAATATCTCAGCTCTGCCGCAAACTGTACATTTGTCTAGGAACTTTGAGCAACTACATGTAATCACAGCTGCACTGAATGCACTTGATCCAATCACATTTTTCCAAGGTTTTATTGTATTCTTCTAGATACTCTGAATACTCATTCTCATTGACTTAAAAAAAATCCTCATTTTCTGAATCATGGTGGGGAATCTCATTATCATCCATATCATTGTCTGTTGCAGATTCTCGCTATCTAGCTTTTGACTTATTCTTAAACACTTCCTTTTTAGAAAGGCTTGAGACATCTAGCAATTCGCAGCTGTTATTTTCACTCTGTTTCGGTTTTCGCTTTTATAGGTCTAGGTTTTGTTTCTATTCTCAACTTTTCCCCTTCATAAGTTTTTTTTTCTTCAATAACTTCTGATGATGTAAGTACTTGAGCTTCTGTCCTCCTTTTACTATGATTTTTCTTTTCATAAACTGGAACAGATGAAATTTATTGCAGAAATTTGTACTTTTCCGTTATACGGACACCATTGTCGCCGAGCACACATTGACATACATTTAATACATAGATTTACATACATACGTACATTGACATACATTATGCATTAGCATGCATTTTGGCATGGTGTTCATATAACGGAAAAGTACCCAGAAATTTTATTGGAGAAGACTGCGTATATTTCCGGCAGTTGGTACCAGATCTTCTTTATCACTTAATGGCAAGTTGATTGTTAGGCCAGTTGACTGTTTGTGTGATTTTAGTGATGTGCATGGTTGGGGAAAATCTTAGTGGATGGTCTTGAGAGTTTGTTAGACCCGTTCGAAGCGGATTTCTCCTTGAAAAACTGGGGATGTGACTCATGTTGTTCGTTGGACACAACGAAAGCAGGACTTGAAATAGCTGTTGATAGCTGTTGGAAATTGAAGTATTCCCGTTGCTTAAAAAACATAATCCCATTTTGTGCAGTAGCATTTTCTTAATACTTTTTATATCGTTTTAAACATTTACAAAATTTATGACTTTGATCAATGATTTTTAAAATCTGCTGATTTAAATAACGAATTAATCACTGATTTAAATCCTCTGATTAAAATCATCTGATTAAAATCGTTCCAAAAGTAATTTAAAACAATGAAAAAAAACAAGCAGAGAATGAAAAAAAACGGCATCTTCGCCCTAAAGATTTTCGTCAACTCACCCCAAAGTATTGGAGAAGACGCAGGTCTCCCTACTAAAGTGAAGAAGAGTTAACCGGCCTCCATTTACTTTTCGCGGAAAGGACAGACACCAATACTCTCTAAAAACATCTGATTTATTTCTCTGATGTTTAAACAATGGCTTATACAAATCACTATTTAAAATTTAAATAAAACAATGCAAAGTGGAATTAAACTACCAGTAGGGAAGCCTCTTAAATAGGACTGAGTGGCGTTTCCCTACAGCGCATGCGTATAGGAAAACCACGTGACACGGCATCTTGTCCAACAGGGCATCCCACCCCAAGTTACCCTAATACTTTTAAATTGGACAATGTTTTTTTAATAAATTTTTTTTATTTCTATTAATTTTACAAAATTTTAAATTAAAAATTTAAATTAATTTTACAAAATGCCGAAAATTAACATGAAAAATTTAAATAGAAATAAAATAAAATAAACAAAAGTAGAAGAAAACTCATATGTAAAATTTGTTTATACATTTAAAAGGAGGCAGATAAAAATACAGATAAAGTACAGATAAATATACAGATAAAAATGAAAAATGTGTTTCGTTAACGAAACACATTTTTCATTTTTATCTGGCGTCTAATCTAATTCTAATTAAAATCAGAAACTTCTTCTTTTTTTTTTTTTTTTTTTTTTTTTTCAAAATTTCTGGTAGTAATTGAATAAATTTTTTTTTGAAGTTTGACAGATATGCGTTTGCGCATGCCCGCATGATTCATTCGAATAATCAAAATAATCGTTATGCTTATCACTAGTTTTGTATGTAAAGATCAAATTTTGCAATCAATTTTTTACCCACTTCCTGATATGCTAGAATTATAAAAATTACGTTCGCAAGTGTGTTTCCGATGACAATATAACATTTTAATATTTTCATAACTTAATTATAAATTAATACATTAATTTTAGGCATTTTTTCGTTAGCCCGGCACAGGCGGTAAATCACCAGTAACTGGTATAATTGTATAAGAGTTCAATAAAATATGCCAAAATATGCCAAATGGCTATGAAACTGCAACAATGAAACAGTTTAAAGGCTAAAAAGTAGAAAATAAATTATAAATAAAAAAATAAAGAGTGTTGTATTAAAAAAATGCGCTTTTATCAATTAATAGTTTAATATTAAGTAATTTACGATTATTCGTTTAGAAATCAATTTAGTAATCCTGAAAAGATAATTTGAATAATGTTTCATTTTTTTCTTTCCTGTTGTTCTGTCGTAAAAAAGAGACAGACCAAAAATTCAAAAATTATATATATTTTTTAATAAATTATCTTGCTTGCGCTTTCTACGAAACGTAAAAACACCAGTGATTTTTAACTTCAGCTCGGTCCACTCCAAATTAATGTATTGTAGTGAAAATTTTTGGGGTAAAAAACATGCATTGCAGTTGATAAATTGTGCGTGGTTTTCAATATGAACATTGAATGCTTATAAAAGAGCGTTTTTAAAAAACTATTTTTACTTGTATGCTTATTTTTATTTTTCGATAAATGTATTACATTTTGAGTTATAAGCTATTGTTATCTTACGACGACCTTTTCCTGGCTGTCGCCTCTGGAAGTTCGGTTCAAAGTGCCAACTTGACAGCATTTTCTGAAAATCCATTTAACTTTATCAGGAGAATGGAAAACGGTTTTCAATTTCCTAAGTTTCTATATAAAAACATTTACCTATTTTATGCGTTTAGAAATAAAAATTATTTTAGGAATGTGCCAAAATGTACACGTTTGCATCTTATTGCTTAAGAAAACACTATAAAATATTCAAGCTTCCTTGGGTGTTTGATTTCTTGTTTGCATTTTTACCAACAAAACCTATTTCATGAATAACAGAAAAACAAACTTTTCTAAATCGATTATTGACAAAAATGAAACCTTAATCTTTCTCTCTCACTCAGTTTTATTTTCTTTTTTAACTGTTTTTAAGACACAAAAACCTTTTACTAAAAGAATACTTTTAATCAAGATTGGTGGTGATAAAGGTTATAAATGGCTTCAGATATAACTTCAAAGAGCCTGTCAATTCGATGAAAGGGACATTTGGAGATAAAAGGCCCTACTTCCGATAAGTTCTGAACTAAGGTCTGACGAGAATAAGTGTATGTATGTGTGTGTGTGTGTGTCACTAAATACCGCAAATCGTCAGCATAGGGTTACTTTAAATAAAGTGGCAATGATATAAAACCTAGGGTTTGCGTGCCTCGACTAGGCTGCGTAAAAAACAATTATGAAATTGTTTATTGACAATTAAATTTTGTTTTAATAGATATTAAAATATCTAAAGAGCAATTATTTTACGCTTTTCTTATCGTATTATCATCGCCCATCCAAAGTGCACCAAAAAACTTTGGATAATCTTGTATTTCTATCGTTAAAAGAAAATGTCCTTGTGCAAGATGTAGTTCTTGAGTTGCACTGCTAGCACAGAGAATATAAATTTTAATTTAGGAGCTTGATTACCATATTAAGTGAAAATGATCTGTTTTTCGATGGATAATTTATGAAAGATAAGTTTTCTTCTGTTGCATTTCACTTCTTATTTCTTATTTTCTATATATATATTTATTATCATAATATCATTGTGTAGCATTCACGAAATACATCTTTTAATTTTTGTCTGGATGATAATGTAGCCACTAAAAATGGTTATTGATTTATTGCAGTTTCAGTTTTGTCTCAAACATTATTTCTTACAACAGTAAATGTCATATTCGTCGCATCTTTTAATACTATAAGATAAATGTATTTCATTAATCCAAATTTATTTTTTATTCACTCTTGATGAACGTGAAAAACAATTTTTCTCTTTTTCCGTTTATGTACCTATCTCTTTTATCATATATCGATAACAGAATGAATAAAATTAATGGCATTGAAATTTTTCATGAAGAAAAATTGTGTCGACTCACTTTTTGAGTTACTAGTTATGGAGAAACACCAATTTTGACTTTACCTGCTGATAAGTTTTACCATGGGCGATAAAGTAGTGTCAGTAACTAGTTCTCTCCAAAAATTTCAGTTGTTGCAGTTTGACTCAAATCGCAAAACATAATTCTAATAGAACTTGGCATTTTGCTTTTCTACTTTTCCGCTTTGGACATCTGTCTTTAGATACACTTGTATTGCTTTTATGGAAAGAAAATATTCTTATACAAGATGCATTTCTTGAATAAATTTCAATTAAGGAGCTTCATTACCATATTAAGTGAAAATTCATCTTTTTCCAATGGGTAATTTACTTTACTGCTGTTCTTCGTATGAGTAAAAAATCTCATAATATCATCACAAATTATTCAGGCCGATTATAGATTGTTTTTATGATCAGCGATTATTATAAATAGCATTTGTGAAACGAGAAAAAGCTTTTCCTTTAAAAAATAAGTTTGTATCATCTCTTATCATTTGCATAAACCTTTAACAATAAGTAACTTTAACATGAATACCCCTTGACATTCAGCATTCCAATTATTTTTTCGTTAATAAAGAGAGAATAAAAAATAAATTTGGGTTAATGAAATACGTTTCTCATCTTACAATATTGAAAGAAAGGAAATTTATGATGCGACGAATATTTAACGCTAATAAAAAATAACGTTTGAGACAAAACTGAAACTGCACTAAGTCAATAATCTTTTTTAGTGGTACTAATTAATTTTAGTAGTACTAATTAACATCTAGACAAAAATTATAAGATGTCCCTCGAGAATGCTGCACAATGATAATATGATTAAAAAATATAAGAAATAAGAAATCAGAAATGGAAAGAAAACTAATTTTTCATAAATTATACATCGAAAAAAAAGATTAATTTTCACTTAAAATAGTAATAAAGCTCCTTAATTTAAATTTATTCTCTCTAATAGCAGTGCAGCTGAAGAAATGCATCTTGCACAAGAACTTGTTATTTTAACAAAAGCAATATAAGATTATCCAAAGTCTCTTGGTGCACTTTGGATGGGCAATGGTAATACGTTAAGAAAAACGTAAAATAATTGCTCTTTAAATATTTTAATAGCTATTAAAACCAAATTTAATTGTCAATAAATAGTTGCATAATTGTTTTTTACCCAGCCTAAGCGAAGCAGTGTCAGCTCTAGGGTCTATATTAGTGTCATTTTATTTATAGCAAACCCATGCTGTTGATTTGCTTTATTTCTCTTGTATATTTTTTTACATATATTTTTTGTGAAGTATATTTTCTTTAATTCAATTTAAGTAGTATTGCTTTTTACTAGAAGAAAACGTTCACATACAAAATTGAATTATTCAGTTACGCTGTTAGTAGAATGAATGCGTATTTTAATTAAAGAGCTTTATTACATATTAAATGAAAACTCATGTTCTTCCAGTGAATTACCTAGCTATGCCATGTTCTTGATGCAGTAAAATTTCTCAAGTAGGACACTCCCATACGTTGTACACATTTTCTGGGAACGAAATGCTTTCACAGGATTAACATTATATTCAGCCTCCATAATCAAATCACCGATATTTAATGTTTTAAATTCGATTGTCACAATGCCTTATTATGATTAAAAGTAAACGCTTATACCAAAAATACAGATGTTGTATAAGAAATTTACACATTAGAAACAAATTTAACAAATATTGAGTAAAAAAAAAAAAAAAAAATCAAATTTGTAAGTTAAAATCACCAAATATTTCCCATGTCAATAATTGTGCTTACTTTTTATGGATAATAGGTAATTAAACAGGTATGTCCTGTTTATATTTACTGCTGTTTCGTTTGTTAAGATTTTCAATTTAAAAAATTATTTTTTCTGGATTCAAACTGTGAGTGTTTAATTATTTTTAAATTAGAAGTAATTAACATATTTTATCTTTAAGAAGCTGGTATTAAGTCCATATTAAAAACGTTTGGACCTGTAATTAATCAGAAAAAATTATGGGCACTGTAACGTCTTGTCACCCAATAAACCATGTGTAATGAATGTAGCACTTTGACGTTTGCACATCATTTTTTATTTCTTCACAGCACACATATTAAACTAATCAACACACAATTAAAATAATACGTTTACACATAAAACTCTTTCTTTGACACACAAATCATAACTTCATCACATCAGCCATTAAATTCGTCGTCCCTCTTCTTCTTCCCTGCGAAACCACACGACAGTCTTTTTTTCAAACCAGAGCGCCTCCTGTCGAATCGAAAAATAAACACATTTAATTTAGAGAATACAGTATCTTGCGAATGGCCTGGATTCCAGAGTTTATTGGAGATCATTTAGAACCCCTATAAGTTGGATACCTCCGTAAGTTGAACATATATTTCTGTAACCATTTCACTGTAGAAGTGAAATATTACATAATATTTCCAAAGACTATTCAAGCCTATTATTTATTTTTAATGACGATCAGCGATTACTAGTGATATTTTAAGCAAAAGATAAAAAGGTTTTGATTTTTTTTTCTTTAATTCTTTCCAACATAGTTGAAAAGTTCTTATGAATTAGGTTTGTCAGTCTGCCATCTGTCTGTCTGTCTGTCAGCCAATTTTCCATGCTCTAACTCGCGTAAATATACTCGGAAAGGCCATGCAATTGATATATGTTAGTGGGATTTACTGGGGCTTGTTCGGTATTGAAAATGAAGTGTGTAGCATTTATAGCTCGATTACATGAAAACTCAAAATAATTCCGTTACATTACGGTTTGTGAAGAAAAAATGTTTGCGGTGAATTTTAATGATGTACACTATTTCAAGCATTTTAAAATTGACATATATCACAGAGGTACATAATAAGATGCTTACTATAGAATATGGTGTACATAGCATTCATTGTTCATTTACAGGGACACGCAAAAAAATTCGGTTACAGTAATGTCTATGAGCAAAAGTTGCTGGACTAGCTTTTTCAGTTGTGGTACGCGTTTTTGAATTTAACTAATTTTTTGCATGTTACTTGGTGTGTATAAATTTTGTAGATCATATACAGGGCTGCACAAAATCTCTCACGAACAATTCCGTTTTTTGGCGGAAATAGCTGAAGGGGAATTGACAACTGTGTTATGCGTTTCCTTATTTAACTAAATTTTTGCATACTACGAAATATATATACAAATATATAGAACATATACAGGACAATATGCAGATATTTTTCCGAATGTAGATAGTAATTGCTAAATTAGGTTTTCAAATGTGTTATGCGTTTTCCAAATTGTTGACGTAGACATCATCTTTCACCTTATAAACGCTAAGGTTTTGAATTCTGACTATTCTGAATGTTCTGTAAAATGTTTCCTAATCTATGCTTGACGCATGATATTTTTTTCTGCATTATGTCTTATCATTTGCCTGGATCTTTAAAAAATAATTATCTCTAAAATGAATACCACTGTCATTTATTATTCCAATTACTTTTCACGTTAATTAAAAATGAATAAAAAAGAAATTTCTGTTAATGAATTAAATTTCTGTTAATCACGATCATCTTATAATAATCGAAAAAAATAAGAAGATTCTGGAGCGACCACTTTGACATTTACAGCTATAAAAAGATGTTTAAGACAAAAGAGAATCTACAGTAAGCCAATAATATTTTTGAAGTGGCTACATTAATTTCAAAGTGTCTATGCTACATTCAGCACAATCGCTATATAATAAGAAAAAAGTAAAATAATTGTCTTTGAACTTTTTTAGAGGAAAAAAAATTAAATATTATATCCGTTATAACCATCACTTGTAATAACTCGTAGTACAACTACAGCAGGTGTCACTTGTAGTGGTTTATAACTTGTACCATCATAAGGATCCATTCCATACTGGGTGTTTCATAAAGGACTTCCTTTTTAACCCTTTCCAACATAGTTGAAAAGTGTTTATGAATTCGGTTTGTCTGTCTGTCCGTGCTCTAACTAACGTAAATGTAATCGGATTGTCATGCAATTGATATATGTTATTGAGGTTTACTATAGCATGCTCGGTATGGAAAATGAAGGGTAAAAAAGTAAAATAATTGTCTTTGGCCTTTTTTAGAGGAAAAAATAAATAAAAGATTATATCCATTATAACCATCACTTGTAATAACTTGTAGTACAACTACAACTGGTGTCACTTGTAGTTGTTGAGAACTTGTACCATCATAAGGATCCATGCCATACTGGGTGTTTCATAAAGGACTTCCTTTTAAACACTTTCCAACATAGTTCAAAAGTGTTTACGAATTCGGTCTGTCTGTTTGTCTGTCCGTGTACTAACTCACGTAAACGTACTAGGATTGTCATGCAATTGATATATGTTATTGAGGTTTACTATGGCATGTTTGGTATTGAATAATAAGTGTGTATCGCATATATTGTTTTTACAGGTACACTCAAAATAATTCCGTTACATTACAGTCTATGGGGAAAATCATTTGCGGTTAATTTTAATAATGTTACACAATTTCAAACATTTTGTAATTGATAAATAATATCACTAAGATGAATTACAAGATGTTACTATAGAACATTATGTGTATAGCATTCATTTACAGGGACACACAAAATAATTATGTATTGTCTGTTATCAATAATTACTGGAAATGCGTTTTCAGTTGCTGAACGCATTTTTAAATTTAACTCAGTTTTTGTTTTATAATTAGTGTGCATAAATTATATAGATCATATCCAGCGCAGCGCAAAAGTTTTCGAGTACATTCGGTTTATTGACAGAAATTCCAGAAGAGGAATTTTAAAATGTGCTAAGAGTTTCCCAACCAAACGAAAATGCTTTCTACGTAGTATATATTCAAATCTATAGATCATATACAAATATGCACAAAAGAATTCGGATATTTATGCTAATAGTGTTGGTAATTCCTGAAATTGTTTTTAAATATATTATGCATTTTCTAAATTGTTTACTTAGCTATCATATTAAATGATAAAGATTTGTAAAATTATTTTGGAAGTGTTGGAAAGTGTTACATAATCTATGCTTGATGCATGATTATTCGTTCTTGTTTTAAAATGCAATCATTTATTAACTATAATAAATATAAAAAAAAACTATTGAGACATTTTTATCAGGTCCTTCGTAAATTTTGTCAAAGTAATTTTAAAAATAGTTCAAATTTTCGTCAGTAGATCTAGGCTATCTCAAACTCCAGGAACTCGTAAAACTGCATCAAATATTAATCAATTTTTAACACTTTCCAACATAGTTGCAAAGTGTTTATGAATTCGGTTTGTCTGTCTGTCTGTTCATGCTCTAACTCGTGTAAATAAACTCAGATTGCCATGCAATTGATATATGTTAGGACGCTTTACTATGGGATGTTTGCTATGGAAAATGAAGTGTGTAGCATTTATAGTTCATTTACAGGGACATTCAAAAGAACTTATTACATTACGGTATGTAGGGAAAAACGCTTGCAGTATATTTTCTGGATGTTACACTATTGCAAACATATTGAAATTTATATATATCACTGAGGTGAACTACAAGATGCTTACTATAGAATAGCCATACTCAACCTGCGGCCCGGTGACCTTTTATGTGCGGCCCGAGACACATAATCACTAATCCATATTTATAAGATTGAGATGTGTATAAAAGGTATTTAAGACTGCCACTGTTGTTTTATATTTTCTTAACGAAATACAAAATCTGTCCTGTAATTTATAATTAATCTAAAATTATGTTAAAACATCTTAAAGGCCGTTTTCTTAGTGAAAATCTCGTTTTACATGCAGTCATAACACTAATCAAACATTATTCCAAATTAATTGAATGTGCACTATACAGGGTGGTTCAGAACTATATGTCAAAAATATAAAGGCAGGTAGAAGGGACATAAATTAGCAGATTTCGTATAGGAATGTGGATGCGGAAATGCAGCGTTGAGTACACACTATATTGCCAAAGGTGACCGGTCACTTGCGATTTTAGACGTTTTGTTAACTATCTTGAACTATACATGAGGAATTAACCTGAAACTGCAGGTGTGTAAATAGTATAGTATAGGTTATATATTTCCGCGAAGATATTTTCACGAAACCCCATAGGGGACTGTCAACAAATTGAAAGATAACCAATATCTTTTGGATAACCCTGTAAAAACTAATGTAGCAAAGGCGTTCAAACACAAGATTATTAATAAGTGGCTTATTGTAATATACTGTGTTCATTTTAATGAAGATAGCATATATGCTCGTAGAGAAATTAAGGTTTTTATAAAAACAGTCCCAAATTTCGCCTAGTTTTTTGCTCATAATTTACAGAGTTCTTAATATAAAAAAAACAGTTATTTTCATAAAATATGACAAACATTGTACATAATACTCTGCAATCAGAATTAAAAAATAATAAAAATTGGATGAAAAATGAGCAGGTTTACTAAAAAATGTTTCACTGCGCATGCGCGAATGCAATCAAAATATAATATGCATAATGTATTAGCTAAGTATATAGAGCCACTTTTGTGAAAGTCTCAAAATTATAGCTTGAAAATTCTGAAAATTATCGTCGATAGAATAAGCTCGAAATCCGTTGTTCTCAAAAGGAAGCAAAAACATGAGGGGTTGTATCCAAATATAGTAGTACGTGCAATATTGTGTACGCTATCTTGGCACTAATCAACAGATATTTGATGCTTTGGCAACATAGCGTATTTTCTAATACTCAACGCTGATTAATTTAATACACTACAAAAACTACGCGGAAAAGTTTCCAAAAATTACGGACAGCAAAAGAAACTTTTGTTTCAGAAATGCTTCTTTAAATCTCGGAAATCCATTGGTTTCTGAGATTTCTGAAGATAAAGGAACGCTTTTCGGAGTAGTTGGTAACGCTGAAGTGGTTATACGATATTTTCGTAAAGATGAGAAAGATGAGATCAGATTTAAGAAACTTTTGTCTTCTTATATAGTGAACTTTTACTTTTGTTCTTGCATCAGTTATAATTAAAATTAAAGTGTTTGATTTTTTCCCTATTGTACAAGTTTCTCCAGAGAATTATTTAGGCAATTATTAGTATTGCAGGTGATTGACTAAAAGATAATTAGTCTTTAATTACGCGCTTTTTTTTTTCTCTCAAATTACAAACCAGTTGAAAATCACTTGAAAACCTAGTTGACAAGCAAAAAAAAAAAAAAAAGTAAATAAATCCAATCCCCGGAATTAATTAACTTCATGGTTGGTTTAAGAAAACTATCTAATACGAAAATTGTCAATAAAAATCCTAATTAGAAATAATGAATATTATGATAAAACACAAATCTAATTAAAACGTCAATAAGGAGAAAGTTCCAAACCTGTACAGTGAATTTTACGATCCTTTTCACTGTATTACTTATAATCATTGTCATGTTTGTTTTATGAGAAAATAAATAAGCTGTATGGCAAAGGTAATTAAATATCCAGAAGATAAATAATTATTTTTGTACCTTTTGTTGAGAAAAAAAAATCTTGGCTAACAAGAGCAAATATAGTTTTCCTATAATTTGTATGAACATAAAGCAATAGTTCATCTAATTTTTTTTTATCTTGTTACACGATAAAAAATAATTCTGCAGGCAAATTACGTAATGCTTTTTAATCACGCGATATTTTAAAGACATGATTCTCTCTTTAGCTTTTTTTATATCGATGTTTAATACATATCTGTGGAATGTAAAACTCATTAAAAACGTGAATTAGGTTAGATGAAATATAAAATAAAGAACTTTAATAATTATTTTCCTGGTATTTGTGCTTGATTTTAATCTTATTAATTATTTAATAGGTAAAACATTTTTTTTTCAGTAGTACACCCATATGCAATATACTCCTTTTTTTTATGTGATCCGCACGGTATGCCTGTATACATACGTTTCTTTATTTTACTGCATGAGGAGAAAAAAATATATGATAATGTAACGATATATTAATCGTTATCTACTAAAAGTGAACTGAACTTGTGAAAAGCAATTGATATTTATGCATTTATATTGTGAAATAAAGTTTAATTTTTTCCCCTTAAATATCTAAAAAAAAAAAAAAAAAAAAACTTTACTCTCACGATATTTGATGCAACAATAATCTATATATATTTCTCTTACGGGCCACGGAAATAAGGCTGAATTTCTAGATTATCCTTTGGCAACAACCGTAGTTTCCAGCTCCAATATGGTGGCCATTGTGAGGCCATTGGCAGTAGTGAAACTCAAACTAGCAATTATTAAAAATAAAATAACATGTACGTAATCCAAAGCGTTTGAGATGATTCCTCATTTTAATTATGAGTAATATCGTTAATTCCAAATGAATTATCAACTCTTATTTAAAATTGATTTACGAATTTCACTCACACGAAAACCGACCGGGTTCATAGTTTTTAAAAATTTAAAACCGACCGGAGAGAATAAAAATATCAACTGTCTAGATTGCAGCTGCTGCCATCTGTTGCTGTCTTGATAAAATAAATAAAATATCATGAAGTGTTTTTTTAAATAAATGTAAGCCGTGCTGTACAATGTTATAGGAGCAATGAGTTTTAAACTAATTATTAGGTAGCTTTCAATACAAAAAAGTATAAACCTACCTATTGCAGCCGTTCGGAGGAAAGCAGTTCCAGAAAATTTCGATATATTTTCACCGATCATGACCCCCAGACCCCAAAACAACCACCTTCCGTTCAAATGTTGATATATATATATATATATGTGACCTATGTCATACGATAACGCTCGTATTTATAAATCAATTTGGATGAAACTAATTGTGTGTATTAAGCTCACCAATGTCAAGACCGAGTTCGTTGGCCAGCTTGGTCCGCCATCCTGTTTCAATATGGCGGCCACTTAAAGATTTAATAAATATTTAAAACTAAAATAAATATACAAAAAGTTAAAAATTTATGTTTTAATTAAGTGTTAGGCCTTGATACAAGGATTCCAGAGCATTTTTTGTTTTACCTCTATCTTAAAAAATGGCTGAGATAGAGCAGTTTGAAATTCTAGGGTGGCTGACATTTTGAAACAAGACAGCACATTACAAAAATTTTCATCGTTGTAATCGTTTTCCCAATCATGCGCATGAAACTATATATTCATATCCGTTAGCGCCAAATTCTCGCCAAACTTGGCGACACTTGGCGAAATATCACCAAATTTGGCGACCAAAATAAGTTTTCATAAATGAAGCCAATTTGGCTATAGCTCAATAATTTGGCGAATTTCTTATTCTAATTCAGTATTAACGAATCTTTTGTAAACGTTTTCTTTACATTTTAACATGCTGTTTTCGTGTAACATTAGCTAAAATTTTAAAACGAAGATATAGGAAAGCTACCTTTTCCTCCCGGTACAGGCCGGAAGGACTTTTTTGTATTGAAAGCTACCTAAAAGTATAAAGCTACCTATTGCAGCCGTTCGGAGGACAGTAGTTCCGAAAAATTTCGATATATTTTCACCGATCATGACCCCCAGACCCCAAAACCACCCTCCATTCAAATGTTGATTTATATATATATATATATATATATATATATATATATATATATATATATATATATAAAACTTTAAGTAAAATTTAACCATTGAAACATAAGAAACTGACCACATACACTGAAATCCCGATACCAAAGAGCCCTGTCAATTTACAAATTAAAATTGTAGTCCTAATAAAAGTAACATTATTAATTCAAATTAAGAAGAAGAAAAAAAAATTAAATAAATAGAAAATAAGGAATGAAATATAAACCACACGAGTATATACACAAATAAAAGCTTATAAAGTAATTTACTTTTTCAAGGGCAAGAAAATCACATTTATAAGCAAAGAACGATTGTTTTCTGTATATGACACCAGCTTTTGCTAAATATAGTGCCATATCTTGCCCGAACAATCGCTGAAACAATATTGAATAACAAGACCTTTACAATGGAATATTATAAATTATACATACAATTTGAAAAGGAGTGTGAAAAAGAATTTAAAAAAATTAAAAAATATATATATTACTTTTATTAATAATATCCCAAGATATTTATTATATTGTGAGCACATGTACAAAGTTGTATCCAAAAGATGAGGTTAAATTCACAGTTAAATAGAGAATCCTTCAGATCATAAATTGTAACCTACAGTTACAGTTATTTTTATTTAACTAAATAGATTAAACATTTTAAAAAATGTAGAAAAAAAAATTATGATATACATATAAATAAAAACCATTAATTATTTTATTTTAATTTTAATTTAATAAATTAAAATATATAATATTACTTGATAATTTGAAAGTATTTCATAGATATTATTACCTCCATACTAAATTTCCAAGTTTTAATATTTTAAATAAGCTATACTACTGCTATCTATTGTAAAAATATTAGACTATTTTAGCATACTATCAAATACATTGCTGCTGACATCTGGTGTACAGATATTCTACTAAAACTTTAATATTGTATGTATAATTACTTATATGCAGCTGTAATGTAGTGTAAATATATTAATTTTACTAGTTAATATTAATGATATATATAGAGAATAAGAGTTACTAGTATAATATAATTTATATTTTAACTAACCCATTTAAAATATATCTTAATTTAACCCAAACATTAATGTAGAATCCATATGATGCTTTCATTTTATAAATTAGTATTATACTTAGAAATAACATAGATTATTCAATATGGTAATGCACTTATTATAATTTAAATCCAGCTATTTAAATAATATCTACCATGAAAAAAATATATAAAAAAACATAAATATTAATTAAATTAAATGATCTAATAATAAAATAAAATAAATAATATAAAACTAAGAGATATGTTTATTAGTGTACTATATTTAATAAATATTTAATATTTACTAAAATTAAATATGTTTAACATATTAATATTATATTGTATTGATTAACCCATTGTAACATCCTTGATAATTTTAACTTTTGTTACAACCCCAATAATATTAACTCCATATAATCATAACAACAATTATAGAAATTGCCCCCATGTAAATTTTAATTTATGAATGACTTTTAACTAAGATGATCCTATGCAGCACATGCTCTTAATATGAGTTATAATTTAGCGAAATATATCAACAGTCAAAAGTTGAAAATTAACGTTAAATTTTAAAATATGAATGATATATATATATATATATATATATATATATATATATATATATATCTGAGCTATGTCATACGATAACGCTCGTATTTATAAATCAATTTTGATGAAACTAATTGTGTGTATTAAGCTCACCAATGTCTCGACCGAGTTCGTTGGCCAGCTTGGTCCGCCATTTTGTTTCAAGATGGCGGCCACTTAAAAATTCAAATTTATTTTTTAATTAAGTGTTAGTCCTTGATACGAGGATTCCATAGCATTTTTTGGTTTACCTCTATCTTAAAAAATGGCTGAGATAGAGCAATTTGAAATTCTAGGGTGGCTGACATTTTGAAACAAAGCAGCACATTAACGCGATTACTCGCAAATTATTTTCTTTCATTGTTGTAATAATTTTCCCAATCATACGCATAAAACTATATATTCATATCTGTTAGTGCCAAATTCTCGCCAAAATTGGCGACATTTGGCGAAATATCGCCAAATTTGGTGACCAAAATAAGTCTTCATAAATGAAGCCAATTTGGCTATTGCTCAATAATTTGGCGAATTTCTTATTCAAATTCAGTATTAACGAATCTTTTGTAAACGTTTTCTTTGCATTTTAACTTGCTGTTTTCGTGTAACATTAGCTAAAATTTTAAAACGAAGATATAGGAAAGCTACCTTTTCCTCCCGGTACAGGCCGGAAGGACTTTTTTCCAAGATCCTTTTTTCATAGTATTTAAATGATTTATGCCCATTGGTAGCACCAATGTAAATGCATTTTTAATTGTGTTTTCAACGAAGTTTTCAATTGCTGTTTTAAAATTTAAAACAAATTGTCAATTTCATATGTTAAAATGATTTATGGTAGTACTCATTCCAGCTAGAATTGCTTGGGACCGCTTAGCGGTCTAAATGTGAATTGCTTCGCAATTCACGGGAGTTGGCGAGCGTTAGCGAGTAGGAGGCTGAGCGCCCTAGCGCACTCCTAAAAAGGTTTTAGAAGTAATAGCAAAAACAAATTATTTTAACATATACGTGTTACACGGCATTTGAACTTGGTATCTTCAACATGACTAACCACTATGTTATTATGGCATGCTATTTTTTTTTATTAATATGCCAGTAACATTATTGTATACTACCGTGGAAGAAAACATAAAATGTCAAATACTATTCAAACTATTCAAACAATAAGCGCCTTCGATATTAATATATTGTAACGTCAAAAGCCAAGGAATATAGTATTGTAATAATGTTTGAGAGTTCTTTATTTCAATAATGCAGATGTGACATGGAATCAACTTGTTAGCAGAAATTAGTAAAAGAGTTATTTAACTTGTCTCAACTGCCCATAACAGTGGAGTTATGTATTGTTACAGATTTTGTAAATGTTTCTTTTTTTTTTTTACATGCAGGTGGGATTTTAGGATGTCTCAACCGGATTGGAATATGGCGGGATGATGGTCGTCTAAAATGCGATATCACATGCCTACTACACTGCAAAAAAAAGTGTTGATTTTTCACTATAATACTAGCATCCCTGCTACCAGTATTATACCGTAAAATTAACAGTAATAAACAGTAAAATAAGCAGTAATACGCTGCCGCGCATAATGGTGTGGTTAAGTCAACTGTGATCCGCAACTCAGCTGATTGTGGTTGTTTATTCGTACGATTGAGATATGTTAAGCTCCCGTTATTGGATTTTTTCTGTTATTACCAGAAAAATTTATTCATGTGTACGAAGTTGTTTATTTGAGACTCTCGTAAGTGCGAAAATGTTGGCTTGGAGACTTTGAATTGTGTTTTTTACTTTCTTCTTTTTTTTTCGACTTCCGGTTTTTGACGGATTAAGACGTTTTAGGGGTCAGAGATTCCGAAAAACATGTTTTTACAAAATGTCTGTCTGTCCGTCTTTCTCTCCTCATTATATGATCGAAAAGTGTATGAAGTTATACTTCAAATTGAACCACATTTTTTTTCTATGTGTTTGGCTATGACCAGCAGGTTCTACTTGAATTTGGGAATATTTTGATGAAAGGGGGTGCTGTGATCGCGATTTTTGTTCCATTTTTACAATTGTGTCATTGAAAAGTGTCTGCAGATAATTGAACCAAATTTTCTGTATATGTTTTTGACTATAACCTGCAGGTCCCAGTTGAATTTGGGGATTTTTCGACGAAAGGAGGCGCTGCGATCGCGATTTTTCGAAAAGTGTATGAAGTTATGCAGGTAATTGAACCAAATTTTTCGTATATGTTTTTGACTATAGCCTGCAGGTCATAGTTGAATTTAGATATATTGCGCTTGGAGGGGGCGCGGTGACAGTCATTTAAAGATTTCAATTTGAAAAAGGTACAAAAAAATTATAATCCTAAAAAATTAGCGTTAAATGTTCTGCCTTGATCCAAGTATTCCAGAGCATTTTTTGTTTTCCTCTATCTTAAAAAATGGCTCATACACAGCAGTTTGAAATCATAGGGTGACTGACATTTTGAAACAATACAGCAGGATTCCTCCATAAACGGGTTTAATTTATGAGTTTTAGTGAACATGGTTTCGCCAAATTTTCTTTCATTGTTGTCTTGTAACCATCGTTTCAACATTTACATGCTTAACATTCACCAACGTCAAATTCTAGCCAAGCTTGGCGACAATTAGTGAAATATCGCCAAACTTGGCGGCAAAAATACGTTTGTATATATGATTACAGACATATTGACATATTGACATATAGACATATTGACAGACATAGTCAAGTGAAGCCAACTTGACCATGTCTGTCTAATTTGGCGATATTCTCATTCAAATTCAATATTCACATGAACTGGGAATGACTCTTCTGTAATCGTGTTCCGCGCATTTTAGTTTCGTGTATTTTCAGTAGAATTAGCTAAAATCTCAAAACCAAGCAATAGGGAGGTATTTTTTCCTGCCGGTACAGGCCAGGAGGACTTTTCGTAGTTTAGTATCATACATCGGCTGCTCGAATCCAGGTAACCCGACGATTCGCAAGCAGCTATCGTACAACAGAATGACGAAAAATATTATTATTTTTTTGGCGGTGTGATAGCGAATTTTGAAGCATTAATATATATAAGATAGAAGAAAGTTTTGGGATTGGCACATCCGACTAATTTTTAATAGTAATCCGATAATTTCTCTAGTATTCTGTTCTGTCTGATAGTAACTGCTACGTGAAATGTTTAACGCATTCGACTGCTCTTTATTTATATTAATCTTTGTGAATTCATCATTCTACTGGAATAGATATAAAATAAATATAGTGTGATGCCTAAAGGACTGTTTTTCTTCGACTATCAATCACCCGAACCCAAAGTTCGTAACAAATTGATAGATTCTTGATCCTGTGCATGAATGAATCTTTCGATCATATATCTAAGGTGATCCTCCATGGAATTTATGTGTGATTATCACGGAGAATAAATCATATACAATAATTATCTGAAATTAAACAGGAACGATATGTGCACCGTGACGTGGCACTTTATCATTCTGGAATATCCCATCGTTAGTGAGGTACGTCCATAAAAGGCTTCAAATGGCCACAAGCAGCTGAACATAGCGATTTTATATCTGACGGGTTCACTGTAAAGAGAAGAACCATTCCATGCTAAATAAACACTTCTCACGCGATAAAAGAACCATTATTCGTATTACAATAATCGTGTTGACAAGTTTGGTGTATAATTTCATCCCATTATATTTTCACCATACCCGATAAAAATCATTAACTTGTACCAACTGTAACATAATTCGTGGGACATCTTTCTCTTCTGGCAGTCATCTAATATAAAATGCTTATACTTGCAAGTCACGGCGTGGCACATAAGACAACAATGTGCTGCAAATAAAGGCATTAGTCACGTACCGACATATGCAATGACTTCCAGATTTAGGTACTCGGACATCAAACACTTCAAACATCGATTAGAAACAAGAGAAACAAGTACTGTTGTTTTATATATTTTCATTTTTTTTCTGTTGAAAATTTCGTTAAATTTTGTATTTTGAAAATTTTTTAAGTCCTACGCAAATCAATTGACGAGTTACAACTTGTAAATATTAAATATGTTTAAAATGCAACTCGATATGGTGACACATTTTTTTAATCCAATCTGTAAAATCTAGTACATATATACTTTTCTTCGTAGAAGGATTTTATTAATAAAATTAGATGATTAGCTGTTCGCTGTAAATCATTATTTTATTTATCTTTTTTTTTCATTATCCGCTATTTCTTCGATTATTATGTCATATCCTTGAAGCTGTATCGGCTAATTAAGTCTTGTTCTTGCATACAAAGAGTTAACGTTATTCTAACAGATGTTCTGGCATGCAGCGACCCTCATCTTATAAAACAATCTGTATCGTTACCCTAATCTTAAATGGAAGCTTTAACATAATCTAAACGAATATTTAAAAAGTGCATTCTCAATTTAAATCTTAAATCTTAATATACATTTTATATTATGCTCAGTTATCGTTTAAATGTTTAACAGAAATGAACCACATCATTTTATGAATCATGAAACAACGCAAAATTGAAAAGCACATTAAAAGAAATTCTTCCAGAGTGTGTAGACCTCTTTTATTTGGGTTATTACAAGTGAAGAATTAGCAGACCTTTATATGTCAAAGTAGAGGTATACACACAGAACAAATGCACAAATTTTGATGTTTGATCAAAATATAGTAACCCACATTAATTAACATGACGATACTGGCTTGGACGAGTTAGACAGAACCAGTTTGAAGTAGGTCGCCTATATATGAGAGTGGCGACATACGCGAAATGAAACTTGATTGGTCAAGACGATTTTGGAAAAAATGAATTGTAAAGCAACTTGGTGAGACTGCCAGTAAAGCCAAACTGATGTTTATATACTTGTCTGACCTGTCTAATCAAACTTGTCCAGATGAATATCGCCAAGTTATGGAATATGGTTTGCCATAATTTGGAAGAAACTTTCATCCTGAGCAGGCTCCCTGTGCGTATGTTGCTACTCTCTTTTAGAAGCACCATAGGTGGGAGGTAATGGCAGGCCTGCCAAGTCAACGTTTGACCAAGAGTGCGTTCAGAGACCGAAACGCAGATTACTCGTGTAATTGGGGAATGACGACATCTGATTTTCTCAGGGGAAAGTTGGGTTAAAACGGCTGTGAACGCTTATGGGTAAAGTTATGGGTATGTTTACAATCAAACACTTCCGTCAACCAAACTACCATTACATTTTGATTGTGCAAACATTTCAGAAACCATCCAAGCCGATGTTGGCCAATTATATCATAGTCCTTTTAAAGGTAGACCAATCAAATGGTCAGGACTCAAGTGTACAGTAGGAGTCATAAAGAACAACAATTAACAGTTGCAGTTAGCTATAAAGCAAAAAAAAATCAGCTTTCCCAACCACGTGATCACTTTACCCAGCAAAATTCTCCAGGTAATGTGGGTTACCCGAATTCTGGGTAATTTCCTGTTCTGGACGCTACGGGGAACCCGCAAAAGTCACGTGGTATCGGTCTCTGAACGCTTCGGGTTAACCATGTGTTACCCTATGTAACTCGGGGTTCGGACTGTGAACGTGCCCCAAAAGTCTTTAGATCAATTACATTTTACAGCCCATGTATGTCTCTACATTGATGTATAAAGATAAACATTACAAGTTGTAAAAGAAAAAGCAATAACAAACTACAAGTAAAAAAAGTACAGTATGGAATACATGCAATTAGTTGTGGTTGCATGCGTTTAAATTGAAAACAGAAAATTTATTTTCTTTTAAAATGCATTTTTTTCTTGCTTATATTTATTATAATTTTGGAAGTTATATTAACAAGGGTATTTTGTGTCTATTTTAATAATTTTTGCAGTGATTATATGAATGTTTATGTATTCTAAGCAACTGATCGGATATTTTATCTGACACTGTACATACTTAATTTTTCTTGTGAGAAAACACGATAAAGTATTTCTATAGAAAAACAGGATAAACACATTTATTTGAAACCTAACAAGAATTCTCTAAAGGCTTCGAAACAAAAGTAAAGAAACACAGGGAGAAAGAATTCAAGATAATAGACCTAATTCTTCCTCGCAATCAGCAGTTACAAGTAAATGAGAACGAAATTTAATAAATCCCCTTTGGATCTTTTCTCTGGTTTGTACTGGTTTGCTTGTTTATATCAATCTTGCTAAAATAAGTAATTGATAATAAATGAATATAGTCTGTCATGAGCGCTCGCAGAACAAAATCCAGGGAAGGGAAAGATTTTGCAACAGATGTGGTTGTTTAGTCTGCGTTCTTCTTTTTCTTTGTTTTATTTTTCTTTAAGGGATTTTTTTTTTCTATAAACATGAAATAAACTAAAAAACTAAGAATTTTATCTTATTTCTTGTCAGAACGCCACGTGGAAAACAATATTTGAACATATCAACATAAGAAATAGGACATTAAACATTCAAAAATAGACAGCTTAAACCTCTGTTGTTGTTTTTTTTTTTTGTGTGTGTGTGTGTGTATTTCCAAAATAAGACTTGAAACAGTTTATTATTTTTTTCAATTAGGGAGTGAACCCACCGTTAAAATAGTTTTTAACACAAGAACGAAAAAAAAAAAAAGAGAACAAAAAGTGGTCTTCGACAGAGGTTCAGGGACAACGAAAAATCTCAAGTTCCTTTTCTCTTAATATAAATGCTGGACGATTACACCATGAAACATTACAACATTAAAGACGTGAGTATAAAACATCACAAATTTACTGAAAGGTGTATACAAATGTCAAATTTAAAATTTTATACATACATTAAAATTAAAAATATCGACGTTTCGACCATCTTCTATGGTCATCCTCAGGAAAAATTTGTTATATTGCTTCTAAAGTTTCAAATGCGAAAACCATATTTTTCGCATTTGAAACTTTAGAAGCAATATAACAAATTTTTCCTGAGGATGACCATAGAAGATGGTCGAAACGTCGATATTTTTAATTTTAATGTATGTATAAAATTTTTAATTTGACATTTGTATACACCATTCAGTAAATTTGTGATGTTTTATACTCACGTCTTTAATGTTGTCCTTTTCTCTTAGTGTTCAATTATTTGAATTCATTTGAAAAGATTCTTCTACTCAAAATCATGAAAGATAAACAAAATTCAGTTAACAAAAGCATGATTTTGGCAGAATTTGTTTCTTGAACTAGGATACAGTTATCCACTCAGGAGGCTTTGCACTATATTTATTGAAGTTCAGATAAACTCCGTGAATTTGTTTAGTCCGAAGTATTTGAAAATTTGTTTCATGTGATGCTTCCGTGAACCCGCAATCAGGCAATCGTTTTTTTTTCTTTTTTTTTTTCCACGATTTAATCAGATAAAACCCATTTTTAAGTTGGATACTGAAAGATTATGATATTCTCTGGAACTTATATCAACATTTAGTTTCAAAAGTTCCTAATTGGCAAATAAGCAATCATTTAGAAAAAAAAAATTGTTTTTTAGGGTTTATTTTTAAGTTTTGTCATAATAAAAAATACTTAATAATTAAATGTGCACTACATGTAATTGTAAATGTGTGTGTAATACATATTGTTAGTATAAGTCCAGGGGAAAATACTCCATTTCTTTGGGGGAAAAAAATATATGATTGGACGAGTAGTTCCACCCGTAGAAGAAAGACAGAGTTTGAAAACACTTTGACGTTCTCTCTGTCATATGAAATAAAGTTTCAAATATTTCCGACTGAAAGAAGTCGTCGAGCGTGTCTAAACTTCAATAAATACAGTGTAAAAATCTGTGGGAGGATATTTTTATTTAAGAAAAAAATTCTCAGAAAACATGCTTTGTTTTAGGCCAAAAATAGTAAATTTCCCTTTAAACTAGATAAAATTAAACGTAAGATTTTACTTTTTTTCTTAATCATTTTTGATAAATGTAGAAACGTTTTTACACTGAAAAAAAATAAAAATAAAAAATGTTGATTTTACAGTATAATACTGGCACCCCAGCTGCTAGTATTATACCGTAAAATTAACAGTAATAAACAGTAAAATAAGCAGTAATACACTACCCCGCATGGTCGGCAGTGTATTACTGCGTATGTTTATTACTGTTAATTTTACTATAAAATACTGGCAGCTGGAATGCCAGTATTATACTGTAAAATCAACGATTCTTTTTTTTTTTTTCTTTTTTTTGCAGTGTAGAGGTAATTTAAAAGAGACAAATGGATTATTATGAGCATAACTTTCCAGTTATGACAATAGTTTGAAATTCTTTAAAAGCAACAATCATTCATTACATAAGGCGTTAAATGGCATAGTGGAATTTAAAGATATATCAAAATTATTATACTGATTTCCTTCGTAATTACTTAGTAATTATTACACTGATGAATCTATTTAATTTTACATAGGCATGTCAAGCAGAAATTTCTTGACTAAAAAGAAGAATCACTTAACAGATAATTAACACAATCTCGGTAGTACTGCATTGGCCAAATTAAGGTCTGAAGAAAATATTCAAATCAATTTTAATGAGAGCAGAATTATTTATCCGCAAGTTTTTATTTTCCTTCAGTCATCCGTGAAGCTATTGAAATTTTACTACATGAAAGAACCATCTACAATTATTTCGTATATTTTGAATTACTTAAACTTTGGAATGAACGTTTTAGTGGCGATAGGTTAGCATGAAGGGAGCTCTAACCTTCATCAACTGGTTCAAAATTGTTGTAATAATCTCGTGTTTTTGCCAACTTGTTGAAAGATTAGGCTACTTTTTCGGTTCAAAATATTTGTTGTAATTTATTGTGTATTAAACAAATCCCTAAAAAAACCTTAAAACTGCTGTCGAATATTTTAAAGATTTTTTTTTCACATTTAAAACATCTTTTCCACTTTCAGATTTTTTTTTTCTTCACTATTGAACATAATGCATTGAATATAATGGAGGTAACTTTACTCTTCATCAGCAAATCAAAAGGTATAGTACTTACTAAGTACTAATCTACTGACACAAGTCTTCTTGCCATCTTAATGAAATACTAGTTTTTAGCTCACAGGTTATCAAAGCCTGAGAATTAGTATGCTTGAGAATAAATAATTAACTCTTGATAGAAAAATCAAGAGTTATCATCTTTATCAAGAGTTAACGCGTTAAAAACGTGTTAACTCTTGATAGAAAAATCTGATTTGCTTCAAATTTTGTTCATAGATTCATTCTGATAAGGCACTTTCCTGAATAGTTTTGAGGGTTCATTGGTTAAGTATAAAAGGGGGAACGGGGAGCTAATCCTCCTTAATTAAAAAAAAATGGGTTTTTCATGCAGAATTATCCGATTTGCTTCAAATTTTTTATATAGGTTCATCGTGATAAGGCACTTCTCTGATTAGTTTTAGGGGTTCATTGGTTAAGTATAAAAGGGGACCGGGGGGATGATACCCCGTCTAATTTATTATCGATTTCTTTAGTTTTCGAGGGGCATAATATAATAAGAGTATAATATACAATTAGTGTGTATAGCCTTGTGAGCTCAATGCCATCAGTTTAACTGAGCACTTTTATTTTTATTTATTTATTTGTTTTTCCCAAAATATATGTTATGATTTATTGTTAAATAAATCCCTAAGAAAATCTTGAACGTTTTATAAGAAAATTTGAAAAGTTTTTTGAAATCTGACAATGATTTTTTTTTTTTCAATTTTATTATTTTTTTCTTTACTATTAAGTATAATAAATACATTATTGGTGAGAAAACACACTTTTTTAAAACTAGTTCTCAAATACATCAGATATCATCTTACGTCATATTGTCTCTAACTGAATTCTTAAACTTCTCTTTCTTTAAGACAGTTAATAATTATTAGTTACATCGAATAACATTTAAAAATAAATAAATGTAATTAATTATCAAAAGAAAAGAAAAGGAAAGAAAAGAAAGTAAGAAAAATATAAGATACATCTAATTTGTCGTAACAGAAAGATTTATACAAGCAATATCACCACGTTCTTAGATAATTCCATACCTTTTAGAAACGAAATCTAGCTAAAGAAAAAATATATAAGTGAAGAGAAAAGAAATTAAAAAGAAAATTTAAAAAAAGGTCTCCACAGATGCAAGCCCATTCTCATTATCTATATGCATTAGGAAAGTGGGAAGAAATTACATCAGATATCTGTTAGGTCTTTTTCACCTTTTTTACAGGCTTTTGTGAGGTGACTGAGAAGATTTATAGCTTTAATCTCATGCCCTACTAGATTGTTAAGTACTTGTTCGATTACAGGATTCCTATTTTGATGAAAACTTAATCTGCTTCATTTTCCGTACATTCTATAAAAAAGCCATGATCCTTTCGAGTAAAACTGTTCTTGTGTCATTTGTGGAGAAGATGTACAGGGTGCCTTGAAAAGGACATTCGAAATTTTAAAAGGGATATCGAAAGTACGCTTAAAGGAACATTAAATAATTTTTAAGGTATTTTTGCGAAACAATGGGTACAAAACAGCTGAAACACCTTAAACAGCTTATTTATTTGTTAGTCCCTTCTAAATTTTATCGTCAGGTCTCCTGTCGCACAAATTTTATTATTAGCTTTCGACTTTTAAATTTCTTGTGACTATATTGCACAGAATGTCGTTTACACTTTATGGAAACCATTTTCAGAGCTAATTTTTACGCATAAATGATATATTCTTTGCAACAATTTGACTTTGTTGGATAGCCTTGACTTTTGGCTATAGCTCTGGATTGAAATTTCTATGATAATACAATATACTTTTGTTACAGTCATGTCAATTTTGTCCCCATACCTCTTGTAAAACTTTTCAAAGTCTATTCAATGTTCGGGAATTCATTTAAACAATCCAAATGCAGAAAAAAGGCCGTTGATGAGGGGAGTAAGGGGGCGTCAGGTGATTTTACGTGTATTTCTTTAATAAGATACATAATTTATTTCCGTTTGAGATTCTTTCTTTCCTAAATATGCGTCACTTGAGTTATGGAAGAGCGGGTGGAAGAGTATGTTTATATGACGCTCAATTAATGACTTTTTCATATAAAGCTGGAATTTCTTCTTCAAAAATGGGCTCTAAAATGTTTTACTAATAATAAAGTGAAATCACCGTAGCTTTACTGCATTTTTTACCTTTAATTTAATTCCATAAGCAACATCCAGAAGCAATCATGAATTTTTTTGGAAATTTTTCTTTACATTCACAAACCCATTTCTTTTTTGTTTTTTCTTCTATTAATTGATAAAAATTGCTCTTCTTTTGATACACTCACTTAAATAAAGCCATGTTTCATCCAGTATTACGATAATTTTTTATTTATCACCACGTATGTGCTTGTTAAAGCGAGCGTTTAGAAAGAGCTATCCACAACACATTAGAAAACTTTGGAAAGTTTTCCAAGGGTATGGGAGAAAATTTATATGATTGTACTAAAAGGAAAATCAACTACGACAGAAATTTTGATCCAGAGTTATAATCAAGAGTCAAAGCTATACAGTAGAGTAAAATTGTCGCAAAAAATATGGCATATATGTTCAGAAATTAATTGTGAAAATCGTTCTCATAAAGTGTGAGCGACCTTCTGTGTAACAGCTAAGGGTGAGATTGTATGAAAGCAATACATCATATTCAGCATTTTAAAAAAATACTCCATTTTGTATGTGAACTGCTTGAAAACAAACATCTATATAATTAGATATTAGAAAAAAATGCATAAAATAAGTTACAAATATGTTCATTTAGTGTGAAAATTAACAATACAAAGATTCACAATTTGTCCCATTCATATCCCATTTTTTTATGGGAATTGTTAAAAAACAAACATCAAAACCTTAGTTTTCAGGAAATATGCATAAAATCAGTTTCAAATAAACGTGAAAAATAAAAATACAAAATCTCACAATTTGTCCCATTCATGCCAGAAAGTGCCATGAATGGATCAAGGTAAGACATTCTTGTAACAAAATATAAAAATAAAATGCTTAAAGATAATTTTCAATGTTTTTACATACAGTATAATAATATATTTCCATTTTTTATTTGTAAAGAAAATTTATGAGTACAAATAGAACATGTGACTAAAATGTTTAAAAGAAGAAAAAAAGATCCTAATTATTGCAAAAACGACTAAATATTTTTTAAATTAAAATCGTAGTTTTAAATTTGATACCACATTTTATTATGCCGAATTAGCTATCCAAATCTTCAGAAATTCTTAGTAGAAAAGGATAAGAATGTATTGGTGTGTTCTATGTCATAACTTTCAATCGGTTTGGGAATCTTTTAGAGAATATAATTTGTTGGAATAAAAACAATATCATAATTTATGAGATAAATGAAACTTGTGGATTTGCATTTTGTGCGTAAAAATTGTACTTTTATCCCAGAAAATTCAAGTGCTGACATATTCATCCAACAGAACATATGCTTGTATTCTTTAGTAAGAAATTTCACAACTGTGAAGTCATCTTCATTTAATGTATTTTGATCATCGTTTTCATATTTCTAGGTGTCATAGTCAAGTCAATAATCGTCCAAATACTAAAATTTTATATCAACAACTTGGTCCACTACTACTTGTTTCATTCTGATTTGTTTGGTTATTATTATTATTATTGATTCAAAAAGTTTTACTTAACGTTCCAAAAGTTGCTTTTTCAGATTTTCCATATTTGGGCTTTCTAGCTGAACCTTCTCAGGTGTTCTTATAATTACGACAGATTTTTTTCATGTTCATTAATGATAGTTTACTTCATGGTAACAGCACTTTAACTTATGTCCAATTAGTAGTGCTCCGGACCTGAAAGGGTTAAGATTTCACAAAAAAAATCCCATGATCAGTGAAAAAAAAAAAAAAAGAACACACGTTGTTCACCACGTACTATTTTTTCACTCTCCCTCTCTCTGTCTTACAAGGAGAGTTTCCGAAGTCGGAAACAAAAATGCGGTGACGCTTCATGTATCTATAGAATATAATCGTTACGCTAAAGGTGCGTTTATATTGCTATTTCAACAGTAACAGACAAAAAGTCGTAAATCCTCCCCCTGGCCTCTCTTTTCCAAAAGTTCTGTTGTCATCAACAAAAGAAAGAGGCGGTGATTGTCAGTGTTCGCCTCCGCTGACGTCTTATCTCTAGACAAGCTTCTGAAGATTGACCACATGAAAAAGAACGCCTGACCACATGAAAGTTACCATTTAGCAAAAATGTAGCTTGTGCGATCCTTTAGGGTCTCCACATTTTCCTTTTCTGACCTCGGAAGTCCTCCTTGTTAGTTTACCTGTTTGTGCTTTTATTTTAGTTGATTTTATCGTGGTGTAACCACGTATTAATCATAGCATGAAAGCTTTTATGCATTCGTATATTGTATCAGATTTTTAGAAATCTGACAGAGTTTTATACTGTAATGAACCTCTTTGCATGTGGAAATGTAGAAAGCATAAATTTTCAAAGAATTTACATACATATTTTTTTTTATCCTGATATCTTAGAAAAGATAATTTTGTTCAGCATACTCTGTTTTTGATTCTCTAAAACATATGTCTATATTATTCAAAACACAAATCACGAGAAAGCTTATCGCATTTGCATAATTTATTTCAAATCCTTTTAAATTATTTCAGTTTACGTACTTGATCTAGTGTGATTAAAATAAAAAAAACCTAATTCAACGGCTGCATGAAAGACATAAATTACAGATTGGATCTCGCATAAATTTGCAATCTAATAACACCAAATACTTGCTCTTTAATGTAAAAGTATTCCTTAAATGATGATATCAGTATGTTAAGTGGCGTCTTTAATCTTATTCTTTGAAAGGCGAGTTAATTAGTTTGTGCTACCATGAAATTCCTAAATTCTAATAATATACGATTTTCTTAACTTTTTTTTTTATCATTTTTGTTATTCAGAAGATTTTTTTTCATCCTATTCGATTAATATAATGGGAATTTACATTGAAGCAATACTTTAGTATTAAACCCTAAGATTTGGAAGTATTCTACCCAAAAAGTGCATTAAATTTCTCCATTTATAAAAACAAAAATGATCCTTTTTCTCATTTGTGCTATTCTAATTTTCTTTTTGATGTTATCAATCTGGCATATAACCAATGCAGTTGATTTGTGACCAATAAAGACAAGGGTTGTCAACCATATCGGGTGCATGGGTCCAAATACTTTCTTGCGCCCAAAAGGCCTCCGGAAATATACATTTCATACTCATGGGGAAGTACAGTAAATATTGTTTTTGATGGAAAGAAAATAAATATTCTCCATTAATGTAGTTTATTTTTCTTAAAAGGAAATTGGCTAAACTAAAGATGTATTAAATAAATATTAAAAACTATAATAATATCATACATAATATACAATACAATAATATAAGTATATAATTCAGTTTAGAAATTGTACAAAATGGTCCATTCCCTTACTTGGATGTGCTGTTAATCAACCCCCCCCCCTCATGACATAGAAACTACTGTCTATTATAGAAAACCAATAGCCAATCAATCCACTATTCCAAATAATGTTCAAGCACTTTTTTTCTATAAAGTTTCTGCATTCAGACATTTTATTAGAAGAGTCTTTACAGTCTATACCCCTAATCAGTTAACCAATCAAACAAATGAAATACGTGACATCGCAAGAAATAACGGATATAAAGACACTATTAATAAATTGATTACGAGCAAGGATAAGAAAGAGAAAAAAACTTCAATGAACAAAATTCAAAGTTATCAATTTTACAATATTTTCCTGGGTTTTTTTTTAAAGATTAAAACGTAAACTTATTAAGTTTAATATCTGCTTTATCGCAAAACGTTCCATACAATTAAAAAAAATAGATTATAGAAAAATTGATCCAATAGATCCTGGTCAACTTTCCGGTGTTTATAAAATCTCCCAAGAGCAGATAGAACATTACAGATTTACATAGGAATGACAAACAGAAAATTTAAAACAAGAATAAAATAACGTATGGCAGATATCAAATATGACAGATGAACTACAGCTTTGGCCATACTACATAGGATAGAACCTTTGCAGATTGATTTCAAGAATAGTAAAAATGTTTATTTCTCATTCATTATCCGTGGATCAATAGAAATATATTTGCGAAATGAGAACATATGCAACGAATCAGCCTTTTTTGCCCCTTAAATTTGCCAAGAGATGCTTTATAAATTAAAAAACCAATAAGTAAAATAATAATTTTTACGTTTACAGATTGACCATTTGAAGCATCTGCGTGCATTATACATGTGATCTCGTGATTTATGTTTATCATTTTCAAAAATTTTGCGAAAATAGTTTATTTATCATTATCGATCTTGATGAAGCCGGCGTTTGAGCGTATGAAACATGTGATCTTATATTAAAAGGTATTTTTAAGCCTCTTTGTGTAATGCTTTTATGACTTTGAGCATTAATTACATCTTTTATTTAACGTGAACAAGTGATTTTTTATATTATTTTGTAGGAAATTAGCTGTTAACAAAAATATTGAAAGACTCATTCGCTCCTGTGGAATTTTTTTTTCATTCGTTTATTATTTATATTCTATGTAGTTTTTAAGAGTGGTTCTTGCAAATTTTTGTAAATATACGCATCTATATCTACCCTATCGTTACATATTATATTACATTTATTAGCATATATGTATATACAGGATGCCCTTTCTTATCGTTGACCAATAGCTAACGTCTGAATAACTAATATTACTTCTAAATAAAGATAAATAAAAGAATTGCATGATAATAAATGTATCTTTATCCGAGAAAAGAAATCGCCAAAGGCTAAGTAAAAATAAATATGCCAGGTAAGAGGAAATTCAAGATTACTGACCCAATTTCTAGTCACAATCACAATCAGCAGCTGAAAATTAATGAGAGAAGGTTAATAAATCCCTTTTGGACATTTTTCTTTCTTCGGTTTGACCTGTTTAGCCTGTTTAGTTTATATGAGTTAAATCATGACAATCAAAAGCAGAGTTACCATTACAGTTACCATCGGAATTGATTTCTCTTATTAGAGAATAACAGTTATAGAAAATGGTGCAATATCGGTGCAAAGTTTTCGATGCTTCTGACATATTATATACAGGATGTACCTTCTTAAAAGTAACCAATAGCTAATAACTAAACCATTAGTTTTTGAGATATAGTTAAAATTGCAAATATGTCTCAAATGTTGTTCTTCATCATATGAAAATCCATTTACGTTAAAGCGGCTGTTATTTTTTTTTTTTTTAAGTTGTGAAATTTAATTTTTATAATGTTCCTGAGTCATATAAGTTATATTTACAAAATCTTTCTCCATGCTCTAACCTTAACAGACAAAATAGTGAAAATTCTATTTTTATACTACCAAAATTTACCTAGTTATGGTACTTTGAATTTTATTAATTTTCATCCACATTAAAAGCGCGATTTTCTGTTTTTAGTGCCAAAACACACCGAAAATACGAAAAATTAAAAATATTATAACTCGGTAAGTTTTATATGTATTTTAGGATGTAATTTTTACTATTATATTTGTTACAGCATGGAGAATTTTTTTCTAAATATAACTTATAGGACTATGGTACCGTATAAAAATTTAAATTTCCCAACTTAAAAAAAAATAACTATCTTGACGTTAATGGATTTTGATATGATGCCGAACAACACTTAAAACATTTTTGAAACTGAAACTATACCTAAAAAACTAACGGTTTAAGAATTAGTTAAGCGAAAAGAAGAGACACTCTACTATATTGTTTAAGTTTATGTAATGTGTACTTTACTGAGGAGTGAGGAGGAAGTGCGCCCACGAAGATGAATAAAAAATTCAAATGTATAGTAAAAAGATTGACATGATAGTAGAAAGTCTGACGACCTCTACTGTAGACAAACTAGGCAACCGCTTAAGACACTAGAATTTAAAAGGGCATGATAATCAATGAAAAACTTTGATTAGTAAAAAGTTCCTGGAAATATTAAAGATGAGTTCGGGCTCACTTTTTGGAGTCCCGGTCCATCCGAGCCCGCCCGAGCCCGAAGCCTTTTTTGTCCGTAAGTGCCCGAACCCGCCTGAGACCGATACCACAAAGTATACCAAAAGAAAAAGTACAATAAAAATGACATAATATTTAATGATTGTTATAAAACTGTAATATCTCATTTTCTTAACAAATTTGTTCATGAAAATAACTGTTAATCCCTATCATATAATTAATTTTAAGAAATTCACATTCAATGTTATCAAAAGAGAAGGTCAGTATCAAATAAAAATACACATCCCTAAAAAGATTCTCATATTTTTCTCTTGCAACAACGAAATGTGATGGACACATTACGAAATGCATTTTAGGAATAAATAATTGAAATTTGCAAAAATTACGATTTATATGACGAAGAATCTAACAACGTTTTTCTATTTTCTATAAAATATGTACATATTTCGTAATTCTTGTGTCCTTTCAAATGAGCTTAAATTAAAAATTTGACAACATTACCTTAAAGATCCGATTTATAGGTTTTTATAGGAAAAGAAAAAAACACTGCTTGATTGATTTCTATCTGGAATAACAATATACATGTAGATTTTATATACTTACGAATAAAAAAGACTTCATGAATGTAAAAAGAAGAGCCACAGAATGAGCGGAGTCCAAGAAGAAAAACTGATAAAATCACTAATGTCGTTTTCATATAAATTGTGATTAGCACTCGCAAACAATAGCTGTCTAAAAATTTGCAAGACTTAAGCTAATGTTAATTGACTTGAAAGAAAATAGTCATTTCGCGTTAGATCTCTAAAAAAGTAATAATAAATAAACATTCCATGTAAAAAATGTACTAATGGCATCATATTCTGATTGGCATCATATTCTGATTGGCACCATAATGCCATCAACGCTACCCATCAATGCCAAACATAAACCTGAAAATATCACAAGTTTTCTTTTAAAATAGCTTTCTACTGCTGCTACTACAAAGGAGAAAAAATTGTCTTTTTCTCTTCCGTTCTGTTCAAAATAGCATTAAAATGACTTACAATGGAATAAGTAATTTTTAAGGGGGGAAAAGTTATTTTTTTGTTTCTGTACGAGAATAAATAAAATTGCCAATTTCAGAAATAATGAGCCCGAGCCCGAAGGCTGGTATAAAAATCGAGCCCGAGCCCGTGTCGGGCCCGGGCTTGGACTCGGGCTGAGCCCTTCTCATCTCTAGGAAATATGTTTTATTCACTTTGCCATAGGTACCATAGTCCACAAATTTTTATACGGTAACATAGTCCTATAAGTTGTATTTAGAAAAAAATTCTCCATGCTCTAACAAATATAATAGTAAAAATTACATCCTAAACTACATACAAACTTACCGAGTTATAATATTTTTAATTTTTCGTATTTTCGGTGGTTTTTGGGACTAAAAACAGAAAAACGGGCTTTTAATGTGGGTGAAAATTAATAAAATTCACAGTATCATAACTCGGTAAATTTTGGTAGTATAAAAATCGAATTTTCCCTATTTTGTCTGTTAAGGTTAGAGCAAGGAGAATGATTTTGTAAATATAACTTATATGACTCAGGAACATTATAAAATTTAAATTTCACAACTTAAAAAAATAATAATAACCGCTCTAACGTAAATGTATTTCATGTAATGAAGAAAAACATTTGAGACATATTTGCAATTTTAACTATACCTCAAAAACTAATGGTTTAGGAAGTATCTATTAGTTACTTTTAAGAAGGTACACCCTGTATATAATATGTTAGAAGCATCGAAAGCTTTGCATCGAAATCGCACCATTTTCTCTAAGAGATATTCTCTAATAAGAAAAATCAATTCCGATGGTAACTGTAACGGTAACTCTGCTTTTGATTGTCATGATTTAACTCATATAAACTAAACAGGCTAAACAGGTCAAACCGAAGAAAGAAAAATTTCCAAAAGGGATTTATTAAATTTCTCTCTCATTAATTTTCAGCTGCTGATTGTGATTGTGACTAGAAATTGGGTCTGTAATCTTGAATTCCCTCTTACCTGGCATATTAGGTTAGAATATCAGCTCATGTCGTGCCTGCTGAGGTTAGGGTGAGGACTAAAAATATATTTTTTTTTTATTAAAATTAGTTAAAAAATTACTTTTAAATAATTTATTGATTTTTTTTTTTAATAATAAGAGTGAAATAATAATAAAAAATGAAAGCATATTGCCTTCTCTAGAGGCGAAATTTGAAGAACTGTCGGAAAGCGCTTTGAGAAGATATACAGGGTGTATCTGAAATGCTTCAACAAACTTAGAGGGATGATAGTACTCATGAAGACGAACCAAAAATGCAATGGAACTTGGGGTCGCAAATGACGTTTAAAGGATGAAAATCGAGAAAATACGTTTGGAAATGGACAAACTGAGGCAAGAAAGAACCACTCCAGAAAATTATTTATTACACAGAATAGGTACAGCACAACTCGTAATGTCCAGAGAAAACAAATATTTTACAATTGTTCAAAGTGTCGACCGCGGACATTATTACACAGAGTACATCTACAGAGGAACGACTGGCGGCCACGCTCGAAGATTCCGGGAGTTTCCTGGAGTTTATCCTGTAGTGGTCACAATACGCGCTACTACTTCTTCTGGCGTTTCTACCGGCGTCTCATAAATGAGGGATTTCATCTGTCCCCAGAAGAAGAAATCCAAATGGTTAAGGTCTGGCGAGCGTGGTGGCCCTGTTCCTTGGCCTCCACATCATTAAACATCGCATCGAAAATGCCATCTTTTAAATCAAAATGGCGAAAGAAAAGAACTGTTGTTGTGGATTTGGAAGCAGAAATGAACGAATTCGAAATTATTTTACTAATTAGCGAATTTTAAGAAAACTAATTAAGATATCAATTTGAAAATTTCTGAGCATATGTAAAAAAAAAAAAATCTGCATCCGACTATGTAATTTTTGAAAAATTCGGCAGGTAATTTTTCTTAATTTATCCAAAAATCTGCCGGCGCCAGTGAAAAAAATCCGAGAAAGTTTCAGACAGGGATCTACTTTCATTAAAATGTGAACTACAAAGAGATCTGTTTCTCTGGCTGATCCCTCCATTTAGTTTGCGAAAATGAAAGGAAATAATTGCCAATTTTTACTAATGAACAAAAATTTAGATAACTACACTGACGGAAAAAAAAATCCCAAAACCAAGAAAAAATTATTGTAGAGTAATGAAATTTGGACAATGCATTTGTCTAGTTAACATGTTTAATTGATTAGATTTTCAAGATCACAGGTTAATTTAAGCTCAAGAAAATGCATTTCAAATGCGAAATGCTGTTACATTAATAGCCGGTGTAACCTCCAGAATTTTGAATGCAAACTTGCAAACGTGCATGCATTGTGTCATACAGGTGCCGAATGTCACTTTGTGGTATAGAGTTCCATGCTTGTTGTACTTGTTGTGGTAATACTGGGACGGTCCGTGCTGGCTGTGGATGATGCTGGAGTTGTCGTCCAATGATATCCCATACGTGCTCAATTGGAGACAGATCTGGTGATCTCGCAGGTCAAGGTAACATGTTGACACTCTATAGAGCACGTTGCGTTACAACAGCGGTATGAGGGCGAGCGTTATCATGTTAGAAAACTCCCCCTTGAATGCTGTTCATGAAAAACAGCACTACAGGTTAAATTACCAGACTGACGTACAAATTTGCATTCAGTGTGTTTGGGATAATCACTAGAGTGCTCCTGCTGTCATAGGAAATTGCTCCCCAGAATATGACTCCAGGTGTAGATCCAGTGTGTCTAGGCGGGGCCTCCGAGATGTCGCTGTGTGTCCTACACCGGGCCTGCTACAAGTGACGTCACAACCTGCTGACGTCAAAACAGTGATCCATAATAACTTAAAAATTTTCATGTACTTTGTTCGTTTGTACGTATTGTTTACGATAGTATTTTGATTTTATTTATTGTTTTATATAGTAATTAATAATATTTTTCAGTGTATTTAGATTATAATGCTATCAATAATTATTGATTATAATTATTAAAGAAAGTGTAGATTATATCTATAAAATAATGAGAAGAAAATGTTGTGCTCCTAGTTTCTAATCTAAGTCTTCAAATTCGCTACTGATAATGAAAAGAAGAAATTTTAGCTACGAAAATTACCTTGTGATAATTATTTTAACATTTCAACAGAAGTAGTCTGCATTAAATGTTTCGATAAACGTTTCAATTCGTGAAGCTAGAATTAATATGATTGTATTAAGCTTGTTGTGCAGAAAAAAAAAAAACGTAACAACAAATGTCTAACCTACTGTAATGGAAATATTCTAGCATATTTGAATGCATTTGTACTTCCAAATCGAAAAGAGTCAAATGATCTTTAGAAAAAAAGTAAATAAATAGAAGAAGCAGACGATAAACAGTTTAAAAATGATTTTGAAAGAAATACTGTAATAAATTGACTAATATCTGGATACATTTAGTTAGAAGTGAGTGATGTGCTTTGTTTATAAAATTAAAAGTAACTGATTTACACAACTTAGTAATTCTACGTAGTTCAATTTAACATTTTAGCTAACTTAAGTGTACAAATATATTATGAAAATAAATCTTTTGATAAGTTAATTTGAGTGGTTATTAGGTCCTAGACCAAAGTACAATAAATAGACAATTTTTAAAATATTACAAATCAGTTACAAAGTCAAGATAGAAAATTGGGTACTTTTCGGTTAGCCGGGCGCCAGTGATATATATACATACATACACACACATATATATACACATATATCTACACACACACACACACATATATATATACACATATCTACACACACATATATGTATGAATTAATATATATATTTATATATGTACATGTATCACTGGCGCCCGGCTAACCGAAAAGTACCGAAAAAGGCTTATGGCGAGAGAAGGAAAGTTGCAACATATTTTCTGGCAACCTATTCGTAGTTTCATATAAATAAGTATTTTTTTTTCAATATTTATATAATTTATTTAATATAAAGAAGCCATTTATCTCTTTTTTATATGCAGGTAGAACAGAATTGTATATATAAATAACTAGCTGTTACCCGTGACTTCGTTCACGCAACATTAAAAGAAGAATAAATACATTAATTAAGAAAATATTTCACTCCCGATAATTAAAAACGTTAAAATTAACTAACTATTTATCACATTTCATAGGCGACAATACTGTATTTTTTGTTATAGGGACCTTGACATAACTCAGTCTTTAAAAAGTGAAATTTTGTGCCAAATAATCGCGAAAATGAAATTGCAACCAATGCAAAAAGGAGGGCCAAATAAAATCGTGGAAATAGACGAATTGGGTAAAAACAAATGTCAATTTTACCTGATAAACAATTTTACTTTTAACGCCTTTGTGAAACGTTTTAACAGAAATCCTTCAAAAAAACATTAATTGGAAATAGTACATGCTTTTTCTTTAAATTCAGTTCTGCCTCCTTGGTTTAATGTATAGCTGAAACAAATCTTATTTTCTAAATGACAGTATGTTGACAGGCAATTTTTATTCTCTGGAATAAATTGATTCATAAAGTTTGAATATGTGAAAATATGTTTTTATTTTTCGGATAATTTACTGAAATCAAGATTTTGTTTTCACCATCTATTCAAAGTGAAAAACAATTCTGTTTTTCAGTTTTAATGAGAAAATGGTGTAAAAAATATACTGATCTATTTTATTTTTCCTTTTTTATATACAAATATGGAGTAATTTACTTTCCGTTTTTAGAGAAACTTCGTTAAAATTAACAAAAAAGAAAAAAAAATCTTGGCATCTAATTTAATTTTTTAAATTCCGATAGTTTGTATAACATCCTCGGATCAATGATAAACGGTATAAAGTAAATCACGTTGCGTTCGATATTCTGGTACTGTAAATGAAAATTGTAAATTCACGGGCATTCTCCGTGACTTGCTGCCGTAATTTTACGGTAAATGCCCCCTTTTCAAGGTAAACGGTCCATTTCAGTAAATTTCATGTTTTTACGGGCAAAAACCGTTTATCTAATAACAAAGCTCGTTTATCTAGTCACAAAACCGGTTTTCTTATGGACATTGCCTGGAATCTCTGCTGCAGTAATTTTACTGCAGCAATTTTTTACAGTGAGGAGTAGTTGCGAAATACAAACATAGATTCGTGTTCATTTTCCTTTTCTTAAAATTATGATGCGATTTTTAGCAGAAAATTCTCATCTGTATATAACGAATATTCATGCTTAATAATCAGTATCGATAAAAAAACATTTACATTTTTCGTTATAAATATGGCGTGAAACTCATCTGCTTTCTATACTTACTGATCCTTGTATTATTAATGTAAGGAATTGATTCACACTCATTTTAAAACACATTGGAAAATTCCCGTTTTATTTCAAATATGACGCATCTTTTTCCCGCAGAGAAATCCCTTTTTAATGACATAATTCTTGTTAATTTTCTTTTCCAGGCAATTAATTTCAGTACTGGCATTGGGGAAATTATGTCGCTTTAACGAAATAATATTAAATCTTTAGTTTTTATCAACAAAAATGGAACTATTAACATTCGTCATTTTTTTTTTTTTTTTTTTTTAGGTAATCGAGTTATTTCTTATAGTTTTAAGAATGAAAATAAATATTTCTCGCTATCCATGACATCATTTTCGATATGGATAATTTTGCGGAGCATATTATTGACATTTGCTGACCATTTTCTTTTGAAACTTCTTTTTACTTTTTTAAAATTTAAATAAAAAATACGGTATAATTATATTAGCCCTGCGCAGACGGTAAAACGCCAAGAATTATTACCATACAAAAGAAAAAAGCAAAAAAAAAAAAAAAAAAAAAAACCAAGATCATTTTATTTCACCAATCAAAGATATCCGCTTTATTTTTGATGTATGGCGTCATATTCGCCTGTTTCCTATGGTTACTCATATTGAAACCTTGTATTATTATCAACAACTAAAAAAAAGTACGTTTTATTTCTAATAATATTATTTAATCTTCTTCTTAATTCTTTAATTTTTTTTATTTCATTTTTATTTTTCACGTGAAAAAATTTCAATTGAAACTAAATTGTTGACTAAAAATTATTATTCCGGAATTTGAATTAGTTTTGGCAACGATAAAGTATTAGCAACGGTAAAGTGAATTTAACCATGTTAAAATATTATACGAAAAAAATGTCCATTTACTCTCTATGAAAAAACGAAATTTTGAATTATTAAGAAAAATATTTGAATAAAATAAACAAAAACCAGCCTATGTTCAAATGAGGGTTATAATCAATCTGTATGCAAAAATACAGGATCATTAAAGGCTCCATTTTGACGCTGGCTTCAGCCTAACATTTGCGCACAATCAGATTTATAATATTACTAGCTGTTACCCGTGACTTCGTTCACGCAACATTAAAAGAAGAATAAATACATTAATTAAGAAAATATTTCACTCCAGATAATTAAAAACGTTAAAATTATCTAACTATTTATCACATTTCATAGGCGACAATACGGTATTTTTTTGTTATAGGGACCTTGACATAACTCAGTCTTTAAAAAGGGAAATTTTGTGCCAAATAATCGCGAAAATGAAATTGCAACCAATGCAAAAAGGAGGGCCAAATAAAATCGTGGAAATAGACGAATTGGGTAAAAACAAATGTCAATTTTACCTGATAAACAATTTTACTTTTAACGCCTTTGTGAAACGTTTTAACAGCCATCCTTCAAAAAAAAACATTAATTGGAAATAGTACATGCTTTTTCTTTAAATTCAGTTCTGCCTCCTTGGTTTAATGTATAGCTGAAACAAATCTTATTTTCTAAATGACAGTATGTTGACAGGCAATTTTTGTTCTCCAGAATAAATTGTTTCATGAAGTTTGAATATGTGAAAATATGTTTTTATTTTTCGGATAATTTACTGAAATCAAGATTTTGTTTTCACCATCTATTCAAAGTGAAAATCAATTCTGTTTTTCAGTTTTAATGAGAAAATGGTGTAAAAAATATACAGATCTATTTTATTTCTCCTTTTTTTATACACAAATATGGAGTAATTTACTTTCCGTTTTTAGAGAAACTTCGTCAAAATTAACAAAAAAGAAAAAAAAATCTTGGCATCTAATTTAATTTTTTAAATTCTGACAGTTTGTGTAACATCCTCGGATCAATGATAACCGGTATAAAGTAAATCACGTTGCGTTCGATATTCTGGCACTGTAAATGAAAATTGTAAATTCACGGGCATTCTCCGTGAATTGCTGCCGTAATTTTACGGGAAATGGCCCCTTTTCAAGGTAAACGGTCCATTTCAGTAAATTTCATGTTTTTACGGGCAAAAACCGTTTATCTTATAACAAAGCTCGTTTATCTATTACGGGAAATGGCCCCTTTTCAAGGTAAACGGTCCATTTCAGTAAATTTCATGTTTTTACGGGCAAAAACCGTTTATCTTATAACAAAGCTCGTTTATCTAGTCACAAAACCGGTTTTCTTCTGGACATTGCCTGGAATCTCTGCTGCAGTAATTTTACTGCAGCAATTTTTTACAGTGAGAAGTAGTTGCGAAATACAAACATAGATTCGTGTTCATTTTCCTTTTCTTAAAATTATGATGCGATTTTTAGCAGAAAATTCTCATCTGTAAATAACGGATATTCATGCTTAATAATCAGTATAGATAAAAAAACATTTAAATTTTTCGTTATAAATATGGCGTGAAACTCATCTACTTTCTATACTTACTGATCCTTGTATTATTAATGTAATGAATTGATTCACACTCATTTTAAAACTCATTGGAAAACTCCCGTTTTATTTCAAATATGACGCCTCTTTTTCCTGCAGAGAAATCCCGTTTAAATGACATAATTCTTGTTAATTTTCTTTTCCAGGCAATTAATTTCTGTACTGGCATAGGGGAAATTATGTTGCTTTAACGAAATAATATTAAATCTTTAGTTTTTATCAACAAAAATGGAACTATTAACATTCGTCATTTTTTTAGGTAATCGAGTCATTTCTTTTAGTTTTAAGAATGAAAATAAATATTTCTCGCTTTCCATGACATCATTTTCGATATGGATAATTTTGCGGAGCATATTATTGACATTTGCTGACCATTTTCTTTTGAAACTTCTTTTCACTTTTTTAAAATTTAAATAAAAAATACGGTATAGTTATATTAGCCCTGCGCAGACGGTAAAACGCCAAGAATTATTACCATACAAAAGAAAAAAGCGAAGAAAAAAAACCCAAGATCATTTTATTTCACCAATCAAAGATATCCGCTTTATTTTTGATGTATGGCGTCATATTCGCCTGTTTCCTATGGTTACTCATATTGAAACCTTGTATTATTATCAAAAACTAAAAAAAAGTACGTTTATTTTCTAATAATATTATTTAATCTTCTTTTTAATTCTTTAATTTTTTTATTTCATTTTTATTTTTCACGTGAACATTTTTCAATTGAAACTAAATTGTTGACTAAAAATTATTCCGGAATTTGAATTAGTTTTGGCAACGATAAAGTATTAGCAACGGTAAAGTAAATTTAACCGTGTTAAAATATTATACGAAAAAAATGTCCATTTACTCTCTATGAAAAAACGAAATTTTGAATTATTAAGAAAAATATTTGAATAAAATAAACAAATACCAGCCTATGTTCAAATGAGGGTTATAATCAATCTGTATGCAAAAATACAGGATCATTAAAGGCTCCATTTTGACGCTGGCTTCAGCCTAACATTTGCGCACAATCAGATTTATAATATTATTAGGATTAGGATTAGGATTAGGATTTTATACATATATAAATAAACATAAAAGTACATTAGGTTTGTTTTCATAATTGTGTATATAATTTTAAAACATATGTAACTTTCTGAAGCCCGGATTACGCCAAAGCGTTAAAAAAAAGTGCCAAGGTCTCTATAGTTAAAAAAATGTCGATTTCTGTATTTAAATTGACATTTATTGTGTTTTGATGGTTAAATTATGGTATGTAGTTGTAAAAGGGAGGAATGGGATTGATTTTGTAAAGTTTTTGGTAGATTTATTATATTTTTTGTACGTATATTTATTGTAAAATAATGTGTTTAGGAAAAGGTAAGTCAATGAGTTCAATCTGATTTATTAATCTTAGCATTTTTTTAATTTAAAACTTTTAATTTCCTTTAATAAAACAAGTATATTAATTCCCTTTTATTTCACGATTATGAAATTTAATATTATTTATGTAATCACAAATTATAAGAGCGAAAATGCTCTTTTTATTACATCTTTCTGCTGCGATACTTTGACCAAAGTGGATCACTACTGTGACGTCACTAATACTTGTAGCAGGCCCGGTGTAGGACACACAGCGACATCTCGGAGGCCCCGGTCTAGGCCGCAGACAGTTTGGTTGTAGGCGTTCCCCTGAGCTCCTTCTGACCAACACACGGCCATCACTGGCACCAAGGCAGAACCTACTTTCATCAGAAAACACAACAGATCTCCACTCCGTCCTCCAATGAGCTCTGGCTTGACACCACTGGCGACGCAAACGACAATGACTTGGAGTCCGTGGAATACACGCTATAGAACGCCTGGCTCGGAGCTTCCCTTGAAGTAACCGGTTTCTAACAGTTCATTGTGTCACTGTGGTACCAACTGCAGCTCGAATTTCTTCCGCAGACGCAGTAAGATGCGCCACAGCCGTCCACCGAATACGGCAGTCTTCCCTCTGAGTAGTGCCACGTGGCCACCCGGAACCCGGGCTTCTTGAGCCTGTATCATCTCTTGACCACTACTCCCAACAATCATGCACAGTGGTTACATTCCAGCCAAGTCTTTCTGCAATATCGCGGAAAGAAAATCCAGCTTCTCGTAGCCCTATTATACGACCTCGTTTAACTTCGGTGAGTTGTTGATAATGGCTTCTTCGTTTTCTTAAAGGCATTTTTGGCTAACATCAACTCAATACGTCAAATTTCGAGGATAAATAACGCTTACGAACTTTACAGCACGCATTTAAAGCAAACCCGGTTTGCAAGTTCTGAGTGACGCTACTAACACCACACTCAGGGGTCGGAAAAACTACTTTTTGTTTGTAGCGAACTACAACTACAACTACTTTATGAAAAATGTAGTTAACTACAACTACAACTAGTTGTTTTAAAAAGTAGCGACTACAAACTACTTTTCAAAAGTAGTCACTACTTTGCTACTTTTCGCTACTTTAGTTATCATCGCTAATTAAATGCACCGCAAACGATTTTTCCCCCATAGACCATAATGTAACAGAATTCTTTTGAATGTCCCTATAAGCGAGATATAAATGCTACACAGTTCATTTTCTATATTGAACATTTTATGGTAAACTTCAATAACATATAAAACTTTCACGGTATTCCGAGTATATTTACGAGAGTTAGAGCAAGGACAGACAGACAAAGCGAATTCATAGACACTTTTTATTTATGTTGAAAAGTGTTAAAAAGAGGAAATTTGAAAACAAAAATTGTAATAATCTTACAAATTTATGAGAGTAATATAGTACAGTAGCGCTTAAGGTGGTTCTCAAATCCCTTGCTGAACAACGCGAAACTTTCTGACACATTATCTGACTCATTTTTAAACACAAAGGCATAAAACAGGCAGGCCGGACTATGGAAACGATTTGGAATCGAAATGAGTTTTCCATTTTTTGATAAATGAATTACTTATCGGGTTATAAGCGATTCGTGTCACGTTTTTCCCCTTTCCCCTGCTGCGGCGTCGGAAATTCGGTTGAAAACGTCGACTTTGACAGTGTTTTCTGAAAATTCTTCTGTTTTTACCAATAAATAAAATAAAATAAAATAAAATAAAGAATAATGGAAAACGTCTTTCGGTTACAAAGTAATTTAGTACAATTGAATAATAATTTGAATATTGATTTAGATATTTGGTGCGAGAAGCGATCCAGTAATTATTATTAATAAAGAAAATGCTAACTCACCTAGATGTGCAACTGCAGATGATTTTGATACTGATAACTTCTTATTAATCGAACAAAACAGAATACATGCTACAGAATAATTACTACATTCTTGGTATAAATTTACTTCAAAATATTCATTACATGCCGACCAGGGCAGTTCTATACTATTTTTGTCTGTCATTCTATTACACCAATCTCAAAAGAAGAATCCCCAGATTAAAAAAACAAGATCTAATAATGAGTAAGAAGACAAAGGGTTGCCAGCAAGAAAATTAATTTTTTTGATGAGTGAATACTTTGCGGTTTTATTAGCAAATCCAGCAAATAATACATGACGGGCATGTTGACGCTTTACGTTTCAGCTGCTAGTTTGTTTGAAGGCAGAAATCATTCCTTCCTAGTGCACTTTTCTCTAATAATAAAATGCTGTACTTGTTCTTTTTCTGTGCTTTTTCGAATATATTTTTATTAGAGTTCCAACGATTTTAAACTGGCAGGAAGCGAGCAGAAATTTTGTTCGAAGGGAATATTTTAGATGATTGCTTATTTATTTAATGTACCTGGACAGCAAAGAATACGGAACTTTAAAAAAAAAAAAAAGAAGAGTTTTAAATTTTGTATATGGAGAAGTGGGGGAAATTTTAGGGGAAGGGGGATAATTTATGTTACTGACTTTTTATCGTCACTACAAAGCACTATTTAGGGCAGAGATTTTTTTTATATAAAAATAAAAATAAAGATTTTAGATTTATTTGTATGCTGGGGGGGGGGGGGTGGAGAAGAGTAAACTATGGGAGGTTAAGGGACAATTTAGATGATTTATGTTTAAATAAATCCGTCCTCTCTTTTTTAAAAAATAAATATTTTACTTTTTTTTGCTTGCTGGGGGTCTGAAGAAAAAAGGAGAAGAAATTAGTCAGATAAAGACTTAATATAGCCAGATGACTATATTTTGATAGAAACAATCGTAGTCGCATAAAAATGCATTATATTGAGAAGATCTCTATGGATTTAAATGACAATACACGAAGTTTCTGACACCCAAACTGTGAAAATGACAGTTAATTTGTGACCGTGGCCGTCGTCTATGGAAAAATCTATGACACCGCAACTGAGATTTTTCGCTGACATTCGCAAATTGTTCCAGAGAACATATTTCGCACAAAAGAAACGAGTTATGATCATGTGATTTGAAGATTGGCACTTTTTTCCTCCCTCCTAAAGTAGCGTCAAAAGTAGCGTTTGTGTTCGCTACAAACTACTGATATTTTGTATCGTGCTACTCGCTACACTACACTTTTTTAAATGTAGTGCGCTACACTACAAACTACTAGAAAAAGTAGCGGCTACTGTAGCTTCGCTACTTGTAGCGCGCTACTTCCGAGCCCTGACCACACTTATGCGCGAAGCACGAAATTTGAATCGATATCATCTTTCAGATGTATAAACACGCCTACCAAATTTCGTTTATCTAACACAAGTCTTTCTTGGTGTTAGGATTTTTTTTTCCGCCAGTGTAATTAAGATATAGATCTGAAATTGAGGATGGGAAGTGTTGTCATCTGCCGGCTATTTTAGCGTAGCGTCTTCGTTATGTTCTAATTATCAGAAAAATGTAATTATTTTTTAATGATCGCGTTAATGTAGGTGAAGGTGGTTTTCTTGAACAAATTATTCATTATATTTGCGAGTCTGGGGAGGGAGGGAGTTAACGCCTTGCTCTGAGATTGTTATTATCTCGGTCCCGGGCAACGCCGGGCGGGTAGCTAGTGTACTTATAAATCTTTGTTATTTATATGTACTAAACATCCTATTGAAGTGGATTTTCTTTTTTGTACATACTCGTACATAATATTATTTACTTTTCGTTTGACAAATGTTTTCTAACAGAATTTAAATAGAGAAGCATCTCATTGCAAGTATCTTGTTTTATGGTACAAAGAGATAAGTGAACTATTCAAGAAAGTGGCACAATTCTTTTAATGATCAGTATTGTTTTGCCACAGTTGGTCTTCCATCGATAGACAGAATAGTGACAACAGATTAATTTTTTTTTTATTATTGTTAAAAACACAAGAAAAATAGACCAAAAGAGGAGTGAACGCTTATTCTCAGAAGCAGGGTATATCTATATATTTAAAACGCTAAGAGTTATCTTCCGACAGTCCGTGAGAATAAACTACTGCATCAAATTACATCAATCTTTTTTTAAATGAAAGATATCTGGACACAGATTTGTTATCGTAGATTCGCTTGTTCAAAAGTTTTATTAGTTAGCGGAAATTTTAAATTAAACTTTTACTTCTGCGTTTGACGTTATGAAGTCCATCGGCAGAGGACACGACAACTCTGCCCAAAACTGAAGTCTGACTGTGACCGTAACTTCAAGCTATCTGGGCAAGGTAGAATTGTAAACAAAGATCGATTACGTTCTAAAAATATCAATGTCACCAATTTATTTACTTTCAGCATTTCCTGAAATAATAAAACTAATACAAAAAGATCAAAATATATTAAATTACTCATAAATTTGTTTTTAAACATTAATAAATTTTATGTATCAAATAAAAGATACCCTTACATGATTTAATGGAACAGGTATCGCAGACAAACCGGGATTGGCGCTTTTTTTTTTTTTTTTTTTTTTTTTTTTTTTGGTGCCATTTTGGCGAGAAAACCCGATTTTCACACATTATTTTTATTAAACACACGCATTTAATTCTATTTATTAATTAATTTTATATTATATTATTTTATTTATTTACACACATATTCAATTTTATTATACAGAGGGTGTTCGCACTTTTTTTAGACGATTTCGGCGTTGTTTTTTTAACGTTTAAAATATGAATATTACTTTCTGAAATAATTTTTATTATAATCTTGTTTCTTGATTCTAATTCTGCGTAATGCTTTCGATGGTAGAAGGTTTTTTGTAAAATTTACAGGGTTATTGCTTCCCATGCCTCTTTAAAAACTTTCCAGATTCGATCAGTCATGGTGGTTTTGCACTTTGAAAGAGCTCTTTTCTGCAGACCATATGCACAATAAATAAACCATAAGAGAAACGTCAAGTGACTTCTTAGGAATATGTTGAAAGGTATAAATGCAATATCTGTGTGAGTTTTTAATGTTTTCAACGAATACAGCAGTAGTTTTTGAAGTATGAGCGGTAGCTTTGCTTTGATGCAGTTTCACCCTTTAAAAGTCGTTGAAATAAAGAAAATAGCATTTTTTCTGTAAATATCGGATGTAACACATTCTCTTAATAATATAATGAATTGATTGTAACATTATTGTCCAATATTCTTATTTTTATTTTCCCATTGTAAGATAAATTTGCGACAGTCATAAATCCTTACCTGAAACTTCGTTTTCAACCTTGAAATGGGCTCTTTTTTTTAATGTTTTTTTTTTTTTCATTTTGAGTGTTTTTACTAAGAATAAGTACTTATTTTTGGGATAGCTCTTTCCAATTAATACTGGTGTTTATTTTGCACTTAGAAATTTTTATACTATGCGCTTTACAATCATTGTAAACTTCCGAATAAGAATATTTCTTTTCGGAAAACAAAAAAAAAAGTATCATTTAATTCACAGCTTGTTTGAATGCGCCATCTTGATAGAATAATAAATTTGAAAGCATCAGACAATAATATGAATTACAAATAATAAGTTGTTGAAAGAAAGTTTTCCTCTAAAATAATTCCATTTTTTAAAATCATTTATCAAATTTGTCTAAAAAATGTGCGAATAGCCTCTGTAAAATACCAGGCTGTCATACAAAGCAAAAATCGCCATTTTGGCACCAAAAAGAAACTCTGGTGCGTGTGCGACATGGGTACCGACTTAATCAAAATTGTTTGGGTGTACCATACATTGAAAAATTAAATAAATCCATGATTAATTTTTCTTTCTCAGATTAAAAATAAGAAAATTTAATGCTTAACGAAATGCAGTTATTTGATCGATCGGAAAGTTTTTCTTAGTTCGGATTATACCAAAAACAAACACTTTACAGGTAACAGAAAAATCGCCAAAAATGACTGCTTCATCAGCAGTTACGACAGTTGAAGTTGGATAAAATCTAATAATCTTAATTTTTTCTACGTTTATGCGAAAGACCACAGAGAACACACGCTATTTTTATATAAGTAGGGGATATTTAAAAAGAATAACAGAACTGACATTCATCACTAATGTAATGCATGAAAAGATAAACAAATGAGCGATTCAGCAAATCTTAAAAATATATCTATGAAAAATATAGGTATAAAAAAGCTTGAAATAATGATTATTTTTTGAGTTAGAATAAACAATGTAAGGCTAATATTTTAAAGGAATTACTTTTTCTGGTTTAATTTAAGTTCATTTAACAGTTCCTTATTAGCAGCAAAGTCCTATTTCTTTCTCTGTGGATTTCTCTGTCGACATCAAAAAACTGCAGTCTACTTTTGGATGCCTGCCAAAACACAGTGGAAATTTTTGAAAATGTTTAACGATTGTGCCAACAAACGGCGCTATCTCTTTCACCGCGCTTACATCACTTCTAAATGCCGTACAATTTCAGTTCTTATATCATCAATTAAAATTTTTTTAAACTTTCGAATGAAATTTATCTGAAAACTATTACGTAATTTAACAACTTTAAATAATTTCCAAACATGAATTATTTTTCAAATCTATTTCAACAATGGCTATCAGTTTTCTCGATAATAATCTAAAAAGGCCCCAAGGAAAGTTGCCACAATTGAAATTTGATTTCCCTAACAAACAGAAAAAGTGAAAAAAAAATTATCTCTCTATATTAAATAAAAAGTAAGCACCGCCACTGTCAAAAAAGATTTTGTGCCTTGAAGTCTTTCTGGACTAATATCCAGAAAACTGTTACATATAAAAATATTAAAAATAGTAGTTCTATAAAGCAGTGTTTGATAAACACGCTGAAGCAGACAGTTTATAAATCGAAGAATTGTTTTAAAAGATATTTAATATTAAATTTGGTCAAAATATATATCTAAAAAAGTTTTATAGGAACGAAAACTATGCACAGGAATATAACCATCTTTTAAAATGATATAGTTGACAAGCTTGCCGCGTGCAGGCTGGAATTATTTTTTTAATACATATAAAAAAAACCTTGATCTATTGATAAGTCATACGATAAAACCTACGATAAATCATACGATAAAACCTGATAAGTCATACGATTAGATTATAAATAAGACGGAGCATTTTGGCGCTAAACTGAAATCGGTTAACAAAAAAAAACGATTTTCAGTTTATGTTGAACATGAAATTGATATCATATTGAATTCGTTGATGTGTGTGTTGCATCAAAATATGCTAAGAATTATATTTGTTTTTTTTTTAAGATCCACTGGGTATTTCACTGTATAAGAGGGAAGAGATCCTCGATTGTGGAAAAGGGATAATCATCCTGATTTTGGAAAAAGACGGAAGAAAACATACAAATAAATTACACTTGAAGACATTAAAAATCTGCCTCATCTGCTGAGAGTATATTATTGTAAAAAAAAATGTCCATCTTTACATAAAAATTGATTAGCTTAAAACAATGGATGTTTTTGGAAGATATGGATTTCAAACGAACAAGGATTAAAGAGGACATTTTAAAACTTTTTATAAAAATAATACACTATAAAACTTTTTAAAAGTCGAATTTCGACGGTGTCTTTGGGCAGATGCAATGCACATGCGCATAGGAGGCTCACTCAGTTGCATTATCACAGTGAGAGAGGTGTGTGCTTTATTTACTATGTTCTTTTATTTACTGAATATGATATGGACGTAGGAATATACTATTTCTATGATACTTGATAGGTCCATGAATTTTTTTTTTCGCGTTGGACCTATTGCAGTTATGTCGAACTGATTTGCATTACACAGTTGTTTACGGATTGTTTGTTTGGAGATTGCATCGAAAATAGTACTGTATTTCACTGGGGGAAAAATTTAAATAAAATTTTTGAAACACTGTTTCATACTCTCCTTCTCTTAAATAATAAAGAGGCTTATTTTACTGATATTGTTTAGAACTTTTTCCGTCAAGTTTTGACGGGTTCCATCTAGTTTGTAATAAAAAACATAACAGATTACAGCCTGAAAATGCTGAACACTTAATGTTCCTACATCATAACTGTCCTTTAATAAAATTTAATTATAAATGATTAATTATCATATTTTTAATATTATATTTTTATTTATATATAAATCCTGCAATTACTTTTTTGTGAAAATATGTTAATATTCCTTTTTGTTAACACTGTTTTAATGTGATAATGTTGGTAAGAAGCAAATTAATTTCGCTCTAACTTTTCTGATAATGTTAAAAATATGATTTAAAAAATGAGCCATTATTCGGCAACCGGATATTGAAGTACTCGGACGGGCCGAATATCCGGTTTGAGTGCCGAAAAAGCAGGATATCCGGCAGAAGCAGAATATTGGATGCATCTCTAAATACTGTCATGTGATTTGAAATATTTTCAATGTAATACCAATATTGTACAATATTGAAGTTTTATTACAAAATTTTCGTAAAGCTAATATTGTAAAAATATTGCCTTTTTATTGGAAATATTTTCAATATAAAGTTAGATTTCTGCAATATTGGCATTTCATTGGGTGTATTTTCAATGTAAAACTAATATTTTATAACATTGGCGTTTTATTAAAAATATTTTCAATGTAAAGTCAATATTTGTACAATATTGGTGTTTTAGCGGAAATATTTCTAAAGTATAGCTGTTGTTTGTACAATACTGGCGTATGATTGAAAGTATTTACAATGCAAAGACAATATTTGTACAATATTGGCGTTTTATTAAATATATTTCTAATGTGAAACTAATATTTGGAAATTATGATTGAACGTATTTATAATATAAAGCCAATATTGTACAAATTGGTGTTTGATTGGAAATATTTCTAGTGTATTGACAATATTGCATATTGGCATATCATTGGAAGCTTTTTCAATGTAAATCCAATATTTGTGCAATATTGGCATTTGCTTGGGATATTCCCAATGAAAGACAACGCTGTACAATAATAATGTATGATTTGATATATTTCCTATGGAAAACCAATATTGTAAAATATTGTGTTTTTATTAACAAATTTTCTAATGTAAAGCCAATATTTATGCAATATGATTGATGTATCTCTAACGTAAAGAAAATATTGTCAAATAATGTCATTTGGTTGGAAATATTCTGATGAAACGTTGGAAATATTCCCAGTGTAAAGCCAATATTTGTAGAATATTGGCGTATGATTGGAAATATTTCCAATGTAAATTCAATATTTGTACACAACTGGAATTTCGGAACCTTCGTAAATAAGAAATTAATTTATCATAAAATTATCATTTAAATAATTTCCTTTAATTAATAATTGTACAATTTCTCATGCATTATAATTAGGTCCTTTGGCTTCATGTACTACACAAAATGTTTAATAAAATTCTTCATCTGTGTTTGAGTTTAATCGTGAACTATAGTTTATTTTTTAACTTTCTAGAAATATCAATTTTATCCTTATTCTTTATGAAAATTAACTGTTCATTCTTGATGAGTATGTTTCAGTCTTGATTTGTCTTCTGCCTTTTTGGAGCTGCTCCATCTCCAATAGTTTCTTCAACAGGCCTCTTTCTCTTATTTTTCTTCGAACCAGTTTTCTTTACGTAGAATGAATAACGTTTAGCTTCATTAACTTGCAAAATATGCACATCAACTGCCATTTTCAGATACGTTTTCACGCTTTTTATATTCGGGATTTCTTCAGGAGGAAATGTGCCACTCTTTTCTATTATTTCTACCATAGTTGAACCATTTGATCCATTGAGTTCTCTGAGAGCTTTTTTAACAGCATTTCCCACTTCTTGTGGTGCCTATAGGGATTTATATATATATATAAATATAAAGATAAAAATAAAATGCCTAAAAAAACTTAAAATTAAATCATTAGAAAAGAGACAAACATTCTCTGTGTGAGCAAACACATAAAAACAATGAAAAACGAATTAACCTTTAACTACAGTCGCAAAAATTGACGCATAGGTACTGTAAGTGGTCTCTGAAACAGCTAGATATAAAGATGAATAAAATGCTCATCTTACTTATAGAATACTATTTCTGTACCAATATTTCTGTACAGATTTATTATAATTAATATTCACCTGTTCAGAAGTCTCGAACGATTGTGAAATCAAAAACAAAAAAAAATTTCACTAGAATATGCAGTTAAACTCAGGGCATCTGGACCTCGATCCAAGAAAGGCCTGATTTGGTATATATCAAGACCAGTCGTTGTATATCAACATGTCAGCGAGACCCAGCCACAGGGCAGGGCCCATAGAGAAAGCCTCATGGGAGAAAAAAAACAAGATTTGCAGATGTTTTAAAAGTGTACCTTGTTTAATTACAGTAATTCTCTTCCAAATGTTATTCTTTTCATATATATATATATATATATATATATATAATTGTATGTGAGAGTAAATATTACTCATTGTGAAAGCTCTTTTTTTTATAGCTCACAATGTCTTTTATAGGAATGGTTCTGGCTTTGTAGCAATGTTGTTTTTTGGCAAATATTCTCATTTTGGCAATAAACACTTTTCGATAAGCTATTAGTTAGGTGCTGCTTGGTACATAAAAGGAGAAAAAAGTTTACTACTGACTAAAAAATAAAGAACATAAGGAATCTCGAACAAATAGTACTAATAATAAAAAGAAATGAATAAATAACGATAATTAATAAGAAACAATCATAAAATATTTTTTTTTCATTGCCCATTTTTATAAGCTTTCAATGACTATCTGGAAAATCCCGACTGATTTCTTGGCCGAAATTCCTGATTTTTCAAAAAAAGAAAAAAAAATCCATTATAATGCGTTAATTTCGCGTGGGCACCGCACCCGATTATAGAACAATTGCATTTTTTAAAGTTTGGTAGAAAACGCAAATTTAATAATAGGGAATTTATTAAAAAGATAATTGAGCATTGCGCGGCAGCGCAATATACTTATTTATTTCCAGAGTTGACTCCTTACTGTTAATTTAACACAGTAAAGCCTATGGACCGCATAACTTTTTGACTTGTTCCTACCGTTTTGTCCCGAAGCCACAAATTTTTTACTCTATGCAAATTCTAATAATATTATAAATTTGAAATAGTGAAATTGTTTGGCTGATGTCAGTGTCAAAACGGAGGATTAAATGCCTTTGCATAGAGGGGAATTTTAATTCAGGAAGTAACATAAGCTATGTTTTATTTACTTTCTTCAAATATTTTTTTCTAAATAATTTAGAATGTCATTATTTTCACTGAGAATCAATGAGCATTTTCCTTATAAAATTTAACCTTGTTTCTTTATTGTTTTCAACAGTTGAAAAATTGCAATAATACCCTTTCCACAGCAATTAATTTTCAAGTGAAAGATTTTAACACACAAAATGAAATTGAAGTATTTTTATAGGCATTAAAAAAGGAAGAACATGACGTCATACTCTAAATAAAAAGGGACATTTTCAAATATCTAAATATAATAAAACATAGAGGTTTGATTCCGGTACGAACTCATCCAAACAATGGATGGGAAACATTGGATTACTTCCACTGTTGCAGAGAAAAGAGAAATAATAAAAATTATTCAGGCGCGTAGCTTTTTGGACGTATTTTTTAATTTGCAGGTTAAATTTCGGTAAAAATATATCAGCACGTGTTACTTCGTTTTTATAAGTAAATAAGAATTCATATTTACTGTGCCGTCACGAGAATAACGTCTATTGGGTTTATTTTATCTGATGCCGTTTTTTTTTTTGTTGTTTTTTTTAGTCATTACAATGAAATAGAAAAAAAAAATATTTTTATTTGAATTCAGGGTGATTAAGCATATAAGTACATACGTATAGTAACGTGTGAAAAGTTTGCGCCGATGAAAATGACGTTATGCATAGTTTGAAATGTATTTTATATTGATAAAATAAAAAAAATGAATTGATTGTGCCAACATAACGTAATTTTCATTGATTTTATAATTGTTAATTATAAAAATTAGAATTGGAGCCTTTATTGATTACTTCATCTTGATTGTATACCCTTATTACATGTTAGCGATTACTTTTGTAAAAAACTAAATATACGTAAAATGAATTATTTTTTTAATAAATAATCTCTATAATAAAACTGTAAGTCATGTGACTGTCCTCAACAGTTCCGGGATGCCGCATCGCTTTTTCATATGCCAAGCGGCCATTTTTATTCAAAATTATTTTTTCGAATAAACTGCATAAAAGTTACATTTTAAGAAAGATCGTCCAAAATAAATTAATATTTGAGAGATGACTTGCGTTCAATTATGTATATATTCTGCAATAACTTCAGTCGAAAGATTCGCAGTTCAAATTCTCTATTCATAAAAGTAAACAAAAAAAAGATTGATTCGTCGTGAACATTTAAAATATTAAATCATGGAGGTAATCATTCGCAAAGCAAGTTCTCCGCGAATGAATTTTTGGACCGCTGCTACAGCGCCTAGAATACATAGTGTGGAAACCGGCTATCCCAGTAATGCTTTAAAAAGTGCTAAAAAGTTGTAGCCCATAAATCTGCAACGGTGCTCCTACTGTTCTTGTATCGAGTATTCCAATCACATACAAAACAATGCGTATCACGTTTTCTAGCCATGCTTTCATAATTTTATAAAAGCTTATAAAAATCGCAATAAGTCAGAGGAGAAAAGGATATAATTCAAGTATTTAAAATACTTACCACCAGCAGAAACATTTTAATACAATGTTTACGTTAAGAAGATGGCGCTGCGATCCCATCATAATCTTTTCAGCAACGTTGTACATTTATTGGATTCAATTTTTTAGTAATATTTTGTAGCAGATTTCCACACTATTTATTCTAGGCGCTGTACCGCTGCCTCGCGTCAAAAAAATAATTCGCACCAGTGAGACAATCAAAGTTTACCTTAATTATGTGCTATACAACTCAACTTTCTGACCTTTTCTTGACGTAAATTGAACTCATGTAATAATATTTAATGAATCAGATTTTTAGCATTTTTAAAATCGCTAATACAGCTTTTATTTATCGCGTGTACAAATTAGAAATGATACTTTGATTTTGAAATCAAATGTTTTGATTTATGATATTATTTCTTATTTATTTATTTATTTTCTCTTTTAAGTGAAAAGTGTGAAGTATTTTAAATTTATGTAATATAAGCATTTTAGATTAAAGTTAAGTATTTTAAATGAAATGAGTGACAGGTTTATAATTTAAAATTAAATTAATTGTAGTATGAATGACGGTGATGGGAACGATATTTGGCGAATTATCATCTGCTCCCGGCTAACAAAAATACTCATAATTAAAAAAAAGAATAAAAATAAATAAATGATAGTTTGTTGTAAATAAATATTGATATACATATCAAAAATAATTTATAGAATTAAAATAAAAAATAAAAGTAAATAAACAACAATTTCCATAACAAAGTTTTCGCCAAATTGGCGGGGGAGGGGGGGGGGGAATCGCGCCAACGTGCGTATGTGACATTTGTGCCCAAAAAATATGCGAAATGCTACCATGATCGCAAAAGTTCATGATTTGTCTATTAGAATCTTCCGATTTAGCGAAGGATTAAGGGAAAATTAAATTATGAATAAATGTAACGTGTTGCAATGTTTAACATACATTTAAGGGAGACCAAACTGGTCGCCAGTGGCGGCTAGTTCAGAAAAATAAAGGCTTTCAGGAAAAATAAAATTATTAAGAATAGCGTTATGGTTAAAAAAAAAGAAGCTTGAAACGATTACAGAACATTAACACATTTGCACTTAAAACAATATAAATAGTTCAGCGTTTTTTTTCCGGCTAATATACAAGTTGATAAACTTGCTGTGTGCAGTGTGTAATTAGTACTTCCCTCAAAGGTATTAGTGTGAGTGATATTACTTAGAACTAACTTTTGATAAGTAGTGAAAATGAGACGTCTTTAATTAATTATATATTGCTATAAATTCAAATGATGAAAATGGGCAAATTAAATGGTAGAATTACAAAATACAATTTATAAATTCATATACACTACTAAAAAATATAGGGAAGCAAAACAAAAACAAAAACAAATAGAGAAAACCATGCATGACAGCCATGCATAGGTATAAATTTGGAACTTTTTGGAATTTTTTAAATACATACATTAAAGGTAACATACAGAAAATAAGACACTTAAACATCGTGTATCGGAATTTTAACTCTTTGAAAGGAATAGATTTTTAGCACCATTTAGAGTACCATTCAATTTTTAAAAATGTGTTTTTAACAAAAGAATGTTTTATATGGTGTGTGGTCGCCTCGGACAGTTAAGAGTATTGCACATCTGTTTTCTATGGATGCGATAAAGTTGGGGATAAGAGTTTGGGGATTTCTGTTCCACTTTTTAAAAAGTGCTTTCTAAAAGGGCAATACAGTCAACTTCAACAGAGGCATTGCGCCCGCTGCAATGCCTCTGCCGAATGTAAACCTGACATGCTCGATCGGACTTAAGTGAGGATAGCATACTGACCGATACACACGATGTTATTCCCTTTTTAAATATTCTCCACATATGGAGCTGTTTTATCCATTAGTATGCATTAAAAGAAATGAATACGCAATGGCTTCAGTGTCTGGTAGGACATGAGATATGAGTATCTCGTCTTTACCTTTGGGCTGAGAAAGTGCCATTCCAAGTAATTTGCAAATACGTGCATTTTTTTTCTGCAAATCATGCTAACTAAAATGGCCCAATCTGAACCCAATTACGGAACTTTTCCCGAATAAGTTACTATATAAACAATCTGCTGATTAAAATTGAGAAAAGGACTTTTCCATAAAATCTCTAGATTAGTGAAGCTGAAAAAAAATACATATCAATATTAAGCTGGCATTTCGCAAGTAACACTTTCACAAGTACTTTCGAGCAATCTATTCACTTTTCATACACACAAGCATTTCCACAATATTTCCACAACTTATTTACTACTAGCTGCGTAGAAGCCTTCTGTTGCATTTAAATTTAATGAGGTCTTTCTATTGTTTTTTGGAAAAATCACAATTTCAGAACTTTTTTTCTTCTGCACCCCCTTAGAAGTTATTGTACCGACATAAAATATAGCCTATCATCATTTTATCCCATTATTCTTTGAAATCGGCTTGGTAGTTCCAGAGATTATCCCCCACAAACACACAAATGTTTCTTCTTTATATTATTATTACAGATACAAAAGCCGTTTATCTATTATTATATTCAAACAGAAATATTTTTTTTATTTAATACGTGTAATCAGATGCAATTTTTTAAATACATGCATAAACCGGCATATTTCATCAGTTTTATTTTCATAGTTATTTATATCATTTGTCAATAAATATCTCTTTCTTAAACAACACGCAGTGCGTCAAGGTTTTAAACAAAGTACCAAGCCGCGAATAACAGTAAAGTACCGACAGGAGTATGAGAAACATGTTAATAAGGCCTTTTTATGTTAGCCTAACGCAAGTGATAAGTCGCTAAATAGTGTTTCTATCGCCATATTTCGTATTGCATTCTTTTCATTTAAATACATATATTAAATACATTTTAAAAACAGGCCTTTAACTGATTTATTTTAAAATAGAAATACATAAATATAAATAATAAGAACAGATAATATCTAACTAAAACATAAAATGTGAAAATTAAATCTAATTTAACCAATAATTTAACCAAAGGGGTCAATATCTATAACTCTTTACAGTTTCTTTCGAAGGGTCTCCAAAACGTATAATCACTCCATTCGAAGGCTTCTCTGTTACTTTTAACTATTTTTATTTTTGAACGCTATGCTAAAAAATGTATTACTACAGAACCTATTTTTATATTTAAATCCATTTGAGAATTCTTTGTGTGCTCTGCCGATGAGCAAAGTAGTTCCATATTACTTAAGAGTGTGTGTGTATTTTTCATGGGCACAATACAAATTACTTCAAGACATGAATCGCATGCGTTAGAAAACATAGATCCGAAGAGACGCGAATCTTATCTCCTCTTCCTATGACTCATTCTCCACGAAAACCTCTCTCGATAGCTCCCAAACGTGTGTTTTTTTATATTAAAGGGGGAGGGGGGGTTGTCTCATTTTATGAAGGGTTATGGTATTTATGCATAACTTGAATTCCTTAGATTTTTGTGAAGGGGCCTTTTATTCAAACACCGGACTCCTATAGTTTTTTAGTGAAGCGATATTTTCATTCAAACAGGAGACATTTTTTGTGAAGGATCCCTGTATTTTTGTTTACCCTAATGCGTGTGTGCATTTCAGTTTCTTTTTCTATTACTAGGGGGCTCTGCTCGTCAAACCCCATTCTGAAGCAGCATGATTTAAAAACACTCTGATTTGATCATCTCTAAAACGATTACGGAAGATTGTATTATAATTAAACAACCAGTGGCGATCTGCTATAACAGGGTTTCCATTCATTTTCCTTTGACTGAGGGATTTTAAGGTCGAATCAACTGCTGTTGAAACAGATTACAACTGTAACTGTCACCAAAATATATGATTTAACGCCAAACGTGCATAATCGTGGCGTCGCGTCACATTCAGTTGACATCAGATGCGTTACACGTGTTAGTTTTTTCATCGAGGAATTTTTAATTCAACGCTTATTTGTCTTTTGATACTTCTCCATTACCCACGTCAATCAATTTTCATTTTAAAAAAAAACAAGTAATATAAAAAAAAAATTAAGTCAATTCCTACTTTTTAATCATAAATATATAAAATAAACCCGTGCAGCATTAATGTCCCACGTTATCTTTATTGAACATTATTTTATAATCATCGTTGTGGTATTTTATTTCTGTGGCATCACTAATTTGAGATAAATCTTTCATTTCCTTTATGAAAACAATGGGAGGAATTTTTTTCTCCCATTTAAAACTAAAATGAATTAATTAAATTTAATTAATTAATTAATATTTGAAAAAACTGTATTAACATAAAGTGTCATCCACTACAAGTTTAAAAAAATTTATTTGAACTTGAGTGGATGAATAGAAAATATTTTATTAACGATTGAAAATTTGAACAAGATACATATAGAGAGAGTGTGAGCTAATAGTAGGAATTTAAAAAAAAAAAACTATCGCTAAACTGTAACATTAAATAAACAAATAGAAGAATTTTGACATTGGAAAGGAAATATTATTTACGCTGTTTTAAAAATTGCAATAATAGGTAAAAGATTTGTCGAAATAAATTGATCTCTCATGAAAATATAATTATTAATTGAAAATGTTTGGAAATATTGTTATTTGATCATTTTACATGTGACGTAAATTTTCCTAGTTACTCGTATTTCTCTTTTTAATATTCACGCGCAAGTATATTTTTATTACGTAATTTTCTACATTTAATGCTTTTAACACGTGATCATTTAGTTATTATTTTAAAGTTTTATTTCTGTTTTTAATAGTCACGTGTAAATACATTTCTTAATTGAAAGGGAATATTATTTTGTGCGCTATTTTACAAATTGGCAACAATTCATATAATGGATTTTATGAAATATGAAGTAAATCTTCTTCAAATTAATGAAAATTTTGAATAAAAATTTGAAATATAACCTCAAAAAATGAGTCAAATTGAAAAAATAATTGCAATCTGCACACCGCAACTTTGTCAACTATATCCTTACAAATTATGGTTAAATTCCTGTGCATAGTTTTCGTTTCTATAAAACTTTTATAAGAAAATTATTTTGACCAACTTTAATATTAAATATCTCTTAAAATAATTCTTCGATTTAAAAACTGTCTAAAATATTTATTGACAGCGTCTGCTGCGGCTGCTGCTGCGGTGGTTACTTTTTTTTAATATAGAGAGATACCCTGATATCGATGGGCATGCTGTATCTTTAGCCTCACTTGAGTTCATATTTTTTTCATCCAGAATTCACATTTTATACCCTAAATTCCTATGCGACCCCCTACTCTAACACAGTCAAAAAATCATATCTCCTCCAAAAAATTCCCCTTATCGTACTGTAATACGCTTCTTATCATTGACATCCACCCTCAAAAGTGGAGAGGACACACAAATCCATCCTCAAAAGTGACGCACGATTCTTATCTACGCCACCACCGCATGCCGCGACCACCAAGATCCACGCTCCGAGATCCACCGAGACCCACGATCCACCTCCGACTCCGACGTGTCCTCTTAATGGCATTTATATACTACCTTTGTAGCTAATAAAAATATACTAAATTACTGTATTGTATTATTTTAGTTTATTTTTACATTATTTATCATTTTTAATCATGATTATTAAATGTACATTACATGTATTATATTGTACACTGTGTATTATATTGTGAACACTAAATGTATTAAATAAACATTACTTCTTATTTATTAAATGCACATCAAGTTACTATTTTGAACACGATTGACAGTTGGCATTTGACAAAATTGGCGATTGACAGCCATTTTTGGCGATCTATCTACTTGGCCCAGATAATACGCAAGTACGTAATATATTATATCTATGCTATATCATATAGGTATAAATACTTCTACAACTGACTTTAATATGACAACTATATAATATTAGCTATGCATTTACAATGAAAAAAAGAAAAGGATTAATGTAATTTATATTTTCAGCGTCATTTTTGGCGCAGTAAATATACTTAGTCCAGATAATACGTGGGCACATATATTTGTATTGATATAATAAAATAGTTCGTGAAAGGTCTGTAATTTTGAAATGTTATATTTTCTAATTTGATGTTAGCAGGGCACAAATCTTGCCAATAGCCTTCCTCCCTCTCACGAATAGCAATTTTAGGTAGCTTTCAATACAAAAAAGTATAAAGCTACCTATTGCAGCCGTTCGGAGGAAAGCAGTTCCGGAAAATTTCGATATATTTTCACCGATCATGACCCCCAGACCCCAAAACCACCCTCCGGTCAAATGTTGATTTATATATATATATATATATATATATATATCTCCATATATATATATATATATATATATATATCTGACCTATGTCATACGATAACGCTCGTATTTATAAATCAATTTTGATGAAACTAATTATGTGTATTAAGCTCACAAATGTCTCGACCGAGTTCGTTGGCCAGCTTGGTCCGCCATTTTGTTTCAAGATGGCGGCCATTTAAAAATTAAAAACTAAAATATATATGCAAAATAGTTAAAAATTCAAATTTATTTTTTAATTAAGTGTTAGGCCTTGATACGAGGATTTCAGAGCATTTTTTGGTTTACCTCTATCTTTTTTTTTTTGAGACCGGCGACCAGGCCCCTACCTGCCAGGTTTCCCTAGCTTAAACGGGTTTAGTGCCTGGTACCGGGGCGCGTAGCGCCACTGAAGAGATGCCGCGTAGCGGCTGGCCGTTGCTGACAGGACGGCTATGTGGAGGACTTAGTTTTGTTTCCATTTTGTTTTGCTGCTAATTGATGTTATTCTTTTTATATGGACCTGTCATCGTTATGCGAGTTGGTCTCGTAATTTAGAGCCTTGATCAGGTGACGAGACCTTCACCTGATTAGGCACCCCCAGAGGTATTATTCACAGTGAACTTGGAGGACTTTACACCCACGACGGATTTTACATGCACCAGGCGCCATTAGCGTACATGATAAAAAAAAAAAAAAAAAAACCTGTAAGGGAAGGGGGTTAATACATGTTTATTTAACTTTACATAAAAAATAGAAGAAAATGATTACTTTTACCTGTGTTGGATTGTTTTTTTCCCTTACTTTTTTCTACTGTACTTTCCAGTTACCTGTTGTTTTTCTTTTGCTGCTTGATTTTTGTTGCACATTTAGGTTTATCTCGTTGCTTTTTGGTTTCTCATGTGATGCAGTTGTTTCTCTTTTGTTGCATTTATTTTGGTTTCTCATTTGTTGCAGGTTTCTCATTGTGATTTGGGTTTCTCATATTTCTCTGTTGATTTTATACTCTGTTGCATCACTGGTAACCGTTGAATTTGTTGTCATGAATGCGCTCTAGTGGCGATCAGTCCATATATACCTTATGGCTGTTTTCATGAGCTCGATGAAGCTATTTGAGGACTTGGTGCGCTATGGGGTGGGGCATATTCCTTGGCCATTAGTCCGTTAATTAGTTATTAACTTCCACCCTCTTAGACGCTAAAAGAACGATTTTTTTTTCGCAGGAAAGAGGTATACTTTACACTGCTATTTTATTATATATACACATATATACATATATATATTTCCTTTTTTTTTTTCCCTGGAAGATAAGATTAATTAGGCAGAGGTTATACACACTTTGAATATAGAGGTATGGTGGCTGCTGGGACTTTTATGTTTTTTTTTTGTTGTTGTATTAGTCTATGTTTGTCTGTTTCATGTCGTCTACATTGTTCATTAGCCATCTGATCACTGCTCTACCTTTGTTTTGTACATGTTTGTTGTTTGCAAGTTGTCTGTGCCATAGTATTTCGTTATTAACTGTGATGGTGACCAGATGGTATGGTTCTGTGAGTGGGCAGGCCGTAAGGTAGTGTTTTATGGACCCTAATTCCCCGCATATGCATTCTGGAGAGCTAAATTTAGTAAATCTGTGTAGGTATTGTGGGAATGCTCCATGTTCTGTGTAGATTTGGCTCAGTAATTTACAGCTTATAAGCCGTTTTGTGTCTACTTTTGGGAAGTATCCATGAGTTGTTCTACCCGTATCCCCATAGTCCCACTCGAACTGCCATTGTTTTATTGTTAACTCTTTTAATATACGCTTAAGGTTTGATATTGGTCTTTCTATGTGGTAGGGTCTATCATTTTTTTTATTTTTAGCCGCTTCTTTTGCTAATTCGTCAGCATCCTCGTTTCCTTGGATGCCAACGTGTGCCTTAACCCAATTAATTTTAAATTTGTTGTTTGATTTTCTTATTTTGTTTTGTATGTCTGCAATTAGTTTTACTGTGTTGAATGGTTTGCTGAGTGCTAATATTGCTGATAGGCAGTCCGAGTGAATGCTATAATCCATCCCTGTTTCGTTGCCCCATTCTGTTGCCTTTAGTATCGACAGTAGTTCGGCTTGGAAGACACTGTTATGTTTCCGCAATGGTGTTGACCATAGTTTAATTTTTTTGTCGCTTTTGTATGCTACGAAAGCCGATCCCGTAGCGCCTGATTCCAATTTTGAGCCGTCTGTATAAATTGTTATATCTGTTTCGTTGTAGCCTATCTTTGGTTCTGTTGTTTCTGCTGGGTGCGTTTCCCATATGTTTATTTTGTTATCGTAGTCTGTTGGTTGAATTGTATTACCGTATAATTTACATGTTTCTCTTAATCTTGTTATTGTTCCATATGTTGCTTCATATTTGACCTGTAGGTGTATTGGAATCAGGCCCGCCAGTACCTGAAGGGCTGCTGTTGGGGCAGTTTTGTATGCCTTGACTATGGTCAGCAGAAAATGTCTTTGGCAAGTGGTTAGGACCGCTTTGCTTCTAGCATTTAATTTGTGTCCCCAGATTGGGGCTGCATATGTTAGCACTTTTTCTGCTACTGTTCGATACCAAATTTTTATGATGTCTGGTTTTATTCCCCAACCTCTTTTTGCCATTTGTCCCAGCATATTGAATGATTTGCGTACTTTGGTTGTTTGGTGTTGGCAATGTGGCAGCCAGTTTAGGTTACGGTGTATTATGACTCCTAGGTATTTGATTTGGTCTTTACCTTCTAGATCCTTGTCCTCTAATTTGATTCCCTCTATCTTTCCCGAGACTTGATCTGGGAGGTTGTGTAAGCGAGGTCTGTTTAGATACAGTAGCTCTGTTTTTTCCCTGTTTAGCGTAAGATTGTTGCTTTTTATCCAGTTGGTGAATTCTTCTATTATTTTATTTGCTAAGATTACCAGTTGCTCTTTAGTTTTCGCTTTGAGTATTAGGATGAAATCGTCGGCAAATGCTTGGATTCTAACCTTTTTACCCCAGTTCTTTTTTAAGGCTACGTCTGCTATTAGCAGCCAAAGTAGCGGGCCGAGACAACTTCCTTGCGGACAGCCGCCAAAGGTTTGTCTTGATTGTTTTATTCCGTTTTTCTCTAGTGTGACAAACCTGTTTTCAAGGAAACTAATTATCCAGTTTGTTAAATAAGTTGGGTTCGGGGAGTTTTTTAGTATATTTGCTATTATTGGCCATCTAATATTATCAAAGGCTCCTTTAATATCCATTGCTACTAGTAGTGTTTGGAATTTATCTTTTTTATCTTGTTTTATCGTTTTTATAAGGTTGTTTAGTGCGTGTTCTGTTGAAGTACCTTGTTTAAAACCATATTGCTTTTTGCTCAAATATTTGTTTAATGTCAGATGGTGCATTATTCTACCGTATATTATTCTTCTAGGATTTTACTGAAGGCCGGTAGCAGGCATATTGGTCTATAGTTTTTGGGGTCCTGGGGGTTTTTTCCCGGTTTGTGGAACAGGACCACTGTACCTATTTTGAATGTTTTTGGGAAGTGTTTTAGCTTGAGGCATGCGTTGAATAACGAGAGCATTAACTTTGGCGTCACTTTGTGTATTTTTTTAATTAAATTGTAGTCTATGTAATCGAATCCTGGAGCTTTGTTTTGCTTTATATTTTTTATTATTCTGTTAAGTTCGTGTTTTGTTATGTCTGGTGGGTTAATGTCTCTGAATTTTGGTGGCGCCGGTGTGAGTTTATGTTCTGTGTTTGGGTTTGTTAAGTACAGGTTATCTAGAAAGTGGTTAAATGTTTCTTTTATTGTTACTGTTTGGTTGTTTGGTAGTACATTTACTAATCGTGATGGCTTTGGTTTTTTACCTGAGGCAGCTTTGTATTGTGGCCCGTATGTATCTATGGCTTCGTTACAGAATTTTTTCCAAGTTTCCCTTTTTGTTCTGTTGATTAGTTTTTTAAGTTTTGCCCTTTCTTTTTTATATTCTATGTGTTGTTTGTATTTTAGTTCTTCATCTTGTTGTTTTTGATATTTCCTTCTAAATGCTCTAACTCGGTTTCGGGCTGTTTTTATCTCCATTGTCCACCATGTTGGAGCTGTTATATTTGGTGATTTTCTTTGTTTGTAGCATTGTAATGCTATTGCTGTGATTTCATTTTGTATTTTCATTGTTATGTTGTCTAATTGTTCTTTGCTGGTTATCCTTGTAAGTTCATTTATATATTTGTTCCCTATTTGTTTTATTTTTTTCTCAAATTTTGCATGTTTTCCATGTTTTGTCTCTAGTTTGTGTCTGTAATAACTTATGTTGTCATATGTTAGTTTGAATTTAATGTATTTGTGGTCGCTATGGGACTCGTCGTCACTTCCCATTCCGTTATTTTGTCCCCAAGGTTTATCGTTGCTATTGTTAGGTCTGGCCACCCTTGGATAACTTTTTTCCTCCGCATTGTGCTAAATGAGGCTGGTGCGTTTGGTGGATTTTGTACGTATAAGTCGTTAGCTAGTAAAAAATCTGTTAGCTGTTCTCCTCTTGTGTCTATATCATTGTAACCCCAGACCTGAGAGTGTGCATTGAAGTCTCCCGTCAGCAGAATTTCACCTTTGGCTATTTTCAATGTGTCTTCGACCTCTTGAAGCACACTCATGAAGTCTGCTGAGGGGGGGACGTATACATTTATTATCGTTATTATTTCCTTTTTATTTTCTAGTGTTACTGCTGTTGTGTGGTCGGTTTCTTTTAGTGTTATTGGGTTTGTTCCTGCGTTTGTGATTATTGCCGCTTTGTTTGTTTTTGTTTTTGATATTTTCCATAATTTTGAGCTAAAACCTATTATGTCTCCTGTTTGTCTATTTTGGTAAAAGTCTTGGATCAGCGCGATGTTGATTTCATTTGCTCCCATATACCCCGCAAGTGATTTTGTGGCATTTGCACTACCGTGTAGATTTATTTGTATCATTTTTATTGTGTCTGTATCATTGTTTGTGAGAGTTGTGTTTGGGCTTGGTTTATTCGGGGGAGATTTACTTTGGTTTGTGGTGGCGGGTGTGTTTAAGTTTGTATTTTGTGTTTGTTTTGTGCCGCGCGGGCACTGTCTTTTATCGGTGTCCGCGAAAACGTTGCTCTTGTCTTTGCCTGTGTTGCATGTTGTTTATTTCTTCATGCGTCCTCCTTTGTATTCTTGGGACCCCGCGGTACGTTACTACTGTGGCTTGTCCTCGCAATACTTCTAATCCGCTTGTTAACCTCTTTTTTCCCTCCTCCAATTCTATTTGTCTAATAGTGAGGAGTCTCCGGTACACCGTGCACCTCCCATCGTGAGCCGTGTGATCCGTTGATAGCTGAGAGCGTAAATAACCTTTAGTCATCTCATTGTAGTTTAGACACATGATACACCTTTCTCTTCTCTTAGGGCATTCGTCATGCTTGTGATCTCCAGCACATTCAGAGAAGACTTGTCGCTGGTCGCAGTATTGTGCAATGTGATCAAATCCCTGGCAACGGTGGCACCTCAGAATCTTCACGTAGTTTTTTATCGGGCATTCCCTGAGCCCAAGGCACACCGTTCTTCTCTTGAGGAGATGGTCTGCCAGTGGCTCCGGGAGTGTGACTGGTATGTGCATTCGTTCTGTTGGTATCATTATTGGTTTGAGTATATTTACTACTTCCTCAGGATCCTTTGATCCATCCAAACCTAATAGTTTTTCCAGTTTTACTTGTATGGCTTCTTTACTTACCGTGTTTGGAACGTGGAAGATCATTATTCTTTTCTTCCTCAGGTTTGCCGTCTTGATATTCAGGTTTGAGCTTGTTTCCGTGTTTTCTTTCAGTGTTTCTTTTAACCTTGTGGCCTCTGTTGAATTTTCACACTCAATTCGTATACCATTTCTGATTCTTGTCACTCTGTTGATTCCTTCGTGGTCTTTTACTGTATTCGTGACTTGCTTTTCTACCTCTTCTGCACTTCTTTCATCTGTACCTTGTATTATGACCGTTGATGTCGCTGCCCTTATGGCCTGGGCATATGTGGCCGGCGCCCTTGGTTTGACCTCCTGTGTTTGTACTGGGGGGTTGGTAGGTTTGTAATTTTCCGTGGTTTGTACTTGTTTGGTTTCGATGAGATGTTCTATTGTTTCAGCTTTTGCCTCTGCATATGTTACTCTGTGTTCCAATTCCTGGAGTGAATTGATGATTATTTGGAGTGCTTGGTTCATCGCATTGGTTGTTGGTACTAGCATCTTTGATTTCTTCTGGAGCATTTTTATGTAGCTAACTGCTTTCATGGCTTTATCCATCTCTACCGATCTTCTTTGTGCTAGGCCGCTTTTGTCACATATTTGCGCAAGTTCTTTCTTGAGCTTTTTCACTTCCTGGTCTTCTGTTACCAGTTACTTCTTCCCCATTTCTGCTTCTTCATATTTTTTCTCTTCTTCTTCACTTGATATTTCGAAATATTTTTCTATTTCACTGGAACTGACATTTTCTTCTGTCTCTCTTTCTTCTTCTTTCGTTTCATTTATTTTCCTTGTGCCCTTCTGGTTCGCACCCGATGCACCCGAGACCCCTGCATTTTTTGTGTTTTGAGATATATTTAGTTTTGTTAGGTCATTCTTTTGTGCGCCTTGAGTGGTTATTGTTTTCTTTGTTGACGATTTTTGTAGAGGTGGTGAGTTGTTTTTATTTGAATGTACTGAGCTCGATCTGGAACTCGATCTTGAAAATCGCATTTTGTCTAGCTGGTGTTTTTCCTACAATTTATGTTTTTGTGGTCCCAGCAGTTATAATAACAATTCTACACTTTGTCTATCTTGAATCAGACTGAACTATGTAATTTAATACTTTATTGAATTAATTACTATTATCACTAAAATAGCTATAGGCAATACGGGAACCCTCAATGGTCGGGAGTTAAGGTTTCTGTTTTGATTTGTTGTTTTTACAAGTGATGAATATGGGGGAGGGGGGGGGATGATGTTGTTGTGGCAGCAGCAGCGGGGGGAGGGGGGAAACAGAATTTCTTTCTTTCCTACTTATCTTAGTCTTGATTAGTAACAAGTAAACCGAGGTGTTACTGAATTGAAGCCCTCCTATGAGGAGAAACTGGTTTTTATTTGTTCTGGATGAGCACATACATGCTTTAACAAGTGTAACTGGTTTAATGCTCAACTTGATTTGTTACGGGATATGACTTATAAACGGGTAATTTGATTGTTACCGTGTTGTTAGTGTAATCCATTACTTATGGTGTTACGGTGATGTAGCAAGGGGCAAGACCTCCTAACTTACCTTAGCCTTTTTACATATTTCTGGAGTTGTAGCTAAAAACTAGAGAAGAGATGAATAGTATATATCATTCTGCCCCACCGGGAGGGGGGACTAACTCAGCCCCCGATGGATATATAACGATAGAGGTTCCCACCAACATGAAGAGCGTCCCAAAAATACTACGGTATAGGGAAACTAAATTCTAAACCCTTCCTAATTTGTTAGAGTAGAAAATGAGGTAGAAAAAAAATGATTTGTTAGTAAAAGAAAAAAAAAGAGCTTGGTGGGATGAAAATATTGAGTCAGAAAGCTGCTCATTAATTGCAGAGCCAAGAGACCTAGCTAATAATATATTAATTAAATATGAGAATTTTTTTTTTTTTTAAGGGGGGAAGATGTGTGCAGCAGTTGACGAGAATTTAATTGTCCAGCTATAGACATGCTGTATGCGCTGGAAAAAGCAAATAAAGGCAATAAAAACCCCACCATCGTGGAGAGCGAACCAAAATTACTACTTATGGTAGAACCAGGTTATAAACCTAATGATTTAGAGTAGAAAATTTTGACTATGAAATCTAATTAAAGAATAGAAAAATAAATGATCAATTATTAAAAAAAACGATAAGCGCGGTGGGATGAAAAAAAAAATGAGGCACAATGCTCTTTATTAATTGTAAAACCAAAAGACCTAACTAATGACATATTACATGTGGGGATTAAAGTTGGAATAGTTGGCGCCGCCCCCCCCCCCCCCCCCACCCAAAGAGCATATGCCCATGGCGGGAGAGGGGTGGAAAAGAGGAATGAGGTGAGCAGTTGTTGAGAATCTAAAACAAAACTAAAAGGGCAAAAAAGGGGAAAATTATTATTAATATTATTATTATTATTGTTGTCCCCTTATTAGAATTTATTTTATTTAATGTTATTTTTATTTTATTTTATTTTATTTATTTATTTATTTTTATTATTATTTTTTAAAATACTTATTTCTTTCTTTCTTTATTTATTTTTATTATTTTTTTAAAAAATACTTATTTATTTATTTATTTATTTTTATTATTATTTTTTAAAATACTTATTTATTTATTTATTTATTTTTATTTATTTATTTATTTTATTATTTTTTAAAATACTTATTTATTTATTTATTTTTATTATTATTTTTAAAATATTTATTTATTTATTTATTTTATAGAACCCCACCGGGGGGGGAGAACTCAGCCCCTGTTGGAGATATTGAAAAAGCCCCCTTCCCCCAAGTGAAGAGCGCCCCAGAAAAACGACGAAAAGGGAGAAAAGGCCGAAGCCCTAAGCGGTGGGATGCAAATAATGAGGCAGAATGCTGTTTATTAATTGCAAAACCAAAAGACCTATCTAATGATAAAACACATGTGGGGGAAAAAGTTGAAATAGTTTGTGCCCCTCTCCCTCCAAAGAGCATATGTCCATGGCGGGAGGGGGGCGGTAAAGAGGAATGAGGGGAGCAGTTGCGGAGAAGTTAATTGACTATATGAGCAATAGGGGGGAAATTATTATTATTAGTATTTTCCCCTTATTAGTCTATTTTAAATTATTACTAAGCGAACTCAGCCCCTGCTGGAGATTTTGTAACCCCCCCCCCCTCACCCAAGTGGACAGCGCCCAGAAAAATTACGAATAGGGAGACTAGACCGAAATCCTAATAATTTAGAGTAGAAAATTAAGTATATTAAAGCTAATTAATTAGTAAAGGATTATTATTATTTTTTTTTCCTCTCAAGTTTTAGACTCCAATGGACCCTTTGCAAAACCAAATCAGTAAAAATTAAATTTATCAGATGTTTGGGTGAGGGAACCGCCATCTTGAGCTGTGCATTATACAGCAGTCCTCTCTGGTACCTTTCTGTGTAACTACTATGAAAAATTTTGGCGTAGGGATCCCTTAAGAGCGGAAAAAGCGCAGCCATTTCTAATGAACAATTACACATATTTTACAAATTTTACGTGATGAGAAGAGACACTTAATGTAAATTGATTTAAACAAATAGGGTACCGATCGAAAGCTTAGATTTTAATTTGAGAGAATAATTAACTTTTAAGAGGTTTTAATTGGGTAAGTAAGAGAAGGGAGGGTTCAAAGTGGACACAATCCGAGGAAAGTGGAAAAAAACTAAGTAACAAAATGCACTGAATTGCTTATATATCATAAAAAATGCAAAAAACATTTAGCAAATCTGTCACCAGATAAAGAGAAGAGTCTATTATTTGACTTAGTTACCTTTAAGGAACTAGGGGAGGGGGCAATAAGTTAGTGATAAATGTAGTGTAAACAAACAATTTATTTGCGAGCAAGAACAACATGCACATATTAAAAATAAAACTTTTTGAAGCTTTTAAACATTAAAACATGTACCAGGTGATTCTATCTTGATATACACATGAAATTAACCAGATTTTCCGCTAATTGAGCACTGCGGGATTAAAACTGGAGGGGAAAACCCCAAACATTGCCCTGAAAACCATACTAAACCAATGGAGATTTTTAGAAAAAAACTCGTAAAATACGAACCCATTGGAATTTTTACATGCTGCTGGTACCAAAATGAAGCTTATATATTCATGAACAAATTAAGACCATTGAATAGATTCCCGCTTACCTTTTGCCGATGTATTAGCCCTTCATCACGGGAGCTTTTGCACAATACGTCATCAGTAATGGCGGACCCGGTATCCGTGATTTACCTCTATCTTAAAAAATGGCTGAGATAGAGCAGTTTGAAATTTAGGATGGCTGACATTTTGAAACAAGACAGCACATTACAAAAATTTTCATTGTTGTAATAATTTTTCAAATCATACGCATAAAACTATATATTCATATTCGTTAGCGCCAAATTCTCGCCAAACTTGGCGACATTTTGCGAAATATCGCCAAATTTGGCGACCAAAATAAGGCTTCATAAATGAAGCCAATTTGGCTATTGCTCAATAATTTGGCGAATTTCTTATTCAAATTCAGTATTAACGAATATTTTGTAAACGTTTTCTTTGCATTTTAACTTGCTGTGTAACATTACCGTGTAACATTTACCGTGTAACATTAGCTAAAATTTTTAAACGAAGCTATAGGAAAGCTACCTTTTCCTCCTGGTACAGGCCGGAAGGACTTTTTATTTTTAGAGTGCATAAATTAGAAACATTGTTTTTGATTTTTAAATAAAATGTTATGGTTTATGGTATTATTACTTATTAACCATTGGGAAAATAATTGTTTTCGGTCGAAATGGGGCTCTTGATGCTCGCAATGTATTAGTTTAACCGTTTTTAACGAAATTCTGTAACCTTAGAAGAATATTTAAGCATTTTTAACGAAATTCTGTAATTTTAGAAGAATTTTTCTTTGAATAGGCAATAGAAATGCATAAAATCGTTACAAAAATGTTAAAGTTACAAAAAGGATAGCTCTAAACCAGGGTCGGCGAACCTATGGCACGCGTGCCGTAGCTGGCACGCGGGATGATATTTTTGGCACGCCGTTGATTTAAGTTCTAAATCAAAATTCAGTCAAACTTCATTGGCAGTGCAATTAAAGAGAAAAAAAAACTGTCGACATCTATGATTAAATATGTCAGCAAGGATTCTCAAACTACTGTCGCAAGTTTCTCGGCTGCGGTTGTCATTGCCCTGAATGGTAAACTTTTTCATCTACTTGGAGATTTTTTGAAGGAAGCCCAGTTAAAATGCGCTCCATCACTTCTTGACAAATTTGAAAATAAAGATAAAATAATTCAACGAATTAAAGATATTCCTTTATCAAGGAATCCTTTACGCAAAGATAGAATCAAAATTGGCAGAAAATGTAGGGGAGCAACAAAAATCTGATATCAACAGCAACAAAAATCTAATTTATTTTCCTTTTATCTCATAATGTCTTGACGAAAGTACAGATGTAACCAAATCTGCTCGTTTAGCTGTGTTTGTATGATATTTTGTTTAAAATGACATTAAGGAGGAATTATTCTCGTTATTATTATTATCAACTACAACCTATGGTGCAGATATTTATACGATTTATGTATCAGAAATGCGATTTTTTTTCCATTTACTCTCTATTTCTTCGAATGATTTGAAAAGTCAATCCCGAAAACCGTACCTTAAGTATTTTCCCCTATTTTCCCCATTTATATATCCCTCTTTGTTGCGTTTACAAGATCTCACCATTTATACAGCAGTTATAAATTCACTTATTGAAAATGATATTGTCTAAAATATATTTGCCTAAAATAGTTTCTGTTACAACTGACGGAGTGCCCTAGTAAGGTAAATAAAATAAATGTTTTTTTCAGTTTATTTCAAACTCGCATTGGACATATTATTCTTGGATTTCACTGCATCATACATCAACAAGTCCTGTGTGTAAAGACTGGTTTCGAATCTCTTGGTGATATTATGGTTGTACTAAGAAAAACAGTTAAATTCATATCGTCACAGGCTTTAAATAAACGAAAGTTTGACGCCGTGTTAGATGAAGTCAGCTCTGTGTACAGTGAATTACTGACGTATAATAATGTTCGCTGGTTAAGTCGCGGCAAAGTACTACAAAGATTCGTTGATTGCTTGGAAGAAATTTGGCTTATCTTACATGAAGGAAGTAAAATTGAGAAATATACGCAATGGATGGATGTTAAATGGCTTGCAAAATTAATGTAATTTACGTATTCGTACGAACATTTAAAAGACTTAAATTTAAAGCTCCTAGGAACAAATAACACTGTTATTATCATGATAGATATGATTCGAGGTTTTGAAGCGAAACTGCAAATATTTAGAAAAGATATTGTGTCCAAAAATTGTAAAAATTTCCAAACTTAAAAAAATAGCTGAGTATTTTAATTTACATGAAAAAATTAAATGAATCAAGTCTCACTGAAGATATTATTTCGGTAATAAATGCATTAATCGAAGAGTTTGCATCAGGATTTTGTGAACTCAAAAGTATTTCGGAAACATTTCAATTTATTATCTATCCAGATGTCATTCTGATTGATAAACTGAACTTGGTTGTATTCGATTGGTTGGAAATTTAGGGAATTCAAATGGAACTTATCGACTGCCAATCCACCTCAATATGGGCTCAGAAATTCGTCAGATTGAGAGAGGATTTGGAGATGATAGAAAAAGAAAGACTATCAGGCATCATGCTTATAATAAAATTCACTTGAAATTCAATTCCAGACACTTTATTAAAAATAACCAATTATGATCCCGATATCAATCATTTGATATTCAAGATGCAACATCAGAAATCACATTAATTTTTTTCAGTACTTTAGTTTCTTCTTTTTTTTAAATTATTTTAAAAATATAACTAGAGTAAGACATTGCTAAAGTGTCACTCGCTTTAAAGCATCACTCTGCATATTATGCCAGTTTCTTAAAGTACCAATCAAACAGGTAAAGAAATAGCGGTAAAAAATTGTCATAAATCTTGACTGGAAAATTTTGAGATATTATGTTAAACCGCCATTTTCGGCTTATGATTTACCCTTTTTTCTACAAACGATTGCTGCAAATTGAAAGAAGAAACAAACATTTGTGACAATGAGTTAAATGAGAGTAATAACGAACTTAGTAAAGAGAAACTAACACCCAAATTCTAAAACGCTGTGGCTGCATTATGTACCTTAAAAAGTTTTTAATATTCTTCTGAAAAAAAAGAAGATTTTGCAATTGCTCATGAAATTAGAAAATAAAATTGAATCAACGAAAACCAAGGAGAAAATCAGATTTCTTTTCAGACATTTTAGGTAACGTTTCTTATATTTGGTAATTTCTTCTTATGAATTGTAATATATTTTTTAAATAATAATTTTCCACTTAATATCAGTTGTAAAACAAATATTTGGCAGATATGATTCGTAAATGACTTTATTTAAAGTTTCTTTTTTCATTGTCTATTTTAAAATGAAATTACCTCAATTATAAAAACACCACCTTGCTTACAATGTCAAAATCAACAGATGTCAATGGCAACACTATGTATTATCATAATTATTACAGTCATTTGGCAAGTTGTTTTGATTTAAGTTTTTAATATTTTTTACGATTACTACAATTATTTCTTATATATTATCTTCTTTCTATAATTATTAGTATAATTAGTTAATTTTTCATGTGAACAGATGTTTTGGTTTTAGATTTAAATATTATACATTATTTAATTGAATGTGTATCAATTGATATTACTTGCAGGTATTTTATCCTTATTTATCTTAATCTAATAATAATAAAAGTAATTTTATTCATTATTTTTAATTTTTTTTTTTTGTTGGGGGTTGGGGGGAAGGGGTTGTTGGCACGCCATGGTCCCTTGAAACAATTTTTTGAAACAAATTGGCACGCGGATGTGAAAAGGTTCGCCGACCCTGCTCTAAACTATCAGATATGAAAAAAAGCCGAATTCAAAAATTGATGTCGAATGAGAAAACGTCTTATAAAGCAAAAAAAACGTGGTCTTCAACTAGTTTCCTCGAAATGCCTTTAGCTCAGATATCAATCTAAACAAAAGTTAAAGTTATTGCAGGAAGGACCCGATAAAATATTTTTGTTTTTGTTTTCATTAATGTATTGTAAATTTGGTACTTTCGTGTTATAGCGGCCCCCAAGAATGAATCACCAAGCGACCAAGATTTATCGCCAAATTATAAAGCATGTATGACATTATAATAATATATGATATATATATAACATTTCTTGACGTATGTGGCCAAGTTATAGTCATATATGATGCATATATGATGTATATATATGACATGTGTATATGATGTATTTACGACATATAAGACGTAAATAATATGTGTATAATGACGTATATGTGTATAATGACGTATAGGGGTGTTTGGAGTATATATATGCGCATATAGGATGCATGTATAAGCTTTGCGATGATCTTGGTGAAATCATAACTGCAACCTTGGCATAATCATAATTAGGAGGGACGCTATAACACAAAATAACGGTAAATATTTTTTTTTCTATTTTAAACTTTCAGAACATTTCCCCAAAGGTTATTGTAATTTGTTAAATTACATACAGGGTGGTCATAAAAAAACTTTGCCGATATATGGAGCTCCAGCGATCGAGATGAAGCTCTAGCAACCGATCGAGGTGAGATTTCAGATATAGTTATTCAGAGGTATGAGCTCGGGATTCTGTGAACGGCAACAAATTGGCGCTCACGGTTACGGTTATAGCTACAGAAACTCGAAATTTTCAAATGGCAACGCCCATTTTTTTCATCGCAAAATGCTCAGCCCATGCGAAAACCCTAAAGAGCGTTGGAACGGTACGTGTATCGAAATAAACGGACGCGTTATGCACACACAAAAACAGCTCTGCGAACGGTCAATGGTCGGCATTAGCGTGCTCCCGACAGAACTAACATTCCTACCCCACTTTTTATCCGTTTTCTACACTGACTATATGGCGAACGGCGTTCCGTGATTGGTGTTTTGCCTCTGTCATATGCAAATTTCCTTCGTGCGCCCTGATCGTGTTTTTTTCGGCCGTTCGCAGAGTTGTTTTTGGGCGTGCATAACGCGTCCGTTTATTGCGATACACATATCATTCCAACGCTCTTTAGGGTTTTCGCTGAACATTTTGCGATGAAAAAAAATGGGCATTACCATTTGAAAATTTCGAGTTTTTGTAGTTATAACCGTAACCGTGAGAGCCAATTTGTTGCCGTTCACAGAATCCCGAGCTCATACCTCTGAATAGTTATATCTGAAATATCACCTCGATCGGTTGAACAGACCGGCCGCTAGGGCTCCATATATTGGCAAAGTTTTTTTATGACCACCCTGTATTTTTGTTAATTATTTTTATTAGCCACACACGGCTAATTCTTTCAGGCTTTATCATTTTTCATGTTTATGAAAAGTCACAGCCATCCATCGTTGCCACAGGTTAATCTCGGAAAATGAAACATTTGAAGTTACTGAAAAAATTAATAGCTCGAAAAGTATTTGTCACAAAATTATTAGAAAAACTACGTTAGAAAGGTAAAAAATTGTATTTTTCTTGATATAAATTTCAAATCTAATGATTATACCGTTTTCGAATATTGAATTTCAAACATTACCAAACTTCACAATTAAGTACCATAGCGAAACCTTCACGCGTTAAAAAGCTAATGATAACGGCAATGTGTCCCGACGTGTATCGTGTGTACTGGCTATAGCATGAGTAACAAATTATAGTAGATTTATTATTCTGTTAAAATATAAAAGTGAATTATGTATATACCTATTTTAAGAAATAAAGAAAAACATTTTATCACAAACATCAACAAAACGTTTTCTTCTATTTATTCCCTTATTCCAAAGATATCGCGTGTACTGGCTATAGCATGAGTAACAAATTATAGTAGACTTATTATTCTGTTAAAATATAAAAGTGAATTATGTATATACCTATTTTAAAAAATAAAGAAAAACATTTTATCAGAAACATCAACAAAACGTTTTCTTCTATTTATTCCCTTATTCCACAGATATCGTTTTATAGTCTGCTGCCATAGCAACATGATAAATTAAATTTCATTAAAAAAAATGCACTGTAGTAGAAAAATATTTTTCTAAATCGAATAGATATTGAACAACTCAACACTTTAACAGGGGAACTCTTATTTGTTATTAGCCGCACACAGGGCTAATTCTTTCACTCTACAGTAAATTTCAAGTTTATGAAAAGTCACATCTACTCCAGATATAAAGAAGGACACCCTTTATACATAGCTATAAACGGTTGTTACTGACGATATTAAAAATTAAATTGTCTCTCTTTATTATGCCGATACTTCCGCTTGTACAGTTCCTTTCTCAGTCCGTAATTGCCATACAGCGGGCGCAGACCCCCATTTAAAGGATCCAACGAAGTTAAACTCGTCATGGCGGACATTTCTAAGAGCGTTCCGTGGCCCTATCTCCCATAGGAACGAAGTTACACCCTCCGGGGGGGGGACATCTTTTTTGGTGCTCAAACCTCTTCATGTAACATATCAATAGATAGATCTCGTCAAGCACTATCGTCTGGTCCTACTCTCCCCCCTCCCTTAAGAAGCATTTTTCTCTGTTTCAATTCTTTTAAATTTTTCCCCCATCTTTCTCAGCCCCTTTATGCCCCAAAGACGGCGTAGGTCTCTTCTAAAGGATCCAACGATGTTAAATTCGTCTAGGTCCTATCTCCCATAGGAACGGAGTTACCCGCCTCCCCCCCCCCCTCCCCGCCGGGGGATATATTCAAGGTGTTCAAACCCCATCACATAACATATCAAAAGTTTGATCTCGTCAAGAACTTTTGTCTAGTCCTACTCTCCCCCTCCCGTCAGGATCACTTTTTTAATTTAATTTTTTCAATTTCTCATAATTATTTTCGTTTTTCCCATTTTTCTCTGTTTCTAAGGGTCGGACAGCTCCAAAATTTCACCAAAATTAGCTGCAAACCGCCTGAAGTTATTTTTCATCCCGCTACTTTTGGCGCCCTCGGATTTCACGTATCTCACGAGGGGGGCCGTCAGAGGGGCGCAAAAGGAGCATCCTTTTTAAAGTCCCATCTCTCAGTTGCAAGGGAGGATTCGTTTTAAAGGTCTCGTAGAGCACTTGTGTTTTGTATAGTCCCCCCCCCCACACACACACACACCGCTCTCTAATAGCCCGTCAATTAATGCTAACTCATCATTTGTTAAACAACTTTTCTTAGCTGTATCCAACACAAAAGCTGCTATCATCGAATTTTCATTACTTTTTTTAAGATCTATTAAATGTTAATGTGTCTTGAGCCATTAAAAATAGTTTAAAGGGTGTCATTAAGCCAGCACATTTGTAAACAACATTTACCTCGCCACGACTCAGCCCATTGGAGCGTGACCTAAGTTATACACGGCCAAATCACAGTATGATGTCAGGATAATGACGTCACGATTATTGGATCAACTCTGAGAGAATAGAGATCAAATTTGAATAGGCTTATGCGTAATGAAATGTGTGTTTACATTTAGAAACACGTCTTATCGATGCAATAAAGCTTTGAAAATTGTATTGCTTCCTGTAAAGCAAGGTAAGTTTCTAAAGCTTTTCTTTATTATCATATTTGTATTATATTACTATTAAATTAAATAATTGTTTGTAGCAAAGTTGTCGTCTACGTTGTTTTTTCTGAAACGAAAGCTTTATAACTAATCCGATTACAGAAATCGGTACTTTTCCGTTAAACGGACACCATGCCAAAATGTATGTAAATGTATGTATGTAAATGTATGTATGTAAATGTATGCATGTAAATGTATGTATGTAAATGTATGAATGTAAATGTATGCATGTAACTGTATGTACCGTATTTACCCGCGTATACGTCGATCCCGCGTATAAGTCGACCCCCCACTTTTCCGATCAAGAAATTTGAATTTTTTTTTAAATATATTATTCAAAATCACCTGGAAAAAAAGTAGTAAATATACAATAATAACGACAATAATATACTAAAGTAATATACAAAGTTAAACTGATTCTTGGTCCGATTCAGTATCGGACTCGCCAAACAAGTCACAAAACTCCTTCATCGTCATCGGCTCATCATGATACACGTTTTCAATCTATGTATCGCTACATTCTTCCTCGTCGTTATCACTTTCGAAAATGGCATCATCTTCTGTGCCGTCTAGTTCGTTGCTTATACAGCATTTCTTGGACGATTTTATAATCATTTCGGAAGGAATTTGATTCCACGCATCTTTAACCCACTGGGCAATTAATGCAATGTCGGGCTTTCTAATATTACCACCCTTTGTAAATGTTGGACAACCGGATGAAATCCACTCTACCCAATATTTTCTAAAATTTACTTTGAAGGGCTGATTGAGGTAAACGTCTAGGGATTGAAGGACGGATGTCAACCCTCCCGAGATTACAGCTACAGTCGTTTTCAGTTCTTTCGTCACTTTATTCACGTTTTCAGAAAAGTGGCCACGAAATGAGTCATAAACTAAAAGGGAAGATTTTTTGAAAACAGCTCCCGATCTTTTACCCCATACATTTTTAAGCCAGTCGACTGTTCCGTCAGCATCCATCCACCCCTTTTCATGGGCTCGAATCAGCACACCAGATGGAAATGTAACGTTTTCCGGCAATGTTTTTCTTTTAAAAATAATCAACGGGTAAAGCTTACTACCGTCGGCCAAACAGGAAATAACGACCATAAAACGGGTTTTTTCGTGCCCAGTCGTTTTTACCAAAATGCTTTTTTCCCTCTTGCAGTTCCCTGTTTTATTTTCTGGTAGGTCGAAACACATGGGTGATTCGCCCATATTTCCTATATGGCAAAGTTCAAAAGATATCATTTTTCTTCGATCGATGATGTATTTTTGAAATTTCATAATCTTTGCTTCCAAGTCAGATGGCAATTTTTGTGCCAGTTCAGTGCGCTGGCGTAAAGTCAAACCATGACGATTCATAAATCTAGTGCACCAATGTTCTGATGCACGAAACGTGTTTGGAACATCATACTTTTCTTCTTTTGTAAGCTTTATTGCTCGTAAACGTATGGCCATTCTAGGGACAATAAAACCATTCTGCCGGCACTTTACAACCCAATCATGCAATACATTTTCGAGTTCTGGAAAGGGCGATTTTCCATGCCGCAAAGCCTTTTTTTTATTTTGGGATATTTTCTAGATTTGCCTTATTCTTGCGCCAATCACGAATCAATTTTTCGTGAACCCCAAACTGATGAAAAGCAGCACAGTTATTAGACTCTTCTGAAAAGAAATAACTTTAAGTTTAAATCCAGCTGCGTATGAATTGCGTTTCTGTTTTCTAATAATTAAATCAGCCATAACAGTAGAAACAAGGAGAAAAGTGCAGTAAGACAAGCGAAGGAATAATGAATAAGTCTACTATCAAGAACATGCAAGATATAACGCGGGTCACTTGTTTTCAGAGAGTCACATGTTTCTAGCCACTCGCGGACGATTCAATTGCACATAGGGGTGATACATTCTCGGAAATTTATCTACTGATCTCTCAGAGATAGTGGGGAGGGGGGGGGTAGTAGGCGTACTTTCATCGCCAGCACCAAACCCGTCAATCAGTCTCCAAACCTGTACCTCAGCGCTGATAAGGAAGAGCAATTAATTCCTCTTTTTCTCTCCTGGTATGGAAATCAACAGTAAACGACGTCATTGTGTTATGGAATGCGAAAAGAGAATAATTGCCTTTCAGAAAGGCATTTTTAACTTCTGGTAAAAAAAAATAAAAAAAAAAATAAGGACCCTCGCGTAAGGCGACCCCTCCCCCCCCCCCCAACTTTAAAGTCTTTTTTTTGTCCAAAATTTCTCGACTTATACGCGGGTAAATACGGTATGTAAATGTACATTAAAAGTATGAAGTATGCTTGGCGACAATGGTGTCCGTATAACGGAAAAGTACCCAGAAATCTTGTCATTACCATCTACTATATTTATAAAGCGCAAATTCTTATTTCATTCTGATCGGTTAAAACTCAAGTTCTACCGAACAGATTTTTTATAGGATTTCACTGTTAGTTTGGTAATTTGTGAAAGTTCTATCATCAGGGGAAGCTGATTATGAAAGATTATTATGATTATGATTATTATCTATCTATTGTATACTATATATATAATGCAAAGGGGAATTTCGATCTAGCCGCTTATAACTTAAATTCAGATGAATGGATTTTAGATGTGACTTACACTGTTAGCTAAATTTTGAGGGAAGGTTTTAGTGTATAACATATCGTTTTATGTTGCTTAGTTATAGAATTATAGGGGAGAATTTCTATAATCAATTGAGCCCGAATATGAAACATTAGCAATATTAAAAGATTCTGCTGAATGAATTTCGACGGAACTTGCATTGCTAATTTTTTAGGGATAGTTTTAGCATAGTTATTTGGGAATTCCTACTGTAAATGATTAAATAAACGAGTTGGTCTTTAACAGTCTAAATTTTATAAAACAAATATGGGTAATAAAAAATATATATGATGATAATAATATAAAAATTTAAAAATACAATATAAAAATATAACCTGGCGACATTGGCGAAATTTTGTTTTGTATGGCAACCCGTTAGAACAGTTTGCATATGTTTTATATTAAATTAAACATTGTGTATTTTACAATAAATTAAGCATTGTGTATGTTTTATAATAAAATAATTTGTGTGTCTTTATAATAAAAAATTTTCTGTGTTTTATAATAAAATAAACTGTTTCATAATATTATAAAACTAACACAACGCAAACTAAAATTATTGGTGGTGGTTGTTGATGTTTTTTAATTGTTAAACTCATACTTAACTTTTAACTTATTTAAAGAAATTGTATTTTGTTTATTTTGGGAAAGTCTTTAAAGGGATTTATTGCTTTATTTGGCTATATTGCACAAAAATTAAGTACTGGGTCTTTTTCAAAATTTAATTATTGCAAAACATCGTAACAAATTGAAATAATTTGTTCTAATGATCAGATTTTGACGAAATTGAAATGGGACCATATGGAGGCTTTACTCTTTCAAACAAAAGAAAAATTATCAAAATCGATGCACATTTACGAGAGTTATGCGTGAACAACATAAAACATACATACAAACGGGTCGAATTGATAACCTCCTCCTCTTTTTAGGTGCGTTCGTAATTATATAAATACGTAGCACCTATAGTCGTCGTTTGGTTCGTCCGTCTGTCCGTCCGTCTGTCCGTCCGTCTGTCTGTCTGTCTGTCCGTCTGTCTGTCCGTCCGTCTGTCTGTCTGTCCGCATATAACAACGCAAAAACTACCCAACCAAATGGTTTGCAATTTAAAATATATTATCTTTGCAGAATTTTGTCGAGACATTTCAAATTTTATTAAAATCGAATCAAAACTTTAGGAGATATTAATAAAAATATTTATTAAGAAATTTGATTTTTTTTTTAAATCGGTGCTTTTTTGTTATAGGAGCTTCCGATGGATGTTAAATCGTCAAGCGACCGAGACACTTATTTTATGACAGAAATTAATCTGCAGACGATATAATTCATTTCACAGAATTAAAAATCATCAAGATCTGAATATTTATATAACTAGCTGATACATATATATCTGAATATTTATATAACTAGTTAAGATATTTGTATGAACAGTGTCATAAAATATATACTTAACTAAGCTGTTTAACCCGTTCTACGCACGGGATATCATGAATTTAATTCTAAAACGTGCGTACGAACGCACCTCGTTTGTAACGTTTGACGTACAATTTCCAACTTGTTAAGTCAGTTAAAAATACTCGGGATTTGTTAATGCCGATCACTGTACTGCATGTAATGATCGCTTCGCGAACATGAAACAGAAAAATAAACACCACTGGATACAACAACCTCGTTGTATCGGAATCCCAAAAAATACATCAAACTATTTAATGTGGTGATCACTGCATCTCATGTATTATTGCTTGGCGAACATGAAGAGAAAAAAACATCACTGGTTACCGCAACTTAGTTGTATAGGGATCACAAAAAAATACACGAAATTCGCTAATGCGGCAATCACTGTACGCATGTATGATCGCTTCGCGAACATGAGACTTCCATGAAAACTGCAGTCAATTGAATTATGCTGTTCTAAAGTAACAAGAGTAGCCACTTACATACATAAAAAAAAGAAAAAGAAATAAAAAATCAAGTTTTAAATAAACAAGCGAATGAAATTTTTACAATTTTACTTACCCATCATACGTAGTATAGGGTAAGTCTTGTAATCGTTTTGAAAATCGAAATTTTTTTTTTTGACGGATTTACACGTTTCAGACATTGGAGATTCCGAAAAACATATTTTTAGAAAAAAAATTTTGCCGTCCGTCTGTGTGTCTGTGTGTGTGTCTGTGTGTCTGTAAACGCTCTATCTCCCGAAAAAATTGAGATAGAGACTTGCAATTTGGTATGTACTTAGTATGTAATAATGGGAAGAAGCCTATTTCATTTCAATAACCTCGATTCACCGGAACTATTTTTTTCGGACTCTCGAAATATTCGTTCTGATGAAAGGTATATAAAAATTTTCGAAATTGTTTATTTTAAGAAATGAATATAAAAGACAATAAAAAAACATAAATTTTGCATAAAACATGAAGTCGATCGGATAGTGAGTTGTCGAGATATTTGGAATCCTATTTTCCACACTCTTCGATTTTTCATGACCCTGTATTTCATCCAAATTTCACTTCAAAGATATATTTTAATTGGAAATTTGACGCTTAATCAGATGCAATAAACCACTAGTTAATAGGATTATTATTTTTGGAGTTATAAGGATATTTCTTTCAAGCAATTCAGTAATCGAGCCTTTAAAGTTTGTGACGTCATCGAGCCACGATTTTATTTGAATTGCAATGCACTTTATAAGTAGTTTACACATTTTTATTTTAATATTTTACATTATGCATATCCATGATGGGTAAGTATTACGGTGGCCCCCAACGACTAGTTTTTTTTGTTTTAATATCATGACGTAACCGTTTAGTGACATAAGTGTTATTTAATTGTATAAAAAAGAAAAAAAAACTTGTCTTAAATAACTAATAAATCATTAAACATCATTAAAAATGCAGATAAATGTCGAATAAAGAATCACTTGATGACGTAACAAACACGTCATCACAAAAAATATCATTGCTCAGCATTTCCAACAATAAAAGAGCTATATCTGGCTGACTATCGACGATCTGGCAAGATTTCACTAAATGGTGGAGTCAAATAGGAACCAACCTTATGTGAATATTAAAAGTAATATCAGAATGCAAATAGACAAATTCGTATGAAGACATTATAACTAAAAGCTATGTGATAAATACCATAGAGTTTCAACAAACGTTAGTTTTGATTAACCATCATTTAGTTTTACCATAGTTTAATGGCTATATTGTACGGTCTATTTGTCATTAAACGAATTTCAATGAATAATTTTTTCTTCAAATTTCACATTGTGTATCATTATATGAGGCGTTGAGAACCAGAGTGGGCCATCCTCTACAGCTGTGATTTCGAAATTATGCTTTTTAAAATGTGTATTAAAAATTAAATATTTTGTGCAACAAAATGCGTTAAATGTTAAAAAAAAATGTAGTAGACATGTAGATACATTCTGTAGAATATGAAAAACCTTCTAAAACTGCATTAACGGCCAAGTCGCAGGAAGCCATTTTCAATGAAAGATTTCAGATGTTTGACTTTTAACTTGGGCGATCATCAGATATCAGTACTTTTTGCGGCTGAAACATTAAGATGAACATGGCGTTGTCTTTTTTTTTTTTCTTTTTTTTTTATACAAATTTTTTTATGGGATATCGTTACTTTTTGTAGATTTTTTAAAATGTATTTTTCTACAGGATGGGTGGATGAATATAAATATAATAAATAAATAAATATTAATATTTTATATATTAATATAGTATACTTCAAAATACTAGCCGCCAGTTTTGTCTTCCTAAAATGTATGCTAAGCATTTCATCATATTACTTTTTTTTCATAATTTGCTTGCTCCATCCTTCGCAAAATCGGAAGATTCTGTTAGAGAAATCAAGAATCAACTATTTGCGATTATGGCAGCATATCTTATATTTTGTGCATTTCATCTTTATTGACAATTACCGCTTAATTTATTTAAGCATTTATGCTTCATGTCCGGTAGCATTGCTACGTTCTCTAATGAGGAGATTTTTAATCCTTTTAAGTAATCTTCTGTAATTGCCACTGTCAAGTGGCATATTTTAGCAAACACGATTTGGCGCAAGTGAAGTGGTTCTTTTAAAACGTTTTTAAAGTTATCCACATTTACAGTAAACCATACTTATGCTAATATATTTTTTCTTTCATTCTAACATTGGCACAAATAAGGAAGATTAGAGAATCTACGGACGCGCGGCCGTTCTTCCATTAGAAAATCTATCGTTATTTTCATCTAATCGTCTTAGATAATATGTCAATGAGTCTTGGTTTTAAGATTTTAGCTAATTTTAGTCGAAAACCTGAAGCTGAAACTCGAGGAACCCCATTACAGAAGATTAATTCTATAACGTACATATCGTTAAACTGGATATATGTTAGAAAATTATAATAATCATAAGGAGAACTGGCAGTTTCGATGCTTTAATTCTGAAAATTCTCTTTCTATAGTAAACTTTTAACAGAGTAAAGACTAACAGTATGTAGTAACATTAAGTATAATAACAGTACAATATAATAGCAAGAGCAGAGTTCTTGTGTAGTGACGAAAAGATTGAAACTTTATTAACATTCGTGCGTTATGCCATTTAATTAACCACATAATATGGTTACTCGCCCTAAAAATTCTCAATAAAAATTAGCCTCTAGCGTCAGATTCTCGCCAAGCTTGGCGGCACTTAACGAAGTATCGTCAAATTTGGCGACAAAAATACCCTGTTTATGTTGACATCTTAATGATGCATGTGTATTATGTATTATATGTGTGATGCATATCCATGTATATATAGTATATATATATATAGATATATTTCAAATAAAATCTCATGTGTGTACATATATATATATATATATATATATATAAGTTTATTAAGATCATTAAAATACACTTAAAGAAATAACATCCCCCAAATAGCACCGAAATTCTGCCAGATTGACTAGAGTGCTATTGCGATTAGAATACCGACATTTATAATAAAATTTATTTTAAGGAAGTAAAAGATAGAAAGACGGACAGATAAACTAAAAGATTTGCCTTACCAACATTTTCGGAAAAGCATATAAAAATTTCATTCTGCTTGAAACCATGTAACACCTTCAAACTCAGGCTAATTTTCTGTAATCAGGCTTTGGCGACCAACGCTGGCGTCAAATATGAGCAAGTAAATGATTGTCTATGCAATTGTTATTACTTAAATACTCGTACAACAAAAAAACAAATAGTTGCAACAATGTAATTAGTTTAATTTGCCAATTGAATGTGTTACGAACTGTATATAGCCAAATCAGCGCCCCTTATTTGAAGGGTTTAAAGGGAGAAATTCTATGTTTTCAGACTTTTCCAGTTAATTGTGCGACAAAACCTACTCGTCAAATTTCATGATTCTACGACTGTTAGAAGTACCTTAGTTATTTGATGATCACCAACCTTAGTTATTTGATGATCACCAACCTTAGTTATTTGATGATCCCCTGAGAGTAAGTGACATAAAAAGCTCTTTTTCGGAATCGCATATTTCGAAAAATGTTAAATACAGAAAAACGAAATCGTGGAACCTAGTTCAGTTTGATTATATTAATGTGTGTTAAAAAGTAAAACTCTCTAGCTCTCCCCAAAACGAAGTTATGATGTAGCTATACGGCATGTGCGAACTTAGCGGACGCACTGCCGTGCTCCCAGATTAATAGCAATCTATTTCTATTTACTTCTACTATATATAAAGGGTGTAAGTGCAAAATTCACACTCTCCACTTAACCTGGTTTTTAGAAACATGCAAAAAACTGATTATTATGAATAAACAGGATATATTGGTACAATTGTTTTGTGATATATTTGTAGCCATAAGTTATGACAACAAATATATCACAAGAAATTCTGCCAATATATCATGTTTATTCCTAATAATAAGCTTTTTGCATGTTTCCAAAAACCAGGTTAATTGGAGAGTGTGAATTTTGCATCTACACCATTCATATATGAAATTTCGTTCCGGCTGCTTATAACTCGAGTTCTGCCTATTTGGATTTTCATATAACTTACACTATTAGATAAATAATTTTTCAGGGAAAGTTTTATTATATAACATAACGTTCTACATAGATTAATTATAAAGTTATGATGGAAAATTCTGTAATCAGATAAACTCGATTGTGAAAGATTAGCCTTTTTAAAAGATTCTACCGAATGGATTTCGATGGAACTTACACTGTTAACTAGATGAGTTTCTAGGGAAAGTTTTATTATACAACATATCATTCTACGGTACTTTACGGTTAGCCGGGCGCCAGTGATATATGTACACATATATATATGTGTACATATATATATATATGTATATATATATGTATATGTGCAGATATATGTGTATATATACAGTGGTGGCCAAAAGTGTGGACATTTTTTGAAAGTTTCATGTTTTTCAACTTTGTGTGCTTGTAGAATATATTAATTTTCACTTAAATACAAACGTTTATATATCAAATTGAAGGTAATTTAATGTTGAATTTAAAATAAAAAACAATTCTACAATATCTGTATTACAAAAAATTATGCAACTAATAGTAAGATCTATCTTAGATTTGCATTTTTTTAAAGTGATACTTACACAATCAATACTTAGTAGGATAACCCTTATTTTTTTAAGACAGCTTCACAGCGTCTTTTCATCGAGTGAACGAGTGTTTGGAGTTCATCTTTTGTAATCGCATGGTGCCAAGAATCGATTATAGCTTCAATAAGTTGTCTTTTATTGGATGGACGTTTTTTTCGTACAAGAATTTTCAAACGTCGCCACAAATTTTCAATTGGATTGAGATCAGGGCTGTTTCCTGGCCATGGTAATATATCTAAACCATGCTTTGCATACTTTTGCTGTGTGGCATGGAGATGAATCCTGCTGAAAAATAAATGGTGCGTTGTTGGGGAAGAGATCCCTGATAGAAGGTACAGGGCCTGATTACCAGCGGGGCACTCTTCCACCAGTAAAAAAGAAGAGAATTTTTTCCTTTATTCATAGCAGTAATATTGCATGAATAAGGCGTTTTAACAAGGCGAAAATTTCTGTTAAATTTTACTGGTGGAAGTGTGCCCCGTCGGTAATCAGGCCCTGAAAAGGTATCAATTTTCGTTCCAGGACAGTTTCGATGTATGTTTTGGCATTGAGGATGCCATCAATCACTTGAATTCGGCCCACACCATCTGCAGACATACATGCCCAAATCATGACATTTGTTGGGTTTTTTGTAGTTGCTTCAATGCAATCAGATGAAGTGTGCTTCTCCTACTCTACGTCTCACGTATTTTCTACCATCACTACCAAAGAGCGATATTTTACTCTCAACGCTCCAGATTACTTGCTTCCATTGATTTTCTGACCATTTAATATGTTCTTTTGCCCACTTAACTCGTTTTTCGCTTTGCTTTTGATTTAAATATGGTTTTTTCCTTGGAATTCTACCTTGTAGTCCAAATCCTGATAACATTCTTCTTTATGTTCTAGAACTTACTGCAATACCCGCTGCATTCATTTCACATCTAATGGCATCTGATGAAATTTTTCTATCTTGAAGGCATGGCCGTTTAATTTTTCTATCGGCAGTAGCACTTGTGCATTTTTTTCGGCCTGATTTCACCTTATTTTCCACTGATTTTGTTTTTTTCATAACGTAAACAGAACTTTCGTATACCAGAACAAGTCACTGAACCACCAACTTGTCTTGCAATTTCAGCATAAGAGAGGCCATTTTCTCTTAATATGACAATTCGGCTTCTTTTTGTAGATGTTCAATTAGTTCTTCTTGTTGATGACATTGTTTAAAGTTAGTTTAATTAAAAAAAGGACTTTAAATATTCAAAAACAGCAATACTCTATTTAATTGTACTAGTATGCATCATTTCGCAAAATATTTCCACAACAATAACTCTTTTACCATCCAAATAACCTAAACTATAGTTACAGACATTTGATTGGTCCTCAGAACAGTGTTGTGATTGGCTAGTGCGCTTTTATTACAAAACACGTCCTTATTCAAAACGATTTGTGTTTGTTTGTTCTACTAAAATGAGCATAACTTTTTTTTGTAATACAGATATTGCAATACTGTTTTTATTACCTTCAATTTGATATATAAACGTTTGTATTTAAGTAAAAATTAATATATTCTACAAGCACACAAAGTTGAAAAACACGAAATTTTCAAAAAATGTCCAAACTTTTGGCCACCACTGTATATGTATGTATATATACATGTACACTGGCGCTCGGCTAACCGAAAAGTACCCATTCTACATTGCTTAGTTTTCGAATTATAGGGGGAAATTTGTATCACGAAACAGGAAGTCAGGTGATCCCTTTTATCAAATATTAGCCGTTTCAAAAAGTTCTAATAAACGGTTTTTGATGGGACTTGCACTGATAGTTTGATAATTTTTCAAAAATTGTTTTTAGTATGTAATATATTTTTCTACGTTTCTTAGTAATAGAGCAATGGGGGTAAAATCTGTAATCAGATGAACCCGTTTATGACAGATCTCGGATGACAGCTTTGCTATTTGACAAGCCATCGTCGATTAATGGGGAAATATTCGTAAATGGGTGCAATCAATCACTTCCGGACTGATATGCGATGGACGCTATACGAGGCTGTAAATCACTAATATACGCGTCGCAATTGTACAGGGTGATTTTTTTAAAGTTGTGAAAGTAAAACCCTATAACAAAAGAACCACTGATCCAAATGACCTGAAATTTCACCAGTATGCTCCCAAACCAATGGTAATTTTTTAGGTGTAGTTAAAAAAAAACCTTAAAATTGCACCGACAGATGACGCTGTATATGCAATAAAGTCGGGAGACAAGTTTGCACACGACACACACACAGTGGATACTCTTCGCTGTGTTGTGGTCCATGCAGTTTCACATTTCCAACTCGTAGTTGAAAACGGTGGACAGCACATTGAAAATATCTTGCCTAAGTTGCGCAGTTCCGTACGAATGCTTAACTCCATATTTTTATTTCGTTCTGTTTCTGCGAAGGTGTTCGCAGTTCCTTTTCCCAATTACTGCATTCTGTATGCTTTTGATATGTGTAATAAAGTTTTCTCCAATACAACGAGGTTGCTGATTCCAGTGATGCTTTTTCTTTTGTTTTCATGTTCGCAAAGCAATCATACATACGGAACAGTGAATGACGCAGTAACGAATTTCATGTATTTCTGGGAAATCCAATACAACGAGGTTGCTGATCCCAGTAATTATTTTTGATTTTCATATCTCTATAATAAAATTGTAAGTCATGTGACTGTCCTCTACAGTTCCGGGATGCCGCATCGCTTTTTCATATGCCAAGCGGCCATTTTCATTCAAAATTATTTTTTCGAATAAACTGCATAAAAGTTACATTTTAAGAAAGATCGTTCAAAATAAATTAATATTTGAGAGATGACTTGCGTTCAATTATGTATATATTCTGCAATAACTTCAGTCGAAAGATTCGCAGTTCAAATTCTCTATTCATAAAAGTAAACAAAAAAAAGATTGATTCGTCGTGAACATTTAAAATATTAAATCATGGAGGTAATCATTCGCAAAGCAAGTTCTCCGCGAATGAATTTTTGGACCGCTGCCTCGCGTCAAAAAAATAATTCGCACCAGTGAGACAATCAAAGTTTACCATAATTATGTGCTATACAACTCAACTTTCGGACCTTTTCTTGACGTAAATTGAACTCATGTAATAATATTTAATGAATCAGATTTTTAGCATTTTTAAAATCGCTAATACAGCTTTTATTTATCGCGTGTACAAATTAGAAATGATACTTTGATTTTGAAATCAAATGTTTTGATTTATGATATTATTTCTTATTTATTTATTTATTTTCTCTTTTAAATGAAAAGTGTGAAGTATTTTAAATTTATGTAATATAAGCATTTTAGATTAAAGTTAAGTATTTTAAATGAAATGAGTGACAGGTTTATAATTTAAAATTAAATTAATTGTAGTATGAATGACGGTGATGGGAACGATATTTGGCGAATTATCATCTGCTCCCGGCTAACAAAAATACTCATAATTAAAAAAAAGAATAAAAATAAATAAATGATAGTTTCTTGTAAATAAATATTGATATACATATCAAAAATAATTTATAGAATTAAAATAAAAAATAAAAGTAAATAAACAACAATTTCCATAACAAAGTTTTCGCCAAATTGGCGGGGGAGGGGGGGGAATCGCGCCAACGTGCGTATGTGACATTTGTGCCCAAAAAATATGCGAAATGCTACCATGATCGCAAAAGTTCATGATTTGTCTATTAGAATCTTCCGATTTGGCGAAGGATTAAGGGAAAATTAAATTATGAATAAATGTAACGTGTTGCAATGTTTAACATACATTTAAGGGAGACCAAACTGGTCGCCAGTGGCGGCTAGTTCGGGAAGTAATTATACATGCGGTACAGTGATCGCGGCATTAACGAATTTCGTGTATTTTGGGGGGATTCCAATACAGTGCAATTTCCGTAAGTAACTTTTAGAGGTTTGTGTACAGAAATCGCCTTGTTTGAAATGGAAATTAAGATTGTTGTATTTACAAGAGTTCTTCAAGGATCCAGGCCTGACGCGGCTCAATATGCTAGCCCATTCTAACCGAGGCCATGTCTAGACAGTAATTTTTTGTGAAAATAATAGTAATATTTATATTTTTTAATGGAATATTTAGAAACTGATTTTATTTTTATAAGTTACAGAAAAATATTTATTTTTTTAAATCTACTTTTTATTTTTATTGATAGTGCTTCAAAATTAAGACTTATTTTTTAAATTCCTACTATTAGCTCACACTCTCTATATATATATATCTTGTTGGAATTTTCAATCGTTAATAAAATATTTTCTATTCATCCTATCAAGTTCAAATAAATTTTTTTAGACTTGTCCTGGATGACAATTGATGTTAATACAGTTTTTTAAATATTAATTCATTAATTAAATTAAATTAATTAATTTTAATTTTATATTTCATTTCTGTTCAAAAGTATTGACTCACTCCATATTTATAGTCTCACCTTCACACGTAAAAAGATAATGGGGCTGGCTGTTCACGGACGAAGATCAGGCGGCTCGCGGGCGAAGGAGACTATAAATGTGGAGTGAGTCTATACTTTTGAACAGAAATGAAGTATGAAACTAAAATTAAATAATAAAATTTAATTAATGAATTAATATTTGAAAACTAGTCGGATGTGCCAATCCCAAAACTTTCTTCTATCTCAGTCATGTTAATACTTCAAAATTCGCTATCACATCGCCAATAAAATCAATATTTTTCATCATTCTGTTGTACGTCAGCTGCGTGCGAATGGTCGGGTTACAAGGATGCGAACAACCGATGTATACTAAACTACGAAAAGTCCTTCTGGCCTGAACCGACAGGAACACATAGCCTTCCTATTCCTTGGTTTTAAGATTTTAGCTGAGTAATTTAATGGAAAACACGGAGGTAAAACGCGTGGAACCTAAATAAAGAAGATTCAATCCCAGTTCTCGTCAACATTGAATTTGAATGAGAATATCGCCAAATTAGTCCTCTACAGCCAAGTTGGCTTCATTTATGGCAACTTATTTTGGTCGCCAAATTTGGCGATATTCCGCCAACTGTCGCCAAGTTTGGCGAGAATTTGACGTTGGCGAATATAAATATATAGTGATAAGCAAATAATAGGATTAATGGTTACAACAATGAAAGAAAATTTGCCGAAACCATGTTAACTAAAGCTCATAAATTAAACCCGTTTATGGATGAATTCTGCTGTCTTCTTTGAAAATGTTAGCCACCCTAAAATTTCAAACTGCTATATCTCAGCCATTTTTTAACATAGAGGCAAAGCAAAAATTGTTCCGGATTCTCCGGATCAAGGCCGAACATTTAACGAAAAATAAGTTTTAGGATTTCTAATTTTTTTGAATTTGCACATCTTTTTTGAATTTGAAATCTTTAAATGGCTATCGCAACGCCCCCTTTCGTCGAAATATCCCCAAATTCTAATAGAACCTGCTTGCCATAGCCAAAAACATAGAAAAAAAATGTTGTTCAATTTGAAGCATAACTTCATACATTTTTTGATGATACAATAGTGAAAATGGAACAAAAATGTCGATCACAGCGCCCCCTTTCGTCGAAATATCCCCAAATTCTAATAGAACCTGCCTGCCATAGCCAAAAACATAGAAAATAAATGTGGTTGAATTTGAAGCATAACTTCATACACTTTTCGATGATACAATAGTGAAAATGGAACAAAACTATCGATCACAGCGCCCCCTTTCGTCGAAATATTCCCAAATTCTGATAGAATCTGCTTGCCATAGCCAAAAACCTAGAAAAAAAAATATGGTTCAATTTGAAGTATAACTTTATACACTTTTAGATGGTACAATAGTGAAAATGGAACAAAAATATCGATCACAGCGCCCCCTTTCGTCGAAATATCCCCAAATTCTGATAGAATCTGCTTGCCATAGCCAAAAACATAGAAAAAAAATTAGGTTCAATTTGAAGCATAACTTCATACACTTTTAGATGGTACAATTAAAAGCCACACAGACGGACAGACGGACGGACGGACAGACGGACAGACAGACATTTTGTAAAAACATGTTTTTTGGAATCTCTGACCCCTAAAACGTGTAAATTCGTCGAAAACCGGAAGTCGAAAAAAATTTCGATTACAATACTTTCTTCTATTATAGATAGAAGAAAGTAAAAAACTGTATTATCGTTAACTGTAACATCGCTATGGCACTTTATTGTGAAGTTTGGTAATTTTCCAAATTCAATATTCGAAAAACGGCATAATTATTAGATTTTAAATTTATATCAAGAAAAATACAATTTTTTTAACTTTCTAACGCAGTTTGTCTAACAATTTTGTGAGAACTACTTTTCGAGCTATTAATTTTTGGTATTTTAGCTATTTAATTTTTATTTAATTTTTAATACATTTCAAAAATTTCTCTTATGTAAGATATTTAGCAGGATATAAATTTAGGAATAAATACCGTCAGTGGCGAAGCGTGTAGATCGCTGGAAAAAAATTTCTATTTGACCTAAGTAGGAATTGACTTAAAATAAAAGTTTTTATACTACTTGTTCCTCTAATTTTTAAAAATTTTATTTTAACTTTTCTAACGTGAGGCAATATTGGGTTATTTAAAGGTTTCATAACATAATATCTGTTAAACTAAACTGATTTGGCTTATAAATTTATGAATTAAACTAAAATTTATTATTTGATAAATTATAATTTTACAACGTTCATAATTTTTTCCTTAAACTTATAAAAATAGTTAAGATTTTTTCATTACTTTTATAAAAATGAAGTTTGTAATTTTATTAACTTTTTAATTTATTTCTTTAGCTTATAATAAGTTAAACTAAATTAATTTAAACTAAATCAATAAGTCCAAATTTAAACATACCTATCACAAGATCATTAATTTCGAAATTTTCTTTTAAAATCAATTTTTTGTTTTAATATTATTAAAACTATTCATTTTTGACAGAACCGTACACAAAAGTTCTCAGCATAGCTCAAATATAATAATTTAATTTATTGTAAAATTGTTTATTTACATAAGTTTTTTCAAATAAGAGATAACGAAAAGTTATTTTAATAGCATGTAACAAATACGTCCCCTTCAGATAATTATTGTTTTTATTGGAATTGAAAAATAGATCATTAGACAAATAATTTTAAAAAGTATATGTTCAAAAAAAGAAAATGTTGTACTATTACAAAAGGATGCAATCATACAATGACTCTTAATACAATGTCTCTTAATGCAATGTTTTACGTATAGAATACATAATAAGTTAAAACTTATCTGGTTTATCTTTTATAAGGCATAAAATAATAAAGAAAAATATTGGAAATTATGAAAAGAAAATATTAAAAACATTGGAACTCTTGAAAAAAATCCACGGAACCCTCAAGTTTTTGCACCATAAAAAGCGACTAAAATAAATTTCAACATTTGAGAAACTGGAATGTCAAGTCTTAGCGTAGTGGTCGGGACCCCTGGTTCAGTAAGCGAAAGATTGCGGGTTCAATTCTCATCGTAGCAAGTGTTAGTTGTTTACACAAAACTCACTCAGAAATCAGAAAAATATATATATATATATATATATATATATCTGTCCTTTATAAGGTCGTTCTTGAGAAGAAACATTTTTTTTTTTGGTCCTATAATATTTATTTTAACATTATAAGCATTTCTAAAATATACGGAAGATATCTGTTATAAAACGGAAGTTTAAAACGGATATTTCAAAAGTCACGGAAAATTTCCTGGAATTTACGGATTTTTTTTCGATTAAAATACGGAAATAATACTGGCGTCTCGATTGCCAGTGCAATTTTCGTTTTTCTCAGGAAATTGTTTTACAGTGTAGTTTGTACCATATGCATTATTTAAGTAGGTAAGTTACATAATTGGATCTACAGACATTTGTCGTAAGTTACCAGATGTTGTTTTGCGCATACTTAACTTAAAAGACGGTTAAGTTGATTCTATATTTTTGAAGTGGACTTTATTTCATAATCGAGTCAACAGAGAATTGGCGTAATTTAGAGCAAAGGTTTTCGATAATTTTTGCAATTTTCCGTTTTTACAAACATCATGCCAAAATGTATATTAATGCGTCATTTATTTCAACTCTGGACTTGCAAAGAATTTTTATTCCAATCAGGACCAAACATTGCGACACGCTATGTATGGAATTGCAATTTCTTTTTTTAAGAAAATACTGTTTAATCGTATGCATGCAAATATTTTAAATTCCGTCATTTTGACACAATTGCAGTATTTATTCAGAAAAGACAACGAGAAATAACTTGCAGTTTCATAAATTTGAATTATCAATATTCGGTACTTCTCTAACTGTAACGCCAAATAAACGGGAGAACGTTGCCATTGGAATATCAAAACAAATAAATAAATAAAATATAAGAATTTAAGGACACAATTGTTATTTTAATTAATGAAATAACTAATAAATCAGTAAAGCATAATGAAAAATATACGCAAATGTCGAATTAAAAACCACTTGATGACATAACAAACACGTATAATGCTTCTGACATCAAGTAAATGGAACTGCATTTTTGGCATTTAATCTTACAGTTTGGCGACAGATTTTGTTATGAAAAGTGGTCGACTGGATAATAGAGAAGTATCCAATATTCTTATATCTTTTCAGAGAAGGTTTTAGTGTATAGCGTTCTACGTTAACGTTACTTAGTTAGAGTTATAGGGGAAAGTTCTACAATCAGGTTAGCTCGAATATGAAAGATTAGCCCTTTTAAAAAGTTCTACTCAACGGATTTTAATGAGACTTGTATTGCAAAGTAGATAATTTTTCAAGATTTTTTTTATATATTGCATATCGTTCTTCGCTGCTTAGTCAAAGAGTTATGTGCGGAGGTTATACAGTCAGAGGAAGCCGATTACGAAAGATTTTGTCCTTAACAGCTCAAATTGTGACTGCACATTAGAAAAGAAAATTAATAGCGAAATGGCGTTCGTACCTTTTTTCAGTAATGAGGCATGCTATTCCAAGTAAATATTTTAAACTTTAAAATACACGGTCAAATTCACCGATATATTTCATTTGATTCAAGATTCGTTTGGTGAAATCGACCACCGCAGCGGGCATAGCCAACTAGTTTATGTTTAAATTAAATAGGATTTTAATGCATGAATTAAATGGTTTGTATACAGATAAAAAAAGTCACTAAATTGACTTACCAAATATAAACCTTTTTCTACTTCCTTTATTTCCTTGCGTGATACAGCTGTTCTTAATGCATTTAACATGGTCTCTTTGTGCGTATTAAAATTTACGCTTTTTGCGTTGCACAATATTTTTTTTATGCCGTTGAAAGAAATCGGCACTTCTAAAGCGTGTTTTAGAACACAGTTCTTTGTTACAAAACCGATTTTTTTTGCTGACGCTGAAGAGAGGTCTTGTTTCTTTCATATCTTTGGAACTACAGCAGCCATGTTTAATTGATTCATTTAAATTATCATCTATTCGGCAAGAACGCGACTTTAGTGAAAAAAAAATTTCAGCAGTGAACGTGTGTTTAGTACGTGCTATGAAAATGTGTTTATTATTATACATGGTAGGCAGAAGAAACTTAGTGTATGCAATTTGAAGAAGAAAGTAAAAAGCATATCATCATTAAAAGAAAACGTGCATCTATATTATAAAACAAAAGTCAGATAGTAACGTTGACTTCATATCGACGATAACAACAACCTGATCACTAAATTTAGCTTCGGCTGCAATTTTGTTTTAACTTCTAAATATTGCACAATTTCAATTTTTACACTGTCTAACAGGAGGAAAAATGTACTTTCAAACGAAATTTGTTTGAAAACTGCATACCAATGTTGGATTTTTTATGGCTTTTAAAATAATTTTTAAGCATGATAGACCGGGCGACGGCGACAAAAATACTACGTCATCGAGTTACGGGATGAAATCCTGATGTAGGCCAAGATTATTAGGAGTACATTAAGGAATGACTGGTCTGCCTCGTCATATCTTGGTACGATATGAGAAACAGGGGGCGCAACCGTTATTTTGACGGTACTATCACGTCACTGAGTTACGAGATAAAATTGGTGCCAAATTAAAGGTTAAATATAGTATTTAAAAAATATGGTACTTCTCCATTATCCCATCGATCACTTTTCATAAAAAAATACTATCGCCAATCTATGGGATTTACCGCCAAAAATGCAGTCCCGTTCACTTGATGTTAGAAGCATTACACGGGTTTGTTATGTCATCAACAGGTTTTTAATTGGACATTTACTTGTATTTTTTATTATGTTTGACTGATTTAATAGTTATTTCGTTAATTACAATAACTATTGCGACCTTAAACGACGGTGCCATGATATTGAAAGAGAAAAAGCATTGTTAAAACTTTGCGATGCATTAAGTACAATAGATCATTTTCAACTGACGTCACAATCATTTATTCACCAGCCGAGAAAGATAATTAAGAAAAATAATGTAAATAAATAAAAATCCAAGATTTTTTTTCTGTTTTTATTATTATATTGTAAACTTTTTTTGGTACTTCTCTATTATCCCGTTGACCACTTTTCATAAAAAAAATTATCGCCAAACTGTAAGATTAAACGCCAAAAATGCAGTCCCATTTACTTGATGTCAGAAGCATTATACGTGTTCATCAAGTGTTTTATAATTCGACATTTGCGTATATTTTTCATTATGATTTGCTGATTTATTAGTTATTTCATTAATTAAAATAACAATTGTGTCCTTAAATTCTTATATTTTATTTATTTATTTATTTTGATATTCCAATGGCAACGTTCTCCCGTTTATTTGGCGTTACAGTTTGGCGATAGTTTTTTGTTATGAAAAGTGGTCGACGGAATAATAGAGAAGTACCTTTTTTTTCCGTTGACCTTACTGATAGTTGACATTTTGGTGAGTGGGGCTTTTCCGAATTTCTTGTATTTTATTTATTTATTTATTTTTTATATTCAAATGGCAACATTCTTCCATTTGTTTATTTAGCGTTACAGCTTGGCGATAGATTTTGTTATGAAAAGTGGTCGACGGGATAATGGAGAAGTACCAAAAATATTTTGGTCTTCCTAAGCACATCCTGGCAAGACATCTCGGTAGACTAAAATTTATAACAGGAAAATGCAGCATGTAGTGCAATTGAGACCCAATAAACAAAATATTTTACATTACACTGCCCTATATATTATTACACTGTCGACTTTCAAGATGAACTAATGGTAAAGGAAAAGTTTATTAACAGTACTTGATGGAATAACTCATCTGACTCGGCATATCTTGGTAAAATTCGAAAAGAACGGGCGTCAATTTGCCATCTTGGCGGTATTATCATGTCATCGATTCCCGGAATGAAATTTTAGCACATTAAAGATACAGATTAGTACAATACAGATATTTCAGTCTGTCACATCATATCTTGGTACGAGATGAACAGAGCGGGGCGCCAATTCGTAATCTTGGCGGTTCTATCACGTCATTGAGTTACGACATGAAAGTTTAACACATTCAAGATACCGATTAGAACAATACAAATATCTCAGTCTACCTCGTCATCTTTTGGTACGAGGCGAGCAGGACGGAGCGCCAATTCTTCATTTTAGCTTTACTATCACGCCATCGAGTTATGACATGAACGCTTAACACATTAAAGATACCGATTAGTACAATGCAAATATTTCAGTCTGTCACATCATATCTTGGTACGAGATGAACAGAGCGCGGCGCCAATTTGTAATCTTGGCGGTTCTATCACGTCATTGAGTTACGACATGAAAGTTTAACACATTCAAGATACCGATTAGAACAATACAAGTATCTTAGTCTACCTCGTCATAATTTGGTACGAGGCGAGCAGGACGGAGCGCCAATTCTTCATTTTGGCTTTACTATCACGTCATCGAGTTATGACATGAACGCTTAACACATTAAAGATACCGATTAGTACAATACAAATATTTCAGTTTGCCTCGTCATATGTTGGTACGAGATGAGCAGAGTCAGGCACCAATGTCCTATTTTTGCGGTAATATCATGGCATCGTGTTACGGCTTGAAATTTTAACACATTCCAGGTACTGACCAGGGGCGCCATTTCAGAACTTTCTTGGGAAGGGGCAAAGTTTTTTAAGGTAGTGTCATAGCCAAGGGTGGAGTTCGAGGGGCTGTACCCCCCCCCGGAACTTCTCCGAACGAGATACCTTTACTTAATCATAGGTACAAAGACAGTAATACTTCTAATACGGAATCTCCAGTGACCTCTTAAAAATACCGTTTTAGACAGGTTTTTGTCTTAACAAGTAGAATTTTAAAATACTATGAAAGTTTTCAGTTATAGACAGGTACCGTTTTATTTCAAATATTCTTTAAACAGTTAAAACCTCCTTTCTATAAAGCACTTCTGAAGAACATAGGTGTATTACAGTGAAACATGTCTAAGCGAAACCTGTATATAACATAATTCTTTCTCAAACGGGCAAAAAAAATGAAGTTTCGACGAATAAAACGCCATACAATTATACTTGCTAAGATGGAGGTTTTTGACAGTACTTTTCAACTCCTTCTTCGCAGGTTTTACTGCAGGGGCGCTATTTCAAGAGTTTCTTGGAGAGGGGGGGGGGACAAAGTTTTTTTTAGGGACAAGGGTTGAAATATCGTACAGGATTGCCCAAATCGTGCACAAAATAGAAATAGGCTCCCACAATAAAAAATGCAGTGTGAGATTTTGAATTCTTATCTTAACTTCTTTCACAAACATGTGATTCTTCAGCTAATATTTTTTTAATTTTAGTGGTAGACGGCAAATTTTTCTGCGGTTTTTACGGAAAGCAATTCGTTAACCGATCGCGGTAAACATCGCCAATTTTACGAATTGGAATTAGGAAAAATACTTAGTCTGACAAATTAGTCGCGGAAAAAATCGTTAATTTTTTCAAACGACCGTAGAAAAAAATTGTGAATTTCGTCAAAGATCACTGAAATAAATAGAGATTTTCGTCAATCGGTCTCGGAAAAAAATTGCGAATGTAGTATAACTATTGCGAAAAAATATCGCGAAATTCGTCAAAAGATAGAACAAAAAAAATCACGAATTTGTCAAACAATCACGCAAAAAAGGGGAATTTTGTCAAAGATCGTGCAAAAAAATATCTACTTTTGTCAGTTGGTTGCGGAAAAACACTTTCGAATTTCAACAAATGATCGTAGAAAAGAGTCGCGAATTTCGTCGATCGGTTGAAAGAAAATGTCGTGAATTTATACAAGTGGTCGAAAAAATCAATTTCGTCAATGATTCACAGAAAATAGCGAATTTTGGAAAATTATCAAAAAAAAATGAAACAATCACGAAAAAAATTCGTGAAATTCAATCTGTCACGAGATAATCAGCACACAAACACCATCAAGAAGATACGAAATTTGCAAATTTGCGACACAGAACATATAATTTAAACATAAAATACTTCATAATCACACAGAGATTTCTTTTCTTATCGTACCACACAGAAATAACTTTTTACATATCTCCGATCTACCATTCGCCTGCAGACTGAGTGTGTGTGTGGGAGGAAAAAGCCGGCAGTGCGCATGTATGATGCGCAATAAAAAATGCTCGCTCGCCTTCTCTCTCCAACAGTAATCCATAGGTATAAGAAAATTTTCATTAATGATTTTCTGTCAGTAAAAATCATTTTCTGCTTTCCTCTTCAGACAATGATCTAAATTCCATACAATTCAGTAATCTGCAAAACCCTTGGTCTCAGGTACCTTCCTCCTGCATTGGGTGGGCAACACCAACGACTCAATCTGCAATACGGATCGACTCGGGTTCGTTGTGGGTCAGGTTGACTTGGAACATTTGACTACGGTTGGGACGTATATGTCCCAGAGGACTATTTTTTATTTTATTAGTACGACTTTTTGAAATCTGTCATACACTTATATTAGGATATTTTCAAGAGGTATCTGTCACAAGAATTTTTTTGGAAATTAGAACGATTGATTGCAAAATTAGTCGTCAATCCTTGCCCGTTATCAAAGGGTTAATTGTTTCGGGTTCAAGTTGGGTTTTCACTATCTTGAGTCCGGTTCATATTTCCTGAGTTTTCACAGAAATCCTAAATATTTTCAGATGAAAAAAAATTATTTTTCTACATAAAAGATAAAATTGCTATTAGAAATATAATTGTAGTCTACTTTTCCAAATCATATTGAAATAAGAATTAATTTTCTTTCATTTCGGGTGGGTTTGCAGTCAATGAAAATTTTTTGGACGTTTCCGGGTTTACTGGAAATTACAGTCCTGCATCGGCTACCCGAAATGCATTTCGTTTTGGGTTTGGTTGATCCTTTTTTTTTTTTTTAGCTACACACAGGGTGGTTTATTCTTTCAATCTCTATCATTTTTCATGATTATGAAAAGTCACAGTCATCCATCGTTGCCACAGGTTAATCTAGGAAAATGAAACATTTGAAGTTATTGAAAAAATTAATAGCTCGAAAAGTATTTGTCACAAAATTATTAGACAAACTGCGTTAGTAAGGTAAAAAACTGTATTTTTCTTGATATAAATTTCAAATCTAATGGTTATGCCTTTTTTCAAATATTGAATTTCAAAAATTATCAAACTTCACAATGAAGTACCATACCGAAACCTTTACGCATAAAAAAGATAATGGGGCTGTTCACGGACGAAGATCAGGCGGCGTGCGGGCGAAGGATGCTAAAATATGGTGTGAGTCTATACTGTGAATGTATGCATAGTGAAATTGAAAGGCCTGCGTTCGAAACATTGATTTGACTAATTTGCCTATTTTAATGATATTTTCTTAAAGTCTACAAGTGAACTAGATGGCCGAATGGTTAGAGCACTGCTCTTGATTCTGGAGGTTGCGGGTTCGATTTTTCTACTTTTTTTATTTAAAAATGTTTTATCAATTGCTTTGTATTTTTCATGATAAATGGAATCTATTTCATAAAAGTAAAATTTGATACTAATAACAATTACTTATTTAAATACGACAAATTCAGCTATTTCACGATATAAATTTACATTACATATTATTATTAGCCACACACAGGGCTAATTCTTTCAGTCTACAGTAAAATTCATGTTTATGAAAAGTAACAGCCACTCCATATATAAAGGAGGACACCCTTTATACATAGCTATACAAATGGTTGTTATTGACGATATTAAAAATCAAATTGTATCTCTTTATTATGCCGATACTTCCGCTTGTATTTCCTTTCCTTGTCCCTAATTGCCCTAAGCGGGCGCAGACCCCATGTAAACAATAATATAAAGGATCCGTCAAAGTTAAACCCGTCATGGTGGACATTTCTAAGGGGGTCCCGTGGCCCTATCTCTCATAGGAACGAAGTTACCCCCCTGGGGGAAACACCTTTTTAGTGCTCAAACCCTTTCATGTAACATATCAATAGATAGATCTTGTCAAGCACTATGGTCTGGTCTTACGCTCCTCCTCCCTTAAGAAACATTTTTCTCTGTTTCAACTCCTTTTAAATTTTAGTTTTTCCCATCTTTCTCAGCCCCTTTAAGCCCCACAAAGGTCGTAGGCTTTTTCTAGAGGATCCAACAAAGATAAATTCGTCCAGGCCGACATTTCTGAGAGAGTCCCGAGGTCCTATCTCCCATAGGAACGGAGTTACCCCGGGGAGAGAAGGGGGGGGGGTTGACATTCAAGGTATTCAAACCCAATCTTGTAACATATCAAAAGTTTGATCTCGTCAAGCACTTTTGTCTGGTCCTACTCTCCCTCCTCCTTTTCTCCCCCCCCCCTCCCGTCAGGAGCACTTTTCTTATTTAATTTTTTCAATTTCTCATAATTATTTTAGTTTTTCCCATTTTTCTCTGTTCCTATGATCCGGACAGCTTAAAAATTTCACCAAAATTAGCTGTATACCGCCTAAAGATATTTTCCCCGCTCCTTTTGGCGCCTCGGTTTTCACGTAATCTCTTGAGGAGGGCCCGTCAGACGGGCGCGAAAGAGGCATCCCTTTAAAGTCCCATCTCTCAATTGCAAGTGAGGATTCCTTTTAAAGATCTCATAGAGCACTTGTGTTTTGTACAGCTCCTCCTCCCTTTCCCCCCACCACTCTCCAAGACCCCGTCAATTAATGCTAAATCATCATTTGTTAAACAACTTCTCTTAGCTGTATCCATCATAAAAGCTGCTATCATAGAACTTTTTATAACTTTTTTAAAGTTATCTATTAAGTGTTAAAATGTCTTGAACCATTAAAAAAGTTTAAAGGATGTCATTAAGCCAGCACATTTGTAAACAACATCTACCTCGCCACGTCTCAGCCCTTTGGAGCCACATCTTTTCACTATTATATTTATTAAAAATACTTCTAGTCACCGAATCTTTTTAAAACTTGGTGTGTTCGTTCCTAATACAGTGGTGGAAAAAATTATAAAGCCACTTGAAAATATGATATAATTAAAAAACAAAATATAGAACATTTATGAAATTCCATACATATATAATATATGCTACAAGGAAGTAAAGAAAAAATAAATTCATTAATAACTACATTAATAAAAGATTAATAGACTGAAGAAAATTTTCTGTACAAAGAAAGTTGGAAATAATTATAAAGTCGATACATGTATTTCATCAATAATCGATGTGAGACCCATTTTTTTCGATGACTTTGACTAGTCTTTTGTTCATTGAATCTATCAGACCACACAAAGTACTTGCATCAGTATTATTCCAGCAGTTTTTAAAAGCATTCATCAAATCTAACTTTAAATTGAATTTTCGTCCATTTTTGTAAACATTTCGAGCTAAAATTCCCCAATGATTTTCTATTACATTCAGATCGGGTCTATGAGCTGGCCATTGAAGGCATTTCACTTGATTAGGTTCCAGTCAAGATTTAGTTTACTTCGAAACATGAACGGAAGCGTTTTCCTGCTGAAATGTCCAGTCTCCTGAAGTTAGAAGATGAGCAAATGGGTAAAAAATTATCTCCTAACATTTCTTGATACATAACCCAATTCCTTTTGTTATGCATGAAAACAATTGGAGTGGTACCACAGGCAGCTAATGCAGCCCAAACCATAACCGAGCCACCTCCAAATTGACGCTTTGAAAAAATATCAGGCTACTGTCGTAAATCATGCCAAAAATATTTATAGCCATCGGGTCCATCGAAATTAAATTTCTTTTCATCGGAAAAGACATCTCTCCAATCTGTGCCTTCGGTTACATGTTTTCGTGCAAAGTCTAAGCAAGAATTTTTGTGGTACTTAGAAATAGGTGGTTTTCCTTTTTTTTTTTTAATTGAACTATGGGTTTGTTACTTAAAACATTTCTTACCGTTCGGCTTGTACATGGTAATTGTAATTGTTCTTGAATTTGGGCATACGACTTTCTTGTCCGCAAACTAGCTTCCGAATTTGTCTTGATTGCCTTACAGTTAATGATTTCGATCTTCCTGTATGCTTCTTACCGCCGTAATCTTCGGGATTTCTGAGAAAACTGTTTACTGCAGCCTTGGACCTTCCGATTTTTCTTGCAATATTAGAACCAGACATTCCAACTTCATTTAAAGTTAATATTTTAATTTCTTGACCATCGGATAACTTTTTTCCTCTTGGCATTGTATTAAACAAACCAAATACAAAATGAATGCACGTAACGCGTTTACATTTACCTAAACTTTCATGGCGACCTATTTTCTTAAGTCTGGCATTATGCCAAATAAGGCTAGAATCATCAGCTTTATACTTTTTTCCAAGTTGTTTTTCATTGGTTGTAAGAAATTAGCATAATTTATGTTCCCCCTTCCGTTTTTCAAAATAAAGTTTATGTGTATTATTGCAATGTTGATCATGCAAATGAAAATAGAATTTGCTTTATCAACAATTCCATTACTTTTTGAATTTTGTAAATTTTTCTATCGGCTTTATAATTTTTTCCAGCACTGTATATGCCGCCAGCCTCACCGAAAATCTTAGAGCGCTAACTAAATTCTAAAGTGGAAAAGCTGGCTTATGCTAACAAACACTTTTTTTTTGACTAGTTAGACTTGGCTGAAAAAATCTCAACGATAAAAGACGTGGGTGGCCAATTTCTATTCTGCCGTAAGGTAGAATTTTTCCCGCTTTTTTTTTTTTTTTTTTTTTTTTGCAGGTCGAATAAACCTTATACGCTTCGGGTTGTTCTTTGACTCTTTCGAATCGGGTTCGATTATACAAAAGGAGGTTTTGAATAATTTTCAAATGAAAAAACGATATATTTGAATATTAATAAGTGTATATATGTTATTTTTTGTACATAAGCGGTAAACTTGTAGATTGCTTTTCCATAAATGTATTAAAATATACATTCATTTTCTTTCACTTCGGGTTCAGGTATGAATATTTCTGATTCGGCTTGAAGTCTGTCGGGTTAAAGTCAGGATTCGGGTCGGTTACAACCAAATCTGGGCAGGACTCTAGTGTCAGGTTGTGGAGATTTTTAAGAGCATACTGTATATACAGGTTGTCCACGTATAACCTGTATATACAGGTTGTCCACGTATAACCTGACCGACCTTTATTTTCGCAACCGTTGGTCCTAGATGCATACTTCCAATTACAAAAATGCTTTAAATAAGGTAAAAAATTATTTTTAAAGCGATTTGGATCAAGAATAGCATTTATTAAGAAATTTCGAAATTTAAATTTTTATACGGTCCCCCGGTCCTATAAGTGATATTTAGTAAAAATGTACTGTGACACTAACAATTAAGACAAAAAAAAGTCCCATTCATCTAAGATTAAAATTGACTGAATTATAAAACTTTGAAATGCATGACCACTTTTCACATCTCAAAACAGATGATTTTGGCCATGCTTTCAGGGATCGTATATAAAGTACTTAAACTTATTTCAAGGTATCTGCGCTTTGAAAGAAATCGTACAACTATTACGATTGTGTTAACTTTTATTAGTTAAGTTTCAGATTAGTTAAAATAATTGTATTTTAACATATGTTTTATTTTGTAAGGGTTTGAGGCTATGATTTATTTTAACAAAAATTATGTTATTTTCATAAGGTTTTATTTAACTTGCAACGATCGTCTTTCCAGTTTAAAATTTGTACTCGAAGTTTAACTCACTTTCAAATGTCCGATCGAAGTTAAATTTTAGATACTGACTTAAATCCGATGACAATGTAATATTATTATGATTTTCGACGTTTACCATCTTGTACATACTTATATTAGAGGATAACACAAAAAAATTCAGATAGATTACCGTCAACAAGTTTAAGAAAGAGGTTTAGATTAGATAACATAAACCTGCGATGGTTGTGTTTTTTAACTTTTACAATTACGTTTTATGTATTTTTTTAACGCTGAATAAAAGAATTATCTTCACTTTTAACCATCATGTTAGGATTTTTCGAAAATCGTAAATTTCAAGGTTAAAAAATAGCGAAAAATCTGATACTATAAAATAGATTTAAGACTTTTTTATTCAGTTTAATTTTATTTAATTCAATAATTTATTCAATTTTTTGGCTTATACTGGGTTTTTTACAGCTACACAGCTCAGAGGTCCGATGAGGTAGGAAGGGGAGGGGGGATCAATTTTAACTTTAAGCTTTTTAACTTTGAAATTTGTGATTCGAGGAAAATCCTGACTTGTTGGTTTAAAATGAAGCACATTTTCGGATTCAGCGCTAAAAAATACATAAGAATGAATTTTCTAAAGCCAGAAAACATGGCACAACCTAAAATTTCTGTCACGTGTCCGCGTATGTATTATAGTCCAGGAAAGACACTTGAAACACATGTAGTGAGAAAAATATGAAAGACGATATTTATCGACATTGTTTATTTCTATTTCGTTTTTATTTGAGTTTATCTGCGAGAAAACACTGCTTACTATGTTATTATTTCAAATTACTTTATTAAATTTGTACGAGTATGTGCACTGTGATTTTATGTATTACACAAAAATATACATTTTTATTTTCAATACCAGTGATTAGACAAATATTATACTGTTTTTGACTTGAACAACAACCCTTTTGTCATGATCATATCTAACTCTAAAACCTCCTTGTCTTTCTGATAGGAGATATATTCGCATCTCCATTTATATACGGTCCCCATACTATGCATGATAACTTTAAACTCAAATTTCTCAGTGAATATTAGTCATACAGATACGGAACTTTTGTGTTTGCAATACTTTTGAATAGACAAAACGTCCCTTAATATAAGAATAGGGACCTGGGGGCTGTATAAAAATTTAGATTCTGTAATTCTTCACTAAATTGTTTTTTCGCTTCAAACTTTTTTTTATCTTAATTCTGCACCTAATTTTGACCACTTTTGCAATTGGAAGTATGCATCTCGGACCAACGGTTGCGAAAATAAAGGTCGGCCAGGTTATACAATATCATTTAATAAAGCAAATGATTTAATAGCATTATAACGATTGGAGTAAATATAATGTGACACTAATAAAACAAAATTAACAAATCATATATATTTTAATCATGCTGTACTAGAGGTCTGTACGGGCCGGAATTTTCAGGCCCCGGCCCGAAAGAAAGCTATCTAGGCCCGGCCCGTTCGTAATTTCTCGGTTCACGGCACGGCCCGGTCTGACCTGTACAAAAATCAATGAAATTCAGGTCCAACTCAATTTCCACATAAAATACCGATTTTTAGGGTTTCGTTCATCTCATGAACTCCTATTACTCCCGCTTCGTTGTCTGTCCATCACAGAGCCGGTTCTCAGAAACTATGTAGCTTACAGTCATGAAATTTTGTGTACTTATAGCTAAATACCTATTATGAATCTCAAAATCATAAAATTTGAAAAAATCGTACTATTTTAATCTATAGAGATAAAAACCCAAAAATCTAACAGCCTTTTCTTATTAAATGTAAACATTTTTCGTTATAGCGGTTGCCAACCATTAAAAATCCATTATAAAATTCTTTCTACAATAATTAATTTTCTATTGAAAGATTTCCATGTGAAAAATGAAAATGAAATAAAAAGTTTCAGCAATTGAAATAAAGATTAATATGACGTCATATTGGTAATAAAATGGAAATTTTTAAACATTTCTCAATAATACAAGGAGTATGAGTATGTGTAAATACAGAAAGCAGCTTAATATGACGTCATTAGAGAATTAAAAAGAAAATCTGGCGTCTAACATTTTGAAGGTCTCTATACCACATGTTTAATTTTGAAATTGATTTTTTTTAATATCCACATTACAGATATTATTATGACAGAGTATAATAGCTAGCCGGTTCAGATTTTTGAAAAATGTGAAAAATAGACCGGTAAATTTTTACTTTATAAAAAACAACTTTTTTTTTTTTTTTTTTTTTTTTTTTAATGAAATTTATTTGGATTTATTAAAGATAGGATAAAGTGTTTTGAAAGGAATATTAAACGAAACCCTTTGTGCGATCTTCGATTACACTTACCCACTTGTTCTTAACATATAATTAAGATTATTTTCTAGAATACTTAATACATATTTATACATATTTTAGATTTGCTATATGTTCAGAAGCCAAATCATGCAGAATAATAAATATAATAATCGCTTAGTCTCATTATACTCTTACATTCAAATACAAATTCATTGAAAACAGTAATAGCATTCAAAATTAAAGAAAAAAGATGTTAAAAACCTAGCTTTTGAAGCTTTATACAAAAAAAAAAAAAAGATTTTTGAAAATATTTTCCTGTAATTTATTAAGTTATATTTCCAAAGATTCCATTGCCAAACGTTCATTATCACTATTATTATTTTTACAAAACAAATTGCCTACCCGATACGTCCCTGGGAACAATTAAGTCCAGTACCGACCGTCATGTGGGTCCGGAATGTAGAAAAAAATATATACAAGATTCCGACAGAGCCCTAGTCTCGCGAAAGTCATATTAGTTGAAAATGGTTTGTATTTTATCGGCTTCGTTTAAATTTTTACAGCGGATCGCTTAAATGTAAAATAAAATTTGAAATTGGTATGTGATAGTGACAGAGAGGAACTGATTTTGTTTCAAAGACGGAAAAATATGTTAAACTTCCAAATATTCTGATTCTGACGATGCAATGAAAAAGTTTCAACAAGTAAAAATCTAGAAGCCTGTACGGGCCAGGCCCGTTAATTATTTTTCTATCGTTCCGGCCATTTGTTTTGTCCATCGGCCTGCCCGTTAAAAAATTTCTGCAAAGTCAACCGGCCCGGCCCATTGGAAAGTTTGCTTTTATTTTGCCGGCTCGGGCCGAGTACGGGCCTCGGGCCAAGCCCGGGCCCATGCAGAAGCTGTACACAGCTGAAAAGTAATTCTTAGAGTTTTTTCTCACATATATTTCGAAAACTAACCAAAATACTCATTATTGATAAATATCTTACTTATAGAACGTTGCAATAGAAAGGCTTTAGAAAACATTTTTGATAATTATTAGTTTCGATGTTTAAAGTGTTTATTAAATGTTTATTACTTTCTTCTACCTTCACAAGAAAAAGGTATTGGCTTTATGAAAATTTACCACTTCCGGTTTTCGACGGATTTATACGGTTTAGAAGGTCCTGAACACGATTGGACTATTTTTAGAAAATGTCTGTCTGTGAGTTTGTCTGTGAGTTTGTCTGTGAGTTTGTCTGTGAGTTTGTCTCTGTGTGTGTCTGTGTGTCTCAGTGTCTGTATGTGACAAAATTTTGTGGGCGCTGTATCTCAAAAACTAATACACGGAATTTGATAAAACTTTATATTCGGTTAGACATTGATATAAATGGGTGGTGATTAGTTTTTAGTATAAATCGTCCAACAGATGGCGCTGCTATGCAACATTTTTCATGATTTTTACGATAGCTATATCTAACGAACTAATGCACAGAATTTCATCAAACTTCAGATTCGGTTAGACCTTGACAAAAATAGACGTTGATTACGATTTGGTATAAATAGCCCAACAGGTGGCGCTGCTATGCCACATTTTGCACGATTTCTATATCTCCAGAACTAACGCACATAATTTAATAAAACTTTAGATTCAGTTAGACCTTAATATAAATTGGTGCTGATTTGCTTTTGGTGTATGTGAAACCTGTATGAGATAGAAGAAAGTTTTGGGATCTTCACACCAGACTAGTTTTTTTTTTTTTTTTTTTTTTTTTTTTTTGTTATCAAATCTGTGAAATCTGACGTTATTTTAGCTTTTGATCATATTTTGATTTTTTTTTTTGGCTAACCTGTAATAACTGATAAATTTTCTGAAATTTCAAATTCCTTGGGGGGAGGGTCGGTTGCCCCCCCTAGCCCCCCGAAATGGCGCCCCTGGTACTGACTAGTACAATACAATATTTAACTCTGCTTCTTCATATCTTGGTATGAGATCAGCAGAACGAGGTGCCAATTCTTCATTTTGACGGTACTATCACGTAATAGAGTTAGAGCCTGAAATTTTAATATATAAAATATATCCATTAGTACAATACAAATATTTCAGTCTGCCTTGTCATATCTTGGTACGAGATCAGCAGAGCGTTGCTCCGATTCCGCATTTTTGCGCTAATAGCACGGCATCCAGTTACGGCTTGAAATTTTAAGATGCTGAAGATACTGATTAGTATAGTAAAAATATTTAAATCTGCTTCGTCACATCTTGGTACGAGATGAACAGAGCAGGGCGTCAATTCCTCATTTTGACGGTACTATCACGTCGTCGATGACGGAATCACGTCATCGAGGACGAGGTCACGTCATCGTCATGAAATTTAATACATTAAAGATACTGATTAGTGCAATACAAATATTTCAGTCTGCCTCGTGATATCTTGGTTCGAGTTGAGAAGAGCGGGAAGCCGATTCCGCAATTAGACGGTACTATAACGTAATCGAATTACGGCCTAAAATCGAAACACTTCAAAGATAACGGATGGAACTACCTGGATATTGGTAATAAGACAAAATATTTTGAACACACGCTGTTTAAGCTTTAATTTCATCAAATTTCATTTCTAAACTCAATGTCGTGAAAGTTATTTTACAATCTATACTTTTAACCGTTCTGATCGTATCGTCCATGTATATGACGAGGCAGACTGAAATATTTGTATTGTACTAATCGGTATCTTTGTTATGTTAAACTTTCATGTCGTAACTCGATGACGCGATAGCACCGTAAAAATAGAAAATTGGCGGCCCGTTTTGCTCATCTCGTACCAAGATATGATGAGGCAGACTGAGACATTTGTATTCTACTAATCTGTATCTTTGTTGTGTTAAAAATTCATGTCGTAACTCGGTGATTTGATAGTAACGTCAAAATGAAAATTGGCGTCCCGTTCTCCTCATCTCGTACCAAGATATGACGAGGCAGACTGAGATATTTGTATTGTTCTAATTCGGCATCTTAAATGTGCTAAAATCTCATGCCGTAACTCGATGACGTGATAATGCCGCCAAGATGACGAATTGCTGCGCGTACTTTTCTCATTTTACCAAATGTCGAATCAGATCATTTATTCCATCACGTACTGTTAATAAACTTTCCTTTACCATTAGTTCATTTTGAGTGGCGATGGCGTAATAATATACAGGGCAGTGCAATGTAACATATTTTGTTAATTGTGGTTCTTAATTGTACTACATGACGTGTTTTTCTGTCATAAATTTTAGTCTGCTGGGGAGGTGTCCTACTAGGATATGCCCAGGCAGACCAAAATATTTTTAAAATACTATATTGAACCTTTAATTTTGCATCAATTTCATCTTGTAACTCGATGACGTGATAGAACCACCAGATTGACGATTGGCGCCCCCTGTTTCTCATATCGTACCAAGATATGACGAGGCAGACCAGTCATACCTTAATCTACTCCCAATAATCTTGTCCTACATAATGATTTCATCCCGTAATCTTTGTCTTAAAAAATCTATTCGCACAGCTAGATTACGGAAGATTCATCCGTTAGAACTTAAAACAATATATATAATTCCGCCTTTGTGTATGGCTAATTATTTAACGAAATTAAAATTTTATCATCATCCTCTTTAATAAAAAACTATGCGTTGCTGGCGACTGGGATTTTCGCTAATCGTTGCCACAGATTAATCTCGGAAAATGAAACATTTGAAGTTACTGAAAAAATTAATAGCTCAAAAAATATGTGTCAGAAAATTGTTAGTCAAACTGCGTTAGAAAGGTAAAAATTTGCATTTTTCTTGATATAAATTTCAAATTTAATGATTATGGCGTTTTTCAAATATTGAATTAAAAAATTACCAAATTTCACAATGGAGTACCATAGCGAGACCTTCAAGCGTAAAATGATAATGACTGTCAATGGCAACCTGTATACTGGCTATAGCACGAGTCACACATTATAGTAGTGATATTATTCTGTTAAAATATAAAAGTGAATTATGATGTCACGATTGCATGATTTTTAGTCAATTCATTGATTATTGCATGATTTTTAGCCTAGTACTCTAATAAATAATAACCCTATTTTAGTTTTCAATAAAAAAAAATGGATACTTCTCTATTATCCCGTCGGCCACTTTTCATAACAAAAAACTATCGCCAAACTGTAACGCCAAATAAACGGGAGAACGTTGCCATTGCAATATCAAAATAAATAAATAAATAAAATATAAGAATTTAAGGACACAATTGTTATTTTAATTACTGAAATAACTAATAAATTAGTAAACCATAATGAAAAATACACGCAAATGTCGAATTAAAAACCACTTGATGACATAACAAACACGTATAATGCTTCTGACATCAAGTAAAAGGGACTGCATTTTTGGCTTTTAATCTTACAGTTTGGCGATAGTTTTTTGTTATGAAAAGTGATCGACGGGATAATAGAGAAGTACCAAAAAATGTTTTCACCTATATTCTCTATTTCGGGAAGCCCGGGTTGGATGCCCTAGTAAATTAATAAATAAATAAAATAAGGTGCTTCTCCATTATCCCATCGACCACTTTCAACAATAAAAAATTATCGCCAAACTGTTTGATTTAAAACTAAATAGGCATGATCGTGACATCACATTCACTTGACGTCATATTCCTTGCATGTGTTTATTCCTTCATGAAGTAATTTTTAATTCGACGTCTATCTGTATTTTTAACGATGTTTTACTGATTTATTAATTTGTAGCGATCTCATGTCACTTGAACCGCGACCTACGTTATACACGGCCAAATCACAGTTTGACGTCAGGATAATGACGTCATGACTATTGGATCAAACAGAGATCAAATTCTGAATAGGTTTATGTGGAAGTAAATGTGTGTTTACGTTTAGAAATACGTCTTATCGATTAATTTAAAGCTGTTATGTGTAATTAACAACTTTGTTTCCGTATGAATCTTCAAAGTATAGCAAGGTAAGTTTCTAAAGCTTTTCATTATTATCACATTTGTAGTATATTACTACTAATTTATGGAAATGTTCGTATTCACGTCATCATGATTTAATATATTTATAAAATGCAAATTTGTATTTCATAAAAAATCGGTTAAAACTCAAGTTCTACCGAACAGATTTTTTATAGGATTTCACTGTTACTTAGGTTATTTGTTTTAGAAAGGTTTTAAAATAAAGCACATTGTGCTACATTGCTTATTTATAGAGCTACGAGAGGAAGTAATCGATAAGATTATGTGAACCAGAGTATGAAAGATAACGTTTTTTAAAGTTCCACTGAACATATTTTAATAGGAGTTTCACAGTTAGATAATATTTCAGGGATAGATTTTCTACATTGTTTAGTTATGGAGCTGTGGAAGAAAGTTGTCAGGGGTGTAGTCATAAAAAACCAGAGGATATACACTATAGGCAGCGTGTATATACTACTAGAGAGTATATGTTATAGCTACGCAGGGTGTGCAGAGTTTCTTCTTAAAAAGTCCAGAAGGTACACGGCGTATACCAGCATATACTCTCTAAAACATCCCTGAAAGTTATATCATCAGGGGAAGCTGATTATGAAAGATGCATTTATCTATCTATTGTATATTATGTATAATGCAAAGGGGAATTTCGATCCGGCAACTTGTAACTTGAATTCGGCTGAATGGATTTTAGATGTGACTTGCACTGTTGGCTAAATTTTGAGGGATGGTTTTAGTGTATAACATATAGATCTATGTTACTTAGTTATGGAATTAAGGAGGGAATTTCTATAAAGAATTGATCCCGATTATGAAACACTAGCAGACTACGCCCGCTGCGCTGGTCGGTTTCTCCAAAAGAACCTTGAATCAAACGAAATATATCGGTGAATTTAACCTTTTATTTTAAAGTAATCTGTACCTTTACCTGGAATATCCTAAAATAACATAAAAACGGATACTTATTTCACTAACTTATATTTTTTAATACGGTTTATTATTACGTTTGCAATTTATTACCTACCGTTTTCCATTGATTTATATGTTTTATAGCTACATTTTTTGTAACGTGAATTAACCTATATTATTCACAACTAAATAGAAATGGTGCATCTAGTATCTGTCGAGAATTAAATAAAAATCATGCGCTCGTGACTCGTGACATCATAATTCACTTTTATATTTTAACAGAATAATACGGTTACTATAATTTGTGACTCGTTCTGATAAATTGCTGTTATTATTTTTTTTTACTCGTGAAATTTTCGCTGTGGTATTCCATTGTGAAATTTGGTAATTTTTGAAATTCAATATTTGAAAAATGGCATAATCAGTGGATTTGAAATTTATATCAAGAAAAATACAATTTTTACCTTTCTAACGCAGTTTGTCTAACAATTTTCTGACAAATACTTTTCGAGCAATTAATTTTTTCAGTAACTTCAAATGTTTCATTTTCTGAGATTAATCTGTGGCAACGATTAGCGAAAATCGCAGTCGTCAGCAACGCATACCTTTTTATTAAAGAGGATTAGCCTTTAAAAAAAGATTCTGCTGAATCAATTTCGATGGAACTTGCATTGCTAATTTTTTAGGGATAGTTTTAGTATAGTTATTTGGGAAATCCTACTGTAAATGATTAAATAAACGAGTTGGTCTTTAACAGCCTAAATTTTGTAAAAAAAAATATGGATAATAATATATATATATATGATAATAATATAAAAATACAATATAAAAATATAACTCGGCGACACTAGCGAGATTTTGTTTTGTATAGCAATCCGTTAGAGCAATTTGTGTGCCTTTTATATTAAATTAAACATTGTGTATTTTACAATAAATTAAACATTGTGTATGTTTTATAATAAAATAATCTGTGTGTCTTCATAATAAAAAATGTGTGTGTTTTATGACAAAATAAACTGTTTCATAATTAAATAAAACTAGCATGATGACTAGCAAGCTAGACCGATAGTTTACCGTTATACGGACACCATGCCAAAATGTATGTAAATGTATGTATTAAGTGTATGTAAATGCATGCTTGGCGACACTGGTGTCAGTATAACGAAAAAGTATCGCTAGACCTAACAGGTACCTGAAATCAGGGTTTTTCTCGCCAAAATGGCACAAAACAAAAATTGTGCCAAATGATAACATATGAGACAGCTGTTCCTTTTTAATTATTATCAGATGCTGGTAAATTGATATTAAATAATTTAAACAAATATATATAATTTGTTTAATCTGCTATCTAGCAACCAACACATGGGATTGCTTGTAGATTTCCATTAGTAAATTTAAGAGATTAAAAAAAAAAAACCTGTTGTATATTAGTAAACTTTTTTCTTGTGTCCATCCCAAAACCGTGTATTTCGTTACTCAGGCTTCATCTCGCCGTGGTAGAGATGATCCAGTCCTTGTGACGTCATAAAAGTCATGGTGCGGCCAGGATAAAGCAAGTTACTAGTAATGTATTCTAGGCGCTGTAGTTTAGAGTAACTGGCTTGGCCTTTTGCTTGACGCTTAACTCTCTCGTCTACTGTTCATGACATTCGTGGTTCAGCTACCATCGATACCAATCTTCAGTCTTTTCAAACACTTTCGTTAATTAAAATAACAAATAGTCAGTAAACGCTGTCGTTCTGATATTAAAATAGAAAAAAGTATTGAAAAATGCTGCGATGCATAGTTACATACTATAGATAAGTTTCAACTGGCGTGACGTCATGTTGTGGAGTTTTGGGGTTCTTTCTAAAACACAACTTACTTAAACTTAAAAAGCTCATTTATTACTCAATCTTCACTTGACAATTAAATATTTAGAAAAAAATAAGTATACCCTGATTAGCTCCACTGAAATCTGTTGCCATGGAAAAGGTAGCAAATTATATTAAACTAATCAAAATATCAAAACTTAAGAATCCGAATAGGTTAATACAACAATGATAATTTTGAACTCATCATTTTAAGACAATATTAAATGTAGTAAGGGGCAACAGATTTCTAAATTAAGTAGCATACTGGATTGCATAAAGAACACCCAACTCCACTCCAACCCGATCAAGCTCAAATCTCCATACACATTAAATTAACAAAAGTGTAATCATCATATAATTTGGAAAAATGCAGGCAACCTGAAATTCCTCCAATATGAGGACCAAAAGGGGAAAGAGTTAAATCCGTTAATAGAATAGGGATATGATGATGTACTAAAATTTTAGAACAACCATAGAGATTCTGAACAAGATCCGATCGGTTAACCAAGAATCGTATAGTGGTGTATAATGACTGGATATTTTTTTTTTTTTTTTTTTACTTTTTAAAATAAAACAATTTTGGTGTATATTTTAGAAAAACAATGTTTCTGAAAGAGGAGAGTTAAAGCTTAATTTAACATTTTATGAAATTAAATTTAATATTACTGTTTCACTTATTAATCTATCCATCCTTAAATCAAGATCAAAAATACGATTGTATAACATTGAGTGAACTTCAATTTATGTTCATTAAAACAGTCAGTTATGAATTTAAACTTAAGAAATTTTAAAGTCCTAATTTAATAAAGTTGAATTTTCTCTCCCTTTTTTTTTTTTTTTTTTTAATTAATCACAGAAAGGTTAGGCCATTCTTATAGGTCTACTGTGAATATAAAAAATTAATTATTTAGAGATTTATACAAAGAAAAACATACCAACTTTGATAATAAACAAAAAAAAAACACAATTTATTTGAACATTTAAAATAATGAAGCAACTAAGTTATCAAAAATAATCTTAATAAAACAATATAACAGCTGATCTTTTAAGTTGAAACCACTCACTGGTTACTTTTAAATTACACATCATATTTTTAAAATTACTATCATATTACCATTTAATGGTCGTTCAAACATACAAACATTATATATTAACCTACAGACTATTTCTGTTCATAATGTTTATTCTTATTGAAATTATCCAAAGATATTCATTTCACTTTTAAACTCTGGTATAGCAAACATATTTTTTTTTTTTTTTTTTTTTTTTAAAGAGGTACAAATAAATAAAAAGAAAAACTATGCAAATAGTACTTACAACAGGTAGAGAGTTCTACAATTTTAGTCAATGGGCACTTAGGAGCATTTCCTCCTTTTTCAAAATCTGATGAAACACTTAAGCTGGAGTATTCAGGCTGGGGAAAAATTCAGACGTGGTTTCAAGCTAACATTCATCAATCCTCTCATCTCACTGCATCACTTGCCATCAACTACTAGGTCCATCATCTAGTCCGGAGGGGAAAATCGTTCTACGGTCCAGAACTTCACCGTCGGAGTCAGTAATTTCACCTTCCTGAAGCATGTGTTTTATTCGAAGATAGCCATCACCGTAACTCAGAACACTACGACTTCTAACGACCGGTTTAGTTCAATATCTATGATCACTTCTGATGGTTAAGAAGTCATAATCTTGGAGCGCCACTACGCCAAAAAAAAAATAGGCTACACATATCTTCTTCTTAATTTCTCGTTAACAGTTATAGATCCGCAATTCGAAAATGCCCTTATAGCCTCTTTTCATCATAACATCATGACTTAGGATGGTTAATGTAGGGCCATCAATGCCCCACTCTCAAAAAAAAAAATCTTCCAGAAACCTGTCCGCCTTCAACAACTTCGCGATCCAGCCCACAGGCCAATCTTCGAGCCCCGTAATAAGTCGAATTTTTTTTACGAGTCAAACGACAGGTCTCTTGGCCAAGCAACAAGTGTCGTAAACATTCATTCTCCCGCGCTGCTTGAAAAACGGGACCGATCCACTCTGCCAGGGGTACGGGAATGGAAACAAAAGGAAAAATGGACTCATCGTGAAGACTACAGCTTGCTGCTCCACTCTGCCGGCCGCTTCATGGGGGAAGGAAACCATGCATCACCCCCATGGCGTGTGCTGAAGGGGGGTCCTGTTAGCCTCTGTTTACATGGGCGCCAGCTATCCGCCTGATAGCAGAGCCAATTGAAGCCTGACGTAAACTTACAAAGCCTAATTGCGTGTATAGTACACTCATAAGATAACGTAATTCTTATACAGGGCGGTCGGTCATTCTTATATCAAAGTCAGACTAGATGACTCCAAATTTTCCACCTGTGCAGTCTACTGACAAAACATCCCTCCCTTGCTGTCTGCTTTTCGTATTTGAAAAACAGGAAGCTACGTTAGACTATAAACGTTGAAATTACTTTGCAAAAAGAAAAAGAAAGAAGAAAAAATAAAAACTGATTTTATTATAATTATTACAATTACTTTTATTTACAATTGAATCCATTTGGACACTACACTGTTAACTAGTATTTTAAAAACACAAATTGCACAAATTGTGCTTATTAGTTGCTAAAATCAGTGTAAAAATTGTTTTAAACTCATAAAAGAGCTAAAATCCTACATGTTTCGGCTTCAAACTTAAAGCCATCATCGGGGAAGAGGAACAACACAAACGACTACTGATCTTTTAATTTTCGACACGAGAAGAATGAAATCAACAGTATGGAAAAATTTAAATAAAAAAAGCGGGCACTCTTTGTTGCCAAAGAGCGAAAAACAAAACAATGAATTAACAAGGGGTTAAAAATGTATCCCATAAACCAGGTATGCTGAAAGAAAAGTTATCATTACAAATACAATCTTTTCTAATTTTAATTTCCAATGATTCCCTAATGGCGGCTTTAAATGGGTTATTGAACCTATGGATAATTCTTGCTTTATCGAAATTAATTACAATATCATTATTTTTAGCGTAAAACCGGGAGAGTGCAGTGGATAATTTTCCAAATTTTATGTCGTTTTTATGCTCTTTTAATCTTTCCAAAAACTTTCTTTTAGTCATACCAATGTAAAATATTATACTATTATTATTTAAGCTAATGGGGATTTCATAAACACCTGCGAATTGATCAGGGGGGATAGGATCTAATTTATATGAAACTAAGTCAACCAATTTTCTGGGATGGACAGCAATAAGATGGATATTGTATTTACGGAGGGCCCTTTTAATCCTTTCAAATATAATAGGTATATATTGGAATTTCCGATAGTTTGGTTTATTATTGCTAGGGACAGGATGCTGAATTAAATGGCCATTGAATTTTTCTATAATTTTCTGTACGTGATGAGCGGGGAAACCATGGTCAATGGCGATATCTCTGATAAAATTAAGTTCATCTTGGATGAATTCACTTGAACAAACCAGAAAAGCACGCTTGATGAATGAATTGAAGGCAGCAATCTTATAAGTGAAAGTTGTAGAGGCATTAAATGGGATTATTGTGTTACTTCTCATCGGTTTACGATAGACTTTACGTTTTAGGTTGTTGTCATCTTTAATTAATTGAATATCAAGAATATTCGGGGGATCCACTCTGACAACTCTCCAACGCGTAATTCGCGTTTCCCGTACCATGTCAAAGAGCGTTTTTCTTTTGACATTCTCAGTAACATATCTCTGTAAACTATATTACGTCTGCCTATCAAACTATCGTTATAGTGTCGAGAAGAAATTTTATTTAAATTTTTCCATACTGTTGATTTCATTCTTCTCGTGTCGAAAATTAAAAGATCAGTAGTCGTTTGTGTTGTTCCTCTTCCCCGATGATGGCTTTAAGTTTGAAGCCGAAACATGTAGGATTTTAGCTCTTTTATGAGTTTAAAACAATTTTTACACTGATTTTAGCAACTAATAAGCACAATTTGTGCAATTTGTGTTTTTAAAATACTTTTATTTATTTAAATTTTTATTAGAAACAGAAAAAAAGAGTGCTTTTAAATAAATGTTGAGAAAGTGATTTAAATAATTAATGTAGATTAAAAAAAAAAAAAAATTGTTGAAACCAACCGTAACAAGATTGCTCCCCCCGGCTAATTAAAAAAAATTTTTTTTGAGAAAACAAATTATTTTTTTGAAAGGTAACTTGGTACCACATGGCATGCTGGGACCTCAACACTGAAAAAACTGACCCACAAACACAGATCATACATCGATCCGGGACGGGATCCAGAGAGTTCACCGCTGAAATACCACCCTGACAATATATTCCGGATATATACAACCAGAGCTCGCACATCCGTAGAAACCATTACCTAAAATATTACCTGAAACATGACCATAAAAGAGTACTACCAGAGGAGGGACCACAAGGCTGATTTTACCACTAAAATGACCAAGATATTTTCTGCACCTGTAAAAGAACACATGTTCCACCTGATTGTGAAACCTCACTTCCCTACTACTGTCATTCCTACGCATAACTGCATCCTTCCTGAGACTTCTGGCAACAGAACTGTAAATAATACATAAATTGAATTTTGAAAAAAAAAAAATTAGCCGAAAAAGAAGAGAAGTGCCCACTGATTAATTGTCACTATACTGCTTATATACATAACTTCAATAATTGGCATCACAGTATATTACAACACTATCTATTAATGTAAATAAGTACTAGTAATATCATAGTTACAACACTGTAAATGTCAATGAAATTTGAAAACACATATTAATTCTATTATACAAAAATACACAAGAGCAACTGGTGACACACAAAAAAAAATATATACATATACATCTGTAAGACACAAATTATGGTATCACAGACCATGTTAGAGAATTACGCACACAATTGTAACAATTTTATATGAGAACACATGTTTGTTTTCGAACACAGTCTAATGATTCGGGATATTATGTAGATTTTACAAATGCACGTACAAGTAATGTGCATGGGAAAGAGTATCTCTGCCTCTGTGCTACTTATAGCAAAAAGCAGTTTCGGGCCTTTTGGGCACTACAGGGAAAACATTCCACAAAATAAAATAAAAAACAGGGGTGGTGACATATATCACCAGGAAGGAAAACACACATTCCACAAAAATAGAAGTAGAATAAATAAAATAGTTAATTTTAGCACTTTTAGCCACACACAACAACATACAGGCATGTACATTAGGGTGGATCGAAAATTTTTTTTTCACAATTTCAAAACCTACCTATGCGGAAAAGATGTTCTATTGTATGGAGATTAAGAGAAAAATATTTTAAAAAATTAATTTCAAAATTTAATACTGCCGCAATGGGGTTGAAATTTCTAAAAAAAATGAAAAAAAGACATAATTTTGGTTAGATGATTTTTGAATAAAATTAATTGTTTTAATATTAATCAAAACCTACCTATGCGGAAAAAATGTTCTATTGTATGGAGATTAAGAGAAAAATAATTAAGAAAATTAATTTCAAAATTTAATACTTCCGCAAGATGTTTGAAATTTATGTATTTGAGTCGTTTTACGGTAAAAAGTTAAAGTGATTTTTGTTAAATGAAATATACATTTTAAAAACACAAATTGCACAAATTGTGCTTATTAGTTGCTAAAATCAGTGTAAAAATTGTTTTAAACTCATAAAAGAGCTAAAATCCTACATGTTTCGGCTTTAAACTTAAAGCCATCATCGGGGAAGAGGAACAACACAAACGACTACTGATCTTTTAATTTTCGACACGAGAAAATTGAAATCAACAGTATGGAAAAATTTAAATAAAATAAGCGGGCGCTCTCTGTTGCCAAAGAGCGAAAAACAAAACAATGAATTAACAAGGGGTTAAAAATGTATCCCATAGACTAGGTATGTTGAAAGAAAAGTTATCATTACAAATACAATCTTTTCTAATTTTGATTTCCAATGATTCCCTAATGGCGGCTTTAAATGGGTTATTGAACCTATGGATAATTCTTGCTTTATCGAAATTAATTACAGTATCATTATTTTTAGCGTAAAACCGGGAGAGTGCAGTGGATAACTTTCCAAATTTTATGTCGTTTTTATGCTCTTTTAACCTTTCCAAAAACTTTCTTTTAGTCATACCAATGTAAAAAATTATACTATTATTATTTAAGCTAATGGGGATTTCATAAACACCTGCGAATTGATCAGGGGGGATAGGATCTAATTTACATGAAACTAAGTCAACCAATTTTCTGGGAGGAACAGCAATAAGATGGATATTGTATTTACGGAGGGCCCTTTTAATCCTTTCAAATATAATAGGTATATATTGGAATTTACGATAGTTTGGTTTATTATTGCTAGGGACAGGATGCTGAATTAAATGGCCATTGAATTTTTCTATAATTTTCTGTACGTGATATAGAAAAATTCAATGGCCATTTAATTCAGCATCCTGTCCCTAGCAATAATAAACCAAACTATCGTAAATTCCAATATATAACTACTTATTATTACCGCCGGAATAATTGCTGGATTTACTATTGCTTCTGAAATCATGTCGTCACTAAATCTTTCAGTTAGTAGAGGTTCTGTCACATTTTCCCATTTAATCAAATCAATATAATCCGCCGCACAAAGTTCAAAAGATGGTAAATTGAAGGTACTGATATTATTCGTTGAAATGTTTGGGATTGCAGTAGACCGTTTAACTTCGCTCACTTTTAGAATTCTTCGAAGGGCCAATTGCCTTATGTGAGTTCCGTCGTCAGGTAACATCGATATCAGGATGGCAAAAAAACCCATTTCTCCTAATAACAAGGTCCTATTCCACCAGTGAAGCTTCTGGGACCAGTCGGGGTTCTATCTACGTACGCGAAAAGAAGATGTAGTGGAATCTCATTGGCGTGTAACTGGCACACAAACTATTGTAGTGGACGCTTCAGAATCAGTTCTAAAATTTGAATAACACCTTCTTTAACACCTGTGTTAATAGATGTTCCGTCGCAACCGATCGCAATCAACTTTGTTACATCTATATTGTTGTCAATGCAGGACAAAAAATTTACGATGTCTTTTCCAATGACTTGCACTCTCCCAGAATTTACAGATACGTGTCCGATGTACTCGGAACCAGGTTCTTTTACCAAGCTTACGTGTTCTTCTATTATGACTTTTCTTCTGTTATCTCCTAGTGATATAGTCCTGTCTTTACGTCCATCGAAGTATAAACCAAATTGGTCATGGTCAGAATCTTTCACAACTGACTGAGACGGTAGCGTGGTTGTTGCCTTTGTTCTCTCACGTCGAATTTTATTTCTGTCAACGACGTTCGATACATCGCTTTATGAGATAATGCCCACATCTTGAAGCGCAGCTGTCACGATGACAGCGCCTGCTCGGTCCGAAATGCCAAAACGGTCCAATGTCTTTGCTACGGCATGTAATTTCGTCATTACAGATGTGACAGTGACACCGTCAGCATTTTGGGCGCCGCTTTCAATGATAGCTGATGATGAAGAAAAGTCAGTATGCTCGCACATACGCCGGTTCAATTTACACCCGTTATTCATATTCATATTCAAATATATTGAACTGGAAGAAACATCAGGCAGTGTTTTGTTTTTCTCCACGTATCGCCCTTGCTTTAATTTTTGATTTTCGGCCTTAGTTATTTGTAAAGTGACTTTCAGATCCAGCGACCCGATTACCATTTTTTTTACAGTTCGCATGTCTAATAGAAGTTCTCTCTCGTTCATTGGTACTTTCCGTTCTTTCTTACAGAAGCAACATTCAAATGATTTACAAGTACACGCCGATATATCAAAAACAGCATTTGCATTTTTCCGGAAAACGTCAATCTGCTTGCGATAACTTTCAATCCCTTTTCTGGCTTTGTAAGATTTAAGAATACCGCGATATTTGTCGTGGTATAATCGAAATTTTCTCAAAATGCTATAGTGGTCAATTATTGGGATTGAAGCTCGTTTCCAGGTCTCTTCTAACTTATTAGCAACTTCTTCACATGAGGAGGAAAATGTAGATGTAGACAATGGTTCCTTGCTTCGGTATTCTTTTGAATTTCAACATACGCACTTTATTACGTTACTGTAGGTAGGAAGAATATTCGTTGGCCTATCACAACCAGACCAATATATAGGGAAAATCATGTCTTTTCTTAACATCGCCATGGTGCGATTATATGCAAAGTATACTACGCAACACAATACACTTAGAAAGAAAACTTACGCAATGAAATCGAAATTTATTTCACTTTCCGAGAACAGCGCCCGGTTCTGTAAGCCGCTAGCTTTGAACTGAATGAGCGAGCGGTGGGAACACGTTTATCCAGTATTATTCAGAGTAAGGCTCCTTTAACTATTATAGGAGCCCTAATTCAGAGCCACGTGGGCGTATCATATGACGTAGGAAAGATTCCATGACGTAGCGCTTCCAACTTATGGAGGGGTGGAAGGATAAAGCGGGAGAATGAAAAAGCTGGAATTGCCCTTTTTTTCGAAAATCCAACCCCCTTGAGGCAGTATTAAATTTTGAAATTATTATTTTTTATTAATTTTCTTTTAATCTCCATACAAGATAACATCTTTTCCGCATAGGTATGTTTTGATTAAAATAAAAACAATTATTTTGAATCAAAAATCCTCTAACCAAAATTAGGTCTTTTTCCAATTTTTTTTCGAAAATTCAAACTCTTTGCGGCAGTATTAAATTTTAGATTTAATTTTTTTAATTATTTTTCTCTTAATCTCCATCAAATAGAACATCTTTTCCGCATAGGTAGGTTTTGATTAATAATATTTATTTTTTCACCATATAACATCGATCCACCCTAATGTACATGAGACAGTAAGTACTAGAAAAAGAAAAAGGGCCCACACTCCTTAAAGTTTAAGCTCAAATAAAACCACAAACTGTATAGTAAATAATAAATCTATCTAGTTAAAATGTAGAAATTAAAGTAAACACATACTTAAAAAGTTATATACAAAACACTGATGCATTAAAAAAAACTGAACTAAACAGATCTACCTCGGCAAAAGGGCATACAAAACACAACATCCTAAAAAAATTTTAAAGTAACAAAAATTACATTCGTTTCTTTTTTTTTTTTTTTTGCAAAAATATACCCAAAATCTACGAAAACGGGGTGCGGACGGGTATATACCACATAATCTACCATAAAACAGACAAAAACCTTAAGTATAGGCATAAAAAGGGTTAAAAATGCCTACATGAGAGTATCAACACACAACCAAAACAAACCTTTAATACGCTAGAAAAACTAAGTTCCGTTTTAAAAATGTCAAAAAAAAATAATTAAATATACATACACATTAACTAAACTATAAATAAATACAAATAAACAAGGTAAAATTGAATAAAAATGCTTGAATAACGAAAAAAGGTAGTTAGTATTTATAACTCGGACGGTCTCTTCTATCCCGTAGCGAATAGTCGGTTCTAGAAATCGATATTGAACGACTACTTCTATTCGATTTAGCAGCTGGACGAATCGATGAACGAGACCTGCGCGAATCGCTGTGCTCAGCAGTTGAACTGCTTTCTGCCGTGGCTGAATTTTTACCTACGCGCATTTCACTGCCTTCTGCCGTTGCTAAATTTTTATTTACGCACATCTCGTTATTCTCTGCCGCTGCAATCTCCGGAGAAATGGGAGGTGGGGGAGAGGGATTTATGATTTCAGTCGCGTCGCTGTCTGTTTCCTCCACTTCCGGCGCTACCGGAGTTTCGTTATTGTTGACGTTCACTACTGCTGGTGCGCGGTTACTATCATATGGTGCCCAGGGAATGAATCGGTTACGCTTACACCTGCGTACAGGAGGAGAATCGCGCGGTTGGTGTGGTGAATCGATGGTCACGTTTTCAGTCGATCCCAGGCCAATTGTTTGTTTTGGTTTACTGGACCAGATGGGGAGTCTGTCTTTGAAAGAAGACAACCTGTCAACATGGACAACCTGACAATTTTTGGGATTAGCAACTAGCGCTATTTTAAAATTAACCTCATTTAGCTTCTCAATTATAGTAAAAGGACCATTATTTTGCTTGCTTAATTTTTTTGTATTACCAGGGGCGACTGTGGGTGTAAATAACCACACAAGATCTCCTATTTTAAAATTTTTATCAACAGCTGTCATTTCACGGTATTTTTCCTGCTGCTCAGAAACTTTAATTAAATTACTATGTACTTCAGTGTATACTTTTTGAAGAGCTGGGATTAAGAGTTCGCAAAAAGAGGGTGCATCATTATAATTAAAAGAAGGTGGTTGAGAAAAGAGATTATATGGTAGATTCATATTTCTGCCATACATAACTGCAGCTGGGCTAAGTTTAGTTGAAGAGTGGACAGCTGAACGCATAGCTAGTAGTGCAAATTTGAGTTTAGTGTCCCAGTCAGATTGATTTTGGTTGACTATGTGACAAAGTGCATTTTTAAGAGTACGATTCTGTCTCTCCACTTGCGAGTTGCCAGCCGGGTGATAAGATGAGGTCTTAATATGATTAATACCAAACATTTTATATACGTGCTCTATCGCATCTGAAATTAGATTCTTCGCGTTGTCCGTCGTAATAAAACAGGGCGCACCGTAGCGTGATATGAAATCAGCTAAAGTGTCCGCAATGACATCTGAAGTGGTTGAACTAACCGCATATGCTTCTGGCCACTTAGTAAATGAATCTATATATGCGACAATATACTTATTTCCCGAAAAAGTTTGCGGTAAGGGTCCAATGAGATCCAAATGAACCTTGTTCATGGGAAACTGGGGGGTCGGCATACGTTGCAGAGGGGCGAGCTGGTTCGCTCTATAAGCTCTCTTCTGCTGGCAACTAATACATGACTCCACTAGATGCTTGACATCTGACGACATTCCTGGCCAATAGAAGTGCTCACGAATGCGATCAATGGTCTTTTGAAAGGCTTGATGACAAGCCGCTAGGGACTCATGTGTTAGTGCAAAAACTTGAGTAACCAATTCTTTTGGCACGACTAACTTTACAGATTTATTCAAAATAGCTGACTCCCTTGTATCCTCACAAACTAAAATGTCATCTCTAAAAAAAAATTTCATGTATTTAGGAGCAATTTCTACACCTTGGTCTAGTTTTCTTGCAATCTCGCAGCATTTCTTGTCTGATTTTTGTAATTCACCAATTTTTTCAAGTAGATTAGAATGAGGCATAAAAGTAACTTCCTTTTCGACTTGTATACAAAAATTACAATTAACAGTATCATTGGAGTTATCATTGTTGACATACCTCGAAAGGAAATCTGCGACACTGTTACACTTACCTTTAACAAACTTGATTGTAAAATTAAAGTCTGAGAGAGTGCAGATCCATTTAGCCATGCGAGATGTAGGGTCGTGAATTTTTAACATAAATGTTAGAGGCGCATGGTCTGTATAGATGAAAAAATGGGTATTAGCAATGTAACATTTGAAGTGGGCAGTAGCCCAAACTAAAGCTAGTAATTCCCTTTCAGTGGTGGAGTAGCGGGTCTCAGCATCTTTCAATTTTCTGCTGGCAAAGGCAACAGGATGGAGCATGTTATTTTCATCTAATTGTGATAACACTGCCCCTAATGCTTCGCCACTGGCATCAGTATATAAATGGAATTCTTTCTCAAAATCAGGGAGTGCAAGACATGGTTTTGAAATAAGAGCCATTTTAAGGTCTTCAAATTCTTTCTGTGCATCTTCATTCCACGAAAATTTTCCTGTCTCTTTCGTTAAGTTGATTAGATTTTTAGCTCTCTTAGTAAAATCTGGTATAAATCTCCTATAGAAAGATAGAGTTCCAATAAATGACCTAACAGCCTTTCGGGTAGTTGGAGGTTTAAAATTTTCTATTACGGCAATATTTTTATTGATAGGTGATACTTGGCCACTACAAATCTCAAAACCTAGATATTGTATTTTATTCGAAAGGAAAGTGCATTTACTGGGCTTAAGTTTAAGTTTATGCAGTCTTAACCTTTCAAAGACCATGCTAAGCTTCTCAAAATGAGAATTAACATCACTGGAGGCAATTACAATGTCGTCGATATAAACAAGAATTCCAAGATTGCCTAAATCACCGAAAATAGCATTCATAAGTCTTTGGAAACTGTTACCTGAATTTGAGAGCCCAAAACAGTTACGGGTCCACTCAAAAAGTCCCTTGTGGGTGATTATAGCAGTTTTATGCCTATCCTCTGGGCGAATAACCTGTTGAAAAAAACCACTAGTTAGATCTAGCGTTGAAAAAAATTTAGCCCCACTTAAAGCATCAACAGAGTCGGTAATGTTAGGTATTGGATAAGCATCTTTAACAAGATTTTTATTTAATCTTCTGTAGTCAACAGCAAGTCGATAGGAACCGTCTGATTTCCGAACCAGAATAACCGGAGAAGCAAATTCAGACATGGAAGGGGAAATTATGTCCGCCTGTAACAAAGTATTAAGTTGGTCTTCCATTTCTTGACGTAATTTGTAGGGGACTCTATAAGCTTTGCCTTTAACTGGTTTATTTGAAGTTAAGTTAATTTCATGCGGGATTGTATCACAGCCGGGTAAATCTAAGACCGATGCTGCAAATACATCTTTGTTTTTGTCTAGAAAATTTTGCATTTTAAGTTTTAATGGGGGTTCTAAATGATCTAAATTAATTTCAGAGCTCCAAGTGAGATCAGCGTGATCAAAGTCACCAATTGGAGAGGCCAAATTTATATTATAGGTTAATTTATTATCAGTTACGGGTATATTTGACTGGTCTACACATTTTTGAATTTTGGCAACAAAGGTTCCTTTATTTAAATGAATACTATTGTCTGAAAAATTTGCAAATGAGATATATAGGCCATGTTCTTTAGTGCAAATGGCTCTGGAGGTAAGGAGACCTTGATTTAAATTTTTCGCCAAAGGTTCTAACATAACAATATCATTTTCCTTAATAAAATTTTCCTTATAACTTTTAACCTGGGCTAACATTTTTGACTGCGGGGGAATTGAAATTTTGCTACATAACACAGCGAAACTTATATTTTTATTTTTATTGGTTTTATCACTACTGCTATCTTCATTGCTCTCCTCCTCGACTTCAGGTACCTTATCCTCTATACTTACCAAATCTTCACTTTCATCAATATTACAAATTTCAGTAGTCTCTTCAGCTAAATTACCCTGAGTTACCTGACTCGCTGCTGAAAGAATGTTGTCGACACTTTGAATACTTGAAAAATTTTCAGTGTTATTACCCTCAGAGCTACCGCCTGATGTTGTTTGCATGCAAAAGTTCTGCGCAACACTTTCAACTTCCTTATCCGACTCAGTTTGAATGACTATCTCAACATCTTTTCCCATATTACTCAACTGCGGGTCCTGAACTACCATATTTTCACTACTATGATTCCCATTTTCAATATTAACTGAGTCATGAACTTTCTCACATGCACAATTTTCAGGAGGGCTATTGGCATTACTACTTTTTGAATTCTCCCCTACTTTGTTGACACATTTTATATTTACAGAATTATTTTTAACACAATCATTATTTATACAATTATTATTAGAATTTACACTATATACAGAGTTAGAAATATTTACAGAATTAGTAGCAAGACAAGTATTACACCCTGAAGTATTACTTGGGGTTTCTACGCTTTGTTTACATTGGCCTGAAACTGGCACTTTAAGAGCGACAGCATTTGTATCACAATTTATACTTGCCCGGTACTCTTTCAAAAATGGCATTCCCAAAATCATATTAAATTCCTTTGCTAATTTACCTTCCACTACATAGAATTCAGCTTGACATTGAACATTATCAAAAACAAATTTTAAAAATACTTTCTTATTTAGGTGAACTTTCTCACCGGTGACAGTCATAATGGGGATATTGCAATTCTCCATTTCAAAATTCTCTAAACAGTTACAATCAGTACCACTCAGGAGATTAATTGCAGAACCCGTGTCACATAATGCATTTAGGCAAACTTTATTTATGTAAATTCTTGCAGTTGGTAATGTATATGATTGGGGCTGAAACATACTATACACAGTTGGGGGGTCCAGGGGCCTGTTGGGGATCGACTTGACCACATCTGATCCGGCCACTAATAGTTTAAAGCCTCACTTTCATTGTTAGCTACTGGGGTGTTATTTACCGCCTGCTCTTCATTTCTGTTCGCAGCTGTGCTCCTATTGTTTTGGTAATAACCACCTCTTCTTCCCCTATATCCGCCTCGCTGATTGTGGTTCCCTCTAGGATTTTCACCTCTGTTTCTATAATTTTGCCCACGGCTCCTGAAATTTTGACCACCTCCCCTTCTAAAATTATAGTCGACAAAATTTAGTGGACAATCTCTGGCATAGTGGCCTTGTACGGAGCACCTATAGCAGGTTACGGGTCTTACCTCTTGGTTTTTCTCCTGTACATCCCTAGCCCTAAGATCAACTAAACTGTCTATCTTAGCTGCTAAAACATCAATTTGAGATTTTAGTTGGTCTATCTCCTTCTTTTGTGAGCTATCTTGCTGAAAAACTGCAGCACAGGGTAGGTTTTGGGTCAAATTAGGGTTGAGAATTTCCTCGCGGTGGTTGTAGAAAGGGTTAATGCTCCTATAAGCCTTTTCCTCAAGAAGCGCAATTTTGAGGACCTCTTCTGGGGATTGTGGATTTCTCGCAATTACCCCCTTTCGCACTTCTGGTGTAAGATTGCTCAACAGCATGGAGTGTAGTAGAGCCGTTCGGCTTTTATCGACTACTTCACCCTGGATACCTTCAATTACAAGGGCTCTTAATGACATATCATATGCCTTGTCATAAAACTCCTGAACACTCATATTGGGTGGCTGTTTAAAATTTAAAAAATGACTGAGGGCAACATCTGGTGTGGCCTGTGAAGTATAACTCTCTTTTAAGATTTTTAATAGCTCATCAGATGTTTTTGCTTTGTGAATTTTTATTCGCCTAGAAGCAGCTCCTGATAATCTAGCTAACAAAACGAATTTTTTCTCCTCCTCATTCCAGTCGAATAATTTGGCAAAACTCTCAAATTTCTCAGAAAAATCTGAGAAGCAGACTGAGCTGGCCTCTCCATTGAATGGGGGAATGTTTGACAAATTATCCACTAAAGCATTTTTTCGCTGAATAGTGGCAATTGCTTCCGAGTGCTTATCAGCCATAGTTAGAGTTAGAAAATGACAAACAAACCAAAAAGAAAATGAAAAAAGGGGGGGGGGACAACTTAAAAATGAGAAAAAGAGAGGGGAAAGGAAAACCTTATAAATACATAAAACTTAAGTACAGGACTATGCTTTTTGTAAATAAGAAAAGGTTATGCTCACAAGGCATAATTTTGACTGGGAATAGTAGCTTACTAGCACAGAGAGAGAGCCTAGACCTCTTTTTACACTTGAACATATAAATAAAATTTTAATTGCAAAAACACCCAGTTGCTCTTTGATACATAAATACATACAAGTAAAAAAAAATCAATAACCCAGAGACCGAATTGTTACGGCTCCATTTGTTGTGGAGTTTTGGGGTTCTTTCTAAAACACAACTTACTTAAACTTAAAAAGCTCATTTATTACTCAATCTTCACTTGACAATTAAATATTTAGAAAAAAATAAGTATACCCTGATTAGCTCCACTGAAATCTGTTGCCATGGAAAAGGTAGCAAATTATATTAAACTAATCAAAATATCAAAACTTAAGAATCCGAATAGGTTAATACAACAATGATAATTTTGAACTCATCATTTTAAGACAATATTAAATGTAGTAAGGGGCAACAGATTTCTAAATCAAGTAGCATACTGGATTGCATAAAGAACACCCAACTCCACTCCAACCCGATCAAGCTCAAATCTCCATACACATTAAATTAACAAAAGTGTAATCATCATATAATTTGGAAAAATGCAGGCAACCTGAAATTCCTCCAATATGAGGACCAAAAGGGGAAAGAGTTAAATCCGTTAATAGAATAGGGATATGATGATGTACTAAAATTTTAGAACAACCATAGAGATTCTGAACAAGATCCGATCGGTTAACCAAGAATCGTATAGTGGTGTATAATGACTGGATATTTTTTTTTTTTTTTTTTTTTTACTTTTTAAAATAAAACAATTTTGGTGTATATTTTAGAAAAACAATGTTTCTGAAAGAGGAGAGTTAAAGCTTAATTTAACATTTTATGAAATTAAATTTAATATTACTGTTTCACTTATTAATCTATCCATCCTTAAATCAAGATCAAAAATACGATTGTATAACATTGAGTGAACTTCAATTTATGTTCATTAAAACAGTCAGTTATGAATTTAAACTTAAGAAATTTTAAAGTCCTAATTTAATAAAGTTGAATTTTCTCTCCCTTTTTTTTTTTTTTTAATTAATCACAGAAAGGTTAGGCCATTCTTATAGGTCTACTGTGAATATAAAAAATTAATTATTTAGAGATTTATACAAAGAAAAACATACCAACTTTGATAATAAACAAAAAAAAAAACACAATTTATTTGAACATTTAAAATAATGAAGCAACTAAGTTATCAAAAATAATCTTAATAAAACAATATAACAGCTGATCTTTTAAGTTGAAACCACTCACTGGTTACTTTTAAATTACACATCATATTTTTAAAATTACTATCATATTACCATTTAATGGTCGTTCAAACATACAAACATTATATATTAACCTACAGACTATTTCTGTTCATAATGTTTATTCTTATTGAAATTATCCAAAGATATTCATTTCACTTTTAAACTCTGGTATAGCAAACATATTTTTTTTTTTTTTTTTAAAAAAAAAAGAGGTACAAATAAATAAAAAGAAAAACTATGCAAATAGTACTTACAACAGGTAGAGAGTTCTACAATTTTAGTCAATGGGCACTTAGGAGCATTTCCTCCTTTTTCAAAATCTGATGAAACACTTAAGCTGGAGTATTCAGGCTGGGGAAAAATTCAGACGTGGTTTCAAGCTAACATTCATCTATCCTCTCATCTCACTGCATCACTTGCCATCAACTACTAGGTCCATCATCTAGTCCGGAGGGGAAAATCGTTCTACGGTCCAGAACTTCACCGTCGGAGTCAGTAATTTCACCTTCCTGAAGCATGTGTTTTATTCGAAGATAGCCATCACCGTAACTCAGAACACTACGACTTCTAACGACCGGTTTAGTTCAATATCTATGATCACTTCTGATGGTTAAGAAGTCATAATCTTGGAGCGCCACTACGCCAAAAAAAAATAGGCTACACATATCTTCTTCTTAATTTCTCGTTAACAGTTATAGATCCGCAATTCGAAAATGCCCTTATAGCCTCTTTTCATCATAACATCATGACTTAGGATGGTTAATGTAGGGCCATCAATGCCCCACTCTCAAAAAAAAAAATCTTCCAGAAACCTGTCCGCCTTCAACAACTTCGCGATCCAGCCCACAGGCCAATCTTCGAGCCCCGTAATAAGTCGAATTTTTTTTACGAGTCAAACGACAGGTCTCTTGGCCAAGCAACAAGTGTCGTAAACATTCATTCTCCCGCGCTGCTTGAAAAACGGGACCGATCCACTCTGCCAGGGGTACGGGAATGGAAACAAAAGGAAAAATGGACTCATCGTGAAGACTACAGCTTGCCGCTCCACTCTGCCGGCCGCTTCATGGGGGAAGGAAACCATGCATCACCCCCATGGCGTGTGCTGAAGGGGGGTCCTGTTAGCCTGTGTTTACATGGGCGCCAGCTATCCGCCTGATAGCAGAGCCAATTGAAGCCTGACGTAAACTTACAAAGCCTAATTGCGTGTATAGTACACTCATAAGATAACGTAATTCTTATACAGGGCGGTCGGTCATTCTTATATCAAAGTCAGACTAGATGACTCCAAATTTTCCACCTGTGCAGTCTACTGACAAAACATCCCTCCCTTGCTGTCTGCTTTTCGTATTTGAAAAACAGGAAGCTACGTTAGACTATAAACGTTGAAATTACTTTGCAAAAAGAAAAAGAAAGAAGAAAAAATAAAAACTGATTTTATTATAATTATTACAATTACTTTTATTTATTTAAATTTTTATTAGAAACAGAAAAAAAAGAGTGGTTTTAAATAAATGTTGAGAAAGTGATTTAAATAATTAATGTAGATTAAAAAAAAAAAAATTGTTGAAACCAACCGTAACAAGATTGCTCCCCCCGGCTAATTAAAAAAAATTTTTTTTGAGAAAACAAATTATTTTTTTGAAAGGTAACTTGGTACCACATGGCATGCTGGGACCTCAACACTGAAAAAACTGACCCACAAACACAGATCATACATCGATCCGGGACGGGATCCAGAGAGTTCACCGCTGAAATACCACCCTGACAATATATTCCGGATATATACAACCAGAGCTCGCACATCCGTAGAAACCATTACCTAAAATATTACCTGAAACATGACCATAAAAGAGTACTACCAGAGGAGGGACCACAAGGCTGATTTTACCACTAAAATGACCAAGATATTTTCTGCACCTGTAAAAGAACACATGTTCCACCTGATTGTGAAACCTCACTTCCCTACTACTGTCATTCCTACGCATAACTGCATCCTTCCTGAGACTTCTGGCAACAGAACTGTAAATAATACATAAATTGAATTTTGAAAAAAAAAAATTAGCCGAAAAAGAAGAGAAGTGCCCACTGATTAATTGTCACTATACTGCTTATATACATAACTTCAATAATTGGCATCACAGTATATTACAACACTATCTATTAATGTAAATAAGTACTAGTAATATCATAGTTACAACACTGTAAATGTCAATGAAATTTGAAAACACATATTAATTCTATTATACAAAAATACACAAGAGCAACTGGTGACACACAAAAAAAAATATATACATATACATCTGTAAGACACAAATTATGGTATCACAGACCATGTTAGAGAATTACGCACACAATTGTAACAATTTTATATGAGAACACATGTTTGTTTTCGAACACAGTCTAATGATTCGGGATATTATGTAGATTTTACAAATGCACGTACAAGTAATGTGCATGGGAAAGAGTATCTCTGCCTCTGTGCTACTTATAGCAAAAAGCAGTTTCGGGCCTTTTGGGCACTACAGGGAAAACATTCCACAAAATAAAATAAAAAACAGGGGTGGTGACATATATCACCAGGAAGGAAAACACACATTCCACAAAAATAGGAAGTAGAATAAATAAAATAGTTAATTTTAGCACTTTTAGCCACACACAACAACATACAGGCATGTACATGAGACAGTAAGTACTAGAAAAAGAAAAAGGGCCCACACTCCTTAAAGTTTAAGCTCAAATAAAACCACAAACTGTATAGTAAATAATAAATCTATCTAGTTAAAATGTAGAAATTAAAGTAAACACATACTTAAAAAGTTATATACAAAACACTGATGCATTAAAAAAAACTGAACTAAACAGATCTACCTCGGCAAAAGGGCATACAAAACACAACATCCTAAAAAAATTTTAAAGTAACAAAAATTGCATTCGTTTCTTTTTTTTTTTTTTTTGCAAAAATATACCCAAAATCTACGAAAACGGGGTGCGGACGGGTATATACCACATAATCTACCATAAAACAGACAAAAACCTTAAGTATAGGCATAAAAAGGGTTAAAAATGCCTACATGAGAGTATCAACACACAACCAAAACAAACCTTTAATACGCTAGAAAAACTAAGTTCCGTTTTAAAAATGTCAAAAAAAAATAATTAAATATACATACACATTAACTAAACTATAAATAAATACAAATAAACAAGGTAAAATTGAATAAAAATGCTTGAATAACGAAAAAAGGTAGTTAGTATTTATAACTCGGACGGTCTCTTCTATCCCGTAGCGAATAGTCGGTTCTAGAAATCGATATTGAACGACTACTTCTATTCGATTTAGCAGCTGGACGAATCGATGAACGAGACCTGCGCGAATCGCTGTGCTCAGCAGTTGAACTGCTTTCTGCCGTGGCTGAATTTTTACCTACGCGCATTTCACTGCCTTCTGCCGTTGCTAAATTTTTATTTACGCACATCTCGTTATTCTCTGCCGCTGCAATCTCCGGAGAAATGGGAGGTGGGGGAGAGGGATTTATGATTTCAGTCGCGTCGCTGTCTGTTTCCTCCACTTCCGGCGCTACCGGAGTTTCGTTATTGTTGACGTTCACTACTGCTGGTGCGCGGTTACTATCATATGGTGCCCAGGGAATGAATCGGTTACGCTTACACCTGCGTACAGGAGGAGAATCGCGCGGTTGGTGTGGTGAATCGATGGTCACGTTTTCAGTCGATCCCAGGCCAATTGTTTGTTTTGGTTTACTGGACCAGATGGGGAGTCTGTCTTTGAAAGAAGACAACCTGTCAACATGGACAACCTGACAATTTTTGGGATTAGCAACTAGCGCTATTTTAAAATTAACCTCATTTAGCTTCTCAATTATAGTAAAAGGACCATTATTTTGCTTGCTTAATTTTTTTGTATTACCAGGGGCGACTGTGGGTGTAAATAACCACACAAGATCTCCTATTTTAAAATTTTTATCAACAGCTGTCATTTCACGGTATTTTTCCTGCTGCTCAGAAACTTTAATTAAATTACTATGTACTTCAGTGTATACTTTTTGAAGAGCTGGGATTAAGAGTTCGCAAAAAGAGGGTGCATCATTATAATTAAAAGAAGGTGGTTGAGAAAAGAGATTATATGGTAGATTCATATTTCTGCCATACATAACTGCAGCTGGGCTAAGTTTAGTTGAAGAGTGGACAGCTGAACGCATAGCTAGTAGTGCAAATTTGAGTTTAGTGTCCCAGTCAGATTGATTTTGGTTGACTATGTGACAAAGTGCATTTTTAAGAGTACGATTCTGTCTCTCCACTTGCGAGTTGCCAGCCGGGTGATAAGATGAGGTCTTAATATGATTAATACCAAACATTTTATATACGTGCTCTATCGCATCTGAAATTAGATTCTTCGCGTTGTCCGTCGTAATAAAACAGGGCGCACCGTAGCGTGATATGAAATCAGCTAAAGTGTCCGCAATGACATCTGAAGTGGTTGAACTAACCGCATATGCTTCTGGCCACTTAGTAAATGAATCTATATATGCGACAATATACTTATTTCCCGAAAAAGTTTGCGGTAAGGGTCCAATGAGATCCAAATGAACCTTGTTCATGGGAAACTGGGGGGTCGGCATACGTTGCAGAGGGGCGAGCTGGTTCGCTCTATAAGCTCTCTTCTGCTGGCAACTAATACATGACTCCACTAGATGCTTGACATCTGACGACATTCCTGGCCAATAGAAGTGCTCACGAATGCGATCAATGGTCTTTTGAAAGGCTTGATGACAAGCCGCTAGGGACTCATGTGTTAGTGCAAAAACTTGAGTAACCAATTCTTTTGGCACGACTAACTTTACAGATTTATTCAAAATAGCTGACTCCCTTGTATCCTCACAAACTAAAATGTCATCTCTAAAAAAAAATTTCATGTATTTAGGAGCAATTTCTACACCTTGGTCTAGTTTTCTTGCAATCTCGCAGCATTTCTTGTCTGATTTTTGTAATTCACCAATTTTTTCAAGTAGATTAGAATGAGGCATAAAAGTAACTTCCTTTTCGACTTGTATACAAAAATTACAATTAACAGTATCATTGGAGTTATCATTGTTGACATACCTCGAAAGGAAATCTGCGACACTGTTACACTTACCTTTAACAAACTTGATTGTAAAATTAAAGTCTGAGAGAGTGCAGATCCATTTAGCCATGCGAGATGTAGGGTCGTGAATTTTTAACATAAATGTTAGAGGCGCATGGTCTGTATAGATGAAAAAATGGGTATTAGCAATGTAACATTTGAAGTGGGCAGTAGCCCAAACTAAAGCTAGTAATTCCCTTTCAGTGGTGGAGTAGCGGGTCTCAGCATCTTTCAATTTTCTGCTGGCAAAGGCAACAGGATGGAGCATGTTATTTTCATCTAATTGTGATAACACTGCCCCTAATGCTTCGCCACTGGCATCAGTATATAAATGGAATTCTTTCTCAAAATCAGGGAGTGCAAGACATGGTTTTGAAATAAGAGCCATTTTAAGGTCTTCAAATTCTTTCTGTGCATCTTCATTCCACGAAAATTTTCCTGTCTCTTTCGTTAAGTTGATTAGATTTTTAGCTCTCTTAGTAAAATCTGGTATAAATCTCCTATAGAAAGATAGAGTTCCAATAAATGACCTAACAGCCTTTCGGGTAGTTGGAGGTTTAAAATTTTCTATTACGGCAATATTTTTATTGATAGGTGATACTTGGCCACTACAAATCTCAAAACCTAGATATTGTATTTTATTCGAAAGGAAAGTGCATTTACTGGGCTTAAGTTTAAGTTTATGCAGTCTTAACCTTTCAAAGACCATGCTAAGCTTCTCAAAATGAGAATTAACATCACTGGAGGCAATTACAATGTCGTCGATATAAACAAGAATTCCAAGATTGCCTAAATCACCGAAAATAGCATTCATAAGTCTTTGGAAACTGTTACCTGAATTTGAGAGCCCAAAACAGTTACGGGTCCACTCAAAAAGTCCCTTGTGGGTGATTATAGCAGTTTTATGCCTATCCTCTGGGCGAATAACCTGTTGAAAAAAACCACTAGTTAGATCTAGCGTTGAAAAAAATTAGCCCCACTTAAAGCATCAACAGAGTCGGTAATGTTAGGTATTGGATAAGCATCTTTAACAAGATTTTTATTTAATCTTCTGTAGTCAACAGCAAGTCGATAGGAACCGTCTGATTTCCGAACCAGAATAACCGGAGAAGCAAATTCAGACATGGAAGGGGAAATTATGTCCGCCTGTAACAAAGTATTAAGTTGGTCTTCCATTTCTTGACGTAATTTGTAGGGGACTCTATAAGCTTTGCCTTTAACTGGTTTATTTGAAGTTAAGTTAATTTCATGCGGGATTGTATCACAGCCGGGTAAATCTAAGACCGATGCTGCAAATACATCTTTGTTTTTGTCTAGAAAATTTTGCATTTTAAGTTTTAATGGGGGTTCTAAATGATCTAAATTAATTTCAGAGCTCCAAGTGAGATCAGCGTGATCAAAGTCACCAATTGGAGGGGCCAAATTTATATTATAGGTTAATTTATTATCAGTTACGGGTATATTTGACTGGTCTACACATTTTTGAATTTTGGCAACAAAGGTTCCTTTATTTAAATGAATACTATTGTCTGAAAAATTTGCAAATGAGATATATAGGCCATGTTCTTTAGTGCAAATGGCTCTGGAGGTAAGGAGACCTTGATTTAAATTTTTCGCCAAAGGTTCTAACATAACAATATCATTTTCCTTAATAAAATTTTCCTTATAACTTTTAACCGGGGCTAACATTTTTGACTGCGGGGGAATTGAAATTTTGCTACATAACACAGCGAAACTTATATTTATATTTTTATTGGTTTTATCACTACTGCTATCTTCATTGCTCTCCTCCTCGACTTCAGGTACCTTATCCTCTATACTTACCAAATCTTCACTTTCATCAATATTACAAATTTCAGTAGTCTCTTCAGCTAAATTACCCTGAGTTACCTGACTCGCTGCTGAAAGAATGTTGTCGACACTTTGAATACTTGAAAAATTTTCAGTGTTATTACCCTCAGAGCTACCGCCTGATGTTGTTTGCATGCTAAAGTTCTGCGCAACACTTTCAACTTCCTTATCCGACTCAGTTTGAATGACTATCTCAACATCTTTTCCCATATTACTCAACTGCGGGTCCTGAACTACCATATTTTCACTACTATGATTCCCATTTTCAATATTAACTGAGTCATGAACTTTCTCACATGCACAATTTTCAGGAGGGCTATTGGCATTACTACTTTTTGAATTCTCCCCTACTTTGTTGACACATTTTATATTTACAGAATTATTTTTAACACAATCATTATTTATACAATTATTATTAGAATTTACACTATATACAGAGTTAGAAATATTTACAGAATTAGTAGCAAGACAAGTATTACACCCTGAAGTATTACTTGGGGTTTCTACGCTTTGTTTACATTGGCCTGAAACTGGCACTTTAAGAGCGACAGCATTTGTATCACAATTTATACTTGCCCGGTACTCTTTCAAAAATGGCATTCCCAAAATCATATTAAATTCCTCTGCTAATTTACCTTCCACTACATAGAATTCAGCTTGACATTGAACATTATCAAAAACAAATTTTAAAAATACTTTCTTATTTAGGTGAACTTTCTCACCGGTGACAGTCATAATGGGGATATTGCAATTCTCCATTTCAAAATTCTCTAAACAGTTACAATCAGTACCACTCAGGAGATTAATTGCAGAACCCGTGTCACATAATGCATTTAGGCAAACTTTATTTATGTAAATTCTTGCAGTTGGTAATGTATATGATTGGGGCTGAAACATACTATACACAGTTGGGGGGTCCAGGGGCCTGTTGGGGATCGACTTGACCACATCTGATCCGGCCACTAATAGTTTAAAGCCTCACTTTCATTGTTAGCTACTGGGGTGTTATTTACCGCCTGCTCTTCATTTCTGTTCGCAGCTGTGCTCCTATTGTTTTGGTAATAACCACCTCTTCTTCCCCTATATCCGCCTCGCTGATTGTGGTTCCCTCTAGGATTTTCACCTCTGTTTCTATAATTTTGCCCACGGCTCCTGAAATTTTGACCACCTCCCCTTCTAAAATTATAGTCGACAAAATTTAGTGGACAATCTCTGGCATAGTGGCCTTGTACGGAGCACCTATAGCAGGTTACGGGTCTTACCTCTTGGTTTTTCTCCTGTACATCCCTAGCCCTAAGATCAACTAAACTGTCTATCTTAGCTGCTAAAACATCAATTTGAGATTTTAGTTGGTCTATCTCCTTCTTTTGTGAGCTATCTTGCTGAAAAACTGCAGCACAGGGTAGGTTTTGGGTCAAATTAGGGTTGAGAATTTCCTCGCGGTGGTTGTAGAAAGGGTTAATGCTCCTATAAGCCTTTTCCTCAAGAAGCGCAATTTTGAGGACCTCTTCTGGGGATTGTGGATTTCTCGCAATTACCCCCTTTCGCACTTCTGGTGTAAGATTGCTCAACAGCATGGAGTGTAGTAGAGCCGTTCGGCTTTTATCGACTACTTCACCCTGGATACCTTCAATTACAAGGGCTCTTAATGACATATCATATGCCTTGTCATAAAACTCCTGAACACTCATATTGGGTGGCTGTTTAAAATTTAAAAAATGACTGAGGGCAACATCTGGTGTGGCCTGTGAAGTATAACTCTCTTTTAAGATTTTTAATAGCTCATCAGATGTTTTTGCTTTGTGAATTTTTATTCGCCTAGAAGCAGCTCCTGATAATCTAGCTAACAAAACGAATTTTTTCTCCTCCTCATTCCAGTCGAATAATTTGGCAAAACTCTCAAATTTCTCAGAAAAATCTGAGAAGCAGACTGAGCTGGCCTCTCCATTGAATGGGGGAATGTTTGACAAATTATCCACTAAAGCATTTTTTCGCTGAATAGTGGCAATTGCTTCCGAGTGCTTATCAGCCATAGTTAGAGTTAGAAAATGACAAACAAACCAAAAAGAAAATGAAAAAAGGGGTGGGGGACAACTTAAAAATGAGAAAAAGAGAGGGGAAAGGAAAACCTTATAAATACATAAAACTTAAGTACAGGACTATGCTTTTTGTAAATAAGAAAAGGTTATGCTCACAAGGCATAATTTTGACTGGGAATAGTAGCTTACTAGCACAGAGAGAGAGCCTAGACCTCTTTTTACACTTGAACATATAAATAAAATTTTAATTGCAAAAACACCCAGTTGCTCTTTGATACATAAATACATACAAGTAAAAAAAAATCAATAACCCAGAGACCGAATTGTTACGGCTCCATTTGTTGTGGAGTTTTGGGGTTCTTTCTAAAACACAACTTACTTAAACTTAAAAAGCTCATTTATTACTCAATCTTCACTTGACAATTAAATATTTAGAAAAAAATAAGTATACCCTGATTAGCTCCACTGAAATCTGATGCCATGGAAAAGGTAGCAAATTATATTAAACTAATCAAAATATCAAAACTTAAGAATCCGAATAGGTTAATACAACAATGATAATTTTGAACTCATCATTTTAAGACAATATTAAATGTAGTAAGGGGCAACAGATTTCTAAATCAAGTAGCATACTGGATTGCATAAAGAACACCCAACTCCACTCCAACCCGATCAAGCTCAAATCTCCATACACATTAAATTAACAAAAGTGTAATCATCATATAATTTGGAAAAATGCAGGCAACCTGAAATTCCTCCAATATGAGGACCAAAAGGGGAAAGAGTTAAATCCGTTAATAGAATAGGGATATGATGATGTACTAAAATTTTAGAACAACCATAGAGATTCTGAACAAGATCCGATCGGTTAACCAAGAATCGTATAGTGGTGTATAATGACTGGATATTTTTTTTTTTTTTTTTTTTTTTTTTTTTTTTTTTTTTTTTTTTTTACTTTTTAAAATAAAACAATTTTGGTGTATATTTTAGAAAAACAATGTTTCTGAAAGAGGAGAGTTAAAGCTTAATTTAACATTTTATGAAATTAAATTTAATATTACTGTTTCACTTATTAATCTATCCATCCTTAAATCAAGATCAAAAATACGATTGTATAACATTGAGTGAACTTCAATTTATGTTCATTAAAACAGTCAGTTATGAATTTAAACTTAAGAAATTTTAAAGTCCTAATTTAATAAAGTTGAATTTTCTCTCCTTTTTTTTTTTTTTTTTAATTAATCACAGAAAGGTTAGGCCATTCTTATAGGTCTACTGTGAATATAAAAAATTAATTATTTAGAGATTTATACAAAGAAAAACATACCAACTTTGATAATAAACAAAAAAAAAACACAATTTATTTGAACATTTAAAATAATGAAGCAACTAAGTTATCAAAAATAATCTTAATAAAACAATATAACAGCTGATCTTTTAAGTTGAAACCACTCACTGGTTACTTTTAAATTACACATCATATTTTTAAAATTACTATCATATTACCATTTAATGGTCGTTCAAACATACAAACATTATATATTAACCTACAGACTATTTCTGTTCATAATGTTTATTCTTATTGAAATTATCCAAAGATATTCATTTCACTTTTAAACTCTGGTATAGCAAACATATTTTTTTTTTTTTTTTTTTTTTTTAAAAAGAGGTACAAATAAATAAAAAGAAAAACTATGCAAATAGTACTTACAACAGGTAGAGAGTTCTACAATTTTAGTCAATGGGCACTTAGGAGCATTTCCTCCTTTTTCAAAATCTGATGAAACACTTAAGCTGGAGTATTCAGGCTGGGGAAAAATTCAGACGTGGTTTCAAGCTAACATTCATCTATCCTCTCATCTCACTGCATCACTTGCCATCAACTACTAGGTCCATCATCTAGTCCGGAGGGGAAAATCGTTCTACGGTCCAGAACTTCACCGTCGGAGTCAGTAATTTCACCTTCCTGAAGCATGTGTTTTATTCGAAGATAGCCATCACCGTAACTCAGAACACTACGACTTCTAACGACCGGTTTAGTTCAATATCTATGATCACTTCTGATGGTTAAGAAGTCATAATCTTGGAGCGCCACTACGCCAAAAAAAAATAGGCTACACATATCTTCTTCTTAATTTCTCGTTAACAGTTATAGATCCGCAATTCGAAAATGCCCTTATAGCCTCTTTTCATCATAACATCATGACTTAGGATGGTTAATGTAGGGCCATCAATGCCCCACTCTCAAAAAAAAAAATCTTCCAGAAACCTGTCCGCCTTCAACAACTTCGCGATCCAGCCCACAGGCCAATCTTCGAGCCCCGTAATAAGTCGAATTTTTTTTACGAGTCAAACGACAGGTCTCTTGGCCAAGCAACAAGTGTCGTAAACATTCATTCTCCCGCGCTGCTTGAAAAACGGGACCGATCCACTCTGCCAGGGGTACGGGAATGGAAACAAAAGGAAAAATGGACTCATCGTGAAGACTACAGCTTGCCGCTCCACTCTGCCGGCCGCTTCATGGGGGAAGGAAACCATGCATCACCCCCATGGCGTGTGCTGAAGGGGGGTCCTGTTAGCCTCTGTTTACATGGGCGCCAGCTATCCGCCTGATAGCAGAGCCAATTGAAGCCTGGCGTAAACTTACAAAGCCTAATTGCGTGTATAGTACACTCATAAGATAACGTAATTCTTATACAGGGCGGTCGGTCATTCTTATATCAAAGTCAGACTAGATGACTCCAAATTTTCCACCTGTGCAGTCTACTGACAAAACATCCCTCCCTTGCTGTCTGCTTTTCGTATTTGAAAAACAGGAAGCTACGTTAGACTATAAACGTTGAAATTACTTTGCAAAAAGAAAAAGAAAGAAGAAAAAATAAAAACTGATTTTATTATAATTATTACAATTACTTTTATTTATTTAAATTTTTATTAGAAACAGAAAAAAAGAGTGCTTTTAAATAAATGTTGAGAAAGTGATTTAAATAATTAATGTAGATTAAAAAAAAAAAAATTTGTTGAAACCAACCGTAACAGTCACAAACGTTTATTTTCCCGCCGAGAGGGATAATTAAGTAAAATATAGTAAATGAATAAATAACCCATATTATTGTTTTCTGTTTCCAGTAATACATAGTAAATTTAATTCGGAAAGTAACTGATAGTTTGCGATTTACTGATCGGGGATTTTCCGAATTTCTTATTTCTTTAAATAATAAATATAACGAGGACGAAGTTGCGTGAACAACCGAAAACAATGTTTTAATACTGTTTCACGGGTCGAAAATACTAATATTATATTCAAAGTATGAAGGGGATACGCTGACGGACATCTATCCGATGATATTGTAGCTGACGTGAAATAATAAACCTTTAAACTAAATAACATTTAATTCACGATCACAAAAAATACCACATAAACTACTGCTAAAAAAGTTTTAGTTATTATTTGTGAAAGACGTCATTACTTCACTTCAGTTCAGTTCCGGTTATTGACGCAGCATCCTCCTCCTTTTGAGTCGGCGGATGCTGGCTCAAAACTTTACTGGAGAGGAGAAACAGATCAAATCCCTTAGGATTTTTCACAACACGACTGGCATTTGTTACCACTGGCTTGACACGGAAGGAAGTATTTGGTAGTGGACTCGTACAAGAGGTCTTCACATTATCAGAAGTCGGCAATGGATCACTCTCAACAACTTTTGGTTGTTTCGTTTCGTCATAGATGTCAGGAATATGAGCAGTTTGAAGTTCTAATGGAAAAACCCTCTGTATTGGGCGAAGTTAGTTCCCGGATTAAGTCTTTAACTTTACTGTTCATATCTTACTATCTTTGCCAGGAAGCAGTTGTATCACTTTAGATAGAGGCCAGTTCAATCTCTTTTTGATGTCGTCTCCGATAAGGATAAAATCACCTAATTTCACTGTAGGCGATCTAGTATTTTGATTCTGTATCTAGAGCAGTTGACGCAAGTATTCTTTTCTAAAACGCGACATTAATTCTTCCATAAGCTTAACTCGATATTTAATTCTGATACGAAAATTTTTGGATTCTATTTGATCGACGTCAGCTGCAGTTGTATTGGAATTTTCCGATAGAAACATGGCACGAGTTATTGGATTCAAATCGGAGAGATCTTCAGACATGTAAGTGATCGGACGAGAATTTATTATGAACTCTCAATCACACAAAATTGTAATTCTTCATAAGTCAAAATAGCTTTTCCAAGAGTTTTTTTAAAGAGATCTTTGACAATTCTAATAAATCTCTCCCACCAGCCACCCCCCAAGGCAGAAATGGATGGGTTAAATTTCTAGAAAAGTTGTTGAAGAGAGGTTTCGTGAACACAATTTTAGCCTAGTCCAGACTGCAAAGTTCATTAAAGGCACCTCGAAAATTAGAACCATTATCAGAGTATATAACTCAAGGACGACCTCTTCTGGCAATAAAGCGTCGTAAAAACATCAGAAATGATTCAGTAGATAATGAGGAAATTAATTCAAGGTGTACAGCTCTATATATGCCACAAGTAATTAAGACAATCCAGACTTTATCTCTATGCTTCACGTATAAGGGTCCCGCCAGATCAATCCCAACCACTTCAAAAACAGACGCATCTTCAATTCTATCTGCGGGCAATGAAACTGGATCACAGGTGTGTAGTTTTGCATTGTAACGCTTGCATTCGATATAATTTTTTAAGACAGTTCTAACGGTCTTTCTTCCTCTGAATATCCAGAATTTCTCACGTAAGATGCTAAGTAAAATCTGGTTTCCTGCATGACAGTGAGTCTAATGAAAATATTCCATCAAGCTTTGATTAAAAGTGCTTTTGTCGTACAACCCAATTCGGAGAAATGAATGAGGCTTTATCAGTGCCTCAGTTATTCTACTTTTAACACGAATAATGCCTTTTTCATCTGTAAAGGTATTCAGAATCGGCATAGCGCTATGTTCAGGAAAGAATCGAAATTGTTTCCGTCGAATCAAAGCCTTTTCAGAAAATTAAATGTCTTCCGTAGAAATCTCCCAACCTTTTCGTAAAATGCGTTATTTTCGTGCATTGTTGATAAAGCGCAAGATCCATGCAACAAGTCTAACTATAGATTGAAAATTGGAAAATTTCGCACAGTACCAGGTGGATGATCTTCCACGTCGACATTGCATAGTCGAACCCTTCTTTTTTCTATTTCTACCTCTGGTGGACACGATTTTTCATTGACAGGCCAACTTTCACAAGATTCTTTCAGTCAGGGCGGTCCTTCCCACCACTGTGACTCGTATGTTTGTCGAGGAGTGCAGCTCTATAGAAAGAAAATCAACGGGATTTAAATTCCCAGGTATGTGTCTCTAATGTGAGGCGGGTGCTAACTAATTTATCTCCTTTACTCTGTTCTCCACAAAAATAGTACAATCTCCACATTGTTTTATCCACCATAGTGTCACCATGGACTCACTATAATACAGTGTTGCTATGTTATGTAAGTTTAACTCAGTTTGAACAGCAGGGTCAACCTAACTCCTATAGAGCACGCCATGAGTTCCAACCTAGGTATAGACATTGGCTTCAAGGGGACTACTCTGGCCTTAGCTATTAATAAATCTACTTTAACTCCCACATCAGTAACGGTTCTTAAAAAAATGCACACAGCATAGGCAGATTTTGAGGCAGCAACAAAAACATGCATTTCTGAGTGACTATTTATTTCGACGTAATGTTTAATCTCAAGATCTTTTAATAATATAACTAGATGGAACCCATCAAAACTTAACGGAAAAAAATTACCATAACAATATCAGTAAAATAAGCTTCTTTATTATTTAAGACAAGGTGCGTATGAAACAATTTTTCAAATATTTTATTTTAAGTTTTTTCCGATGCAAACTCCAAAACAAACAATCCGTAAACAACTGTGTAACGCAAATCAGTTCGACATTACCGCCATATTTCTCACGGCAAGAAGGAAACTTTCATGGACCTATGAAGTATCGTATAAATAGTATATTCAGAGCTGCCAACTGCTACGAAAAAATCGTAGTTGCTACGATTTTGAGCCACAAACTACGATGATACGAAAATCTATCTAAAACTACGATTTTCTGAAAAAAAAAAAAAAAAAAAAAAACCGCGAATTTTGTCACAGGATCACTCGAAAAATCACGAATTTCGTCACAGGATTGCGCGAAAAATCACGAATTTCGTCACAGGATCGAACTAAGAAATGCAAATTTCGTTACAGGATCGCTGAAAAAACACGAATTTCGTCAAAAAATTGGCGGGAAAAAGCCAATTTCGCCAAAATATCGCCGAAAAAACGTGAATTTCATTCAACTGATTGCTGAAAAAATGCGAATTTCGTCAAAAGATCGTCCAGGGGTAATTCTGGTCCGAATTTTCCGAAAAATTAAAGCAATGATTTCCGGAAAAAAAAAATATATCGGTCACAAATCCAAAAATTCGGACATTAAATGTATCGGTATTTCGGCAAATGATCGCCGAAAAAAATCAATCTCGTCTTTCGTTCGAAGAAAAGTCGCCAATTTTGTCAAAGGATGGCGGGAAAAACGTGAGTTTCGTCAGAGAATCGCGAAAAAATGGCAAATTTCGTCAAAAACATTACGAAAAGCGGCAAATTTCGTTAAAAGATCGCGAGAAACAGCAAATTTTGTAAACAGATCGCGGGAAAAACGTGACTTTCGTCAGAAAATCACGAAAAAACGGCAAATTTCGTCAAAAACATTGCGAAAAATGGCAAATTTCGCCAAAAGATAGTGAAAAAGCGACAAATTTCGTGAAAAAAATTACGAAAAACGGCAAATTTCGTCAAACGATCGCGAAAAAACGACAAATTTCGTCATAAACATTGCGAAAAACGGCAAATTTCGTCAAAAGATCGCAAAAAACAGACTAATTTTTGTCAACAGATCGCGGGAAAAACGTCTTTCGTCAGAGAATCGCGAAAAAATGGCAAATTTCGTCAAACACATTGCGAAAAGCGGCAAATTTCATTAAAAGATGGCGAAAACAGAGAAAATTTTGTCAACAGATCGCGGGGAAAAACGTGACTTTCGTCAGAAAATCACGAAAAAACGGCAAATTTCGTCAAAAACATTGCGAAAAACGGCAAATTTCGTCAAAAGGTCGAGAAAAAACGGCAAATTTCGTCATAAACATTGCGAAAAACGGCAAATTTCGTCAAAAGATCGCGAGAAACAGCAAATTTTGTAAACAGATCGCGGGAAAAACGTGACTTTCGTCAGAAAATCACGAAAAAACGGCAAATTTCGTCAAAAACATTGCGAAAAATGGCAAATTTCGCCAAAAGATAGTGAAAAAGCGACAAATTTCGTGAAAAACATTACGAAAAACGGCAAATTTCGTCAAACGATCGCGAAAAAACGACAAATTTCGTCATAAACATTGCGAAAAACGGCAAATTTCGTCAAAAGATCGCAAAAAACAGACTAATTTTTGTCAACAGATCGCGGGAAAAACGTCTTTCGTCAGAGAATCGCGAAAAAATGGCAAATTTCGTCAAAAACATTGCGAAAAGCGGCAAATTTCATTAAAAGATGGCGAAAACAGAGCAAATTTTGTCAAAAGATCGCGGGGAAAAACGTGACTTTCGTCAGAAAATCACGAAAAAACGGCAAATTTCGTCAAAAACATTGCGAAAAACGGCAAATTTCGTCAAACGATCGCGAAAAAACGACAAATTTCGTCATAAACATTGCGAAAAACGGCAAATTTCGTCAAAAGATCGCAAAAAACAGACTAATTTTTGTCAACAGATCGCGGGAAAAACGTCTTTCGTCAGAGAATCGCGAAAAAATGGCAAATTTCGTCAAAAACATTGCGAAAAGCGGCAAATTTCATTAAAAGATGGCGAAAACAGAGCAAATTTTGTCAACAGATCGCGGGGAAAAACGTGACTTTCGTCAGAAAATCACGAAAAAACGGCAAATTTCGTCAAAAACATTGCGAAAAACGGCAAATTTCGTCAAAAGATCGAGAAAAAACGGCAAATTTCGTCATAAACATTGCGAAAAACGGCAAATTTCGTCAAAAGATCGCGAAAAACGGCAAATTTCGTCAAAAGATCGCGAAAAAACGACAAATTTTTGTCAACAGATCGCAGGAAAAACGTGACTTTCTTCAGAGAATCGCGTAAAAACGGCAAATTCCGTCAAAAACATTGCGAAAAACGGCAAATTTCGTCAAAAAATATCGAAAAAAACCGCAAATTTTATCAACAGAACTAAAAAAAAAACCTGCAAATTTCGTCAAAGGGACGCAAAAAAATGTGGCGGAAGTGGACATCCTCACTCCCGGTTGTATCAGCTTACTCGACCAGATGAAGGACTCTAACTCAGACATTTTTCTCTGGAAGATATACCCGTAGTTCCATCACCTCCTCCCCCCAACCACCTTGGAATCTTTCAGAAAATTCACTGTGAAGTTTAGAAATTTGGCTTAGGAGTTGACAGAGCATTAATTGAATAGGAATAATTATGTTTAATCAATCCCACCCGCAACAAAAAAAAATTAACAAAAACAAAAGAGTCTCCTACTTTGTGTGCTTATGGATATACACATGCGTTTAATTGATTAATATTTGCTCGCATAAAATTTACAGCGTAAAAAAGCCACCAACCAACCAATCTTCAGATAAATTTGAATTTGGTGTGCTACTATTTCTAATTTTCAAAGGTTGGCAGGTCTGTATATTCCTACTACGTCCATCTCATATTCAGTAAATAAAAGAACATAGTAAATAAAGTACACATCTCCCCCTCCCCCTATGATACTGCAACCGAATGAGCTCCTATGCGCATGTGCATTGCATCTGCCCGAAAGCACCGTCAAAATTCGACGTTAAAAAAGTTTTAAAATGTTTAAATAAAAATTTTTAAAACGTCCTCTTTAATCATTGTTCGTTTCAAATCGATATCTTCTAAAACGCATCCATTGTTTTAGGCTAGTAATTTTTTATGTAACGATGAAGAAATTTTTTTACAATAATAAATCAATCTGCAGATGAGGGATATTTTTAATGTTTTAAAGCAGTGGTCACCAAATGGCGGACCGCCGGCAAGTTTTGTATGGACCGCGGCAAAATTGTGAATAACCCAAAATAATAATGTTTCTAAGCGGCTGGAAGCGGGCAAATTTTAGAGATGAGACGGGCTCGGGCTCGATTTTTATACCAGCCTTCGGTATCGGATGGGCTCGAGCTCATTCTTTCTAAATCTGAAAATTTTATTTATTTTATTTATTCACGTATAAAAAAATAAAAAGAACTTTTTTTCCCTTAAAAATAACTTCTTTTATTTCAAGTCATTTAAATGATATTTTGATCAGAATGAAGAGAAAAAAGAAGTCATGGTTTTCTATTCTAGTATTAAAATGCTATTTATTAAAAAGATTTGTGTTATTTGCAGGCATTGATGGCGGCCACGTGTTGATATCGTGCACCGCTTTGGGCGCCACCTAGATTTCGTTTGTGAAAAATAAACAGTAGGCTATTTTTTTAATTGGTCCGGTTATTTTATTTTTTTATTTAGAGATATAACACGTAAATAAAACTTTCTTCTGTTTTTAATGAAATAGAATTAGCTTGAGTTTAGCGAATTTTAATATTGTGTACGAATCATATTCTCGCTTCATAAGAAAATAACGTTAGTGGTTTTTATATATTTTTTTTCATTATGAACTCTGCTTTGCACATCCACGAAGTCACTTTCAATCGTAAGTAGATATAATTCGGATAGAAAGCAATCAAGCAGTGTTTTCACTTTTCCTATGAAAGCATCGTATCTTTCAGATAACGATGTAAAATGTTTAAGTTGATTTTCAGGGACACGACAATCCCGAAAAATTTGTTGGGAGGACGGAATCAATTATATTTTAAAATTTACTCCTTTTATAAGAAATTGAAAAACGTTGTTCGATTCTTCGTCATATAAATAGTAATTTCTGAAAATTTCATGCATTTATTCTTTATACGTATGACGTTAATTTGTCCATCAGACTTACTTGTTGAGGGAGAAAAATGAGAAACCTATCAAGTATTATGTATATTTCATTTGATACCAAACTTCTCTTTTGATAAGATTGAATGTGAGTTTTCATAAAATTAATTGTGTGATAGGGATTAACAGTTATTTCTATGTAAGAAGTTGTTTAAAAATGAGATATTACTTTTGAAACAATTTTGAAATATTATGCATTTTTTTTTCTATTTCATATTTCCGGTATCAGGCTCGGGCTCTGATGACACAAAATCTTTCGGCCGGGCGTGTCCGGGCTCCAAAAAAAGAGTTTGAACTCATCTCTAGAACTTTCCCTAGTACTACCCTCTCCCCATCCAAAACAGTTCGGCTTTGATCTTGAGGTATGAACAACACATGATTCTGTTCTCTCTCCCCTCTTATTCTTTTAGTCTGGTCCAGCTCTTGCATTAGTGTATGCGCTGTGTATTGATTTCGTTTTTATTCAGAGTTCTTTTTAACGTTTCGTTTCTTTGTTTCGGCGATTGTTTTTGATTAGCATTACGATGGAAAAGACGAAAAGGAAAGTTGAATTGGAAAACAGACAGTTTTTACCAGAATGGACTGACTTATATTGCTTCACGTTGCCAAACCGAGTTGGAGCAGTACCTGTTTCTATTATGTCAGCAAACTGTAGCTATAATTAAAAGTTCAAATATTAAACGACATTATAAGACAAAACACAAAACATTTGACGAAAAATACCCGATAGGAAGTAACCTCCGGAAAAGTAAAATTCAGAGTTTATGTTCAGATTACATAACATCGACAAAAATCATGAACTGATCTATGACTGAGCAAGGAAAATGTTCAGAGGCTTCGTTACGCATTTCTTGGATTCCAGAAAACATATGAAGTCATATAGTAATGTAGATATTGTAAAAGCGTGTATGTTGGATGCTGGAAATGCGTTATTTGATAAAAGAAAGGATATCGTTGACACTATTCGACACTATTCGACAATTCCATTATCTGCTTCTTCAAGCACAAGGAATACACAAGTTTTGTCAGAGGAAAATTTTACAACTTTTAAACAAACTTTAAATACCACAGATTTCTATGCATTGGCTTTGGACGAATCTTGCGATATTACAGATACAGTTACAGCTAATTATTTTTGTACGCTATCTAGACAGAACCTGTGAACAATTTTTTGAAGAACTACTGACTATTTTGCCTATGTCAGGAACTACTACAGGAGAGGATTTGTACAAGGCTGTTACAGAGTATTTCAACCAAGCTGGATTGCACATGAAAAATGTTATATCGTTAACAACAGACGGGCACCGGCAATGCTTGGGTGTAGAAAAGGCTTGGTTCAGCTACTCAGCAGTGATAAAAAAAGCAATGAAAATTTGATACCCCACCACTTCATCATTCATCAAAGTGTGTTGTGTTGCAGTCTGAATCCCAGTCTTCAAAATAAAATGCAAAATGTGATACAAATAATTAACTTCATACGGTTAAAATAATCTCTTTCAATTTAAATCACTTCTTGAAGAGACTGATGCTCAGTTTGACGACTTGCTTCTTCACAACAACGTGAGATGGCTAAGTAAAGGCTTGGTGCTTGAAAGATTCTTCGCAGTACTGGAGGACATCAAAGAGTTTCTTTCAACTAGTGATCCAAAAGTAGCAAATGAGCATTTAGGTTTCCTTAATGAGGTTGAAGAAAACGCGGTAACCATAGCATTTTTGACTGATCTACTTAGGCACCTCAATCTCTTAAACTCAAACTACAAGGCAAAGGTAAACTTGTGTGTGAACTTCTCTCAGAAATAAAATATTTTTCAAAAAAGTTTAACCTCTTCTCCGAAGATATTAGAGGAGAACGTTTACACTTTCCACATCTTAAGTCAATTTGTGACAGTAATGAAGGTACTGACATCAACCAGTTCGAAGATTTTTTGGAAAAACTTAAATATGAATTTCAAGGCAGAATTTCTGATTTTGAAAAAAAAATGAAAACGCTGTGCAGCTGGTCACCAACTATTTTTCACATATGCCTAATGGCGTATGGACGAATGAAGCGGCGGATGTTTTCAAGAGCAACAAAGCTGCCCTATAGTTGGAAATAATTGAGTTCCAAGAATATATTGCTTTAAAGAACAGTTATGCTGAAGTTTTAAAAACTGCAGGAAGTGACGAATTTTGGATTAAAAATGTGTGTGAAAAAAGTATCCAGAACTAAAAGCTATAGCCATAAAATTGTGTACCATGTTTGGCTCAACTTATGTGTGTGAAGCAGCATTCTCAAAAATGAACTTCATTAAGAATCGGTACAGATCTCGACTCACAGATGACCACCTTAACAGTTTGATGAGAATCAGTTGCACCAACTTGACCCCAAATTTCAGGCAAGTTGTGCAAAATAAAACGTGTCATTTTTCTCATTGAACATTAACCACAATGAACTTTAGTTATCAATCTTTTAAAGGTATACCTACTTTGTATTAGTCATCTTAATTCCTAAAAATCATAATAAAAATTTTATTTGGTATTAATGTACTTCATTTCACTGGTATGCATTGTGTTATGCATCTAAGATAACAAATGATTTCAAAGAAAAGCTTTACTAAAAGCAAAGTTGGTGGCCTAGGATAGTAAAAGGTTGGTAGCATGATAGATGGGGTGAGGTGGAGTTGTGGGAGGAAGTAAGGGGAGACTTTAATCTCCCGGACCACGTAAGTTTGACTATGTTTTGAAACGGAACCATGGGAAACATAATTGGTGACCACTGTTTTAAAGTGTAATTTATATGTATGGTTTCTTAGGTCCCTTTACATAATCAGGATGATTATCCCTTTTCCACCACAGTCTGTAAAAAAAAAAAAAATACAACTCCTAGCATAAATTGATGTAATATATATACATAAACGAATTCAACATATCAATTTTATGTTCAACATAAACTGAAAATAGTTTTTGTTGTTGTTGTTGTTGACAGATTTTAGTTTAGCGCCAAAATGCTCTATCTTATGGCACAGAGTAAGGCTAATATAATCTTATGATTTATCAGGGGTTTTTTTATTTTTTTTTTTCACTTTTTATGATGGTTAGGGAAATCTATTTTCAACTGTGTCAACTTTTTCAGGGGCTATTTACATTATTGAAGCAAACTAATGGTTATTGTTCAGATAGGTTTAAAAAATATTTCATGCTTGAAAATTATTTAAAAAGTCGTTAAATTAAGCGGCAGTTTTTAAATAAATTTCATTCGAAAGCTAACATTTTTCTAATTGATGATGTAAGAATTAAAATTGTAAAATGTAGTAAACTCTAGTAAAAATTTTAAATCTGTAATATTTAGAAGTGATGTAAGCGCGATGAAAGCGAACGCGATAGCGCCGTTTGTTGTCACAAATGTTAAACATTTCTAAAAATTGACACTGTGTTTTGGCTGGTGTCCAAAAGTAGACTACCATTTTTTGACGTCGACAGAGAAATTCGCAGTGAAAGAAATAGGACTTTGCCGCTAATAAGGAATTGTTAAATGAACTTATAATAAACCTGCCAAAATAATTCCTATAAAATATAAGCTTGACATTGTTTATTCTAACTAACAATAGAATCATTATTTTAAGTTTTTTTTCTACCATAACACTATTTTTAATAATTTTAATTTTCCTGAAATCTTTTACTTTGTGAATTTTTTTTTATTAAAAAATGAAATCCACCAACTTATAATTAAAAAAAAAGTAATTGGTTACTTTTAATCAAGTATGCAATCAAGATGAAGCAATAGATAAAGGCTCCAATTCTAATCTTTGAAATTAAGAATTGAAAAATCAGTTAAAATTACGTCATGTTGACACAATCATATGAATCTTTCTCTTAAATTTTATCAATGTTAAAATGCATTTCAATCTAAGCATAACGTCATTTTCACAGGCGCAAACTTTTCACACGTACTTTATATACTTTACTTTTATCTTAAACACCATGTATACAAACAAAAATATATTTTGTATTTAATTGTAATGAAAAAATAGCATCAACAAAGTTATAATGGGTAACGATAAAATAAACTCAATGGACTATATTTCCGTAACGTCACAATAAATATGAATTTTTATTCGCTTATAAAAATAAAGTGCACGCGGATAAATATTTTTACCGAAATACAGCCTAAAAGCCATGTGTCCTTAATATTTATTATTTATCGTTTATGCTGGCAACAGCAGAAGTTATCCGGTTGCCGACTTTATGACATCATACGTAGAAATAAAAGTTTAATTTAAAATTACGGCTAATTGGTGATATTTTTGAACAAACGAATGCACGATAACAAATCTGCATCCAAATATCTTTCATTTAAAAAAAGAATGATGTAATTTGATGCAGTAGTTTATTCTCACGGATTGCCGAAAGAAAACGCTTAGAGTTTTACATACAGGGTGTCCCAAAAAGGAGTACCTATTTTTAAAAATTAATAAGAAACAAACGAATAGAGTTATTTAAAAAATTCTTGCAGGAAACGGATATGTGAAGTCTGGAATTTTGTTTATAACACTTTATTATGATAGTTCAAAATCTGACCGACAGATGGCGCTACAGCACCGAAAATTACCCGAAATTAACCGGCAAGGGTATGAATTGGCCACCTTACTCACCAGATTTAAATCCGTGTGATTTTTTTCTTTGGGGCCATCTGAAGGATGTAGTCAAAATTGCACAGAGTGTACAGCCATTTCCGTACAGACGTTGCAGAAGGTGTGTGCTAATTTCATTCTAAGACTCCGACATGTTATTGTGATGAATGGAGGACATATTGAAAATATTGTCATTTAATTTTCAACTGTTGCTGATGAATGCGGTAGCCACAGCGCCATCTGTCGGTAAGAATTTGAACTAACATAATAAAATACTCTAAATAAAATTCCAGACTTCACATATCCGTTTCCTGCAAGAATTCTTTTAATAACTCTATTCGTTTGTTTCTTATTCATTTTTAAAAATGGGTACTCCTTTTTGGGACACCCTGTATATAGATACCATCTATCCATTTTTTGAACCTCTGTTGAATGTCGTTAGGAAGTGTCGTGTACCCATTGCATGTCAGTTAGAAGCGACAAACAACGCCGCGACAAACTCCTTCCACCAGATCATTCTGCCGGGGTTGCCAAGATAAAATCTGAACCAGCTCCCGTACTCCTTTATTCATCGCTCTAAATTGGCAGCCAAGCAAGCGACCGTGCCAAGATGATGGTTTTCGATCGGTTTACAGAAATGCAACTTGATGGCATTAAATTATTTAGCTCTTTTATGTGGTTTGCAGCTATTCCACTGTAAATAAGGCTTTCCCACTCTGATAAAGTTCCATGTTTAAATAATCGATTTTTTTCCTTATTTCAGCCTTTACATTTTCTATTAGATTTAAATCTGAACTGTTACCAAGTCATGTTAATGATGAAATTACAAGACTTTAATTTATAACAATACTAGCAAGCTACGCCCGCTGCGCTGGTCAGTTTCTACAAATGAACCTTGAAGCAAACAAAATATATCGTTTAATTTGACCTTGTATTTGAAAGCAATCTGTATATTTACCTGGAATATCCTTCCACATTACTGAAAAATGACATGATTGCGCTATTATATTTTCTAATGTGCAGTCAAAATTTTAGCTGTTAAGGACCAACTCTTTTATTTGGTCATTTACAGTTAAGGTTTGCTAAAGAATGATAAAACTATATGCAATATACTAAAACCATCACTAAAAATTATCGAACTAACAATGCAAACTAATTAACACAATCCATTCAGTAGAAGTTTTTATAAAGGCTAATCTTTTATAATCGGGTTCATCTGATTATAGAACTTTTCCACGTAATTCTAAAACAGAACAATATAAAATATATTAAAACCATCCTTACAAATTATCTACTTAACAATGCAAGTCGCAAAAAATACGCCCAGTAAAAACTTTCAAAAAGGCTAATCTTTCGGAATCGGGTTCTCCTGACTGTATAACCTTCACACAACTGTTTGACTAAGCAGCGTAGAACAATATGTAGTACATTAAAACCATTCCTGAAATAGCATCTCACTAACAATACAATTCTCATCAAAATCCGTCCAGTAGAACTTTTTCAGAAGGCTAATCTTTCATAATCCGAATCAAATACTGAAAAAGCTAATATTTGATAAAAAAAAATATCACCTGATTTTCGAATTTCCCCCTATAATTCCTTTCTTTTTTTAAAATAAAATTAATAACAGCTTTTTCTTTTATTTTTCCAGCTGTATAGCCATTTCAATTCTTTCTGCATCAAAAAAAAAAAAAAAAAAAAAAAAAAAAAGACACCTTTTGGCTTAAAATCAAATTGTTTAGGATAAAAAGTAAAATCAAAATCGCCAAAAACAAAAGATAAATCGCGAAATATTGTTTTGATAGCAATCTTGCCCCTTGAATAATTTTTTAAGCATTGCGAACATTCCCAATCATGTTTAAATTAAATATTTTCGTTTTATAATATTCTCTCATCAAAACTCTTTTTTCTTTCTTTTTCTTTTTTTTTTTTTTTAATTAATTTAACACAGTTTTTCTTTTATTTTTGGAGATGTATAGCCTTTTCATTTCTTTCTGCAACAATAATGATCGCCAAAAAAATAGCAATGGTAACCTTTTCGGCCAAAATAACAAAACTTTCTATCATAATTCAATAACTAATCTACGTAGAACGTCGTGTTATACATATAAACCTTCCTCTTGAATCACTCTATCTATTAAAAAAAACCGCATCAAAATCCGTTGCGTAGTTTTAAAGATTTAAGCGTACATAGGGATATAGGGACAGAAAATCAACTTTGTTTTATACTATGTAGTGATACATATTAAAAAAAAAAAAAAAAAAAAAAAAAAAAAAAAGTTCTGATTTACATCAGACGATTTATTTCCCCCCGAAATCTGAAATTTATTTACCGCAGACGACCTTAACAAAAAACATTATCATCTTGAAATAGAGATGAAATCTTTACTCAGTGACTTGATATATATTTTTTTATTTTATTTTATTTCAAGGCAGACGATAATCCAGTGAGATATTTAATCAATAACCGTATAATTTCAGTAGACATTTTTTCTAAGTTTTGGTTAACTTTACTAGTAGATAGTACATCAAGAACAGAATTTTATTCTTTTATAATTATTTTTAAAACATTTATAACCATGGATCCCTCGTCTTGCTTGATTTGTAATTTTTCAGGACCTGGATTGCATCGTTTTCCTAGAGATAAAAAAAGGTAAATAAATCTATTTTTTTTCCTCTGTTCTTCATATTGTATGGAATTTTTTAAAACAGAGAATATTTAAGCTTTTAATTAAATTTATACTTATGAAATTTCAATTAAGTGTTGTCTTCTTTTAATATTTGCTACGAATGACTTACATTGAAAAGAATTTTTCCGTCCAAAAAAAGTAGCAGTGATTATAAAATGATTTGACAAAATTTCATTATATTAAAATGTGAATCGCTAACTACCTAATCTGTTTCGAAACTTTTTCAAGCTATTTTTTTTAGCTAATTGCACATATGCTCCAAAATTAAAAAAAAATAACTATAACACATAATTATGTGTTAACTGTTTATAAACAGTTCTAGCATGGCTGCCAACTTCTACGCTTATTTTGAGTCAAATAACTATTTTAGAACCAGAAATTTCATTTGACAAACGCAATAAAGTAAAAAGTACTGCATATCATTAAATAAATTCAGTGTACAATTTATTAAATATTTTTTCTGGTTCAAAACATGAATATTTGATTTAAAAAGTGTTGAAGTCGGCAGCCCTGGTTCTAGTATTAAATTGAATAAATAGCAAGCATCTTATCTGACGTTTGTTTGTTTTTTTAAATAAAAACATATTTTTTTGTTATAATGTTTAACAAATTTCATAGATGCAAATTCATGTTCTTTTACGAATTTTTGATCTACTATGTCAACGTCAGCATTTAAAATTTTCATTATTGCCATTATTGTTTTACGCATATTTTATTAGAATAATTTTGACACTTTTCCGTTATCGGGGCACCACTTGGAGCAAAACTAAAGTAGTGCCGGAAATCTAACTAGAGATAAGAATAATAAACCGTATGAATAATAATTTAGAGAGTTTTAGGGGGGAAATGAAATTTATTAAATACAAGTACATGCGCAAATTAAAAGAATGCATTAATGTAATACTATTTGCTGATTTTATTTCATTAACAATAGTTTAATGTAATAAAGTGTGTGTAAAAATAAACTGATATTTTTAATTGTCTGTCTTTTTTTTTTTTTTTTTTTTTTTTTTCTTTTTCAAAGTAGGGATTTTTATTTTTGTCATCTTTCAACCGTTGAAGTTAAATCATGGGAAGATGCACCGTCATACAACGCGTGAAATTATATAAGAATTCATTTTAAAATAGTGGAAAATTTCAGGAGACTGTTCCCATATTTTAATCAACATGTCAACTCATTTTGAGACATCCTTTATTATCATGTTAAAGCTATTCGCAACGGGAAAAAAAAAAAAAAAAAAACTTTCCCCTCTTAAAAAACGGAATTTTTCAAACACATTCAGGGAGTCATTCATTCATTCATTCAATTCCTACTATTAGCTCACACTCTCTATATATTTATATATCTTGTTCAAATTTTCAATCGTTAATAAAATACTTTTTATTCATCCACTCACGTTCAGATACATTTTTTTAAACTTGTAGTGGATGACACTGGATGTTAATACAGTTTTTTCAAATATTAATCCATTAATTACATTTAATTATACGAGTTGTAATTTTCCAATTGGACGAAAAATGCCCAGGCCAGGATTCGAACCTGGGATCTCTTGGCTGAAGCTGCCATGCTCTACCAACTGCCAAGAGATCCCAGGTTCGAATCCTGGCCTGGGCATTTTTCGTCCAGTCGGAAAATTACAACTCGTATGATTTCTTTGCCAATTTCAATAATTGTGTTAACGTTAATCTAGTAAATTTAATTAATTAATTTAGAAAAAAAAATTCTCCCATTGTTTTCATAAATGAAATGAAAGATTTTCCTCAAATTAGTGATGCCACAAAAATAAAATACCGCAACGATGATTATAAAAAATGTTCAATAAAGATAACGTGGGACATTAATGCTGCACGGGTTTATATATATATATATTTATTTATTTATGATTAAAAAGCAAAATTAAAATTCAAATGCTCAAATTATTTTTCTTTCAAATGTTCAATCGTTAATAAAATACTTTTTATTCATCCACTCAAGTTCAAATACATTTTTTTAAACTTGTAGTGGATGACACTTGATGTTAATACAGTTTTTTCAAATATTAATTCATTAATTAAATTAAATAACCAAACCACTAGCACTCAAAACTTGAAGATAAATGAGCAGAAACACTCCATTAGGTTCCACTTTTCGAAAGAGCCGCTACTACATGAAACTTTTGGCATGGTAACTGTTGACTCATGATTATGTTTTAATGTTATTTTCTATACTGTTTCATATTATTTTTGGTACTTACGTATTATCCGGGCCATTCTTATATTATTTATTAAAATGGAAAATTGCAAGGAAATTCGCTTTCTATTTTGCCACTTAATATTGTGATTCTGTCATATGTATATACATATTTATATTAATTGTAATTATTTAATAAAAAGTAACTAAAATAAAATTTTTCTTTGTTGACCTAAGTAGGAATTGACTTAAAAAAAATTAGATTACTTGTTTTTATAAGCAAGAGCAGACATAACTTGCAGACATAACTATCAAGCGCTTCCTAATCGAATTCTTCGTTTTCCTATAAATGTATTTCATCTAAAATTATTGCTGTCTTCTAAAAAAAAAATCTTTAGAATTTTATATATATATATATATATATATATAATATGATATAGAATGTAAAATATTAAACATTAGCTAAATTTTTACAGCATGTTCTGGCTAAGATTTTAATGTTGGGCATTTTTCATTTTATCACTATATTTAAAAGTGACAGCCAATTAAGCGAAAATTTAAAAAATACCCCACATTTTCCAACGTTAACAAAAGAAACCCCACATTTAAAAACACTTAAAAATAAAAATATTTAATACCTGAGTTTTTCATTATAATTTATTTTTAAAGCACTAGGGGGCTCTGCCCCCTGCTCGCTACGCTCACCAACCCCCGTTCTGATTCACAGCCTCTTAAAACCTGGTAATGTATCCTGTTTTAAAAAGATGATAATGATGATATCACGAACGGCGACTTTCTTCTGTAATCAGGTTATAATGCTTTTACATTTAACTTGTTATAATGCTTTTTCATTTAATTCATCTTTTTTATTTTTAATATTCATGTGTAAACACAATTTTTATGACGTAATTTTCTTTATTTCCTGCTTTCAACACGTGATCATTTAATTATTATTTTAAAATTTCATTATTGTTTTAATAGTCTCGCGCAAACACATTTTGTATTTGAGATAAAACATAATCCTTTGCGCTTATTTAGAAATTGGCAACAATATAAAAAAAATAACTTTTTCAATAAAAGATTTTTTACTCGATTTTTAAGGATTTTTTGAGTTTTTATTGTCCGACCGTGATAATTTTTTGAATTTCTGTAAGCTTGTTATATTTTGCGTCTGGTGGTATGATTTTCGAATCCGTAGGATGGCTAGAAAAAAAGTAATAGCTCCTCAAAAAAGTCCCTAGTAAAAAAGCGATGAGAATAACCCGGAATATCTACGCAGAATTTGATTGGCCCATTTCGTTTTTGGCTCAGTTCCAGATTACTTTTTTTTAATATAGAAGGATAATTCAGCATAGAAATTTGTTTAAATTTCATTATATTTTTTATACCAGTGATAGTGAATGGTATCTTTGTGTGTGAAAAAGGTGGATGGGTTTTATATTTGCAAATATGTTATAGGGTAGATGTGCCAGTAATGGACACCCTTAAGGAATTTCTTTAAAAATGATTTTTTAATTAATAGTTATAATTGTTATATTCCACATTTTTTAATATTATATTAATCTACCAACAATATTTAACCATGCTCATAGTCACATTTCCCAACGTGAATCGAAATTTAAATGTAAATAACAGAAATAAATCAAAACACCCTAAATTCCAGTAATGGACACCCCACAAAAAGTAATAGATAATTGATATTATGATTGTATTTAAAACTAGAATTTAAAGAAAGCATATTAATGAAATAAAAGAAAGCTGAATTTTTATTGGTTATTTTTTTATATAAAAAAAAAAAGAAAAACGTTGAAGGTGGCTTATTACTGGAAGGCAGTCCATTACTGGCACATCTATACCCTATATATAACACGCTGCAGAAAAAAAAACCCTCTGAATTATTGAAATATACATTAAAGCACAATGGAATTATGTTCCTTAAGAATGAATATCTTTAAAAATAAATTTTGTATATTTTATCGTTTATTTATTTTTTTATTATTTTTTTTTTAAATAAAAATGTGGGGTTTTTAAAATTTCAGCATGGGTGTTTCTAGTACCTCTGTTTTTAAAGGTCACCAGCTGAGTCACACATGACATAAATCAGATGAAAGTGAGCATTTTATTCACATAGAACATTTAACATAAAACATTTAAAAATTGATATACATCATTTTAAAATGTTGTATTTCAACAAGTAAATCTCTAAAATGAATTGCCACAATTCTGTATTATCAGATTAAATTCTTTTAAAACTAAATAAATACTCCTTAGGTATTTTTAAATATTTTTATTGTTATAAATCGTTAGAAACAGAACGAAACAAAAAAATTGACTTCAGTGAAATATTTAATGAAATACTAGGGTGTTGTTTCTTTTTCTTTTCTTTTCTTTTCTTTTAGCGTAGTCAGAATTTCATTTTGGAGGGAGAGGGGCAGGGACGCCACCTCAAAACATTTTTGAAGGGGACGGGAAACTCTTTTGGTCTTGTTGTGCAATGTGCACCCAGTGACAGAACTATCTTCAAGTGTCTGCCACGCTAATAATGTTTTCAAAAATAGTCTGCAATACGCAATATCTCATATAAATTTATTCTTGCTACTGTTGTACTTGAGTGCTAATTAATTAAGGCATCAGCATTTATCCACCTTTTTGAGTAAAAAAAATTCTGAAATTCACAGCAAATATTCTGAAAGGTTACAGCAGAGGGGGGGGGAGGAGAAAATCCCCTCTTGGCAATAATTATTCTTTTTGCAGGTCGGATTAACGCTCCTTTTGATTCGAGTCGATTTCAGGCTGAGTGTAGATTCTTGCAAATTGGGTTCGGGTTAACCCGATTTTTCAAATGTTAGTTCAGTATATTATTTCAGACCAGAGGGCCCGTGCGAAGATTTCGCACTGAAATCTAATATTTTTTAGGTACTTCTCTATTAACCCGTCGACCGCTTTTCATAACAAAAAACTACCGCCAAACTGTAAGATTAAACGCCAAAAATGCAGTCCCATTTACTTGATGTCAGAATCATTATGCGTGTTTGTTACGTCATCTAGTGGTATTACATTCGACATTTCCGTGTATTTTTCATTATGTTTTACTGACTTAGTAGTTATTTTATTAATTAAAATAACAATTGTGTCCTTAAATTCTTATATTTTATTTATTTTTTGATATTCCAATGGCAACGTTCTCCCGTTTATTTGGCGATAGTTTTTAGCTATGAAAAGTGGTCGACGGGAAAATAGAGAAGTATCATTTTTTATCAATATGTAATATTTATTAGATGCAGGTTTAAACTTCTAAAGAAAAAGCAAGGATAAAAATATCTTCAAACAACATTTAGTTGTTAGTCAAGCCAGAATATCATCTAATTTATTCCATCAAAGTTAGACTAAAAGCCAAGATTGCTAAACGCACGCGCGAGAAAAAAAAATTAACAATCGTATTTTGACTGCATTAGAGGATGACGTCATCCGCTTCGGGAAAACCATGGGACTTAGAAATATAAATCTAAACATTTCAATTTCAATTTCGCTTTTTAATCATAAGTATAAAATAAACCCGTGCGGTGTTTTTTATAATAATTGCTATGAGCATCGTATGATGTGGTATTTTATTTTTTTGGCAACAATAATTTCAGAAAAACCTTTCATTTCTTTCATGAAAACAATAATGCCGATTTAATTTTTTAATTTCAGCAAATTTTAATCAAAAACATGTTTTAACGAATTGTTAAGTGGGCTATGTCAGAAGCCTGTTCTAAGACCTTTCATATGGTATCTCATTCGTTGTTCTGCGTTTCATATTTTCTGAGTAAAAGGGATGTTGACAGGAGAAATAATATATAAGGATTAAAAACTATGCCTGTATTAATAAGCATAGAACTTTGTGTGTCTGCTGTTTTCTAAAGGAATGTTGCATCTTTTCTGGGACTATTTCACAAAATTCACGTTTTTTTCGTGAACCTTTGACGAAATTAGCGGTTTTTTTTTACACCCACGATCCTATGGCGAAATTCACGTTTTTTTTTCGTGGCCCTTCGACGAAATTCGCACTTTTTTCGTGATCCTTTGACGAAATTAGCAGTTTTTTCCACGATTCTTTTACGAAATTGGCATTTTTGACGGCCATTTGACGAAATTTGCGTTTTCTCTGTGGCCCTTTGATGAAATTCGTATTTTTTCCACGATCCTTCAACGAAAGTCATGCTTTTTTTTTTAAAGTCTTTTGACGAAATTTGCTTTTTTTTTTTATCGCAATCTGTCAACGAAATTAGCCTATTTCCCAATGAATTTCGCATTTTTTCCGCGATCCTTCGACGAAATTTGCCGTTTTTTCGAGATCATTCGACGAAATTTACCATTTTTTCGTGATCCTTCGACGTAATTTACAGTTTTTTCGAGATCATTCGACGAAATTTATCATTTTTTCGAGATACTTCCACGAAAATTACAGTTTTTTCGAAATCCTTCGACGAAATTTTCCATTTTTTCGAGTTCCTTCGACGAAATTTACCGTTTTTGGGCGATCCTTCGACGAAATTTGCCTTTTTTCGCGATCTGTCGGCATAATTCTCCGTTTTTTCGTGATCTGTCGGCAGAATTCTCCGTTTTTTCGCGATCAGACGACGAAATTGACCGTTTTTTCGTGATCCTTTGACGAAATTAACAGTTTTTTCCACGATCCTTTGACGAAGTTGACGTTTTCTCCGTAGCCCTTCGGTAAAATTGCATTTTTTCGCAATCCTTCAACGAAACTCGTGTTTTTCTGACGTCCTTTTGACAAAATTCACGTTTTTTCACGGCCTTTTGACAAAATTTGCGTTTTTTCGCGATCTGTCAACGAAATTAGCCATTTTTCGCGATCTTTAAATGAATTTCGCGATTCTTCGTCGAAATTCGCCGTTTTTTTCGCGATCCTTCGACGAAGTTTACCATTTTTTCGCTTAATTTTCACGCTATAGCGCATCCGCGGCATCGCTGTATATTTTTAGTCTGCAGGTGCCCTAAAAAGTCTGCGACGCCCGTCGCAGCAGTGCCTACATTCTGTCACAGGGCTTGTGCACAGGTGAGAAGCAACTGATACAGTTTTATTTACACTAAAATTAGCCAATCTATTAATCTATACTAATAAAAGAAATTTTTTGCCAGTGTGTGTGTGTATATCTGTCTGTCTATTGGCGATGGCTGGGAAAATATGCCGCACGTAGAGATCTGAACATTTAGATGATGATAGTTCAAAGCAGGTCCTAATGCCACCTGAGGCTCACATTTTTCATTTTTTTAATAATTAACCGAGATATTTATTAAAAAACACAACGATCACTCTTCAGAAAGACATTCTTGTTCTGAAAATGGAGCGCGGCGGCAGTTCAGGAGCTCGCTAGCAAAAAGGATACGAAGGAAAAAAAACTGCTTTTTTTTTTCGTCTTTCGAAGCCTTCATCGGCTTCACTTTTCGAAAAAAAATACATGCTATTAGAGGGCACTTTAACCTTTCTAAGAGTGTAATCCGTTAAAAAAATGTATTAATATTTAACTCATTGAATACAAAAAAATCGAAATGCTTTTTTTATGTTTTTTTCCCTTCCTCATCTTTTGCATTTGTTTGAAGCCCGCGAAAACTAAAAACACCAGGCTATAATATCTACGTACTTTTATCTTTCTAACGATGCAATCCGTTTAAAAAATAACATATTATTATTTTCAAAAAAAAAAAATTCTTAAAGCTGTTTTGGGTATTTTTCTTTTTTTTTTTCTTTGCAATTTAAAAATCTGCATCGGCTACGGAAATGAACATATAAAAAGAAGAAATCATATCTATGTTTATTTTTCTTTCGAACAGTGCAATCCGTTTTAAAAAATATTAATATAAACCCTTTGAAAATAATTCGTTTCCTAAAGTCACTTTGGCGATTTTTGCTTTAAAATTCTGACAGATTCCGCAGTCCCGAAGTATTTGTTGTTGAGAGATTTTATTGTTTTAGGAAATACACCATAATCTACGTGACGTTATTTTTCTCTTTATTTTTTAGACTGAGAGACTGGCTGGTTGCTGTCGAAAGAACTGATTTATTAGAAAGTGAGCATGTATGCTCAATTGTGTATAACAGTGGTAGGGTGTGTAAAGCACACTTTTCTGATTCGTGTTTTTCCGGAAAGGATAAAAAGAAGCTGGCAAAGAATGCAATACCAAGCTTATCCAGTGCCATAAAGAAGAAGTTTACTGCTAAAAAAAAATGTTCAACTACTGGCAGGAATGCAGTTACAAGACCCTGCAAGAAGTTGGCAAATAAGGCAGCACCAAGCTTTTTCAATGCCGTAGAGAACAATTCTACTACAAAAAAAAAGCGTACTTCAGAAAATACACAAGAACACAATACTACTAACGACGACAATAATCATGTTTCAGAGAAAAGGTAACACATTTAAATTACACTGCAATTAAGTGAATAATTTTATGTTGTTAAAATAGTATCTTTTCTAGGTTAAAAAATTCATTTTATAACGTTCTAACATAACATTTAACAAAAGTATTGATCGAACAATCATATTGTTGAATTTAACTCTTCCTCTCCTTGTGTATGCATATTTTATAGCACAAAGATATATTGTTTAAAATTGTGCTCATATATTTGTCATATTGTAGTTTTTATAGAATAGCAGCAAGAGCCGTCCTTAGGCTTGTGCAACAGGGACGGCCGCACAGGACCTATCGCTTATAAAGACCTCGCATTTGAAGAAAAAATAATAATAAACAAGTGGGTATGTGTGATCGAAGATCGCACAAAGGGTTTCGTTTAATATTCCTTTCAAAACACTTTATCCTATCTTTAATAAATCCAAATAAATTTCATTTTAAAAAGAAAAAAAAAAGGGTCATGTTTTTTAAAGTAAAAATTTATTGGTCTATTTTTGTCGTTTTTTCGAAAATCTCAACCCGTCCGATAGCGGGCAAAACCCGCTATTATACTCTGTCATAATAATATCTGTCATGTGGACTAAATGTGATCTTAAAAAAAAAAATCAATTTCAAATTAAACATGTTGTGTAGAGACCTTCAAAATGTTAGACGTCAGATTAATTTTCTTTTTAATTCTCTAATGACGTCATATTAAGCTGCTTTCTGTATTTAAACATACTCATACTCCTTGTATTATTGGGAAATGTTTGAAAATTGCCGTTTTATTACTAATATGACGTCATATTAATCTTTTTTTCACTTAGTGAAACTTTTTATTTCATTTTCATTTTTCCCGTGGAAATCTTTCAATAGAAAATTAATTATTGTAGAAAGAATTTTATTGTGGATTTTTAATTGTTGGCAACTGCTATAACGAAAAATGTTTAAATTTAATAGGAAAAGGCTGTTAGATTTTTGGTTTTTTTATCTCTATATATTAAAATAATACGATTTTTTCAAATTTTATGATTTTGAGCTTTATAGTAGGTATTCAGCTATAAGTACACAAAATTTCATGACTGTAAGTTATATAGCTTCTGAGAACCGACTCTGTGACAGACAGACAACGAAGCGGGACTAATAGAGTTTCGTGAGATGAACGAAACCCTAAAAAAAATAATGAAGTATTTAGCATTCGTCTAGCAATTCACTTTTTTTTCATATAAGATTTTTAGGTACTTTTCGGTTAGCCAGGCGCCAGTGATATATATACATATGTACATACACACACATATATATTCATACATATAAGTGTATATATATGTCTGTATATAGTATATGTATATGTGTATATATATGTGTATATATATATCACTGGTGCCCGGCTAACCGAAAAGTACCGATTTTTATCTCTTATGAAGTGCATTTCTGAATTTTAGTTGATTAACTTATCCTGGTTAAACATATTAGAGGATTATACATAAATTTTATCTAGAAAAAATAACATAAAATCGCATAGTGAAAAATGTTCTTTTTTTTTTTTTTTTTTTTTTTTTTTTTTTTTTTTTTTGTTATTTGCACTTTACGAATTTTATGTTTTGAACTTTGCAAATACTCTTTAGTGTTCTTTCACATAAGCAACAGATTTCCGTTATAGACACAGAGATTTCAATTGATACGGTCTGTCTCAAAATTTTAGGCATAACAAGAAAATATCGTTTATTAAATAACAATGCAAAATTCATCAAAAGCACTTATCAGGTTCTGTAGAACTTACTAATTAGATTCTGTAAAATTATTCAAATAAATCCTATCAAAATGAATAAATGGGTATATTATCGTTAACTTTGATAAAAAATCTATAACTATACAGTTTAGGCACAATAAGTCAAAAGTTTAGGCACAATAAAAAAATACATCATTTAACACTTTTACATGATGCTATTTATTAATAGTATTCCCCTGGTTTCAGATAACTCCAAATAATCGTGTTTACATTGAATCAACTAGTTTTTAAATATCGGTGGATTACCATGCTTTTTCAATAGCCACTTTTAGTTCGTTAGTAGAGTCCTATTACTTTCTATTCTTGTAATACTTCACGGGTTATGATATCCTAAATGTTCTCGATTTGGTTTAATCCGGCTAGTCAATCTAAAACATTAACATTTCGGGCAGAAAGCCACTGTTTCTTACTGGGTAAATTGAAATATTGTTGTGCTGAAATCTCCACTCAGGATGTCACCAAATGTAAGCATAGGTGCTGCTCTAACGTCTCTTGATAGTTTGTTGGATTTTTTTCCCATGGAGAAATGCCAGTTTTGACATTTAAAGCCAATTGCCCCCAAACCATCAGACTTTCCGCCTCGTTGTCTACTGAAGAAAGTACGTGGCATAAACTGAGGCCATGCCAGTAACAATTTCAGCCATCAGGACCATCCAGATTCTACTTCTTTTCGTCGCTGTAAATACCGTGAGCCACTTGTCCCCACACGCGACATGTACTTTCGAGTCTAATCCTTCTGGTCTGTTTACAGTATGATGTTAGACTCGTTTTGCAAGACATATTTTTACTTTCTTCTATCTTTACAAGAAGAAAGTATTGGATTCATAACATTTTCGACGGATTTATACGTTTTAGAAGGTCCTGAATACGATTTGACTGTTTTTAGAAAATGTCTGTCAGTGAGTCTGTCTGTCTGTATGTATGTTACAAAAATTTTGTGGGCGCTCTATCTCAAGACCTAATGCACGAAATTTAATAAAACTTTAGATTCAGTTAGTCCCTGATATAATTGGTGCTGATATGTTTTAGGTGAAAATCACCCAATAGGTGGCGCTGCTATGCTGCATTTTTCGCGATTTCCGCAATAGCTCTATCTCAAGAACTAATGCTCTCATTTCCATCAAACTTCAGATTCTGTTAGACCTTGCCATAAATAGATGATGATGATTACGTTTTGGTGTAGATATCCCAACAGATGGCGCTGCTACACCACTTTTTCATGATTTTTACGATAGCTATATCTCAAGAACTGATGCACGGAATTTCATCAAACTTCAGATTCCATTAGACCTTGACATAAATAGATGTTCCTTACGTTTTGGTGTAAATAGCCCAACAGGTGGCGCTGCTATGCTACGTTTTTTATTATTATCATGATAACTACGGTAGAACCTCCATAAGTTGACCACCCAAGGGACTGTAACTAAGTGGTCAACATACGGAGGTGGTCAACTTAGGGAATTTTTAGAAAACATTTAGTACAATATTAGAAAAAATTTAGTAAACTTTTTTAGTATTTTTTAAGGAAAAATTTAGAAAAAAATTAGCACTTACTCCTTTTTATTTTTACTGAAGGTACAGCACATTTTACAGTTTTTGGAAGAATAATTCAATTTTTGTTTGAGTCCTATTTTTGTTCATTAGGTAACTGCAAAAATCACTTTCACAGTTTACAAGTCCATTAAGCATGCTTGTGCATTTTCCTGCAGCGAAATCTTTAAGTTTCTCCATCATGCGCTTGACATCGTCTTTCTTTAGAGTTTGGTACTTTTCAGTTTCGTCGTCACTTGGATCATCATCCTCTTCACCGTCCATTTCTTGTACCTTAAAGTCCTCACTGTGCTTAGTTTCAGAGAGTATCTCATTGAAGTTTGCCTCTGGGTCTGGTTCAACACATGTTACTAACTCATCGTGCATGGTAACATAATCTTCAAAATCAACTCTATCAAAAACTGGCAAAGGAGATAGAGGAAGCTCGTCCTCTTGCACCGATGTTGTAGCTGTAAGAAATACAGCTTTATTGAAACAGTTCTTAATTGTGGTTTGCGTTACTTTATTCCAAGCAGAATTAATCCAATGAACAGCATTCAAAGCATTTACTGACGCAGCTGTTGACGGTGCCAATGCAGAAGGACCACAGGCTTGTGTTTTCATGATCACCCATTCCAGAAGTTGAGCTCTGTGCACTTTGAAGGACTGAATAATGCCTTGATCTAAAGGTTGGGTTTTCGAAGTTGTGTTTGGAGGCAAAAATTTTAACTTCACATTTGTGAGATTATTCACTTTCGGGTTGCTGGGGCAGTTGTACACAGTATGTAGAATACACTGCTTCTTTTTCTTCATTTCTGCGTCAATTCCTCTAACCCACTCTTCGAACAAAGCACTGGTCATCCAAGCGGATCTATTCGCTCTCCAAAAACAGGAAGGTCTTCAGGTTTTACATTTTTAAATGCACGCGGTTTTGCGGATTTGCCGATCACCGTAGGCTTCAGTTTTTCCCCAGTCGTACTAGCACATAGAAGAACAGTAAAACGCTGTTTTGAAAGTTTTCCTCTTTTGCAAGTGTCACCGTTCATCACTAGACTTCTATCAGGCATTTCTTTAAAGGAGAGAGCGCACTCATTAGAATTAAAGATGTCCTCCTCTTTAAAACCTTTAGCAAACTCTGATAATTTTTCAATAAACTTCTCCACTACTTCAGCTGAAAAATTATTCGATTCCCCACACAACTTTTTGAGAAATCTCGTATCGTAGTTTGAATTTTTCAAGCCAACCTGCTGAAGCTTGGAAGTCCTCTATTTCGAATCCTTTTGCAAATTTTTTTGCTACTTCCTGAAGCAATAGGTCCCGATATTCTTGCATTGATTGATCTCATCTCTTTAAACCAACGAAACGTGGCTTCGTTCACAGCGTCGAGACACGTTTTTCTGCGTTTTCTTTGAAGTCCCCCGTTTTCGGAAGAATATCTTTCCAGATAGTGTTCCTTGCATTTTAAAATGTTGCTCACAGTTGTCTTGCTCACACCAAATTTTTCCGCTGTCTTTCTTTGGCTGCTTCTTTCCAGAAAATTAAGAAGATCCACTTTCTCCTTTAATTTAAGTTCTTTTAGAGCTTTTCTTTACGCCATTTTTAATGAAAATTCGCAAATAAACGACAGGTCCCGTCATGACGCAACATCCAGAAAAAAAACTGAATGTGTTTCACATGTGAGCGATGCATGTTGTTTTCCAATTCTGCGTATAGCTACATCGCTACGCACATCACCCTCCTCCCCTGACATTTTTCGGCAGATTCCAGGAATTTTGGCATTTCCCTCCCATTGTATCATACTAGAAGTGAACAATGAATGGAGCACCACTAGGGGTCGCGTGTTGCTCAGATAAGCCGAATGACTGATAAAGAAATTCCTGGCACCAGATGGAGAACAAACAGAGGGAAAAACAAATTCAAGAAAACATCAGTGGTCAAGTTACAGAGAGTAAAACCTACTAAAAAGTGGTCAACATACATCTTACGGAGGTGGCCAACATAGAGAGGTAAACCTCCATTGAAAATGCGTTGTGACCATTGCAACTAATAAATTTCGGTCAACATAGAGAGGTGGTCAACGTAGAGAGTGGTCAACTTTGGAGGTTTTACTGTATATCTCAAGAACTATCAAACTTCGGATTCAGTTAAACGTTGACGTAAGTTGTTGTTGATTAGGTTTTGGACTAAATCTACCAACAGGTGGCGCTGCAATGCTACTTTTGCAGGATTTAGACGATTTTAACAATAGTCATATCTCAAGAACTAATGCACGTAATTTAATAAAACTTCAGTTTCAGTTAGACCTTGATATAAATTGGTTGCCGATTCGTTTTTAGTGTATGCGAAACATGTGTGAGATAGAAGAAAGTTTTGGGATTGGCACATCCGACTAGTTTAAAACAATGTTCTTGCAGTCTCTTATGTGTCTATGTATTTCCTTTGAGACATTGACACAGATATTATTTTTAATTTTCCTTATGGGCGGACATATTATGCTTTGACGTAATCTTCTAATTTTTCGATCAGCTTGAACGCTTGTTTACATGTGTCCGCCCGCATCTTAGTTTCCGGTCAAAATTGTTATTTCTAGCAAGTAGTCTGTATATCCCTCGCTTTGAATGACTTAATATTCTAGAATTTTTTTTCGATTTCAACTTAAATATCTTTAAAATTTCCGCTTTTGGAAATTCCATTCATCTTAAATAAACAATGGAAGTACTATGGGGGAAATAATTTACGATATCTCATTCGCATTTCAATATTTTTAAATGATTTTTTTTTTGCATTGGATAGCTGAGGTCAATCTCTATGCACGCTCCTTTGTACTTTTTCGATTTTGATTACACGTTTTTTTTTTTTTTTTTTTTTTTTTTTTAATTAAGATACTTTCACTTTCGTAACCGATTTCAAAAGTGAAAGTGTCCTCAAAAAAAAAAAAAAAAAAAAAAACTGCAACAAAAATTGAAAAAGTACAAAGGAGCGTGCATAGAGATTAACCTCAGCTATCCAATGCAAAAAATTTTTTTAAAAATATTGAAATGTTAACGAGATATCGTAAATTATTTCCCCTATAGGATTAACATTAGCGAGCGGGTATTTTCGCCTGAGTGAAGTAGCCTCTTAACTGCTCAGGGAAAACGTTTGATTTGTTGAAACTAATCCAACATTTGTTAACCTTTGTTGCGAATCACGTGGTGGCTGATATGTGGCGCCAGTATGGCGCGCTCAAGCCCCTAGTGACGCAGAAAAAATCAGTTCTGTTGTACTTGGATAACTGCTCGAATAAGAAGCGGAACTGCCGCTCTCTCTCGATTTAATATAGAAATATTAATTATTAATTTTTTATTTATGTTCTCCATGTGTTTGTCTTTGTGTGAGTGTGAATAATAAAAAACTAGAAAAGGCCAAGATACATCTCGAATTCTTTGCAATATTACTCAAATAATACGAACTCGATTTATAATATATAAGTACTGGAATGTGTTTATAATCTCTTTCTTTCTTGTCAACAACTTTCTCATAGTCTGCCTAAACTTTTGAGACAGTGTTTTATTTTAACAAAAAGTAAAAAAGGCGTATTTTTTAAAATAAATAATGCTGATGATACCATTATAATAGTTCTACTATGTCTCATTTCAATTATATTTTAAATATTTATTGTGAAATTATTCTATTAATATCTTTCTCTTTCCAATTTTATTATCATATTTGAGAGTCTCTAAATTTTTGAGATCATTGACATTGAAAACTTTTCTTCAACAGCAAACAAAAACAAGTGGGTAAGTGTGATCGAAGATCGCACAAAGGGTTTCGTTTAATATTCCTTTCAAAACACTTTATCCTTTCTTTAATAAATCCAAATAAATTTCATTTAGCACAAAAAAAAAAGTCATGTTTTATATAAAATAAAAAATTAACCGGTCTATTTTTCCTTTGTTTCGAGTATCTAAACCAGCCCGATAGCGGGCGAACCCGGTATTATATTCTGTCATAATAATATCTGTCATGCGGACTAAATCAGATATTAAAAAAAAAAATTTCAAAATGAAACATGTTGTACACCTTCAAAATGTTAAAATATGCGAATATTTTCATAATCGGATTTTTACCATAATTCAATATGTTTCTCAAACTCATATATTTGCTATTCTCTATTACTCCTATTACTCATATTGATACTAGCTTTCTATTATTCTCAAACATTTGAAAAATTCGTTAAACTCCCCGAGGCTAACAAAAAAGACAGGCTACCGCGGTGCATTCCACTTATCTTTTTATACAAACCGCTAGAATGACGTGATGCTCTTTTCGTACACCTTCATTGGTGCATTCGAACATCATGTGACTCCGGCGGTCTGTAAAAAAAGATACGCTTAAAGCACCGCAGTAGCCTTTCTTTTTCGTTAGCCTCGTAAACTCCCAATATGACGTCAGATTTTCTTTTTAATTCTGTAATGACGTGATATTAATCTGCTTTGTGTACATACACATACTCATACTCATACTCCTTGTATTATTGGGAAATCTTTGAAAATTTACCTTTTATTACCACTATGACGTCAATCAATTTTATTTCATACTAGCTGACCCGCCCGGCGTTGCCCGAGCCCTTGTAATAAACTGAAATCTCCTAAAAAACGGAACTCTGGCCACGGTCTACAATGGCTTCGGAACCATATACCAGGCATGCTCGTACGCTCTAGAAAATCTTTCATTTCCCCCTACCACCGCCAGGGGAGCATTTTGTTCTAAACAAACCTCTTTCCGAACGAACTTCTGAGACAGGTCCCCGCTGCCTACGTTACTGTATGGTAGGCGCATTACAAAATTGAGCTGGTTTCGAGAAGATTGGAACATTATTAGCCCAGTTATTGCAATAAGGCACAGATAGAGAAAATTATCTTGAGTGAGGTGCCGAAGGAAGGGGATGTTCGAGTGTCCTTCAGAAAATGACTAATTAGGAGGCCCACTATGCATGCATAAAAATTCGTTCGTTTTGTTAAGCTAGGAACTTAATTACAAAGTTGGCTTAAACTCTTATTTGTAAATAGTGGTAACCGCTACTCATAAATTTAATTTAATGTTATAAAGGGTGACTATTAAGTTAAATATAATGTTTGGAATCACTTGCGTTCAAATCGGAAAGATAGTTGCTGATATATAGAAATGGGGCATAGTTAGAGAAAAACCTTGAAGGAGGGGTCGGGAGGGGAGGGTTGTTCAAGTACCCTTCAGCAAATGACTAATTAAGAGGAGCACTATGCATCTTTCGAAATTCGTTCGTTTGCTTAAGCTACGAACTTAATTACAAATTTAACTTTCCCAAGTATTCGGAAATAGTGGTAACCGCTACTCATAAATTTGGTTTAATGTTATAAAGAGTGACTATTAAGTTAATTATAATGTTTGGAATCACTTGCGTTGAATTCGGAAAGATAGTTGCTGAAATATGGAAACGGAGCATAGTTAGAGAAAAAACCTTGAAGGAGGTCCCGGGGGGGGGAGGGAATGTTCAAGTGCCCGTCAGAAAATGACTAATTAGGAGGACCACTATGCATCTTTCAAAATTCGTTCGTTTCCTTAAGCTTTGAATTTAATTACAAATTTGGCTTAAACTGTTATTCGTAAATAGTGGTAACCGCTACTCATAAATTTAGTTTAATGTTATAAAGGGTGACTATTAAATTAATTATAATGATTGAAATTACTTGCGTTGAAATCGGAAAGATAGTTGCTGAGATATGGAAACGGAGCAGAGTTAGAGAAAAAACATTGAAGGACGGGCCGGGAGGGGGGCGGGGGTTGTTCAAGTGGCTTTCAGCAAATAACTAATTAGGAGGATCACAATACATCTTTAATGATTGATTCATTTGGTTAAGCTAGGAACTTAATTTGAAATTTGGCTTACACTATTATTCGGAAATTCTGGTAACTGCTTTCTAGAAATACACCTAGAAGCTTAAATGTAATTAGACCCTTGCCCCTCTTCATTCCCGCAAATATAAAAAAGAATCTGTTAAATAAAGTTTTCTGTATTAACAATCTCCATCATAATAATAAATGCCATGGAAAAAAAAAAAAAAACTTAAACCCGACTAATTGTCATGAAGAAAAATGGGCCTGGAAAATATTTCAATCAGTGGGACGTATGTGTAATTTGTCATGTACAGGTGGCGCGACAATCGCATGGCTCCGCTACGCTGATAACTTCAATCCATATTGACACTATTTAGCTATTTAGTTAGAAATCTTTATTTATGCATCGCTACTCTGGTTTATTTAATTACTTCTGTGAAGAATCGATGCAACCAACCAGTGAACCAACCAACCCAAGAGAATAAAAGCGTATTTTTAATGAGAGTTCTTTGTGCATTTTAATTAATATTTCAGAAAGTAATTAAAATATTAAAATTGTGACGCTCAGGTACACCAGGAGAGGGTTTGGACTACCTAAATCCTAAATTTACAGACTTCTAGGTGCGCTAAATTTTCCCTCACACACAGAGCGAAACTTTCTTTTATTAGTATATTAGCTGACCCGCCCGGTGTTGCCCGAACCCTTGTAATAAACTTAAATCTCTTAAAAAACGGAACTCTGGCCAGAGTCTACGATGGCTTCGGAACCATATACCCGGCATGCTCGTACGCTCTAGAAAATCTTTTATTTCCCTCTACCACCGCCAGGGAAGCATTCTGTTCTAAACAAACCCCTTTCCGAACGAACTTTTGAGACAGGTCCCCGCTGCCTACATTACTGTATAGTAGGCGCACTACAAAATTGAGCTGGTTTCGAGAAGATTGGAACATTATTAGCCCAGTTATTGCAATAAGGCACAGTTAGAGAAAATAACCTTGGGTGAGGTGCCGAGGGGAGGGGATGTTCGAGTGTCCTTCAGAAAATGACTAATTAGGAGGCCCACTATGCATGCATAAAAATTCGTTCGTTTTGTTAAGCTAGGAATTTAATTACAAATTTGGCTTAAACTCTTATTTGTAAATAGTGGTAACCGCTACTCATAAATTTAATTTAATGTTATAAACGGTGACTATTAAGTTAAATATAATGTTTGGAATCACTTGCGTTCAAATCGGAAAGATAGTTGCTGATATATAGAAACGGGGCATAGTTAGAGAAAAACCTTGAAGGAGGGGCCGAGGGGGGGAGGGTTGCTCATGTACCCTTCAGCAAATGACTAATTAAGAGGAGCACTATGCATCTTTCGAAATTCGTTTGTTTGCTTAAGCTAGGACCTTAATTACAAATTTGGTTTACCCAATTATTTGGAAATAGTGGTAACCACTACTCCTAAATTTAGTTTAATGTTATAAAGAGTGACAATTAAGTTAATTATAATGTTTGGAATCACTTGCGTTGAAATCGGAAAAATAGTTGCTGAGATATGGAAACGGAGCATAGTTAGAGAAAAAAAGAAAACGGAGCGTAGTCAAAGAAAAAAAGAAAACGGAGCATAGTTAGAGAAAAAACCTTGAAGGAGGTCCTGGGGTGGAGGGGATGTTCAAGTGCCCTTCAGAAAATGACTAATTAGGAGGACCACTATGCATTTTTCAAAATTCGTTCGTTTGCTTAAGCTTTGAACTTAATTACAAATTTGGCTTAAACTATTATTCGTAAATAGTGGTAACCGCTACTCATAAATTTAGTTTAATGTTATAAAGAGTGTCTATTAAGTTAATTATAAATGTTTGGAACCACTTGCGTTGAAATCGGAAAAATAGTTGCTGAGATATGGAAACGGAGCATAGTTAGAGAAAAAACCTTGAAGGAGGTCCCGGAAGGGGGGGCGAAGGGGATGTTCAAGTGCCCGTCAGCAAATGACTAATTAGGAGGACAACTATGCATCTTTCAAAATTCGTTCGTTTCCTTAAGCTTTGAATTTAATAACATATTTGGCTTAAACTGTTATTCGTAAATAGTGGTAACCGCTACTCATAAATTTAGTTTAATGTTATAAAGGGTGACTATTAAATTAATTATAATGTTTGAAATCACTTGCGTTGAAATCGGAAAGATAGTTGCTGAGATATGGAAACGGAGCAGAGTTAGAGAAAAAACCTTGAAGGACGGGTCGGGAGGGGGGGGGGTTGCTTAAGTGGCCTTCAGCAAATAACTAATTAGGAGGATCACAATACATCTTTAAAATTGATTCATTTGATTAAGCTAGGAACTTAATTTGAAATTTGGCTTAGACTATTATTCGTAAATTCTGGTAACTGCTTTCTAGAAATACACCTTGAAGCTTAAATGTAATTAGACACTTGCCCCTCTTCATTCCCGCAAATATAAAAAAGCATCTGTTAAATAAAGTTTTCTGTATTAACAATCTCCTACATAATAATAAATGCCATGTAAAAAAACAAAAAAAAACTTAAACCCGACTAATTGTCATGAAGAAAAATGCGCCTGAAAAATATTTCAATCAAGGGGACGTATGTGTAATTTGTCATGTGCAGGTGGCGCGACATTCGCATGGCTCTACGATGATAACTTCAATCCATATTGACACTATTTAGTTAGAAATCCTTATTTATGCATCACTACTCTGGTTTATTTAATTACTTCTGTGAAGAATCGATTCAACCAACCAGTGAACCAACCAACCCAAGAGAAAAAAAGCGTATTTTTTATCAGTGTTTTGCATAAATTAAAAAAAAATTACCAACCGAATTTTTCAAAAATCACATAGTCAGAGACGGAATATTTTTTTACATATGCTCAGAAATTTTAAAATTGATATCTCAATTAGTTTTCTTAAAATTCGTCAATTAGTAAAATAATTTCGAATTCGTTCATTTCCGCTTCCAAATCCAATGCGCCGGTTCGTTTCTTTCGCCATTTTGATTTAAAAGATGATATTTTAGAAGCGATGGTTAATTAGAATCTAATTAATATCTAGGCTAATTATCAAAATATTAAAATTCTGAGGCTCAGGGGCACATGGCCAGACCTTGGACTATCCATACTTAAATTTCCAGCCTTCTAGGTGGGCTAGATTTTCCTAAGTCATTGCCAACAGACACACACACACAGAGCGAAACTTTCTTTTATTAGTATAGACTAGCTAACCCGCCCGGCGTTGCGCGGGCCCGAGATAATTACAATCTCAGAGAAAGGCGTTAACCCCCTCCCTCCCCATACCCGCAAATATAATGAATAATTTGTTCAAGAGAACCACCGTTACCTACATCAACGCGATCATTAAAAAAAGAATTACATTTTTCTGATAATTAGAACAAAACGAAGACGCTACGCTAAAATAGCCGGCAGATGTCACCCCTTCTCGACCGCAATTTCAAATCTATATCTTAATTAGTTACCTAAATTTTTGTTCATTAGTAAAAATTGGCAATTATTTCCTTTCATTTTCGCAAACTAAATGGAGGGATTTTCCCGAGAAACAGATGTCTCTGCAGTTCAGTTTTTAATGAAAGCCGATCCCTGTCTGAAACTTTCCGGGATCGTTTTCACTGGCGCCTGCAGATTTTTGGCAGTTTTTTGCGTAAATTACAAAAAATTACCAACCGAATTTTTCAAAAATCACATAGACAGATACAGAATATTTTTTTACATATGCTCAGAAATTTTCAAATTGATATCTCAATTAGTTTTCTTAAAATTCGCTAATTAGTTAAATAATTTCGAATTCGTTCATTTCCGGTCGCAAATCCAATGCGCCAGTCCGTTTCTTTCGCCATTTTGATTTAAAAGTTGACATTTTAGAAGCGATGGTTAATGATAATCTAATTAATATCTAGGCTAATTATCAAAATATTAAAATTCTGAGGCTCAGGTGCACATGGCCAGACCTTGGACTATCTACACCTAAATTTCCAGCCTTCTAGGTGGGCTAGATATTCCTAGCCATCGCCAACAAACAGACACACACACACACACACACAGAGCGAAACTTTCTTTTAGTAGTATAGATATAGATTAATCTTTTTTTTCAATTGGTGAAACGTTTTATTTCATTTTCATTTTTCCCGTGGAAATCGTTCAATAGAAAATTAATTATTGTAGAAAGAAATTCATTGTGGATTTTTAATTTTTGGCAACTACTATAACGAAAAATGTTTAAATTTAATGGGAAAAGGCTGTTAGAATTTTGTTTTTTTATCGCTATTTATTAAAATAATACGATTTTTTCAAATTTTAATATCTTGAGCTTCATAGCTGGTATTCAGCTATATATACACAAAGTTTCAACTCTGTAAGTTACATAGTTTGCGAGAATGGCTCTGTGACGGGCAGACAACGGAGCGGGAGTAATAGGGTTTCGTGAGATGACCGAAACCCTAAACAAGTGGGTAAATGTGATCAAAGATCGCACAAAGGGTTTCGTTTAATATTCCTTTCAAAACACTTTATCCTTTCTTTAATATATCCAAATAAATTTCATTTAGCAGAAAAAAATGGCATGTTTTTTATAAAGTAAAAATTTACCGGTCTATTTTTTCGTTTTTTTTTTTTTTTTTTTTTAATATTCCAGCCCACTGTTATACCCTGTCATAATAATATCTGTCATGTGGACTAAATGAGATATTTAAAAAAATAATAATTTCGAAATTAAACATGTTGTACACCTTCAAAATGTTAAAATAAGCGAATATTTCCGTAATCGGGTTTTTATCCTGATTCAATACGTTCCTCAAACTCATATATTTACTATTCTCTATTACTCATATGGATACTCACTTTGTATTATTCTCAAACATTTGAGAAATCCGTTAAACTTCCGATATGACGTCAGATTAATTTTCTTTTCAATTCTCTAATGACGTGATATTAATCTTCTTTCTGTACACTGTACTTTCTGTCCTTGTATTATTGAGAAATGTTTTAAATTTTCCATTTTATTACCAATATGCGTCAATCATTTTTATTTCATACTAGCTAATCCGCCCGGCGTTGCCCGGGAAAGAAATATTAATAATCTGTTCTATACGAATATGACTGAAATCTGTAAGGCTTATCGAAATCAAGTCGAATGAGGCATACCCCGTCGTAATCAGGCTCATAAAACCCAAGATCGGAAAGCGCATCCTGGCGGTCGGAAGTGCAGCTAAAATATTTAAGGCTATAGATATCAAGTCGAATGAGCCTAACCCCGTCGTAATTGGGTCCATAGAACCAGATATACTCCTATAGTTCCACTTTCTACCGCCAGGGGGAGCAGTCTGTTCGGGAAGAGGCCTTTGCAGAACACTTAACCCAACCAAATTTCCTAGTAGAATTGAAATTTAACTACGGGTAAACATTGCCAAAATAGCGGAAATCGCGAAACTGGGTTACGTAATCGATCGGTTTCTAAAGGGTTAATGTAGATATTTTTTAAAACCCAACCGTGCATTTTGAAGAAAATGAACGTGTCTATGATCTGGAGTCTACTGTTTGTCCGTACTTGCATTTCCCGAGTCGATGCCGATTTTTAAATCTGGACCAAAAAAAGGAAATTCGCGTGAGTGAGTTTTGGAAAAAAAAAAATTTCGGAGGGTTAAAATTAACTTTTTTCAAAACGGATACCAGATTTTAAAAAACAAAGGGATATAGATTAGGCACGGTATTTTTAGTTTTTCGTATCTTGTTTATAAACGCCAATTCGGATTTTTAAAGATAGGAGAAATAGTTAAAAAAGCGAAATTGACTTACGGTTAAAAACGTTTTCGAAAGGGTTAACGTGATTTATTTTTTAAACTAAAGGTTTCTGCCTAAACCCGATAGAACGTAGATGTCTTTAGGTGTGTTTGCTTTTTGTTTGGTTATTTTAGAAAGCCGATGCCAGATTTAATATATAGCAGAAAATCGGAATTCGCAAAAGAGAGTCCTATGCACGAATTTTTTAAAGGGTTAATATTCGTATTTTTCAAAAACAAATACAGATGTCCAAAAAGGAATAAATTTAGATATTGTCTGGTATTTTTAGTTTTTCGTACCTGTCTCTGAATTGCCGATGCGAAATTTTAGAAATTGCCAAAATCGCAAAAATCGCAAAACGGTATATAGAAAATATACTTTTTCGAAGGGTTAATTTTTGTATTTTTTAAAACCAAAGGTGGCTTTGAAAAGGACAAAAACAGTTCTTTAATTTGGTGACCTTCGTTTTTTCGTATCTTTTGTATTCCGGTAGATGTAAGGCTCGGAAAACGGGAGAAAGTAAAAAACACGAATTCGATGCTTGTTGATTAATTTTTTTTTGAAAGGATTAAATGTAAATTTTTTTCAAACCAACCAGATCGTTCGAGACGTAAAAGTATTCTCTTTTAGAATATGTAGACGGTTTTTCCGTATTTTTAGCCGTTTGTCCATGGCGAATTTAGAAATACTTTAAACAAGAACGGAATGTCTTCTGCTTTCTTTCTTCTGTTTCAGAAAATACGGAAATTGGTTTCTGCGCATGCGCCTGCTCGCTTCAAAATAATGACTTTTTTATTTGTGATCTTTGATCAGTTTTTAATTGATAACTACTTTAATTTTCAAAATTTTAAAATTCTGAGGCTCAGGTATACCAGGAGAGTGTTTGGACTACCTAAATCTAAATTTACAGACTTCTAGGTGTGCTAAATTTTCCTAGCCATCGCCAACAGACACACACACACACAGACACACAGAGCGAAACTTTTTTTTATTAGTATATAGATTAATCTTTTTTTCTCAATTGGTGAAACTTTTTATTTCATTTACATTTTTCACGTGGAAATCTTTCAATAGAAAATTAGTTATTGTAGAAAGAATTTTATTGTGGATTTTTAATTGTTGGCAACTGCTATAACGAAAAATGTTTAAATTTAATAGGAAAAGGCTGTTAGAATTTGGGTTTTTTATCTCTATTTATTAAAATAATACGATGTTTTCAAATTTTAATATTTTGAGCTTCATAGCAGGTATTCAGCTATATATATACACAAAGTTTCAAGTCTGTAAGTTATATAGTTTCTGAGAACGGCTCTGTGACAGACAGACAACGGAGCGGAGCGGGAGTAAGGATTTCGTGAGATGAACGAAACCCTAAAAAGGGTGTAGATAATAGTTAAATATAGCTGTTTTTCTAGCTCTAAATATGCGAGGAATTTTTTTTAAATAGTTTTTTGGGAAGAATACTCATTTAAGCACTCAAAACTGATAAAGCAATTACCCGGCCAATTTATTTAATCATTTTATTGTAACTTCTAATTCCGTATACTATATTACTTTCTTATCTTTTCCATGTATGGATTAAAGAATGCAAAAGTTATTTCATATAAACCAGAAATCTAGAAACTTATACGGGTTCCCGCGATTTGGGTGAATTGCAAACTTACCTTGATATCCCTTCTAAATTCTTTGGTTTACTAATAAAAATAGATTAGATATTAAATATTATCTTTAAGGTTACTTAGGATCGCCGTAATTTTTGCTCATTCGAATAACATGTAAGTGCGAAAAAGGACCTTTAAAGGTTTAAAGATGCGACATAGTTAAAATTTTGTTCAGTTTGAAAACTCATGACATTATTAAAATACGCTTTAAACTGTAAGTGTATCGGTAGTCTGTGGCTGCGCGCAGACCAAATCTCACGACCAAGGTTTTTTTTTTTTTTTTTCTCTTTCTCTTTCTTTTTTCTTCTTCTTTTTTTTTGGGGGGGGGGGGGGGATGTAAAGGGATATATATTTTTTTTTCCAAAGGCTTTATGGATAATATATTTTTTTTAATAACTCGACAAAGGCTTCAAAATAAAGTGCAAGAATTTAACAAAAGAAATTCTCTTCAGAGTGAGATGATAAACATTTTCTGAACCCTTCCCCACATATACCTGTAATCGTTAGCTTGCCGCGGGAGACATCGGTATAAATGGACAAAGAACTCGACATCGTCGCCATCGGTCTGCACGCAGCCTATCATTCAATTTCTTTTTAGCAGCTCAGTTAAAAAAAAATCTACAGTAGCTTCTGGTTATATCGCGCTTCATTGTATAGCTCATTTGAATTAGCTCTTAAGCATGCGTGTCTGTTGAAAACTTTTTTACTTTCACCGCAATTTCGATTTAAACGTAGTATATATATATAGTGAGCAAAAAGTGTATTTGCACATACCAGGTGAATTTGTTGTATTACACATAAATAAACACAAAATGAATTACGAATGAAATATCTCTCTCTACATAAAATAACAAATGTCTGCCTGCCTGACCGCGGATAGCACCGTAATTATAACACCTAGGACTCTGAAATTTTTGTCATGTGTAGATGCTGTCACCTGAAAGTACACCTCGCAGCCGGATTTTTAAATTTCAATTTAGATTTTTTTTAAATTAAAACGTGCATTTGAAATTTTGGGTTTGAGGCTTTTTACAGCTCTCCGCCAATCCGCGTCAAGGAAGCAACAAGTTAGCGGCAACGAAGCAGCCAGCCAATGAGAGCAGCGGAAACAGAGCCGTCCTTAGGGGTGTGCGACAGGTGCGGCCACACAGGGCCTCGCCCCTAAAAAGGCCTCGCACCTGGAAGCAAAATATTTTTTCTTTAATAAAAAGAAGAAAGTATAATAGGAAATCTTTAATATAAATTTATGATTTCAGTTAAGAAAAGATAGTGGTCTTGACATAAAATATAGCCTACGTTGGAAGAGGGACTTTCACCATCAATTTGTCACCATTACTTTTGAAATTGGTTTAGTAGTTCCAGAAATTATCCTTACAAACACACAAACAAATGCTACTTCTTTATAAAAGCTACGGGATCGAACCCGAACTCCCGGGTTACAGTATATTGGTGAAAACCATTCTTTTTTATTGATAATATTGATAAGATAATGTTAAGAAGCTGGAAGGAAAGGGCCTCGCAAAATCCCTGCACCGAGCCTCGCTTTAAGTCGTCCTCGCTAAGGACGGCTCTGAGCGGAAAATACGGGATATATCGACAGCATTGCATTTCCTTTACGGAACTTGGCTTGGCTAGCACGGAGCATGTGTAGAAACAAATTGTACAGTTTATTTTAATATTTATTTATTGCTCATTACTATCTTTTACTAATATAGGTTCACGTAAGTTATTTCCAAATGTATTTCTTCGTATGCGTAGTCGCCCCCATATGTTATTATGAGATATATATATATCTTGCAATTTACTGAAAGTTTTTATAGCGCTAGGCATATCATTTCAAACCTGAGGCCTACATCAGTGATGCGAAAATTTTGAGTCTTTATTGCTATAAGATCATAGAAACTCGACAGAGTTTCTCGCCAAGCATAAGAAACAGCAATGCATTACACAGTAAATGAAAAGAATTTCCGCCAATGGATGCCAAACGATTTTACAAATTTTTTTTTTTAACTCTGTCAGTTTATATTTTGCGGACGGGACAAAACGGGTTTTTGACACATCTATATCTCGCGTTCTATTTATGATAGAAACAAAATTCTTGATTCTTTGGAATGGGGCGCGCCAAATGACTAAGAAATCAAAAGAAAAGCAAGATCTGTCGAATAGGTTTTCAGGAAATGCGATTTTAAAAGTGCTGTTTTTTGCCCTTTTTAAATCTTGTACAGACCAAAAACTGTTGACAGGGCTACTGCAATGTGTAATTATCGGATTTTTACGTGGTTTACGTCATTTGAATTGTTTTTATGAGTAGTTCAAACCTTTGTAAGTTTCATGAAAAATATTAATTAGTTTTTGAGTTATATCAGTTTAAAGTTATTGATTCCTATACTTAACATGTAGCTAAAAACTGTTGACAGGGCTACAGCAATGTGTAATTATCGGATTTTTACGTGGTTTACGTCATTTGAATTTTTTTTATGAGTAATTCAAACCTTTGTAAGTTGCATGAAAGAATATTAATTAGTTTTTGATTTATATCAGTTTAAACTTATTGATTCCTATACTTAACATAGAGCAAAAAAATAATAAATGACCCAACTCTTTTAGAAATGGTCGTATACACATAATATTAAGATATGTTATTACAGTCGACCCAAGTAAGCTCCCTATTATAAAAAAATAGTAGCATTTAAGGTTCGTTTACAGGTTCTCACAAAAGATCATTTGATATAGGGCTAAAGAATTGTGTAATTATCCGATTTTTACGCGGTTTGCAACAATTGCATTGTTTTTATGAATAGTTCAAATGTTTAATATTTTGTGTAAAATATGAATTAGTTTTTTTTATATATATCACTTTAAAGTGATTTATTCCTATACTTAAGATGAAGCAAAGACACATTAAATGGTCTAACTCTTTTAAAAAAGAACGTATGCGCAGGATGTTAAAATATGTTACTACGAACGACCTAAGTTAGCTTCCTATTGTGAAACAGAACTTTAGAATTTAGTTTTCGTTTACAGGGTAACTCAAAAGATTTTTTAATAAGACTAAATAGTTGTGTAATTAGCGAATTTTTACGTTGAAGTACTTGATTCATCAACACACAGGAAAAACAATAGTAAATAGCATAATATTTGTCATAGTTGCTATATACACAAGATATTCAAATATGTTACTACATCCGATTCCTTTAAACTCTCTATTGTTTATATTGTTGAACCATATACGTTTCGTTTACAGAGTCTCTTAGAAGATCTTGATTACATTACAACCGATGTATATTTACTGAGTGAGATGTATTTTAATGATTTTATACTGTTTCAATCTCTGTAAGGTTTTATTATCTTGCTTTAACATTTAATACGGGTTCATTTTGTCTGTCTCAAAGCTCGTCGATCTTAAGCTCTGAATCTATTAAAATATAGTATTTTCATCGATTAAAAAAACTGTGTTTATTAATAAATGTATCAGGAATTGATTGAAAAAAGCGATTAAAAAATTCCAACTTTACATTCATGCGCTGAGTAATAGAATGTAAAAATGTTGCTAGAAGTTTTGCGTTTAAATATTTGCCGTTCATCGAATCTCCGGCTATGACGAACTTAAAATGCTCTAAAAACAGGCCTAAGAGCACAATGAAAAGGAAATAATTTCTTAAATTCCTCATAAAAATTAAAAATGCTATATTTCGTATACAATAGGTGATCGGTAACGAACTGTTCGGTTTACGAACAAATCGGTTAACGAACACTTTCGCGTGAGATTTTTATGTTCGGATAGCGAACACATGTTCGGTTAACGAACACTTTCAAGATATTTTTATGTTTGGAGAACGAACACCTCACGAAACAAAGTCATGATGAAGCAATGCCGTGTTTCATATTTGCCCAGCTATACTTATTGCTTCTATTGTCGACTTTGGGAACATTTTAACAGTTGCATTACATATGTCCTAATTAATTCATGGACTGCCGGAGATTGAGAACCTATATTTTAGGATCCCCGAATTGGAATGGACAGACTAGAAACATTAATTATGTATTTTGTGTCTATGTATTTTGTGCATTTAGTAAATATAATCCTTTTTGGTTTAATCACGCTCCTTTTTAAAATCTAATTTAAAGCTTTATGATTTATCCGATCAAAAATTTTAATAAAGTTTTACATTTTTTTAAACGGTTTATTATGTAAAGGCATGTCTTTGTGGTATATTTACAAAATCACACAAAATTTTGGAATACATGTCATCCTACGAACATTTTCTATTTTGAAATCACTTTAATAGTTTTTATACTTTTGCAAAGGTTGCGAATCTTTTTTTTTTCCGATTCTCGAAACGTTGAGTTAAAAAACTTAACAAATGAAAAAAAATTTAAGGTGCTCAGTAATTTTCAAGAATAATATTTAATATATTAGTATAAAAATCCCCGTAAATTACAATGGTTCGTAGAAAAAAAAAATTGATTATTCTCAGTAAAGTATGCTCCATAAACTTATTGTTACAATTGACCGAAAAAAGGTGCTTCTTATTTTTCCACATTTTTCTGAAATTGCAGTATTTTAATTACTTTGTAAACTACTGTAAAATTTTCTATTTTTTTGTTTTTTGAATGTATATAAACGGAAGAGTGATATAAACAAAAGAAAAAGAAAAATAAACATGTCATAAATAATCTGATGAATACAATCTAAGGAAATGAATATAAAAGTTTCCCCTTTGCTATGGTAGAGACATGTACATTGGAATAAGTCACTCAATAAATTGTATAATTCTGATGTATAATTCTATTTATAGCATCACAATTATTTTTTTATTTTGCCCCTTTCATCTTTCTTTTATCTTTTCTTTTCTGAATAAAAATGGAATCTGTGTAATTGAAATTAAATACCTTACAAAAAGAAGTGATATCTCATCAAAAACAACTCGTTGTAAATGATCCCGCCAAGCCACAAACCTAAAACGTCAGCCATAAAAAGAAGTGATATCACATAAAAAGAAGCGGTATAGAAGTGCATACTCCGAGTCCCGTGTAAAAATCTATCATCACTCATAATGTTTCCAAAGGACTCGGAGTGAGGTACAGTATGTGAAAACTGCTTGGCGACCTGCAGGCTTTTAGAATATATGCAGTATATCAATTTTTAATATCGAAAAAATAAATTTTTAATTTTTGTTCACTTTTATAAATATTTTTGCATGCGAAAGAACTGACAGAACGGATTTTTCCCCAGACTTATGCGATTCCGCTTACGCTATAATTATTGCAATATATCTCAATTTAGTTAACGTTTATTATAAAGTGCATTGTTATTAATGTGCGTATGATCATTATATATATATATATTACAAACTCAAAATCTTTACATGTTTACTTAAGAAATCTTCTTCGTAAGAGTAGTGTTTCTAGTTTAAATAATGGTAAATAAAATCGACAAATTAATTTTTCAAGCTCATAAATAAGAGAAGACATGCAAACACAGAAGCTTCAACTTTTTACAATTTTATGGGAGCAAAATAATTAAATAAATAAAAATAAATAAAAAATAAATAAAATAATATAGTCATATGTAATTGCAGGAAACGCGAACATTATAAATGCCTGCAGGTTGCCAAGCAGTTTTCACATACTGTACCTCACTCCGAGTCCTTTGGAAACATTATGAGTGGTGATAGATTTTTACACGGGACTCGGAGTATGCACTTCTATATCGCTTCTTTTTATGTGATATCACTTCTTTTTATGGCTGACGTTTTAGGTTTGTTGCTTGGCGGGATCATTTACAACGAGTTGTTTTTGATGAGATGTATGTTTTATGGATGGCTGTAAGATGCATGTTTTATAAAGAGTTTCATATGAACTTAAAACGTTCAGTAAATAATAATTAAAGTATTTATTTAAATTATTGGGTGAATTTTTTATTTGCTGAATGTTTTCACTAAATGTCACTAAATTTTTGAGTAATTTTTTTATTGTTATTTACAATTTTACTTCCTATTACTGTTTTTGACTACATTTTTAGCCAGTTTGTTTCATTTAAGAACATTTTTAGTCGCCCAAGAATCGAATGATTTTCTTGAACTTTACTTTCTATAAAATGAAAACATTCAGTAAATAATTATTAAATTGTTTTGATAGACATACATCTTCCACAAAATTTGTGAGTATTTATTTACAGTCTTTCTTCCTATTATTGTTTTTGACTACATTTTCAGTCGCCCTAGAATCGAATAATTTTCTTGAACTTTACTTTCTATAAAATGAAAACATTCAGTAAATAATTATTAAATTGTTTTGATGAAAACATACATCTTCCACAAAATTTTTGAGTATTCATTCATTGTTATTTACAATCTTTCTTCTTATTCACTGTTTTTGACTACATTTTTAGTTAGTTTGTTCCATTTAAGAACATTTTTAGTTGCCCCAGAATTGAATGATTTTTTTAAACTTTACTTCTATAAAATGAAAACATTCAGTAAATAATTTTTAAATTGTGTTGATGAAAACATACATCTTCCACAAAATTTTTGAATATTTATTTACTGTTATTTACAATCTTTCTTCCTCTTTAATTATTATTACTTACCCATCATACGTATAGGGTAAGTCTTGTAATCTTTTTGAAAATCGAAATTTTTTTTTGACGGATTTACACATTTCAGACACTGGAGATTCCGAAAAACATATTTTTAGAAAAAAAAAAAAATTGCCGTCCGTCTGTGTGTGTGTCTGTAAACGCTCTATCTCCCGAAAAAATTGAGATAGAGACTTGCAATTTGGTATGTACTTAGTATGTAATAATGGGAAGAAGCCTATTTAATTTCAATAACCTCGATTAACCGGAACTATTTTTTTCGGACTCTCGAAATATTCGTTCTGATAAAAGGTATATAAAAATTTTCGAAATTGTTTATTTTAAGAAAAGAATATAAAAGACAATAAAAAAACATAAATTTTGCATAAAGCATGAAGTCGATCGGATAATTAATTGCCGAGATATTTGGAATCCTATTTCCTACACTCTTCGATTTTTCATGACCCTGTATTTCATCTAAATTTCACTTCAAAGATATATTTTAATTGAAAATTTGACGCTTAATCAGATGCAATAAACCGCTAGTTAATAGGATTATTATTTTTGGAGTTATAAGGAGGTTTCTTTCAAGCAATTCAGTAATCGAGCCTTTAAAGTTTATGACGTCATCAAGCCACGATTTTATTTGAATTGCAATGCATTTTATAAGTAGTTTACACATTTTTATTTTAATATTTTACATTATGCATATCCATGATGGGTAAGTATTACGGTGGCCCCCAACGACTAGTTTACTGAATGTTTTCATTTCATATGAAACTCTTCATAAAACATACATTTTATAGCAATAAATTCTCAAAATTTTCGCATTACTGAAGTATGCCTCAGCTTTGAACTGATATGCCTAGCGCTATGAAAACTTTCTGTAATTGCAAGATATATATAACTCATATATGGGGGCGACTACGCATATGAAGAAATACATTTGAAAATAACTTACATGAACCTTAATTAGTAACAGAAAGTAATAAGCAATAAATAAATATATAAAATAAACTGTACAATTTATTTCTAGCCAAGCTCGGTAAAGGAAATGCTGTTGCTATATCCCATATTTACCGCTGCTCTCATTGGCTGGCTGCTTCGTTGCAGCGGATTGGCGGAGAGATGTAAAAAGCCTGAAACTCAGAATGTCATATGCACGTTTTAATTTTTAAAAAATCTAAATTGAAATTTAAAAATCCGGCTGAGAGGTGCACTTTCCGGTGACAGCATCTACACATGACATCAATTTCAGAGGCCTAGGTGATCCTTTAACGAAATCCGTGTTTTTTGCGCATCCTTTTGTCGAGATTCAGGTTTTTTCAGCGATCCTACGATGTAATTTGTGTTTTTCAGCAATCCTTTGAAGAAATTCATGTTTTTTTTTCTGCGATACTTTGACGAAATTCGTGTTTTTCCGTGATCCTTTGACAAAATTTGCTTTTTTCACAATCCTTTGACGATATTCGTACTTTTTCTGCTGCCTTTTCACGAGATTCATGTTTTTTCAGCGATCCTTCGACAAAATTCGTGTTTTTTCAGCGATCATTTGACGAAATTTGTTTTTTATGTGATCCTTTAATGAAATTCGTGTTTTTTCCGCATCCTTTTGTCGAGATTCGTGTTTTTTCAGCGATCCTTTGACGAATTTCGCGTTTTTCCTGCGATCCTTTGATGAAATTCACATTTTTCCTGCGATCCTTTGATGAAATTAACATTTTTCCTATGATCCTTTGATGAAATTCGCGTTTTTTCGTGATCCTTTGACAAAATTTGTTTTTTTCGTGATCCTTTGACGATAATCGCATTCTCTCTGCTGCCTTTTGACGAGATTAATGTTTTTTCAGCGATTCTTTGAGAAAATTCTTGTTTTTTTCAGCGATCCTACGATGTAATTTGTGTTTTTCAGCAATCCTTTGAAGAAATTCATGTTTTCTTCTGCGAGCCTTTGACGAAATTCGTGTTTTTCCGTGATCCTTTGACAAAATTTGTGTTTTTCCGTGATCCTTTGACAAAATTTGCTTTTTTCACAATCCTTTGACGATATTCGCATTTTTTCTGCTGCCTTTTCACGAGATTCGTGTTTTTTCAGCGATCATTTGAAGAAATTTGTTTTTTTTTTGTGATCCTTTAATGAAATTCGTGTTTTTTCCGCATTCTTTTGTCGAGATTCAGGTTTTTTCAGCGATCCTACGATGTAATTTGTGTTTTTCAGCAATCCTTTGAAGAAATTCATGTTTTTTTTCTGCGATACTTTGACGAAATTCGTGTTTTTCCGTGATCCTTTGACAAAATTTGCTTTTTTCACAATCCTTTGACGATATTCGTACTTTTTCTGCTGCCTTTTCACGAGATTCATGTTTTTTCAGCGATCCTTCGACAAAATTCGTGTTTTTTCAGCGATCATTTGACGAAATTTGTTTTTTATGTGATCCTTTAATGAAATTCGTGTTTTTTCCGCATCCTTTTGTCGAGGTTCGTGTTTTTTCAGCGATCCTTTGACGAATTTCGCGTTTTTCCTGCGATCCTTTGATGAAATTCACATTTTTCCTGCGATCCTTTGATGAAATTAACATTTTTCCTATGATCCTTTGATGAAATTCGCGTTTTTTCGTGATCCTTTGACAAAATTTGCTTTTTTCGTGATCCTTTGACGATAATCGCATTCTCTCTGCTGCCTTTTGACGAGATTAATGTTTTTTCAGCGATTGTTTGAGAAAATTCTTGTTTTTTCAGCGATCCTACGATATAATTTGTGTTTTTCAGCAATCCTTTGAAGAAATTCATGTTTTTTTCTGCGAGCCTTTGACGAAATTCGTGTTTTTCCGTGATCCTTTGACAAAATTTGTGTTTTTCCGTGATCCTTTGACAAAATTTGCTTTTTTCACAATCCTTTGACGATATTCACATTTTTTCTGCTGCCTTTTCACGAGATTCGTGTTTTTTCAGCGATCATTTGAAGAAATTTGTTTTTTTTTTTTTTGTGATCCTTTAATGAAATTCGTGTTTTTTCCGCATCCTTTTGTCGAGATTCGTGTTTTTTCAGCGATCCTTTGACGAATTTCGCGTTTTTCCTGCGATCCTTTGATGAAATTCACATTTTTCCTGCGATCCTTTGTTGAAATTAACATTTTTCCTGTGATCCTTTGATGAAATTCGCGTTTTTTCGTGATCCTTTGACAAAATTTGCTTTTTTACAATCCTTTGGCGATATTCGCATTTTCTCTGCTGCCTTTTCACGAGATTCATGTTAATTAGTAATACGCTATAGTTAATTAGTTAATATAGTTATAGTTAATATAGTTAATTAGTAATACGCTACCGCGCATGCGCGGTAGCATATTACTGCTTGCACGGCAGCGTATTACTGCTTATTTTACAGTTTAATACTGTTGATTTTACGGTATAATACTGGCAGCTGGGATGCCATAGTTTTATACTGTAAAATCAAAAATTATTTTTTGCAGTGCACTCGGGGAATTCAGCATATATGTACTAAATGTATCTGATGATATATGTATACAGAAAACATAAAAAAGCTGCTTAATGAAATATATGTAACCTCGGCTAAGCTACTCTCGGAAATAATATTAGTATCATCGGTGAGTTTTCATGAATAGAGAATTAAGAAAACTTTTACCAAATGAAAGGAGCCCCCAAAATGATACCGTGTTTCCCCTAGATTCAGAGGTTAATCGAGCCCTGGTTGGTTATTTGTGTTTGTTTATTATTGAAATAAAGTTATAGTTAAAAAAAACGATTTCGTCACATTCGCTTTCTTAGGGTTACTTATGCAAAAAATTGCGTGTGTGGAAATACTTCTTTTGCTCACTCTATGACGATTATTGTAATTCCCTGTTGTAAATTTTATTCAGAAAGTTATAATCATCATATAAAGTAACGATTTGTCGTCAAATATAAGATACTGGTATTAACGTGTAAGTTACCATCTTTATTCACTTTTTAATGCTCTCGGTTATATTAGTTATATTAAGATATATTGTGCTTTTTTTTTCTTCTTTTCCGGCATGCGCGATGAAAGGAAACAAGGGATCATTGTATTAAAACAATTCACCGAGTAACTTCAAATAGGAAACATTTTGAAGTAGGTCCACCTGTCTCAATTTCGATTTTATAGGTATTTTTATGAGATTAAAGTATAGATAGATTTTCATAATCATTTTTCATCTGTGTTGGAAAGTGCTAAAAATTAATCGCGAATAGTTTAATTAAGACGAAGTTTAATTGTATACTGAAGTATCTATAGCGCTGCAATTTAAATCTGTTAACTGTAATTAAATTTAAAAACGGCTTGAAATTAATCTTTGTCGCTATTAAATGAAACCGTAGTAAGTTTTTAATCAATAGATTGATTAAATAATAAATCGATTTAATGTATTATGCTCAACACTGGTTGAGAATGAGAATCACTACTTATTTTTTCGTATGCTAAACTAAATGAAGATATATATATATATATATATATATATATATATACATATATTCAAGTTTGTGATTAGTAATTTCTTAGATACCTCTTATAATTGTTTACTCGGAAAAAAAAAGATTTTTAGCGTTCTTTATA